>LR738715.1:716265890-716668937 GCA_902687465.1 Secale cereale | reverse complement strand
GCCGCGCGCACGCGATCGCTCGCCCGGTCCCGCTCGTCGCCGCGCGCGCGCCCCTCTCTGCACGCGCGCGCGCGCGAGCCCGCACGCCGCCCGCAGCCCCTCCCGCGCGCTGCCGCTGCCCGCTGCTGCTGCCGTGCTGCTCGCCGCTGCTGCTCACCCAGCGCGCCGCGCCACCGCGCCGCAGCCCCTCCCCGCCTCCGCCTGACCGCGCCCCGCGCGCGCTCCGGCCAGCCGCCGTGCTCGCCTCGCTCCTCCGGCCGCCACCGCATGGCCTCGCCCCGGCCGAGCCCCGCCGCTGCCGTATGCCCCCCCCCCTGTCGCTCCCCTAGGCCGCGCCGGTGCCCTCGGGCCGCCCTGGCCGGCGCCCAGGGCTGCGCCCCTCCCCCCGTGGCCAAGGCCTCCTCGGCCGGCGACCTGCGCCGGCGCCCCGCCGTGCTCGGGCCGTGCTGCCACCGGCTACGGGCGCCTACGCCCGAAACCAGGACCCAAACCCACTAAGGCCCCAGGCCTATGACAGCCGGGGCCCGCCCCCAGAACGTTTTAAAAAAAATAAATAAATAAATAAATATATTAATTAATTAATTAATTAACAAATTAATTAAGTTAATTAATCACCTTTAGATTAATCTAATCTTTAATTAACCTAATCTGTAATTAACTAAAACCTAATTAATCTAAATAAACTGTTAGTTAGTTTACTGTCAATGACAAGTGGGACCCACTGGTCTGTTTGACCAGTCAACCCTGATGACGTCAGCATGATGTCATGCTGATGTCATAAATCATTTTTCGAATTAATTTAATTAATACTAAATTCCAGAAATTAATAAAACCTTTAGAAAATCATATCTTTTAAACCGTAACTCGGATGAAAATAATTTATATATGAAAGTTGCTCAGAATTTCGAGACGCATCCGAATACGCAGACCGTTCGTCCACCACACATCCCTAGCATACCGAACCCGCAACTTTCCCCCTCCGTTTCATCCGCCCGAAAACGCGAAACACCGGGAATACTTTCCCGGATGTTTCCCCCCTTCGTCAGTATCACCCGATACTGCGTTAGGGCACACTTAGCACCGTTACATGTCATGTCATGCATCGTCATGCATCTGTTTGCATTGTATTCACTGTTTCTTCCCCCTCTTCTCTCCGGTAGACTACGAGACCGACGCTGCTGCTGCCCCGATCGACTACGGTGTTGACGACCCCACTTTGGCTGCCGAGCTTCCAGGCAAGCCCCCCCCCTTGATCACCAGATATCGCCTACTCTTCTCTCTACTGCTTGCATTAGAGTAGTGTAGCATGTTACTGCTTTCGATAATCCTATTCTGCTGCATAGCCTGTCATTGTTGCTACCACTGTTGATACTTTACCTGCAATCCTAAATGCTTAGTATAGGATGCTAGTATTCCATCAGTGGCCCTTCACCCTTGTCCGTCTGCCCTGCTATTCTATCGGGCCGTGATCACTTGGGGGTGATCACGGGTATATATTACATACACATATACATGATACTTGATGTGACTAAAGTCGGGTCGGCTCGTTGAGTACCCGCGGTTGATTCACGGATTGGGGGCTGAAAGGACATACTTTCCCGACGGCCCTCTGTGTGGATCTTTGTGGCGGAGCGACAGGGCAGGTTGAGACACCTAGGAGACAGGTGGCCTGGCCCTGGTCGTTGTCCGCGGTTATTTCATAATAACACGCTTAACGAGTTTGGATATTTGATCTGAGTCTGGCCATTTGGTCTATACGCACTAACCAGCTACGTGGGAATAGTTATGGGTACTCGACGTCGTGGTATCAGCCGAAGCCTTCTTGACGTCAGCGGTTTAGCGGCGCGCGCCGGGTTGGACCGCGTAACGCAACTTCCTTAGTAATGGAGGTTGCTAGGTCTGCTCACCGGCCGCCATCGCAACGTTCAGGTGTGCATTGGGCGATGGGCCCAGACCCCTGTGTGCTTAGGACTTAGACCGGCGTGCTGACCTCTCTGCTGTGCTTAGGTAGGGCTGCGACGTGTTGATCTTCCGAGGCCGGGCATGACCCTGGAAAGTGTGTCCGGCCAAATGGGATCAAGCGTGCTGGGTTATGTGGTGCACCCCTGCAGGGAAGTTAATCTATTCGAATAGCCGTGTCCCTCGGTAAAAGGACGACCCGGAGTTGTATTCCGACCTCATGATAACTAGAACCGGACACTTGATAAAACACACCCAGATGAGTTCCAGATATAACTCGGTGGTTGCTCTCTCACAGGGTGATGTGCGGGAGAATCGCCGAGTAGGATTATGCTATTCGATGTTACTTGGTGAACTTACCATATGTTCTCTTCTACTGATGCAAGATGGAGGCTGCCTGAAGCGTAGTCTTCGTTCGGATTAGCTATCCCCCTCTTATTCCCGCTTGCTGCAGTTCAGTCCACCGATATTACCCATATCATTGTTACCATTGCATATGTAGTATAGATCCTTGCTTGCGAGTACTTTGGATGAGTACTCACGGTTGCTTTGCTTTCCCTTTTCCCCTTTTGTACCTTCTTCTCGGACGATGCAACCAGATGGTGGAGCCCAGGAGCCAGACGCCACCTACGATGACTCCTACGACACCGGAGGTGCCTACTACTACGTTCAGTCTGCCGACGACGACCAGGAGTAGTTAGGAGGATCCCAGGCAGGAGGCCTGCTCCTCTTTCGATATGTATCCCAGTTTGTGCTAGCCATCTTATGGCACCTTGTTTAACTTTATGTCTGTACTCAGATATTTGTTGCTTCCGCTGACTTGTCTATGATCGAGCACTTGTATTTGAGCCCTCGAGGCCCCTGGCTTGTAATATGAAGCTTGTATGACTTATTTTACTTTTAGAGTTGTGTTGTGATATCTACCAGTGAGTCCCTGATCTTGGCCGTACACATTTGCGTGCATGATTAGTGTACGGACAAATCGGGGGCGTCACAGCCACGCACCCCTTGGACCCCCTCACTCTCTCCCTCGTTCTCATCCTCTCCCCCAAACCTCTCTTTCTCACTCTGCCCGAACGGGTTCGTCACCGCCGCTCGTCACCACCGCGGCCACCGTCGCCCCCTCGCTGCCGCGCTATGCCCGAGAGCTCCGCCATCAACTGCTTCATCGAGAAGGCCGAGCCGCAAGCGCTCGTTTTCCCTGCACCGCCCTCCCCGAGCTTATCCCCGACCGCCGTCGCCGGAGATCCCCCTCGACGCCCTGCTCTGCTCCGAGCCTCCCCCGAGCCCACGTCGACGCCTCTGCAACCACCGTGAGCTCCCGCATCGGAACCCCCTCTCCCAAGCTCGATTACACCCTCTAGCACTGCCAGCCGCCGTACCCGAGCGCCTCCCTCCGCCATGGCCGTTGCCCTCGCAGCCACCGTGCTCCTTCGCTCTAGTTGTGCCTTCAGTGTGCTCCTGGAACAACGACGAGGCCAACGCAACCCTTGCTTGCTCCCCCGTGCACTGAAGCCATGCGCCCGCACAGACCCGAGCTCCGGCCGCTGCAAACCTCGCCGCAGGCGCTGTTCCCGGCCACCTCAGGTCGTACAGCGTGCACCGTTGGATGCGGCTGAGTGCCAGCTTTCCAACGGGACTAACCGCGCCCGAAACCGCCCCTTGTACGCGAAACCCGAGCCTCTCCGGCGAGACACCGCCGCGGATTGTGGTCGCCGACGAGTAACTCCGGCGTGGTGACGTGGCACCATCATTAGTGCCTAACTAACCCCCACCTAGAGTCACTGACAGTGGGCCCCAGTGCTTGTTAATTAGTTTAGGTAGGTCTAATTATATACTGTTAGTTCTGTGCGACTGACTAGTGGGCCCAGGCCCCACTGACAGTTAGTTAGTTCTTAGCTTAGCACTAATTAACTCTGTTAATTAGTTGTGACACTGACATGCCGGGCCCACATGTCATGTTTGACCTGGACCAGCCCCTGTTGACCTGCTGACGTCAGCATGAGGTCATGCTGACGCAGTAAATGTTTTCTGAGATTTTAAATAAATCAGAAATGATTTATTTATTTCGGAAAATAGCTAAAACTTCTAAAATTCATATAAAATCAACCGTAGCTCAGATGAAAATAATTTATATATGAAAAATGATCAAAAAAATCCAATATATCCATCTGTACTGGTTTCATGCATGTTAGAACAACTTATGGCTACTGTTTAGGACAAATGAAATGAATGTCATTTAAATAACTACATGTCGAGTTTGAATTTGAACCTTGGGTTCAAACCAGCTTCATTTAATTATGTTGCTAGTTGCATTAGCTCAATCCACAGCATATTGCCATGTCATGATCATGCATCATATTGTTGCATTGCATTGATTGTGTTCCTTCTCTGTTGCCGGTATTTGTCCCCTCTCAGTAGACGACGTTCCGGCGATGAGTTCGATGACACCGATGAAGAACTATTACTATCTTCAGAAGTGCCAGGCAAGCAAACCCCCATTGAGCATTCCGATACAATCCCACTCTCTCGCTCCTGCTCTCCTTTACTGCACTAGGACAACAACGATTGAACTGATTTTTGTTGCGGTAGCTGAACCCCTTTCCTCTGCATGACCTGTCATTGCCACAGTAAATAGTTGAAACCCACTAGCATGAGTAGGAGTTGTTTGAGCCATGTTATGCCTACTCATTCATGCTTTCTGGTTATGCCTGCTATTGCTTAGAGTTGTGTCAGGTCTGACTCATCGGGGATGAATTGGGAAGTTATGAATATGTCCTACTGTTGAGAGCTAAGTGTGTGAACACGTTTTGGTAAAGGTAGAGGTGAGAGGCCATGTAGGAGTACATGGTGGGTTGTCTCACTGGAACCGTCCTTAAGAACTGAGTTCTGTGTAAGTTGTCCAATGACTAGCTACTACCACACATTGGGTTCCGGTAACTCGACCCCTCTCGACTTATTAATCAACTCGATCTCTGTCCAGGAGTTGCAACTAGTTTCTGGTATTTGTAGGTAGTGCTAGTAGTCTACCAAGTGGCACACGGTACATGTGGGCTTGGGACAGACTAGGCACCGTGGCACGGTGTACCAAGCGTAGATCCATCCGTCGAGGTGGGCTTGTGAACCCTGCGCACATCGTTTGGGGCCGTGAGCGACACCCCAGCCGGATCTCCTTACGGATGGAACCCGAATAGGCGATAAACCTGTACTAGAGTCTTGTGTGGTTAGTCAGGTCGTGGCCGACACCCTCGCCAGGCTTCCGCTTGAAGGTTGCCAAGATACACGATGTGTACATGGCGGTAAGTGGCGAGAGCGTGTGTGAAGAAGTACACCCCTGCAGGGTTAACATGATCTATTCGAATAGTCGGGTCCGCGGTTATGGACTTCTTGGATGCTTATGTGGTACATAGACAATTGAAAGTGGATACTCTAAAATACTCAAGACAAGTGTGAGTTCTATGGATGGCCTACTCGTAGGAAGACGGGAGCGGATCCATAGTGGTGTATTGATTGGTGAATATGTGGATTCGTGTGCACCACCTCAAAGAGTTACTTGCAGTCATAGTTCAGGATAGCCACCGAGTCAAAGCTGGCTTGCTGCAATCATACTCCACCACCCCTTTGTTGATACTGATGCATATGTAGCTAGTTCTGATGTAAGTCTTGCTGAGTACCTTTGTACTCACGTTTGCTTAATTTATGTTTTTGCAGAGAGACTTCAGTCTCGCTAGTGGTTCCGCGTGGACTTCGACGTTTAGCTTGTTACCTCAGCTACGATCTTGTACCCTTGGGAGGGTCTTGTAGATAGTCAGGCTTCTCAGCCTTTTTCATTTGTAGTTGTCTGTACTCAGACATGTTATGCTTCCGTTGCCTGTATGCTCTGTATGTTGGGTCATGTGACCCCTGTTTGTAATAAATGTTATGATGGCTCTTCTGGGCCTTTATCTATATGAGTTTTTGAGTTATGTTGTGATGCCATGTTGTACAGCACATACTTGCATGTTATGCGTACGTGTAATGTGTATTGCTATGTGTGGGATCCGACACCTAGTTGTTTACCCTTGGTAGCCTATCTTACAGGGAAATGTCTCCTAGTGCTTCCACTGAGCCTTGGTAGCTTGCTACTGCTCTGGAACACTTAGGCTGGCCGGCATGTGTCCTTCTTCGTTCCTGTGTCTGTCCCTTAGGGGAAATGTCATGCGTTGTTCCTTTAAGTCCTTATAGCTTGCTACGACTTGGGTTCATACGTTGATGACCGACACGTTCGTTGCTGGGTCATGTATGTCTGTCTCTGTAATTTAGTGCCACTTTTGGTTTATAACTGGTCATGTCGGCCCAGGTTCTCTGTCATATGGATGCTAGCGACACTATCATATATGTGTGCATGCGCAAACGGTCCCGGGCCAGGTAAGGTGGCACCCGTGGGGATACCGTGCGTGAGGCCGCAAAGTGATATGAGGTGTTACAGGATAGACCTGTGTGATTTAGGATCGGGGTCCCGACATGGAGCTTATACATAGCAATGTGTGTGGTCCAATGAGCAAACTGCTAGAGGTTTCTATCAGTACGTCGTGACTTTCACCGACGACTTGAGTAGATATGGCTATATCTATTTGATGAGGCACAAGTCAGAAACTTTTGAAAAGTTCAAAGAGTTTCAGAACGAGGTAGAAAATCAGCTCGGCAAGACTATAAAGCTTCTACGATCTGATAATGGAGGTGAGTACATGAGCCAGGAGTTTGATGATCATCTTAAAAGTCGAGGTATAGTACCTCAGCTCACGCCTCCGGGTACGCCACACAGAAATGGCGTGTCGGAATGGAGGAATCGTACCTTGTTGGACATGGTTCGATCTATGATGAGCTAATCGGATTTACCCTTGTCATTCTGGGGATACGCTCTAGAAACTACAGCTTTTACACTCAACAGAGTACCATCCAAATCCGTAGTTAAGACACCACATGAGATGTGGACTGGGAAGAGTCCTAGTTTGTCTTTTCTAAAGATTTGGGGCTGTGAAGCATTTGTCAAACGACTTATGTCAGACAAGCTTACACCCAAGTCGGATAAATGCATATTCGTGGATATCTGAGGGAAACCTTGGGATATAGCTTCTACAACCACGAAGAGAACAAAGTGTTTGTTGCTCGAAACGGGGTCTTCCTTGAGAAAGAGTTTCTCGGGCGGGAGGCTAGTGGGAGGCAGGTGCAACTCAAAGAAGTTTGAGCACCACTTGGGGACAACTCGGCGGGTGATGTACCGGAGTCTGTCAGGGAACCCGAGGTGGAAGCGGCACCGGAACCATGAAGGTCGGAAAGATTGCGCAGAGTGCGTGATGTGTTATTGCTGGAAAGCGATGAGCCGACTACGTATGCGGAAGCGATGGAAAACCCAGATTCCAAGGCATGGCTAGAGGCCATGAGGTCCGAATTAAAGTCCATGGATGAAAATCAAGTTTGGGACTTGGTTTATCCGCCGCCTAGCGTTAAAGCCATAGGTTGCAAATGGGTCTTTAAGAAGAAAACCAATGTGGATGGAAATGTTCAGATCCACAAAGCCCAGCTTGTCGCTAAAGGTTATGGACAAGTTCAAAGAATTGACTACGATGAGACTTACTCGCCAATAGCGATGCTGAAGTCGATGAGGATCATACTAGCTATAGTTGCCTATTTCGATTATGAGATATGGCAGATGGATGTCAAAACAGCTTTCCTTCACGGAAATTTAACCAAGGACGTGTATATGATACAGCCCAAGGGTTTTGTCGATCCGACTAGCACTAGTAAGGTATGCAAGCTCAAGAGATCCATTTATGGATTGAGACAAGCATCTCGGAGCTGGAACATTTGTTTTGATGAGGTCGTCACTGGTCTTGGTATTATCATAAGCGAAGAGGATGCTTGTTTATACAAGCAGTTGAGTGGGAGCTCGATAGTGTTTTTGATACTATATGTGGATGACATATTGCTAATCAGAAACGATATTTCGATGCTGAACTCGGTCAAGGAATCATTGAATGGAAAGTTTTCGTTGAAGGACCTCGGTGAAGCGATTTATATATTGGGCATTAAGTTCTATAGAGATAGATCGAGGAGGCTGCTCGGTTTGAGCCAATGCACGTACATAGATAAAGTGTTGAAGCGGTTCAACATGAGTGAGGCCAAGAAAGGGTTCTTGCCTGTCTCACATGGTATAAGGCTTAGCAAGACTCAGAGTCCTTCGACATCTGATCCAAGTGACGGAAGGAGAACCGACACGTATGTATCATTGGCATTAAGGATAACAAGATGGGTCTATTTGTACATAAATAGATCTTGTCTACATCATGTCATTGTTCTTATTGCATTACTCCGTTTTTTCATGAACTTAATACACTAGATGCATGCTCGATAGCGGTCGATGTGTGGAGTAATAGTAGTAGATGCAGGCAGGAGTCGGTCTACTAATTTTGGACGTGATGCCTATATAATGATCATTGCCTGGATATCGTCATGATTATTTGAAGTTCTATCAATTGCCCAACAGTAATTTGTTCACCCATCGTTTGCTATTTTTCTCGAGAGAAGCCACTAGTGAAACCTACGGCCCCCGGGTCTCTTCTTTATCATATTTGCCTTTACGATCTATTTTCCTTTGCTTTTATTTTCAGATCTATTAAACCAAAAATACAAAAATACCTTGCTGAACTTTATCTTATTTGGCGTTTGATCTATTAATATTTACAACTCTCTCACGCCCGTTCGCCAATTTTTGGCACCGTTACCCAAAGGGATTGACAACCCCTTTAACACGTCGGGTTGCGAGTATTTGTTATTTGTGTGCAGGTGTCGTTCATGTAGTGTTGCGTGATTCTCCTACTGGTTCGATAACATTGGTCTCATCACTGAGGGATATACCTACCATTGTTGTGCTGCATCATCCCTTCCTCTTTGGGGAAATACCGACGTAGTTCTAGCAAACATCAATTAGCATTGCAAATCCTATACCAAGCATCTTTTAGACTATCTCCTCCTCTTTGCTTAAAATTAATAACTTCATTCTCGGGGGTGCAAATGATGAGGGGAGAACTAGCCATGATGACTAGAAAGCAAGAATGCGAATAGATCTGGCAAGAAAACGGCAAACAAGAAAGAGGGCAAATAAAAACGACATTTTTTGTGAAGTGGGGGAGATGAAAACGAGAGGAAAATGGAAAATAATCTAAATTGCAAGAAGATGAGATTTTTTTATTAGGAACCTCCTAGATATTGATGATGTCTCCCCGGCAACGGCGCCAGAAATTCCTTTGACGTGCGCTTGAGATGCGTCGGTATTTCCCCAAAGAGGAAGGGATGATGCAGCACAGCGACGATAAGTATTTACCTTAGTTATGAAACTAAGGTTATCAAACCAGTAGGAGAACCGCGCAACACTATGTAAATGGTACCTGCACAGAAAGAACAAATACTTGCAACCCGACGCGTTAAAGGGGTTGTCAATCCCTTTCGGGTAACGGTGCCAGAAATTGACGATTTAATGGGATAAAATTGTAGTAGATTGAAAGATGCAAATAAAAGCAAATAAAATGCAGCAAGGTATTTTTGTGTTTTTGATAATATACATCTGAAAATAAAAGTTGCAAATAAAGGAAAGGGCCAATGGCAATATATATCTGAAAGTATATAATTGGAAAATGGACCCGGGGGCCGTAGATTTCACTAGTGGCTTCTCTCGAGGAAATAGCATGTGGCGGGTAGACAAATTACTGTTGGGCAATTGATAGGAAATAAAAAAATTATTACGATATCCAAGACAATGATCATGTATATAGGCATCATGTCCAAGATTAGTAGACCGACTCCTACCTCCATCTACTACTATTACTCCACACATCAACAACTATCAAATAACCCACAAGTGTAGGGGATCGCAACAGTTTTCGAGGGTAAAGTATTCAACCCAAATTTATTGATTCGACACAAGGGGAGGCAAAGAATACTCTTAAGTATTAGCAGCTGAGTTGCCAATTCAACCACACCTGGAAACTTAGTATCTGCAGCAAGATAGTTTAGTAGCAAAGTAATATGATAGTGGCGGTAGCAGCAATAAAAGTAACGATAGTGTTTTTGTAGTTTTTGTAATACTAGCAACGGAAAAGTAAATAAGCAACAAGCAATATTTGAAGGTATTGGATCGGTGGTGGGAAATTATGTCGGATGCAATTCATCATGTAGAAGTTATAACCTATGGTGACACAGAACTAGCTCCAGTTCGTCAATGCAATGTAGGCATGTATTCCGAATATAGTCATATGTGCTTATGGAAAAGAACTTGCATGACATCTTTTGTCCTACCCTCCCGTGGCAGTGGGGTCCTATTGGAAACTAAGGGATATTAAGGCCTCCTATTAATAGAGTACCGGACCAAAACATTAACACATGGTGGATACATGAACTCCTCAAACTATGGTCATCACCGGGAGTGGTCCCGATTATTGTCACTTCGGGGTTGCCGGATCATAACGCATAGTAGGTGACTATAGACTTGCAAGATAGGATCAAGAACACACATATATTCATGAAAACATAATAGGTTCAGATCTGAAATCATGGCACTCGGGCCCTAGTGACAGGCATTAAGCATAGCAAAGTCATAGCAACATCAATCTCAGAACATAGTGGATACTAGGGATCAAACCCTAACAAAAATAACTCGATTACATGATAGATCCCATCCAACCCATCACCGTCCAGCAAGCCTACGATGGAATTACTCACGCACGGCGATGAGCATCATGGAATTGGTGATGGAGGAAGGTTGATGATGATGATGGCTACGATCTCCACTCTCCGGAGCCCCGAACAGACTCCAGATCAGTCCTCCCGAGAGAGATTAAGGCTTGGCGACGGCTCCGTCTCGTGAAATGCGATAATTCTTTCTCCCTGATTTTTTTCTCCCCGAAAGTGAATATATAGGATCTGAGGATACGTCGGTGGAGCACCAGGGGGGCCATGAGGCAGGGGGGCGCCCCCCACCCTCGTGGACAGGGTGTGGGCTCCCTGGTCTAGATCTTCTTGCAGATATTTTTTATATTTTCCGAAATAATTCTTCGTGGATTTTCAGGTCATTCCGAGAACTTTTTATTTCTGCACAAAAACAACACCATGGCAATTCTGCTGAAAACAGCGTCAGTCCGGGTTAGTTCCATTCAAATCATGCAAGTTAGAGTCCAAAACAAGGGAAAAAGGGTTTGGAAAAGTAGATACAATGGAGATGTATCACTATCCAGCATGCATCTAGTGTATTAACTTCATGGAAAAACAGAGTAATGCAATAAGAACGATGACATGATGTAGACAAGATCTATTCATGTAAGAATAGACCCCATCTTTTTATTCTTAATGGCAACGATACATGTGTGTTTGCTTCCCCTTCTATCACTGGGAAAGGACATCGCAAGATCGAACTCATTACAAAGCACTGATGTCTATTACGCAACCTTCTTCTTGTAGACGTTGTTGGGCCTCCAAGTGCAGAGGTTTGTAGGACAGTAGCAAATTTCCCTCAAGTGGATGACCTAAGGTCTATCAATCCGTGGGAAGCGTAGGATGAAGATGGTCTCTCTCAAACAACCCTGCAACCAAAAATAACAAAGAGTCTCTTGTGTCCCCAACACACCCAATACAATGGTAAATTGTATAGGTGCACTAGTTCGGTGAAGAGATGGTGATACAAATGCAATATGGATGGTAGATATAGGTTTTTGTAATAAGAAAATATAAAAACAGCAAGGTAACTAATGATAAAAGTGAGCGCAAACGGTATTGCAATGCTTTGAAACAAGGCCTAGGGTTCATACTTTCACTAGTGCAATTTCTCTCAACAATGATAACATAATTGGATCATATTACTATCCCTCAACATGCAAGAATGAGTCACTCCAAAGTCACTAATAGCGGAGAACAAACGAAGAGATTATTGTAGGGTACGAAACCACCTCAAAGTTATCCTTTCTGATCGATCTATTCAAGAGTCCGTAGTAAAATAGCACTAAGTTATTCTTTCCGTTCAATCTATCCTAGAGTTCGTACTAGAATAACACCTTAAGACACAAATCAACCAAAACCCTAATGTCACCTAGATACTCTAATTTCACCTCAACTATCCGCGGGTATGATTACAGGATATGCATCACACAATCTCAGATTCATCTATTTAAACGAACACAAGTACTTCAAAGAGTGCCCCAAAGTTTTTATCGGAGAGTCAAGACGAAAACGTGTGCCAACCCCTATGCATAGATTCCCAAGGTCACGGAACCCGCAAGTTGATCACCAAAACATACATCAAGTGAATCAATAGAATACCCCATTGTCACCACGGGTATCCCATGCAAGACATACATCAAGTGTTCTCAAATCCTTAAAGACTCAATGCGATAAGATAACTTCAAAGGGAAAACTCAATCCATTACAAGAGAGTAGAGGGGGAGAAGCATCATAAGATCCAACTATAATAGCAAAGCTCGCGATACAACAAGATCGTGCCATCTCAAGAACACAAGAGAGAGAGAGAGAGAGAGAGAGAGAGAGAGAGAGAGATCAAACACATAGCTACTGGTACATACCCTCAGCCCCGAGGGTGAACTACTCCCTCCTCATCTTGGAGAGCGCCGGGATGATGAAGATGGCCACCGGAGAGGGATTCCCCCTCCGACAGGGTGCCGGAACAGGGTCTAGATTGGTTTTCGGGGGCTTCAAAGGCTTGCAGCGGCGGAACTCCCGATCTAGGTTATTTTCTGGAGGTTTGGGTATTTATAGGATTTTTGGCGTAGGGCACAAGTCAGGGGGGTCTCCAGGCTGTCCACAAGATAGGGGGCGCGCCCAGGGGGTGGGCTCACCCCCCACCCTCGTGGGCAGCCCGAGACTCTCCTGGCCCAACTCTTTTACTCCGGGGGCTTCTTTTGGTTCATAAACAATCATCAAAAATTGGCACGTCAATTGGACGCCGTTTGGTATTCCTTTTTTGTAAAACTCAAAAACAAGGAAGAAACAGAAACTGGCACTGGGCTCTGGGTTAATAGGTTAGTCCCAAAAATCATATAAAATAGCATAAATGCATATAAAACATCCTAGAAGGATAATATAATAGCATGGAACAATCAAAAATTATAGATACGTTGAAGACGTATCAAGCATCCCCAAGCTTAATTCATGCTCGTCCTCGAGTAGGTAAATGATAAAAACAGAATTTTTCATGTGGAATGCTACCTAACATAATTCTCAATGTAATTTTCTTTATTGTGGCATGAATGTTCAGAGCCAAAAGATTCAAGACAAAAGTTTAATATCGACATAAGAATAATAATACTTCAAGCATACTAACAAAGCAATCATGTCTTCTCAAAATAACATGGCCAAAGAAAGTTCATCCCTACAAAATCATATAGTTTGGCTATGCTCCATCTTCGTCACACAAAATACTTGAATCATGCACAACCCCGGTTTCAGCCAAGCAATTGCTTCATACTTAAAAAATTCAAACTTTTTCAACTTTCACGCAATACATGAGCGTGAGCCATGGATATAGCACTATAGGTGGAATAGAGTGGTGGTTGTGGAGAAGACAAAAAGGAGGAAGATGGTCTCACATCAACTAGGCGTATCAATGGGCTATGGAGATGCCAATCAATAGATATCAATGTGAGTGAGTAGGGATTGCCATGCAACGGATGCACTAGAGCTATAAATGTGTGAAAGCTCAAAAAAAAGAAACTAAGTGGGTGTGCATCCAACTTGCTTGCTCACGAAGACCTAGGGCATTTGAGGAAGCCCATCGTTGGAATATACAAGCCAAGTACTATAATGAAAATTCTCACTAGTATATGAAAGTGACAAAACAAGAGACTCTCTATCATGAAGATCATGGTGCTACTTTGAAGCACAAGTATGGAAAAAGATAGTAGCATTGTCCCTTCTTTTTCTTTTTTTTCTTTTTTTTCTTTCTTTCCTTTTTTGTGGGCCTTTCTTTTTTCCTTGGCTTTCCTTTTTTTAATTTGGATAATTATCTAATAATGATGATCATCACACTTCTATTTACAACTCATAGATTACAACTCGATACTAGAACAAAATATGACTCTATGTGAATGCCTCCGGCGGTGTACCGGGATGTGCAATGAATCAAGAGTGACATGTATGAAAAATTATGCATGGTGGCCTTGCCACAAATACTATGTCAACTACATGATCATGCATGGCAATATGACAATGATGAAGTGTGTTATAATGAACGGAACGGTGGAAAGTTGCATGGCAATATATCTCGGGATGGCTATGGAAATGCCATGATAGGTAGGTATGGTGGCTGTTTTGAGGAAGGTATATGGTGGGTGTATGGTACCGACGAAAGTTGCGCGGTAAAAGAGAGGCTAGCAACGGTGGAAGGGTGAGAGTGCGTGTAATCCATGGACTCAACATTAGTCATAAAGAACTCACATACTTATTGCAAAAATCTACAAGTCATCAAAACAAAGTACTACACGCATGCTCCTAGGGGAAGGGTTGGTGGGAGTTAACCATCGCGCGATCCCGACCTCCACACAAAGGACGACAATCAAAGAAATACCTCATGCTTCAAATTTGTCACACAACGGTTGCCATACGTGCATGCTACGGGACTTGCAAACCTCAACACAAGTATTTCTCAAATTCACAATTACTCTACTATCATGACTCTAATATCACCATCCTCATATCTCAAAACAATCATCAAGCATCAAACATCTCATGGTATTCAACGCACTTTATATGAAAGTTTTTATTTTATCTCTCTTGGATGCCCATCATATTAGGACTAAATTCATAACCTAAGCAAATTACCATGCTGTTCTAGAGACTATCAAAATAATATAAGTGAATCATGAGAGTTCATCTATTTCTTCAAAATAAAACCACCGCCATGCTCTAAAAAGATATAAGTGAAACACTAGAGCAAACGACAAACTACTCCAAAAGATATAAGTGAAGATCAATGAGTAGTTGAATAATTATGTAACTATGTGAAGACTCTCTAACATTTAAGAATTTCAGATCTTGGTATATTATTCAAACAGCAAGCAAAACAAAATGACGCTCCAAGCAAAACACATATCATGTGGTGAATAATAATATAGCCTCAAGTAAAGTTACTGATAGACGAAGACGAAAGAGGGGATGCCTTCCCAGGGCATCCCCAAGATTAGGCCCTTGGTTGTCCTTGAATTTTACCTTGGGGTGCCTTGGGCATCCCCAAGCTTAGGCTCTTACCACTCCTTATTCCATAGTCCATCAAATCCTTACCCAAAACTTGAAAACTTGACAACACAAAACTCAACAGAAAACTCATAAGCTCCGTTAGTATAAGAAAATAAAACCACCACTTAGGTATTGTTGTGAACTCATTATAAATTCATATTGGTGTAATATATACTATATTCCATCTTTTCTATGGTTCATACCCTCCGGTACTACTCATAGATTCATCAAAATAAGCAAACAACACATAGAAAACAGAATCTGTCAAAAACGAAACAGCTTGTACCAATCTGTAACTTTCGAATACTTCTGTAACTAAAAAAATTCTGAAATAAATTGGTGGACGTGAGGAATTTGTCTATTAATCTTCGGCAAAAAGAATCAACTCAAAACCACTCTTCTGTAAAAAAATGGCAGCTAATCTCGTGAGCGCGAAGTTTCTGTTTTTTACAGCAAAATCGCAAAGACTTTCACCCAAGTCTTCCCAAAGGTTCTACTTGGCACTTTATTGAAACAAAAGCTATAAAACATTATTACTACAGTAGCTTAATCACGTGAACACACGAAAACAGTAGAGGTAAATATTGGGTTGCCTCCCAACAAGCGCTTTTCTTTAATGCCTTTTAGCTAGGCATGATGATTTCAATGATGCTCGCATAAAAGATAAGAATGAAACATAAAGACAGCATCATGAAGAATATAACTAGCACATTTAAGTCTAACCCACTTCCTATGCATAGGGATTTTGTGAGCAAACAACTTATGGGAACAATAATCAACTAGCATAGGAAGGCAAAACAAGCACAACTTCAAAACTTTAAGCACATAGAGAGGAAACATGATATTATGCAATTCCTACAAGCATATGATCCTCTCTCATAATAATTTTCATTAGCAACATGAATGAATTCAACAATATAACCATCACATAAAGCATTCTTTTCATGATCCCCAAGCATATAAATTTTATTACTCTCCACATAAGCAAAATTCTTCTCATTTGGAATAGTGGGAGTATCATAAGAAACTCGAATACTATAAATTGTTTCCACATTAAAAGGGTAATGTTCAGAAAAAGGGTAATCATAATCATGACAAGTTTTATAAATATAATCATCACTACTTTTTATAGCATATATGTCATCACAATAATCATCATAAATAGGAGGCATGCTATCATCATAATAAATTTGCATATCAAAACTTAGGAGGCTAAAAATATGTTCTTCATCAAACGTAGCGTCCCCAAGCTTGGGACAAACATTAATTGCAGCAAATAAATTCTCAAACATGTCGTTCTCATAAAACATAGCATCCCCAAGCTTCGGCCTTTTCATATCATAATCATAATCACTCTCATCATTAATAGTATGGATAGCACCGATAGTGTAGCAATTATCATCATCACAATGAGTAATAGGAGCAACATCATTTGGAAGGGATACCTTTTTACCTTTGCTTCTCCGTCTTTTCTTTTTCTTCTTTTCATTATGTGTGGTTTTAGTCCTCTTTTTGGAGCTCCTTATTAATGAGATTGGTTGAATAGAAGGCTCCTCCTTGTTACCTGATTCATCATAAGAAATAATAGGAAGATATTGGGAAGTCTCTTCCCTTTCATTAGTATTATCTTCATCTTCTATTTGTTTTCTTGTCTTTATGTAATTGGCAATATAAGGATTTTCAATGAAATTCACCCTACAATAGATAAAAGTTTCTTCTAGATCAAAATCAAGAACTCTCTCAAGGGCAAATTCGGGAATATTCTTAGTTATGCATTTCATTTCTTCATAACCCAAAAGCAAACTAAGTTCATTATGATGTGCAAGGGAAATCAAGTCATCACAATTTTTGGACACAATTCGATCATGAAACAATTTGCATTGGATATTTAAATGACCACGTTCATTGCAAAGTTCACAAGTACGGCTAAGAAATTTAAATTTTCAGCACAAACATCTAGCCTTTCTTCCAACCATTTAGTTTCTAAATACGTATGCCTCTTGCAAAATCTATCTTCCCTATTTGGTGTATACTTGCAAACTCTATGCACTCCACAACAGTTGACATGCTTATAAGAGACATTTTCATCATGACTAGTGCAATCATCATTAGTACTATGGATATTCAACGGGATCATACTAACAACATTGCAATCATGCTCATCATTCGAAGATTTAGTGCCAAACATTCTAATGCATTCTACTTCTAACACTTTGGCACAATTTTCCTTTCCAGCATTTTCACGAAAGATATTAAAAAGATGAAGCATATGAGGCAACCTAAATTCCAACTTTTTGTAGTTTTCTTTTACAAACTAAACTAGTGATAAAACAAGAAACTAAAAAAAAATGCAAGATCTAAAGATATACCTTCAAGCACTCACCTCCTCGGCAACGGCGCAAGAAAAGAGATTGATGTCTACTACGCAACCTTCTTCTTGTAGACGTTGTTGGGCCTCCAAGTGCAGAGGTTTTGTAGGACAGTAGCAAATTTCCCTCAAGTGGATGACCTAAGGTTTATCAATCCATGGGAGGCGTAGGATGAAGATGGTCTTTCACAAACAACCCTGCAACCAAATAACAAGGAGTCTCTTGTGTCCCCAATACAATGGTAAATTGTATAGGTGCACTAGTTCGGCGAAGAGATGGTGATACAAGTGCAATATGGATGGTAGATATAGGTTTTTGTAATAAGAAAATATAAAAACAGCAAGGTAACTAATGATAAAAGTGAGCGTAAACGGTATTGCAATGCTTTGAGACAAGGCCTAGGGTTCATACTTTCACTAGTGTCAGTTCTCTCAATAATGATAACATAATTGGATCATATTACTATCCCTCAACATGCAATAAAGAGTCACTCCAAAGTCACTAATAGCGGAGAACAAATGAAGAGACTATTGTAGGGTATGAAACCACCTCAAAGTTATCCTTTCTGATCGATCTATTCAAGAGTCCGTAGTAAAAATAACACTAAGCTATTTTTTCTGTTCAATCTATCCTAGAGTTTGTACTAGAATAACACCTTAAGACACAAACCAACCAAAACCCGTCACCTAGATACTCCAATGTCACCTCAAGTATCTGTGGGTATGATTACACGATATGCATCACACAATCTCATATTCATCTATTCAAACCAACACAAGTACTTCAAAGAGTGTCCCAAAGTTTCTATCGGAGAGTTAAGACAAAAATGTGTGCCAACCCCTATGCATAGATTCCCAAGGTCACGGAACCCGCAAGTTGATCACCAAAACATACATCAAGTGAATTAATAGAATACCCCATTGTCACCACGGGTATCCCATGCAAGACATACATCAAGTGTTCTCAAATCCTTAAAGACTCAATCCGATAAGATAACTTCAAAGGGAAAACTCAATCCATTACAAGAGAGTAGAGGGGGAGAAGCATCATAAGATCCAACTATAATAGAAAAGCTCACGATACATCAAGATCGTGCCATCTCAAGAACATAAGAGAGATAGAGAGAGAGAGAGATCAAACACATAGCTACTGGTACATACCCTCAGACCCGAGGGTGAACCACTCCCTCCTCGTCATGGAGAGCGCCGGGATGATGAAGATGGCCACCGGAGAGGGATTCCTCCTCCGACAGGGTGCCGGAACAGGGTCTAGATTGGTTTTCGGTGGCTTTAGAGGCTTGCGGCGGCGGAACTCCCGATCTAGGTTATTTTCTAGAGCTTTGGGTATTTATAGGATTTTTGGCGCAGGGCACAAGTCAGGGGGGTCTCCGGGCTGTCCACGAGATACGGGGGCGTACCCCCCACCCTAGTGGGCAGCCCGGGACTCTCCTGGCCCAACTCTTTTATTCCGAGGGCTTCTTTTGGTCCATCAAAAATTGACACGTCAATTGGACTCCGTTTGGTATTCCTTTTCTGTAAAACTCAAAAACAAGGAAGAAACAGAAACTGGCACTGGGCTCTAGGTTAATAGGTTAGTCCCAAAAATCATATAAAATAGCATATAATTGCATATAAAACATCCTAGAAGGATAATATAATAGCATGGAACAATCAAAAATTATAGATACGTTGGAGACGTATCGAGCACCTCTTCCCATTGCAAGATAAATAGATCAAATTGGCCAAATAAAACCCAAATGCCGGAGAATAATCAAGAATGGATATTAAATCAAGGCAAATCTGATCATAAACTCACAATTCATCGGATCCCAACAAACACACCGCAAAAAGTCATTACATCAAATATATCTCCAAGAGACCATTGTATTGAGATACAAAGAGAGAAGAAGCCATCTAGTTACTGCCTACGGACCCGTAGGTCTGTGGTAACATACTCACGCATCATCGAATGGGCACCAATGAGGATGATGAACCCCTCCGTGATCGTGTTCCTCTCCGGCGGAGTGTCGGAAAAGGGCTCTAGATTGGATCTCGTGGTTCTGGAACTTGCGGCGGCTGGAATAAAATTCCGTCGACTCCTCTAGGGTTTCTAGAATATTGGAGTTGTTGGAGATATGCCCTAGAGGCAATAATAAAAGCATTATTATTATATCTCCTTGTTCATGATAATTGTCTGTTATTCATGCTTGAATTGTATTGTACGGAAACAGCGATACATGTGTGAATACACAGACCACATTGAGTCCCTGGTATGCCTCTAGTTACCAGCTCGTTGATCAACAGATGGTCACGGTTTCCTGACCATGGACATAGGATGTCAGTGATAACGGGATCACATCATTAGGAGAATGATGTGATGGACAAGACCCAAACTTGAGCATAACACGAGATCGTATAGTTCGTAATGCATAAGCTTTTCGGTGTCAAGTAATTATTCCTTAGACCATGAGGTTGTACAACTCCCGGATATCGTAGGAGTACTTTGGGTGTGCCAACCGTCACAACGTAACTGGGTGGCTATAAAGGTACGCATCGGGTATCTCCGAAAGTGTCTGTTGAGTTGGTACAAACCGAGACTGGGATGTTGTCACTCCGTATGACGGAGAGGTACCTCTGGGCCCACTCGGTAATACATCATCATAATGAGCTCAATGTGACTAAGTAGTTAGTCACGGGATGATTGATTACGGATCGAGTAAAGAGGCTTGCCATAACGAGATTGAACAAGGTATTGGGAATACCGACGATCGAATCTCGGGCAAGTACCGTACCGATGGACAAAGGGAATAACATACGAGATTGAGTGAATCCTTGACACGGTGGTTCATCCGATGAAGATCATCGAGGAACACGTGGGAACCAACATGGGTATCCAGATCCCGCTGTTGGTTATTGACCGGAGAGTGGTCTCGGTCATGTCTACGTGTCTCCCGAACCCGTATGGTCTACACACTTAAGGTTCGGTAACGCTAGAGTCGTAGAGATAAATGCACGTGGAAACCCGAAAGTTGTTCGGAATCCCGGATGAGATCTCGGACGTCACGAGGAGTTCCGGAATGGTCCGGAGGTAAAGATTGATATATGGGAAGTCCAGTTTCGGCCAACGGGTGTTCTCCGGGGGTCACCGGGAGCGTCCCGGGACCACCGGAGGGGCCCCGGGGGTCCACCGGGTGGGGCCACCCATCCCGGTGGGGCCCCTAGGCCGCGAGGGGAAGTGTCCAGCCCTCTGGGCTGGCGCACCACAAGGTGGCCCACCTCCCCATGCACCTAGGGTTAAAACCCTAAGGGGAGGGGGGCCACCACTTGCCTTGAGGGAGGGGGACTCCTCCCTGGCCGCCGCCCCCCCTTGCAGATTGGATCTGCAAGGGGCTGGCGCCCCCCCTGGCCCCCTATATATATGTGGGGGGGAGAGGGCAGCCGCACCCAAGCCCTGGCGCCTCTCCCCCTGCCGTCACACCTCCCAACTCCAACGCAGGGCGCCCGGCGAAGCCCTGCTGCGATCTCCACTGCATCCGTCATCACGCCGTCGTGCTGCCGGATCTCTGACGACTTCTCCTCCCCCCTTGCTGGATCAAGAAGGAGGTGACGTTGCTGCACCGTACGTGTGTTGAACGCGGAGGTGTCGTCCGTTCGGCGCTAGATCATCGGTGACGAAGAACGTGAAGAGTTCGACTACTTCATCCCCACTTCGTTGAAAGCTTCCGCACGCGATCTACATAACGGTATGTAGATGCACTCTTACTTGCTCGTTGCTAGATGTATCCATAGTTGGATCTTGGTGAAGACGTAGAAATTTTTTGAATTATGCTACGTTCCCCAACAGTGGCATCTGAGCCTAGGTTTTATGCGTAGCATCTTACACGAGTAGAACACAAAGCAGTTGTGGGCGTATGATCTTGTTCAACTTTCTTACCGTTACTAGTCAATCTTGATTCAGCGGTATTGTGGGATGAAGCGGCCCGGACCGACCTTACACGTACGCTTACGTGAGACTGGTTCCACCGACAGACATGCACTAGATGCATAAGGTGGCTGGCGGGTGTCTGTCTCTCCTACTTTAGTCGGATCGGATTCGATGAAAAGGGTCCTTATGAAGGGTAAATAGAAGTTGACAAATCACGTTGTGGTTTTGGCGTAGGTAAGAAACGTTCTTGCTAGAAATCCTATAGAAGCCACGTAAAACTTGCAACAACAATTAGAGGACGTCTAACTTGTTTTTGCAGCATGTGCTATGTGACGTGGTATGGCCAAGAACGAAGATGTGATGAATGATATATGTGATGTATGAGATTGATCATGTTTTTGTAATAGGGAATCACGACTTGCATGTCGATGAACTTGACAACCGGCAGGAGCCATAGGAGTTGTCTTTATTATTGTATGACCTGCGTGTCACTGAATAACGCCATGTAATTACTTTACTTCATTGCTAAAAGTTAGCCATAGTAGTAGAAGTAATAGTTGGCGTGACGACTTCTTCAAGACACGATGATGGAGTTCATGATGATGAAGATCATGGTGTCGAGCCGGTGACAAGATGATCATGGTGCCCCGAAGATGGAGATCCAAGGAGCAAGATGATATTGGCCATATCATGTCACTTTAAATTGATTGCATGTGATGTTTATCATGTTTATGCATCTTGTTTACTTAGAACGACGGTAGTAAATAAGATGATCTCTCACTAAAATTTCAAGTAATGTGTTTCTCCTAACTGTGCACCGTTGCTAAAGCTCGTTGCTCCGAAGCACCACGTGATGATCGGGTGTGATAGGTTCTAACGTTCACATACCACGGGTGTAAGACAGATTTACACACGCGATACACTTAGGGTTCACTTGACGAGCCTAGCATGTACAGACATGGCCTCGGAACACGGAAGACCGAAAGGTCGAACACGAGTCGTATAGAAGATACGATCAACATGAAGATGTTCACCGTTGATGACTAGTCCGTCTCACGTGATGATCGGACACGGACTACTCGATTCGGATCGTGTATAACTTAGATGACTAGAGAGATGTCATTCTGAGTGGGAGTTCATTATAATTTGATTAAGATGAACTTAATTATCATGAACTTAGTCTAAATTCTTTACAATATCTCTTGTAGATCAAATGGCCCACGCTCAGGTTTCCCTCAACTTCAACGCGTTCCTAGAGAAAACCAAGCTGAAAGACGATGGTAGCAACTATACGGATTGGGTCCGTAACCTGAGGATTATCCTCATAGCTGCCAAGAGATCATATGTCCTAGAAGCACCGCTAGGTGATGCACCTACTCCCGATGCGGACCAAGACGTTTTGAACGTCTGGCAGTCGCGTAGTGATGATTACTCCCTGGTTCAGTGCGGCATGCTTTACAGTTTAGAATCGGGGCTCCAAAAACGTTTTGAGCACCACGGAGCATATGAGATGTTCGAAGAGCTGAAAATGGTTTTCCAAGCTCATGCCCGAGTCGAGAAATATGATGTCTCCGACGCATTCTACAGCTGTAAGATGGAGGAGAACAGTTCTGTCAGTGAGCACATCCTCAAGATTTCAGGATTGCACAACCGCTTGTCTCAGCTGGGAATGAATCTCCCAGATGAAGCGGTCGTTGACAGAATCCTCCAGTCGCTCCCACCAAGCTTCAAGAGCTTCGTGTTGAACTTCAATATGCAGGGGATGGAGAAGTCCATTCCCGAGGTGTATTCGATGCTGAAATCAGCGGAGGTGGACATCAAGAAAGAACATCAAGTGTTGATGGTCAATAAAACCACTAAGTTCAAGAAAGGCAAGGGTAAGAAGAACTTCAAGAAGGACGGCAAGGGAGTTGCCGCGCCTGGCAAGCCTGTTGCCGGGAAGAAGCCAAAGTATGGACCCAAGCCTGAGACAGAGTGTTTTTATTGCAAGGGAACGGGTCACTGGAAGCGGAACTGCCCCAAATACTTAGCAGACAAGAAGGCCGGCAACGTCAAAGGTATATATGATATACATGTTATTGATGTGTACCTTACCAGCACTCGTAGTAGCTCCTGGGTATTCGAAACCGATGCAGTTGCTCACATTTGTAACTCAAAACAGGAGCTGCGGAATAAACGGAGACTGGCGAAGGATGAGGTGACGATGCGCGTCGGGAATGGTTCCAAGGTCGATGTGATCGCCGTCGGCACGCTACCTCTACATCTACCCTCGGGATTAGTTTTAAACCTCAATAATTGTTATTTAGTACCAGCTTTGAGCATGAACATTGTTTCTGGATCTCGTCTTATGCGAGATGGATATTCTTTCAAATCAGAGAATAATGGTTGTTCTATTTATTTGAGAGATATGTTTTATGGTCATGCCCCGCTGGTCAATGGTTTATTTTTGATGAATCTCGAACGTAGTAATACACATATTCATAGTGTAGATGCCAAAAGATGTAAAGTTGATAATGATAGTCCCACATACTTGTGGCATTGCCGCCTTGGTCATATTGGTGTCAAACGTATGAAGAAGCTCCATTCGGATGGACTTCTAGAGTCTCTTGATTATGAATCATTTGACACGTGCGAACCATGCCTCTTGGGCAAGATGACCAAGACTCCGTTCTCCGGAACAATGAAGCGAGCAACCAACTTGTTGGAAATCATACATACCGATGTGTGCGGTCCAATGAGTGTTGAGGCTCGCGGAGGCTATCGTTATGTTCTCACCCTCACGGATGACTTGAGTAGATACGGGTATATCTATTTGATGAAACACAAATCTGAGACCTTTGAAAAGTTCAAGGAATTTCAGAATGAGGTTGAGAATCAACGTGACAGAAAAATAAAGTTCTTGCGATCGGATCGTGGGGGTGAATATTTAAGTCATGAATTTGGCACACATCTTAGAAGCTGTGGAATTGTTTCACAATTGACACCGCCCGGAACACCTCAACGTAACGGTGTGTCCGAACGTTGAAATCGTACTCTGTTGGACATGGTGCGATCTATGATGTCCCTTACCGATTTACCGCTATCTTTTTGGGGTTATGCTTTAGAGACTGCCGCATTCACTTTAAATAGGGCTCCGTCGAAATCCGTTGAGATGACTCCATATGAACTTTGGTTTGGCAAGAAACCGAAGCTGTCGTTTCTGAAAGTTTGGGGTTGCGATGCTTATGTCAAGAAACTTCAAGCTGAAAAGCTCGAACCCAAATCGGAAAAATGCGTCTTCATAGGATACCCAAAGGAAACAATTGGGTACACCTTCTACCACAGATCCGAAGGCAAAGTCTTTGTTGCCAAGAATGGATGCTTTCTGGAGAAAGAGTTTCTCTCGAAAGAAGTGAGTGGGAGGAAAGTAGAACTTGATGAGGTGACAGTCACTCCTCCTGCATCGGAAAGTAGCGCAGCGCAGGAAACTGTTCCTGAAGTGCCTGCACCGACAAGGGAGGAAGTTAATGATAATGATCATGAAGAAACAGATCAAGTTACTACTGAACTTCGAAGGTCCACAAGGGCACGTTCCGCACCAGAGTGGTACGGCAACCCTGTACTGGAAATCATGTTGTTAGACAACGGTGAACCTTCGAACTATGAAGAAGCGATGGCGGGCCCAGATTCCAATAAATGGCTTGGAGCCATGAAATCCGAGATAGAATCCATGTATGAAAACAAAGTATGGACTTTGGTGGACTTGCCTAATGATAGGCACGCCATAGAAAACAAATGGATATTTAAGAAGAAGACAGACGCGGATGGTAATGTGACCATCTATAAGGCTCGGCTTGTCGCTAAGGGTTATCGACAAGTTCAAGGGATTGACTACGACGAGACTTTCTCTCCAGTAGCAATGTTGAAGTCAGTCAGAATCATGTTATCTATTGCCGCATTCTATGATTATGAGATATGGCAAATGGACGTCAAAACAGCATTCCTTAATGGCTTCCTCAAGGAAGAGTTGTATATGATGCAACCGGAAGGTTTTGTCGATCCAGAGAACGCTAACAAGGTATGCAAGCTCCAGCGCTCGATTTACGGGCTGGTGCAAGCATCTCGGAGTTGGAATATTCGCTTTGATGAGGTGATCAAAGCGTTTGGATTTATACAGACTTATGGAGAAGCCTGTATTTACAAGAAAGTGAGTGGGAGCTTTGTAGCATTTCTCATATTATATGTGGATGACATATTGCTGATGGGAAATGATATAGAATTCTTGGAAAATGTAAAGGCCTACTTGAATAAAAGTTTTTCAATGAAGGACCTTGGAGAAGCTGCTTACATATTAGGCATCAAAATCTATAGAGATAGATCGAGACACCTCATAGGTCTTTCACAAAGTACATACCTTGACAAAATATTGAAGAAGTTCAATATGGATCAGTCAAAGAAAGGATTCTTGCCTGTTTTGCAAGGTATGAGATTGAGCAAAGCTCAGTTGCCGACCACGGCAGAAGATAGAGAAAAGATGAGTGTCATTCCCTATGCCTCGGCCATAGGTTCTATCATGTATGCCATGCTGTGTACCAGACCTGATGTGAACCTTGCCATAAGTTTGGTAGGGAGGTACCAAAGTGATCCTGGTACGGAACACTGGACAGCGGTCAAGAACATCCTGAAGTACCTGAAAAGGACTAAGGATATGTTTCTAGTTTATGGAGGTGACGAAGAGCTCGTCATAAAGGGTTACGTTGATGCTAGCTTCGACACAGATCTGGATGACTCTAAGTCACAAACCGGATACGTGTATATTTTGAATGGAGGGGCAGTCAGCTGGTGCAGTTGCAAGCAAAGCGTGGTGGCAGCATCTACATGTGAAGCGGAGTACATAGCTGTTCTGAAGCAGCGCAGGAAGGAGTCTGGATGAAGGAGTTCATCACCGACCTAGGAGTCATTCCAAGCGCGTCAAGCCCGATGACTCTCTTCTGTGACAACACTGGTGCTATTGCTATTACCAAGGAGCCCAGGTTTCACAAGAAGACCAAGCACATCAAGCGCCGTTTCAACTCCATCCGGAATTATGTTCAGGATGGAGATATAGATATTTGTAAAGTGCATACGGATCTGAATGTCGCAGACCCGTTGACTAAACCTCTTTCACGAGCAAAACATGATCAACACCAGAACTCTATGGGTGTTCGATTCATCACAATGTAACTAGATTATTGACTCTAGTGCAAGTGGGAGACTGTTGGAGATATGCCCTAGAGGCAATAATAAAAGCATTATTATTATATCTCCTTGTTCATGATAATTGTCTGTTATTCATGCTTGAATTGTATTGTACGGAAACAGCGATACATGTGTGAATACACAGACCACATTGAGTCCCTGCTATGCCTCTAGTTACCAGCTCGTTGATCAACAGATGGTCACGGTTTCCTGACCATGGACATAGGATGTCAGTGGTAACAGGATCACATCATTAGGAGAATGATGTGATGGACAAGACCCAAACTTGAGCATAACACGAGATCGTATAGTTCGTAATGCATAAGCTTTTCGGTGTCAAGTAATTATTTCTTAGACCATGAGGTTGTACAACTCCCGGATACCGTAGGAGTACTTTGGGTGTGCCAACCGTCACAACGTAACTGGGTGGCTATAAAGGTACGCATCGGGTATCTCCGAAAGTGTCTGTTGAGTTGGTACGAACCGAGACTGGGATGTTGTCACTCCGTATGACGGAGAGGTACCTCTGGGCCCACTCGGTAATACATCATCATAATGAGCTCAATGTGACTAAGTAGTTAGTCATGGGATGATGGATTACGGATCGAGTAAAGAGGCTTGCCATAACGAGATTGAACAAGGTATTGGGAATACCGACGATCGAATCTCGGGCAAGTACCGTACCGATGGACAAAGGGAATAACATACGGGATTGAGTGAATCCTTGACACGGTGGTTCATCCGATGAAGATCATCGAGGAACACGTGGGAACCAACATGGGTATCCAGATCCCGCTGTTGGTTATTGACCGGAGAGTGGTCTCGGTCATGTCTACGTGTCTCCCGAACCCGTATGGTCTACACACTTAAGGTTCGGTAACGCTAGAGTCGTAGAGATAAATGCACGTGGAAACCCGAAAGTTGTTCGGAGTCCCGGATGAGATCCCGGACGTCACGAGGAGTTCCGGAATGGTCCGGAGGTAAAGATTGATATATGGGAAGTCCAGTTTCGGCCAACGGGTGATCTCCGGGGGTCACCGGGAGCGTCCCGGGACCACCGGAGGGGCCCCGGGGGTCCACCGGGTGGGGCCCCGGGGGTCCACCGGGTGGGGCCACCCATCCCGGTGGGGCCCCTAGGCCGCGAGGGGAAGTGTCCAGCCCTCTAGGCTGGCGCACCACAAGGTGGCCCACCTCCCCATGCGCCTAGGGTTAAAACCCTAAGGGGAGGGGGGCCACCACTTGCCTTGGGGGAGGGGGACTCCTCCCTGGCCGCCGCCCCCCCTTGCAGATTGGATCTGCAAGGGACTGGCGCCCCCCCTGGCCCCCTATATATATGTGGGGGGGAGAGGGCAGCCGCACCCAAGCCCTGGCGCCTCTCCCCCTCCCGTCACACCTCCCAACTCCAACGCAGGGCGCCCGGCGAAGCCCTGCTGCGATCTCCACTGCATCCGTCATCACGCCGTCGTGCTGCCGGATCTCTGACGAGTTCTCCTCCCCCCTTGCTAGATCAAGAAGGAGGTGACGTTGCTGCACCGTACGTGTGTTGAACGCGGAGGTGCCGTCCGTTCGGCGCTAGATCATCGGTGATGAAGAACGTGAAGAGTTCGACTACTTCATCCCCACTTCGTTGAAAGCTTCCGCACGCGATCTACATAACGGTATGTAGATGCACTCTTAATTGCTCGTTGCTAGATGTATCCATAGTTGGATCTTGGTGAAGACGTAGAAATTTTTTGAATTTTGCTACGTTCCCCAACAGGAGTATTTATAGAGCGAAGAGGCGGTGCAGGAGGCCAGCGAGCTGGGCATAACCCACCTGGGTGCGCCTGGGCGACCAAGCGCACCCTGGTGGGTTGTGCCCCCCTCGGGGCACCACCAGGTGCTTCTCTGGCCCACTGGATGTCTTCTGGTCCAAAAAATCCACAAAAAGTTTCGCTGCATTTGGACTCCGTTTGGTATTAATTTTCTGTGATGTGAAAAACAAGCAAAAAACAGTAACTGGCACTGTGCACTATGTCAATAGGTTAGTCCCAAAAAATGATATAAAATTATTGTAAAACATCCAAAAATGATAATATAATAGCATGGAACAATAAAACATTATAGATACGTTGGAGGCGTATCAAGAGGTAATATCACTGGTGGTCATACAACTTGCTTTGGATGTGCAGTTTAGTGCTACAACTTGCAAAATACGCCTTTTTGGTCAGCTAACTTGCATTTTGGTGCAGATACGATCACTTCATGCGTATTCGGCGCTCACGTGGCATGCCACGCATGCATGGAGCCACTGTCAGTGACCGAAGACACTTTGGAGCAAACCCATGTGTGGTAAACTTGCACGGACCCCCCTCAACTTGTTATTATTTTCGAAAAAAAAACCTAGGATAGCGGGAACAGGCAGCCCATGCATATTTTCTTTCGGCAACACAAACTCGCTGGTCGTTCAGTTTGACTCCCCACCACTACGGAGGCGGAGGCACAGGAGGCCACTCATCATGGCGGCAGTCGTCGGAGGAGATGACTGAACCGCATCGTCGACGTCCAGGTGAACTAGCGCCCTCGTATGGTACGTCTTCCCCCTCGTTGCTCTCGTCTGGTTTCTTTCCTCTGATTCCCGCCGTCTTGTTTGTGTCGCTGTCTTTATTCTGCCATGTATGGTCTGAGTCTGCCCCCTTAGGGTTCTTACCAGAAGTTGGATGGTGCTAGGGTTCAGGTCCTCTGCACGCATTAGATTAGGAAGTCAAGCTCCCATGTTCGCAAATTGACATAGGGTTTAGGAAGGGGTTACGAAAGGAGGCAGCTTTATGTGTGTAAAAGTCCGATTAAATCGTTGTATCGGTATGGTTTATGATATGATCCCGATTGTTTGCATTATGTAGTCGAATATGTGTGATGTTTCTGTGATGGATGTTATGTTGTTTGTGCTGGAATTTTGTCTATTTATGGGCCAGCCCAATAGCAGTTTCATAAATTCCTAATAAAGCCTAGAGGCCCACGCAGCCCATTCGTGCATGGCAAGAGGTGGAACTTAAGTTTAGTCCCACAGTGCTAGTTTGGTGGGAGTTGGACCTCCTTATAAGGGGGTTCTTTCCCCACATGTATGAGCATGAGAACAAGAGGGATATCCACGCGCGCTCCTCCTCTGCCGCCCACCTCGCCACGCCACGCCATGCCTCGCCTCGCCTCGACGCGATGCGACGTGCTGTGGGTTGCAGGAATGAGCTCCTCTCCAGAGAGACACAAGAAGATCCTCTTTCTCTCTCTCTCGCCAGCAAAGTTCCTGAGCATTGTGCTACCGCTACAATCTTCTCCATCCCGGCTTGTGGCGTGCACCGCAGGTCGGGACAGTAGGCCTCCGAAACCGTACCTCTTTGAGTCATGTATGGGAGAAGGGTGATAAGGTTTTTGGGGAGCGCTTTGCGCGACTACTGACCGGTTCATCACGGGCGCTGACGACTACTTTCCTGATGATGACTTCTTCCCTGACGTTGACAACCTCTTCGACGACATGGCTGGCGAGGACACCGACCCCAAGACCGGTGCTTCTGTGGTTGCTCCGTATGTCTTTGTGTTCTCTCTGTTTAATATCTTACCTCAGTTTCTTGCTCTATCCTTTTTGGTTCTAGCCTCTGTTCTACGTATGTTCTCTTCTAGTTCATATGTGCACATGCCATTTGGTGTCTCATCTTTAGATTCCATGAGTTCTTTCATCTCTACTATGATAGTCATGTTTTATCTACTTTTTTAATTAATAAAATCCTATGGTAAATTGCTGATATTTCCAACAATCCAAAAACTTTATTATAGGCAATTTACCCCAAGTGGTTTTGCTGCTTCCATGAGACCTCCTATGTTTGAGGGTATCCACTATAAGAGGTGGCGCGTGAGAGCCGTTCTATGGTTTCAAACCATGAGCTGCTATGATGCCACTCTTGGCAAACCTGAAGGAGATTATGATGCTCAACAGGAACAAACTTTTCAAAAAATGGATACCCTGTTTAAGGCTGCTCTCTTGAGTGGTCTTGGTGAGAACATAGTTGATGCTTATGCGTCAATTGATAATGAAAAAGATATGTGAGATGCACTCAAGGCTAAGTTTGGGGTCTCGGATGCCGGCATTGAGATGTACATCATGGAACAATTCTATGACTACAGGATGACTAAAGAGCGCTCCGTGGTTGAGCAAGCTCACGAGATACAGTCATTTGCTAGAGAACTTGAGCACTTCAATTGTATGCTACCGGACAAGTTTGTTGTTGGAGGTATCATCACTAAGCTTCCTCCTTCGTGGAGGAACTTTTCTACCTTACTGAAGCATAAGAGGCGGGAGTTTTCTGTTCCGAATCTCATTGGTACTCTTGATGTGGAAGAAAAGGCGAGAGCAAAAGACATACGTGCTCGAGGTATTGAGGGAGGATCTAGTGCTATAGAAGAAAAACTTCTAGTCCCACAAGTTCAAGAACAAGGGAAAGTTTGATGGTAAAGCAAAGTTTGATGGGAAGAATGACAAGAAGAAAGGTGTTTGTCATGTGTGTGGAGATCCGGACCATTGGGCTCCTAGTTTCCCTAATCGCTATGTCAAGCGTCATCTTGGTAAAGGCGGCAAGACCGCTAATGTTGTCATTGGAGACACTGACATGAAGGATGCAGGGTATGGTATATTTCCCACTATTCTTTTAGTATGTAATTCTCCTGATTGGTTGATGGACATGGGTGCTAATGTGCATGTATGCGGTGATATTTCCATGTTTTCATCTTATCATACCGCAGGGACTTCCACCATGCTGATGGGCAACGGTTCAAGTGCTTCCGTTCGTGGTGTTGGCACGATTGATTTGAAGTTTACTTCGGGGAAGATCGTGCGGCTGGAGAACGTGCATTATGTCCCCCCTGTCAATAAAAATCTTGTTAGCGGATCTCTTCTGTGTAGAGATAGTTATAAGCTTGTCTTTGAGTCGAATAAATTTGTAATATCCAAGTACGGAACCTTTTTTGGTAAAGGCTATGAGTTGGGAGTCATGTTTCGTTTATCCTTGTCAGATGTTTGCAATAAAGTTGTTACTCATGTTTGCAACAATAGTGAATCAAATGTGTGACATTCAAGTCTCTGTCATGTTAACTTTGGTTGCATGTCACGACTAGCCAAGTTGAACTTAATCCCTAGTTTCGCCACTATTAAGGGATCTAAGTGTCAAGTTTGTGTGCAAGCTAAGCAACCTCGCAAGTCTCATACGACTGCGAAAAGAGAAATCTTGCACCACTAGGGCTCATACATTCAGATCTATGTGAAATGAATGGTGTTTTGACAAAAGGTGGAAAGACATATTTCACGACGTTAATTGATGACTCCACTAGATATTGTCATTTGTATCTTCTGAAATCTAAGGATGAGGCTTTGAACTATTTCAAGATCTATAAAGCTGAAGTGGAAAACCAACTTGATCGTAAAATCAAGAGGCTTAGGTCCGGCCGTGGTGGAGAGTATTTTCCTAATGAATTTGATTCTTTTTGTGCGGAACATGGTATAATCCATGAGAGGACGCCTCCCTATTAACCTCAGTCAAATGGCGTAGCCGAAAGAAAGAACCATACTCTAACTGATTTGGTTAACGCCATGTTAGACACATCGAGTCTCTCCCAGGCATGGTGGGGTAGGTGATATTGACTGCATGTCATGTCCTAAACCGAGTTCCCACTAAGAACAAAGAAATAACTCCATTCGAGGAATGGGAGAAGAAAAGGTTAAAACTCTCTTATCTACGAACCTGGGGTTGTTTGGCAAAAGTCAATGTGCCAATTCCAAAGAAGCGCGAGTTTGGACCAAAGACTGTGGATTGCGTTTTCCTGGGATATGCTTTTCATAGCATTGGTTATAGATTCTTGGTTGTAAAATTTGAGGTAGCTGACATGCATGTTGGTACAATCATGGATTCAAATGATGCGACTTTCTTTGAAGGTATCTTTCCCATGAAGGATATGGCTACCTCATCTAATCAGGAGATGCCTAGTTCATCGAATCAGGAACCACTTACAATTACTGAACCTACCATTTCGATGGAACACTTTGAAAATCATGTGGAGGAGAACAATGAAGTTCCTACTAGGAGCAAGAGACAGAGGACTGCAAAGTCCTTTGGTGATGATTTTCTTGTCTATCTAATAGATGACACTCCCAGTTCTATTTTAGAGGCCTATGCATCTAAAGATGCTGACTACTGGAAGGAAGCAGTCCGTAGTGAGATGGATTCCATCTTGGCGAATGAAACTTGGGAAATAACTGATCATCCTTATAAGTGCAAACCTATAGGGTGCAAATGGGTATTCAATAAGAAGCTTGGGCCTGATGGTACTATTGAGAAGTACAAGGCACGACTCGTGGCCAAGGGTTATACCCAAGAAGAAGGTGAAGACTTCTTTGATACTTACTCACCTGTGACTCGACTGACCACTATTCGAGTTCTACTTTCACTAGCTGCCTCACATGGTGTCGGTGTACTAAAGTAGGGGTACCTTAGTATCCCGACTTGTGCACGGGCGGTAGCCGCGTCCCGTGGTCGGGCTTACCACGCGCCCGCCAAGGCCCGCTCTGGATCCTTTAGAACCATTCAAGAACAAAGTATACAAATCAGAAGAACAAGGCCCCGGCAAGAGGAGCTTGCCGGGAAGGCCGCGCCAGGCTCTAGGTTATCATTCCAGCACAAGACCCTGGCAAGAGGAGCTTGCCAGGTAGGCCAAAGAACAGCACTTTAGAAGATATATCGCGGCGCATCATGCGCCCCGGCAGGACCCGAAGAGAGACAAGCTTCCGGGCCCGGCAAGATAGCAACCCCGGCAAGGTGCTTGCCGGGGAAGGCTTACATTGTGTGCCTGCGCTCCAGCTCATCTGGCCACGTGTCGCCCTGGGGCCCTTCCAGGGGCACGTGGCGGATGGCTGTGCAGCCTGGGGTACACGGTGGCGAGCCGCGGTGACGAGGCCATCGTCGTGGCGAACGGGGACGCCCGGGCGGACGCTTTTGGGGTGACGGCGACGGGCATTCAATGCCCTTGTCCCCCACCGTCGGGGTTAGGTATAGACCACTATGCATACACTATTCATGCATTGTTCCATCTACCACCGATTTTACGCTTTTACCCTCCTCTACGTTGACACCTGTCGGTGACCCCTTTGAGCTATAAAAGGAGGCTCATGCACAACGTAGAAGGGGTTCGATTCTAGAAACTTGACCACTCCCACGCTCGGTGTAGCTAGCACTGTAGATCTTCAAGCTCCCGAGCTCAAGAACTCAATACAACCAAAGGCAGGAGTAGGGTTTTACGCATCCGTGCGGTCCGAACCTGGGTAAACTGCCCGCGTGTGCCCCTCGATCTGCTCTTCGTTCTCCCTCTGCACCCTTGCCGTACCGTAGAAGGGGCTCCGGCCCCATAGGTGTTCGTGGGCGACCAGTTTCCCCGACATCTTTGGCGCGCCAGGTAGGGGATCGCGTCGAGGTTGTGCGAACCTGATCCGGCGCTCACGCGGGCGCAACCTTCAGCAACTTCACTAGCTTCAACAACTTGACCACTCCCACGCTCAGTGTAGCTAGCACTGTAGATCTTCAAGCTCCCGAGCTCAAGAACTCAATACAACCAAAGGCAGGAGTAGGGTTTTACGCATCCGTGCGGCCCGAACCTGGGTAAACTGCCCGCGTGTGCCCCTCGATCTGCTCTTCGTGCTCCCTCCGCACCCTTGCCGTATCGTAGAAGGGGCTCCGGTCCCATAGGTGTTCGTGGGCGACCAGTTTCCCCGACACATGGTCTTCTCATTCATCAAATAGATGTTAAGAATGCTTTCCTAAATGGAGAGTTGGACGGGGAAATTTATATGGAAAACCCAGATGGGTTTGTAGTAGATGGTCAGGAAGGAAAAGTGTGCAAGTTGCTGAAGTCTTTGTATGGACTCAAGCAAGCACCCAAATAGTGACATGAGAAGTTTGAAACAACTTTAAGATCTGCATGCTTTGTTATAAATGAAGTTGACAAATGTGTGTACTATCGCTATGGTGGGGGCGAGCGAGTTATCCTTTGCTTGTATGTTGATGGCATGCTGATTTTCGAAACAAATTTGAATTTTATTAAGGAGGTCAAGGATTTCCTATCTCGTTGTTTTGAGATGAAGGATTTAGGAGTGGCTGATGTTATTCTGAACATCAAGCTGTTGAGAGGCGGTGATGGTGGGATTACATTGCTTCAATCTCATTATGTGGAAAAGATCTTGAGTCGCTTTGGCTATAGTGAGTGCAAGCCCTCTACAACATCATATGATGCTAGCGTGTTGCTTCGAAAGAATCGAAGAATTGCTAGCGATCAATTGCAATATTCTCAGATTATTGGCTCCCTTATGTATTTAGCTAGTGCTACAAGATCTGACATCTCTTTTGCTGTTAGCAAACTGAGCCGATTTGTTTCAAAACCAGAAGATGGTCATTGGAAAGCTCTAGAGAGAGTTATGCGTTATTTGAAAGGCAATACAAATTATGGAATTCACTACATTGGGTACCCAAAGGCACTGGAAGGTATAGTGACTCAAACTGGATCTTAGATGCTGATGAGATAAAGGCCACGAGCGGATATGTATTCACTCATGAAGGTGGCGCTGTTTCTTGGAAGTCTTGCAAGCAGACCATCCTAACGAGGTCAACAATAGAAGCAAAGCTCACAGCACTAGATACAGCTACAGTCGAAGCAGATTGGCTTCGTCGGCTCTTGAATGACTTGCTGGTAGTTGAGAAACATGTACCGGGTATCCTAATGAACTATGACAATCAAAATGTGATCACGAAAGTGAGCAGCTCAAAGGATACATGAAGTCATCAAGACACGTTCAGAGAAGGTTAAAGTCTGTCGGGAAAATAAAAAACTTTGGAGTTATTGCATTGGATTATATCCAAACGTCTAAAAATCTGGCAGATCCTTTTACTAAGGGTCTATCACGTCTTCCCTCAAAAAAAGGGTCTATCACATAATGTGATAGATAATGCATCGGGAGATGGGTATGAGACCCACAATATGAGTTGTTCATAGTGGTAACCTAGTCTATGTGATCGGAGATCCCGTGAATTAGATATGGAAGACAAGTTGTTGGTCAACTGAGAGGAGAGTATCCTTACTATTAACAATACCATTACACGAAGATGCAATACTCTCCTAATCTGCATGGTAAGTTGATATATATCTTAATGTGTTCTAAGTAGCTCATTTAAGCAGAGATGTTGTCCTGCAGAACATCTTTTGAAGAACACACATATATGAGTCTGATTGTTAAATGTCGCAATCTATGAGAGTAGGGTTCTCTCTAGTAAAATCTATTGGGGAACGTAGTATTTCAAAAAAATCACGCGATCACACAAAATCTATCTAGGAGAAGCATAGCAACGAGCGGGGCGAGTGTGTCCACGTACCCTCGTAGACCCAAAGCGGAAGCATTTAGTAACGCGGTTGATGTAGTCGAACATCTTCGCGATCCAACCGATCCAAGCACCGAACCTACGGCACCTCTGTGTTCAGCACACGTTCAGCTCGATGACGTCCCATGAACTCTTGATACAGTTGAGGTCAAGGGAGAGTTCCGTTAGCACGACGGCGTGGTGACGGTGATGATGAAGTTACCGGCGCAGGGCTTCGCCTAAGCACTATGATGATATGACCGAGGTGTGTAACTATGGAGGGGGGCACCGCACACGGCTAAGAAATCAACTTGTGTGTCCATGGGGTGCCCCCTCCCCATGTATATAAAGGAGGGAGAGGGGAGGCCGGCCGGCCAAGCTAGGCGCGCTGGGAGAGGGGGAATCCTACTAGGACTCCAAGTCCTAGTAGGTTTCCACCTAAAGGAGAAGGGGGGAGGAAGGGAGAGGGGGGCCGCGCCCCAAACCCCTTGTCCAATTCGGACTAAGCTTGGGAGGGGCGTGCGCCACCTCCTGGCTGATGCCTCTCCATCCCACTAAGGCCCATTGACTCCCCGGACGAATTCCTATAACTCCCAGGTACTCCGAAAAATACCCAAATCACTCGGAACCATTCCGATGTCCGAATATAGCCTTCCAATATATCGGTCTTTACCTCTCGACCATTTCGAGACTTCTCGTCATCTCCGTGATCTCATCCGAGACTCCGAACAACATTCGGTCATCAAATCACATAAACTCATAATACAAATCGTCATCGAACGTTAAGCGTGCGGACCCTACGGGTTCGAGAACTATGTAGACATGACCAAGATACATCTCCGGTCAATAACCAATAGCGGAACCTAGATGCTCACATTGCCTCCTACATATTCTATGAAGATCTTTATCGGTCAAACCGCATAACAATATATGTTGTTCCCTTTGTCAACGGTATGTTACTTGCCCGAGATTCGATCGTCGGTATCATCATACCTAGTTCAATCTCGTTACCCGCAAGTCTCTCTACTTTTTCTGTAATACATCATCTCGTGACTAACTCATTAGTCGTTTGCTTGCAAGGCTTATTACGATGTGTATTACCGAGAGGGCCCAGAGATAACTCTCCAACACTCGGAGTGACAAATCATATTCTTGATCTATGCCAACACCACAAACACCTTTAGAGACACCTGTAGAGCATCTTTATAATCACCCAGTTACGCTGTGACGTTTGATAGCACACAAGGTGTTCCTCCGGTATTCGGGAGTTGCATCATCTCATAGTCACAGGAATATGTATAAGTCATGAAGAAAGCAATAACATTAAAACTAAACGATCATAGTGCTAAGCTAACGGATGGGTCTTGTCCATCACATCATTCTCCTAATGATGTGATCTCGTTGATCAAATGACAACTCATGTCTATGGTTAGGAAACATAACCATCTTTGATTAACGAGCTAGTCTAGTAGAGGCATACTAGGGACACTCTGTTTTGTCTATGTATTCACACATGTATCAAGATTCCGGTTAATACAATTCTAGCATGAATAAAAGACATTTATCATGATATATAAGCAAATATAAATAACGACTTTATTATTGCCCCTAGGGCATATTTCCCTCAAACTCATGAAAGGTCTCGGAGTATGACGCATAAGCTCCACCCGCGGGGAAGACCCACGGTAGCCCAGTATCGGTCAAGGCTTTGTGTGAAGCTAGATTCGCAAAAAACTTGCAGTCCAAGGCCTAGTCCACTGTTCAAGTTGCTTACTAGTGTAGCATAGAGTTCTAGGTGGAAGTTCAATTTAACAGACTCCACTGGAGTACCGGTATATAAAACAGTGTTTTGGAACCTAAGGCAAAATTTTGTGTGCCTCTTGGATCTGGTGGGGGATTGCTGGAATTTTGTCTATTTATGGGCCAACCCAATAGCAGTTTTAGAAATTCCTAATAAATCATAGAGTCCCACGCAGCCCATTCGTGCAAGGCAAGAGGTGGAACTTAAGTTTAGTCCCACATTGCTAGTTTGGTGGGAGTTGGACCTCCTTATAAGGGAGGTTCTTTCTCCACATGTATGAGCATGAGAACAAGAGGGACATCCACGCGCGCTCCTCCTTCGCCGCCCGCCTCGCCATGCCAGGCCTCGTCATGACGCGCCACGGGTTGCGGGAATGAGCCGATGTCTAAATTTTTGCTGCGCACGACTGGTACGAAACGTCACACAGAAGTTGCAAATATTTTTGCTATAGTGGAGTTTGAATACGAATGGTGCATCCCTTCAGTTGTTCGCTTCATCTCCACCTCTCGTTTCACCTCCCGTCGCTTTCCTCTCGCCTCCTTCTCTTGTGCCTATATAAGGGAGATCGCTCCTCTCCAGAGAGACACACCAGAAGATCCTCTCTCACGCCACCAAACTTCCTGAGCACTGCGCTACAGCTACGATCTTCTCCATTCCGGCTTGCTGCGTGCACCACAGGTCAAGACAGTAGGCCTCCGAAACCGCACATCTTTGAGTCCTGTATGGGAGAAGGGTGATAAGGTCTTTGGGGAGCGCTCTGCGTGACTACTGAACGGTTCATCGCGGACGCTGGCGACTACTTTCCTGACGACGACTTCTACCCCGACGTCGACAACCTCTTCGACGACATGGCTGGAGAGGACACCAACCCCACGACCAGTGTTTTCGGTGCTTCTGCGGTTGCTCTGTATATCTTCATGTTCTCTCTGTTTAATATCTTATCTCAGTTTCTTGCTCTACCATTTCTGGTTCTAGCCTCTGTTCCAGATATGTTCTCTTCTAGTTCATATGTGTACATGCCATTTTTTGTCTCATCTTTAGAGGATCTCCAACAGCCCTGCTAAATAAGCGTCGCGCTGAAAAATTAGTGGTTTTGCATGCGCTACCACTCTGATCGCTCCAGCGGACGCGCAATAAGCGCGCGGCGCATAACTAGTTCAGCGCGCTGGACGAAACGCCATCGCGCGCAGTTTATTTTGTGCGCCCGCTCCCGCGTGCCGCACTCTCCCCGCCTGCGCCACTTTCGCCCCGCCCACGCCGCCGCCGCCGAATTGACCCGCTGGACGGTCGCGCCGGCACCCCCTCACCCATTCCTGCACCCGCGACCCCTCCGCCGCCGCCGCTGCCACCGTCGCAAACCCTAGCACTGGGAGCTTTGGCCATAAGTTCAAATTCATGCGGAACTTGTGGGCATGAATTTTGAATTTGGTGTGAACTTTTGTGTCATGAACTTGTTTCGGATTTTGAACTTGGTTGGATGATGTTGTGGGCATAAATTTGAATTTGTGGCCATGAACTTTTATGTCATGAATTTGTTTGGGTGATTTAAATTATGCCATGTCTTTATTTTGATGTTTGAAATACCATCTCGTCTCCAAAATGCAACATATGGCAAGCGCCGGCTGCTCATGCGCGCTGCATTTTTAGCGCGCCTGCTGGAGCTACTCGCGCGCCCTAAACTGTGGCGCAGCCGCTGGAGCAAGCGCTACTCGCCGCGCAAAAACGGGCGATCGGCGCGCTTCAAAATCTTTTTTAGCGCGTCGCGCGTTGGGCGGATGTTGGAGATGCTCTTAGATTACATGACTTGTTTCATGTCTACTATGATAGTCATGTTTTATCTACTTTTTCTATTAATAAAATCCTATGGTAAATTGCTCATATTTCCAACAGTTTGTACTCTGAATAGCTGAGAAAAAATGCAGTAAATTGTTTTTTTTTTCACACTCGAGGTGTGTACTCTGAATTTGACACTGAAATTGCTATGTGCAAATTGTGTGCTGTATAATGTGTTTGCTCTGGTAGTGCTGTCATTCTTTCTGCACTTACAAGACATCCATGGCTCTGTTGGATCCTGAGTTACAAACTTTGTGCAATGTTAACCGCTTGCATTTGCTAGTTTGATTAGTGCGAGTCCCAGTCAAATATTTATCCTGGCTTTTGCTTTGTGCTGGTTCAGCGGTGCCGGTTGTTAAGCAGGTTCATTGAACTCTGCATCAGCAAAATATTCATCTGAAACCTAGTACACCCCGATTACCTTTACAATGATTGAAAAATGGTGTATTCTTATGAGCTGCCCTCCCTAGTAGGGATTTACTACACTTGGCCCTCCTCATACTATATTCCTGGCTCCGCCACTGGCTCCAACTGCAGCGGACCGCGGGCGGCGGGCGGCGCAATGCTCCGTTGCGTCCTGAGCAGGGGCGTGCCGCCGGCATCGATCACCGGAGGACGCGCACGGACGCACCAGCGCCGTTGCTGGACGCGCACGGACCCTCCTCAATGATGCCGCGTTAACTGCGCCAAGTAGAAACCGGATTCACCAAGGCCTCTACCGGGATCGAAACGGTTTCCCACCCACGATAGTGTACCTCCGGAGTTATAATCACCTGCCTTTTCTGGCTAATCACGGCCTCAAATACCTTTTTAAACCGCAGCTAGCAGACTGCAGCATCATTTGTTTGGCGCTAAGCCAGACTGATTCAAAAATTACGGGGCTTAATAGGCCTAGTGCCTACTGCCTAGGTACTAGGTAGCACTCATGGCGCCCGCCGCGTTCGGGAGAGACGGACGAATCCGCCTCCGCCTCCGCCCCCGGCGCTCAGAAGCCTGCGTCGCGTACTCCATCTATATATATACCAGCCGCTTCGCCGGAGAGCTCCAACCAGCCAGCCAAGCCAAGCCAAGCGGAGGAGCAGAGGAAGAAGCAAAGCACGCGCACCGCAGGTCTGCAGCCACGATGGCGCGCCGCAAGATCCCCATGAGGCTCATCGACAAGGCGCGGGCGCGCGCCGAGACGAACGCCAGGAGGACCAAGGGGCTGCTGAAGAAGGCGTCGGAGCTCGCCACGCTCTGCGCGGTCCCGGTCGCGCTCGTCTGCTCCGCCGGCGCGGGGGCTCCGCCGCTCGTGTGGGAGTCGGAGGAGGGAGTGCTCGAGAGGTACCGGCGCGCCGTCCCGGCGGAGGCCCGCGCACGGCACACGCACCGGAGCTACATTGAGACGGAGCTGGGCAAGGAGAAGGCCAAGCTCGCCCGGACGCGGCACGGCTGCCCCGGCGCGCTCGCGGACTGGGACGCCGCGCTCAACGACATGACGCTGGACGAGGCGCGGGGGCTGCTCAAGACCATCGACGCGGCGCTGCGGGTCACGGGGGACAGGATGGAGGCGCTGGGCATACCTGCCGACGGCGGCCACGGCCCGCTCGAGGGTTCTTCCCGTGGCGCCGTCATGCCGCAGCAGCTCGGGCACGGTGGCGGCAACCCCGTGGACATGGACGCCGCCGGCTTCCAGCAGCTGCAGATGGTGCCGTTCCACGCTGAGAACAACGAGGGCCTACTTGAGCAATTCTCATGCGACGATCCCTTCCAGACGCAGCCAGGGTGCGGCGGCTTCCAATACGTCGGCGGCAACTACTCGGGTGGCGGTGACGCGATGCTCTCGCCAGGCTTCAGCAATGCTGACTATAACTACTCGGCCGGCGGCGATGAGATGCTCGCGCCAGGCTTCGCCAATGCTGACAACAACTACTCGGCCGGCGTCGACGATATGCTCATGCTAGGCCTCGCCAATGCCAACTACAACTACTCGGGCGGCGGCGACGAGATGCTCGCTCTAGGCCTTGCCAATGCTGACTACAACTACTCGGGCGGCGACGACAAGATGCTCACGCCGGGCTTCGCCAATGCTGACTGCAACTACTCGGGCGGCGGCGGCGACGAGATGCTCGCGCCTGGCTTTGGCAATGCTGACTACGACTGGACTGACCTGACCATGTGGGCCACCGACGAGTTGTGCGATGCAGTCATGCCACTTGGGTGCAACCCTGACTTCGCCGACGGTACCCTGCCGCCCGAGTACTCCGCTCAGGTCATCACCGGCGACTACGTCAACACACCACCATCCGGCGGGTACGGGTACCCCATGGCCATGGGCGTGGGCGACAACTTCACTCATCTCGACAGCAACTACATGGCGCACTGGCAGTTCCAGCGCTTCGACACAAGCACTCTGCTACTAGGGGGAATGCAGTCGTAGTTTTGGAGCTAGAATATCTTAATTCTCACGCATTCGATGTTAGAATTTTACAGAATTATATAATTTATCAATATTACGTGCATGATTTTGTACGGAAAATTCAGGTTATTTTTTATCAAAATTCACGCATTCAGAATCTTAGTCGTAGTTTTGAAGTTATTACAGAATTTTCACGAAAAGGGTATGAGCTCCTGTTCACAAAGTGTTTTTTTTTTTGGATAAAGCTTCACAGTTCACAAAGTTCATGCTCATGAACATGTATTCCATCCTAATTTGTCTCGCTGCGACAGGCTCATTTTCAATCTGACCAGATTCGATTCGCATGATTGTAAAAACATGGAAATAGGAAAAATATAGGATTGAAATGTCATGCTCATCTCAATCCTATAGGATTTTAGGTTGTTTGATTGCATCGTAGGAAAAACAAAGGATTCTTTCAAAGAGGTTTGAGTGGATGCTAGAAATCCCATGGGAAGTAGTACAAAAAATTTCATAGGAAAAGTTCCTACATGATTCAATCCTATGAATCAAACAATCAACATAGGAAAAATTCCTAAGGATTCTAACCCTCCAAAGTTTCTATGCAAATCCTTTGAATCAAAGGAGCCCTTGCAGGCTGTAGGTCGGTCTACCCAGATGCTGCATGGACAAAGAATGCAAGCAATCGGAATGGCATTACAGTTCGAAGAAGCAGGGTGAAAGACTGCTATCCTCATTTCTTCAGTTTCTTCTTTCGGCCCAAAATTACATGCACCGTTGATTTGTAAAATAGAAAAACCCAGGAATAAAATAAATAGTGTGTGCAAGCAATTTATTTTTGCTCATGTTCAATCAAACAAGGGTTTTTTTTATAAATAAAAAAATAAAATTAAACAAGGGTTCACCTACATTTGCAGATTTTGATGTTACATACTTATGTTATTTCGACTTGTTGCATTTTGTGCAAACTCACGGACAACACGCTGGAGCAACTCTTGGTGCCTAGCAAAATATTTACATTCATGTTGCGGGGATTTTTCGTAATGGCCGCAAGAATCTGCCTCTGATGCCAGCAAGTGTTGTTTTTTGACAATTTTATTCCATACAAAGTTATAAGTAGAGTGGATTTAATACATCACACGATACAAGTACACAAGAGATAAGTACTGCTCCCCTTTGACTGTGATACCCCGAATCCAGGTTATAGCGCTTTTTGTGCACACAAAAACCCAACACGCAAACTTATGTGAGATGTTTTGAGAAACCCCATTCAGCATGAGATGAGTTACTCAAGTCTACATAATTATCAAAAGGGCCAACATCATTGCAGCAACATCATGACAAACGATGACCAAAATCTCTGATAGAAGGATCACCGTCAGTTCAGAGGCTGCAATGAAGGCTCTTCTGCTTACAAGCAGTAAAGCATTATCCCCAGAGTTTCAGTCCAAGTACATCTCATCTATAGCAGCTAAAATACATAAAGATAGCAAATAGACTGCCATATCTCGTGGTAAATATTGCCCATGTGCACAAGAAACAAGAAATATGCTTCAGGCATAATGACAGGTAAAATGCGCGAGCATTATGATCTGCAATTCAAACGCTCTGAAAACACGACCTTTAAAACAGACGAACGGCGGGAGGAAGGTAAATACAACAACAATAGACTGGGCATCGGAACATGGCAGAATTTCCCCTGTTTCTCTAATGGTGCACATCACAATGTTTAATTTACTAAACAAATGTCGCTAGCCTAAGCAAAACAGTGAATAATACAGAGCAACTTGGAGCTAGAATCAACTACTATGCCACAGGTTCCTAAAGAAAGAAATAGCAGCATTTGCTTACAGGGAACATCAAGAGCAACTCTCCACCTTATTGTGTACATCGGAGAGCTCAGCTGGAGGCAAGGCGGGCAAGTCGGGCAAGGCGGGCAAGGCTTCGCCGCTGATAGGAATTTTGCAAGTTGCTTTGTTGTGACCATAACCTTTACATCTGCTGCAGCGCACTGCCCTTTTAATTGTGATGCGCGGATCAGCTGGTTTCTCTTTCGGCCTGCCAACCCGTCGACGAGTTTGAATTGGGAATGGTAATGTCGCTGGATTCTGAGAATTGTCCGTTAAGGTAGTAGGAGCCAGAATAACATCAGGTATCGGATTTATGGACATTGAATAGGTCGAGCGGTAGCTTTTCGTCGTGAAATACTCCACACAGAAGTCATATGCATACCTCCCAGTGTGCTCAAATACTGCAATTGCATGCATGCATGGCAACCCAGAAACATTCCACTTTCGGCAGGTGCAGTCACACATCTCAATGTTGACAACATTAACTGAGTCATCGCATACCTTGAACAAATTACCATCCCCATCACTTTCTGTGGGCATAACATTGAGTGAGTGAGCTTTGCTAACTTCTTCCTGCAATTTCTGGTTAGCTACAGGCGTTAATCCGTCAGGCCATTCATTACAAGACTCTCTGCGTGTGTACATCATCTCCATGAGCTTGCATCTTATTGTGTCAACCAACTGCACAACTGGAAGCTCATATCTTGTGGGGATCCAGTCAACAACAGTGTTGGAAATATTACATGAATACTGACCATACCGCGACCCCATGAAAAGGGCATCTGACCACCGCTCAGGTTTGATCTCCAAAAGCCATTCAGCAAGCTTATCAGATTCACTTTTAATTTGCTCCATATACTGATTGAACTCATCAACTGTGCATGAAAATATGGCCCTCTTAAGAAGCTCAACCATAGCATCTCTTACTTCTTCAGTCCATGCATCATCCAATTGCCTCTTAAATGCTTCAATAAGAAAGTCCATGCAATATCCATGATGACTTTCAGGGAACACCAATGGTACTTCATCCCATAATCCATTTTCTCCATTAGATATGAATGTAATGTCATGAGATGCCGACAGTGAATATTTTAGTTGCTCAAGAAACCAATGCCAATTTTCACGGCTCTCCTTGTCCACTACAGTGAATGCAACTGGGAACACATCGCCCTCCCCGTCAACTGAAGTAGCAGTCAGTAACTTCCATTGCTTATTCGGTTTTGCAGATACAGCATCAAGGAAAAGGAGTGGTCTGCACCCATGCTCAAAACCATAAAGCGATGCATGGAAGGCAACAAAGAAACAGAATTTTGAATCTTCCATAGTCACCACTGTTGCCACACTTCCAGGGTTTGTTTCCTTAATCCTTTCACAAAACAATGGTAGCTGGATGCATGCCTCATCATGTGCGCTATAAAGTTCTCTCTGAGCAATTGATCTTCCACGCCAAGCCTGAGAGTAATTTAGGGACAGTCCATACTCCTGTTGGAGATCATTTGCAATGTCTCTTGGCCTGTAGTGTGGGCTATCACGTAACTTTTCCTTTATAACACTAGCAACCCATCGCTGTGACGCCAAACGATGACTTTTCACAGTTTCAGATTCACAGGTGTGTGTTTCAGACATTTTCTTGATCATGAAATCTATGTTGGCAGGAGACTTGGAAGCATGTATCCGCCATGTGCAATCTTCACCAGTACATTCCGCAGTAACACGAGTTGAGTCATTCTTGATAAATTTGTAATGGAACTTATGTGCAATGGCATACTTATGCAAGGCATCCCGGAAATCCTTAGGACTTTCAAATACTTGGCCGACTCCAGTGATCACATCCTTCCACTCTGCGCACACCTTTTGTCTCTTAGACCCATCCGGAGTTGTTGGGACAACGGCAATTGCATTTGTAGGAGTGGCCGAGTCAGCAACAACGCTCTTTGCACTGTAAATATTTCATTTGTCATTTTGGCAATGCAAGTGGAAAAAACAATTGATGTTCAGAAAGGTACCTGTTGTCGACCTTCTTGATGACATAAATGTATGTCGTCTCCGACTCTGCATGGAATTCAACCATGCGACGTAGGTCCTTGTCATTGGAAATAGAAATCAAGGTTCTGTTATTCTTGGGGAGGAAATACTTGAACAAGAACTGGTCGACTTTGAGATTATTAAGCGTTGAAGATATCTCATGCGTAAATGCACTGAAAGTCCAGTCACTTTTGACAAGCATTGCATGTGCCTCTCCACCAGAATAGGACATAAGCCCATCAGCATCTGTGGTGAATTCGCCACCTATCTGAAGAACAGCCACAATTTGTCCCGTCCCCATGAGCGGCTGTTTCCTAACAAGATGAGATGAACACAAAAATCAGGCAACTGTAAGAAGTAGAACAGAGCTTTAGCCAGCAAGGCAACTTTGAGTAGTAGTTGCCCAGTTGGTTGTTTGAGCATTTTCTATAATAAGGAAAAATTCCAACAAAACAACTTACCTCAAAGCTTTCAAAAATTAGGCCATTGCATTTTCTACACGAAATTTCATGCAAGGAACATTACTAGGGTGTAAATGGTAACTCAATCAATTAGAATTAGGTAATAATAATCAAAGGGTGATTCTCTGTTCTTTTCCCTTTTGCGAAAGACAGAAAAGGCGACTTAACTGATCTGACGTGTTAAAGTACGACCAAATTGGTGGGTGGTCTGGAAGCAAGGGCTGTACACATAAGGTTTATTAAGCACACTAGTTCAGTTTTTCACTCCTGGCTCCATAAAGCATGAGCATGTGCAGTACAGGGCATGATATATTTGAATTAAGAGCAGAGCAAATCGCAGTGTAAAAATCAGGGCTGAACTAGGGATGCTAACAAATTGTAAAAACAACAGTGTTCCATGCTTTTTTACTTTCAGTGCTCGCTTGATTTCACCTGATTTTTGCATTAGTCGTGGCAATTGCAAGCATATACAGTACCAATAAAAGAAAAAAAGAAACTGGTAACCAATCCAGGCATAATTACCAGGAAACGGCTTGCGGTGGTGGGGCTCCGGCAGGTGTGGGAGCGAGGGCGTGGACGAGGGCGGCGGTCCGGCGGGTTCCCGGTAGCGGAGGCCGCGGCGGGCGGCGGGCCCCAGCGTCAGGAAAGTACGGCGGAGTCCCGGCGAGGGCCAACTTGCGAGGTGGATGGCCGGCGGTGGCCACGGGCACAACTCCCCGAGACTCGAGAGATGAGGCGGTGTGTGTCTTGTCCGCGGCTCTGGATCTAGGGTTTCCGTGCTCGAGCCTACCTGTCAGGCACACGCCGTGGGGTACATACGGTTAACGCAATGTACTCGTGCAGGTGCCACGTGCTGCGGTTTGGCGATCCGAGGGCCGGGCTTTTGGATACCGGAACGGGAGCAATTTACCATATTGGCCCAAGAACAAATACGCCGTTGTCGTGGGATGAGGATTCGGCCCAATGGGCGTCCACGCGTGACCCAGCGGGAAACGGGCACGGGACGTCCTATACGCCGCTCTCTGCGGCAAAGTGGCGTCGTTACGCATAGGCGGTCTCCGACTGGGCCGGCCCATGACTGCCAGCGAACTTGTACTGTAGTACAAAAAATTCGACATAGCAGGCAATCGAACCTTGTACCTCATGCTACAGACCAAGCGAGCGTTACCGACAAGTTAGCAGCGTCCGCATTTAAGAATCAACACGATAGAGCAGATCCGAATTATTTTCAGCATTTTGATTTTTTTAAAAACTTAGTGTTTTGTGAAAGCAAACACTTTTCAAACTGGTGAATTGTTTTAAAAAAACCATTTTCTTTTAGAAAAGCAGGAACATTTTTCGAAATCACAAACATTTTTTAATGGGAACTTTTTTTAAATTCCAAAACAAAATTGGGCAAACGCAGACATTCTTTAAACTCCCAACCAAAATTTGAAAACACGAACATATTTTGAAATTTCTTAATTTTTTTAACAGGGGCATTTTTGGAAACTCCAAAAAATGAAAAGATGAACAATTTTTTTAAATGGGAACACTTTTTTTAAATCCCATACATTTCTTGAAAAGTTGTGAATTGTGTGACCAGAAACATTCCAAACATTTTTTGAAAAAACTCAAACAATTTTTTTAATACGTAACCATTTTTTGAAATTATAAAAAAAAATGAAAATTGTCTTCAATTTTTATCATGTTTTATACGAAAAAACATTTTTTAAAATTTACGAACAATTTTTTAAAAATAAAAATATAGCATAAAAACAATTTTTAATACGCAAACAATTTTGTAAAATACGAACATTTTTTGAATTTATGCACATAATTTGTAAACACAAACTTTTTGAATTCTGATATGTTTATAAAAGCACAAACATTTTACGAAAATTCCGAAGATTTTTCTAAAAAATAATGTAAAATTGAAAATAAAAAAGGAAATAGAAAAGAAAAATAAAAGAAAAGGAAACAAAAACAGAAAAACCAAAAAAGAAACAGAAAAAATCGGTAAAGAAGACAAAAACTGGTTCAGGGAACCCTCTAGAAAGTTCCCAAAACCGGATGAGGTTGTATTTGTTTTTTTATTTCTTAGGTAGGCTGTGTAAATAAACCAGAATTGTATTGCCCACCTCCTGGTTCCGCAATGAGAAGGGTGAGCTTCCCTTTGGACCAAATCCGAGAGCCCCTGAGGAGTACAAGAAAGAGAACTCAAATGATAATTCGGCGAAGAGCCAAATGTCGGATTGTAGTAGCAAGTAGGGGACAAAGAACTCGAGCACCAAATCCAAACCAGAGGGTGGTGAGGAGGTTGTATCGCCTTTGAAAAATATCTCAAAAGGTCATAATAAGAGGAAAGAAGGACCAACTACAGTCTATATCAAAACAATTGTTGTTAACAGCTGGAGATGCTAGTGATGATCACGTGGACTCAAAAACCAGCAATGATGACAGCAATGAGGAGGGTCTAGTTCATGAAAAGGATCCCAAGAAGAAGCCTACACCAGAGAACTCGGCAAAGACTGCGATGCGGTCCTGCCGGGATCAATGAGTTGCCTAAGCTGGAACTGCCGGGGGCTTGGGAACCCCGAGGCAGTTCGCGAGTTGCGCAAGATTGTGCGGCAGGAAGGTCTCGCCCTTCTTTTTGTGATGGAACAAAAATCAGGGCTAAGAGGGTTGAAGCTTTACAAGGTCAGCTAGGCTTTTGCGGGGTGTTTTGTTGTAGACAGTGACGGCCTGAGCGGTGGCATCTTTTTGTTCTGGTCTAGTGAGTTGAAAGCAGAATTAAAGAATTACAACACTAGACATATTGATGTTGTGGTACAAAAGGTGGAAGAGTCTTCTCTAGGATGGAGATTCGTAGGTTTCTATGGTGCTCCAAGGTAGAAAATCGACATCATAGTTGGAGATTCATGAGAACTCTGTATGATAACAAACATGTTGCTTGGCTATGCGTGGGAGATTTCAATGAAACACTCTTTGGGTCTGGACATTTTAGTCTATCGGCTAGGCCGGAATGGCAAATGAGGTCCCTCAAAGAGGTAGTGGATGACTGCTCTTTAGAGGATCTAGGATGGTCATGAGTTCCCTTTACATGGGATAATTGACAACAAGGAGATAGCAATGTTAAAGCTAGACTAGGTAGGGCTCTGGCGAATGAAGAATTTCTACAAAGATTTGAACACATTCGTGTGCGGCATTGATACGACCATTTTGCATCATGTTTTATTACTATTATTTTTAGTGTTTTTATTCATTATAGCACTTTGGGGAGTAATTCTAATGCATTTTCTCTCATAATTTGCAAGGTTTACACAAAGAGGGAGAATCCCGGCAACTGGAATTCTGTGCCTGAAAAAGCATATCAGAGATACCTATTCTGCACACTCCAAATGAGTCGAAAATTTATGAAGATTTGTTTTAGAATGTATAAAAAATATTGGAGTCAAAAAGTACCAGAGGGGGCCACCCAAGTGCCCACTAGGCACCAGGGTGCGCCAACCCTGCCCTGGTGGGTAGTGGGACACCCGGTCCACTTCTGGCGACCATCTTCTGGTATATACTAGCAAAAGAGCCTGTGCGTTGCAACGGGAGAGAAAACATAACACACGCTCTTAACCCAACAACCATCACTCAAGACCATAATAGGTCCATTTCCTTTATTTTTGCGAGACATCATATTTGTGTTGCCGCTTATCCTACTTCTCACACTCGCCGGCGATGGCCTCGGTGTTCACAGAAAACAAAACAAAACGTGTTTGAATATGGTTAATCCAAATTGTTGTTTTACCCTGCGACATTTTCCAGAGGTATGCATGTGTAGTTATTGATGTTTTCTATTCCCTATATGGTTATAATGGGATGTTTATTTGCAATCCGGATCGCCGCCGGTACGAAATAAAAAATGAATCTTGCGCTATAAATTATAAGTTTGCTTCCAAAAAATATTATAAAAATATTTAACAGGTAAAATTAACATCATATTTAGATTCCACACATTTTTCTAATAATATTTCATATATAATATGTTAAAATCGAAGTTACGGTTTAAAAGATACGTATAATTTAGAAAATCATTTGTTTGACTTAAATATAGTCCAAAATAATATTTAAAAGTACTTAACAGGTAAAAATAATCTCATATTCATATTCTACATATTTTCTAATCAAATTCCATATATAACATGTTCAAATCGGAGTTACGGTTTAAAAGATATGGATGATTTAAAAAAGCATTTATTTGACTTAAATATGATCCGCGGATCAATTACTTAAAACATCAGGGTTTTTTTCGAAAAATGTAAAATAACGGTTCGGAGTGACTTAAACCCGGACTGCGGGTTGATTTCAAGAAAAAACAGGGACTTTTGTGTAAAATACGAAAAAAATCAATTCGATTTGACTTAAAATAGGACTGCGGGTTGAATTCTCTGAAATAGGGGGACTTTTCTGAAAAATGACATGACGGACGAAAGAAACCCAATTTTCTTTATTATTAGGTAAAGATTCACTTTTGACCTAGAAAATAAATAAGGAGAGGACTTTTGGGATGGAACGCCAACGTCTCGAGGCGGAACTTGGGCAGGAGCACTTTTGCTCTCCGGCGGAGCAATTCCACCGGGTATACTTCCTCCGAGAGGGGGAAATCAAAGTCATCGTCATCACCAACAACCCTATTATCGTGGGAGGATCAATCTCCATCAACATATTCACCAGCACCATCTCATCACAAACCCTTGTTCATCTCCTGTATTCAATCTTTGTATTAAAACCTTAGATTTGTACATGTGGGTTGCTAGTAGTGTTGATTACATCTTGTAGTTGATGCTAGGTTGTTTATTTGGAGGAAGATTATATGTTCAGATCCATTATGCTATTCAATACTCCTCTGATCTTGAATATGAATATGCTTTGTTAGTAGTTACATTTGTTCTTGAGGACATGGGAGAAGTCTTGTCATAAGTAATCATGTGAATTTGATATTCGTTCAATTTTTTCATGAGATGTATGTTGCGATTCCCTTAGTGGTGTCGTGTGAACGTCGACTACATGACACTTCACCATATTTGGGCCTAAGGGAATGCATTGTGGAGTAGTTATTAGATAAGGGGTTGCTAGAGTGACATAAGCTTAAACCCTAGTTTATGCGCTATACCGTAAGGGGCTGATTTGGATGCATATGTTTAATGCTATGGTTAATTTTATCTTAATTCTTATTTCGTAGTTGCGGATGCTTGCGAGAGGGGTTAATCATAAGTGGGAGGCTTGTTCAAGTAAGACTTGCAAATGGGACAATAGTTCAAGTCCGCATACTCAAGCCTAAATAAGGCACATCCTTTGTCACAGGCATCTATCTTCTCATAGGGCATCTTAAGTGCACGGAGGATTTTGTCCAACTGGTATAGGTTTGCAGGCATTACATGGCCTTTGGGTAGAAAGTGTCCAAATATTGTCATCATCGCGTCGTAGCATTCTCTGCCCAAGTTGAATTGAGCCTTCAGAGCCATTACTTGTGAGATGGCATCCAGCTGACAAAGCTCAGTGTTCTTGTGGAGTGGACGTTTTGAAGACTCTAACATTTCATTGAAGGCCTTTGTAGATTCCTCCATCTCATCGTCCGAATCTCGAGCATTATAAAGTCATGTACCATATCTTCCATCCCGGTACCATGCTCGTCGATGCGATGACGAACCACCTCAGCTCTGGCACGTTGGGCAGACTCACCATGAAATGTCCACAGCGTATAACCGGGCGTAAAACCCCACTTCTGCAGGTGTTTACCCATTTCATCCTCTGTCCTCTTGTGAAAGTTGCCGCATCGGACACAGGGGCGCCAGGTTTTTCTCTGGCCATTTGCAAATGTGGCTCTCACAAACCCCTTGGTTTTTATTAACCATTCATTTGTCATGTCTTTCTGACTAGTGTGACCGGTGTACATCCACGCACGATCACTCATCTTGCCTAGCTACTGGACACACAAGAAATATATTTATAAGTAATCATGTATATTTATCAGTTAATCTAGTGTCAGTTTTATTACGTCCATGCAACCTACATGCTAATAGGTAAAGATAGATCCTAATCCAACCCGAGTATGTGTAGAGTGAGTACGTTCTCCATGCTCTACCCCCATTCCGAGACAAAATTTCGGTAGCACCTCCCCGTTGTTCTCCAAATACACGTCTTGGTAAAAAGCCGAGAGAATGTGCATCCGGAGAACAACAGGGAGGCGCTGCCGAAAATTTGTCTTGGAATGGGGTAGAGCATGTAGAACATACCCAATCTACACATCCTCGGGCTATCCGTGGAAATCGCTGGACAATCCGAATGAGTTACAGTGATAAATATGCAACTGAATGCATATTTATCGATGCAACCCTTTTGGACGGGAGACGCCTAGGTTACGCGACTTAGCATGAAAATGAAATCTACTGATATGATTAAAAGAGCATAGGAGGTGAAGGTGGATTCATAGCTCACCCTCGGCTATAGTGGAAGTAGTCGAACTACGGCGGGATCACGGACCAAAAACTTCGACGATGATGACTCCAAAGAGATGAAATACCACAAAGCCTGTAAATTTTACCGAGTGAAAATAATTTAGGTCATCAAATCACATAAAGCATTGACACTTCAAACTATGAAAAAATTATATTGCTAATGACATCTAGTCATGATGAACTAACTACTCATCATAGAGATTAGAGAGTCAAATTGTTTTCTTCAATTTTTGTTAGCAAGATCATCTTAATGAAATAGCCACTCATCATATCCCAGTTTTTGAGCACATCCATCCATCCATCACTAACAACATCATCCATCCATCCATCCACCACTCATCATATCCAAAAATAATTAGCAGTATCATCTTGATGAAATAACCACTTAACTAAGTGTCTCGAATCGCATCTATGACTAACAACATCCATCCATCTAACACTAACAACATCCATCCATATATAAACCTAACAATATCCATGCATCCATGAATCTATGCATCTAACAATAGCAAAAAAAATGAAAAAAATGAGATAAAGTCTCACCGGGCAGATCGAGGGGCATTGTCGCGTTGGAATTGGAGGCCGGTGAGGGAGGGGCCAGCGATGGAGGGGAGGACGGGGCGGCAGTGGGGCCGACGGTGGAGGAGAAGCAGATGAGAGGGAGGACCGGAGCTAGAAGCATGGACGGCCGGGTGGGGAATCGGGCTGGCTGGAGCTGCGGTCATGCGTAGTTGGGGTGGCCAGCGCGGGGTCGGAGCGGCCAAGGCGGGGTCGAGGAGGTCGGGCCGGCGGTGCACCCGATCAGGGTGGCGACTGTGCGGGGCCTGATGACCCACAAGTATAGGGGATCAATTGTAGCTCTTTTTGATAAGTAAGACTGTCGAACCCAACGAGGAGTAGAAGAAAATGACAAGTAGTTTCCAGTAAGGTAATGTCTGCAAGTGCTGAAACTATAAGTAGTGAGTTGTTTGATAGCAAGATAATTTGTAACGAGCAAGTAACGATAGTAGTAGCAAGTATGCAGCAAGGTAGCCCAATCCTTTTGTGGCAAAGGACAGGCCAACATGGTCTCTTATGATAAGGAAAGTGTTCTTGAGGGTACACAGGAATTTCATCTAATCACTTTCATCATGTTGGTTTGATTTGTGTCCGCTACTTCGATAATTTGATATGTGGGTGGATCGGTGCTTAGGTGTTGTTCTTACTTGAACAAATCTCCTACTTATCATTAACCCTCCCGTAAGCATCCGTGTCGGGGTTTTGGGGCGACATATGCCAACGGATGGCTTATCATGCATGGGGTCAAAAGAACGTCGCTGGGCCCTGGAAGCGGGATGAGGCGAAACTTAGGACGCCTACGAATCTTACCCAGGTTCGGGGCTCTCCGGGGAGATAACACCCCTAGTCCTGCTCTGCGGGGGCTCCGCGTCATGACTGATGTCACTATGGTAGCTACAAGGTTGCTCCTCGAGCTGTGTGGTCTAGAGGAGGAAGATGAGCAAGGGTAGCTCACCTCCTATGCCCTAGGGATCGAGGATGGTTGCTAGGGTTTCTATCGCTCTCTCTCTCTATCTTCTTCTCCGAGTTCAATCCTCTCTCCTTCTACCCCCCCCCCTCATGGAGGACCCTGGGGGGTTTATATAGGCCTACCCCCTAGGGGTACAATCGTAATCTCGACGGACTGGCCCCCGTCTGTCAGCGTCTTGCGGTGCCGGTCTGCTGGGGCCCGCCGCCTGCGGGCCCACATGATTGCCTTTTACTGTAGACATGCTTCTGCTGATGACAGCCTCGCTAGGGGAGAAGTGGCTACCGTGCCGCCGTCTCCTGCCGTACACTGCCGCCACGCCATGTCCTATCATCTCGATGAGGTTCAGACTTCTAGGGCAGGATCTGCCGTCTGTTACCAGGCGGCCACCTCCCCTGGCCGTCTGCCAGGGGCGGTTTGTTTATGACTTGCCCGCTGGCCGGTGGGGCCAGCCGCCTGCTAGCCCTGCCGTCTGCGAGTAGTGGGATCATGGCCTTCTCTGACCGACGCTTGGTCACAAGTAGCGTGGCTGCAGTGACCCGCTGCTTAGGAGATATCCATAAGGTACACGTTCACTGTAGCCACGCCCTTATAGATTCTCTAAGGACATATTCATCTATAGCCATGCCTCAGCTGCGTAGTCCTCCCCCAGCATGCGTCCCGAGGGAGGAGCGTGGGACCGTCCGCTAGCTGTTGGCGTTGGTGCTGCCGCCTGTTGGGTCCCTGCCGCGTGCTGGCAGCCGGCTCCTAGGGCAAGCTACCCTAGGAGGCGGCCCGATGAGCAGACGGCCGAGGGGTAGCAGGCGGCCACAATTTGTCTTGAAATACCAAGGGTGGTCGCTGAGGACACCCATGGTCAATATCTCCGACAGTAGTCCCCGAAGCTGGTGGAACTCCGCGGCTGGTGCTGGAGGGCTGCGGGGTTCTAGCAGCTTCCCTCCTTAGGCAGGCTCAGCGTCCTTCACCCGTCTTCCGTAGGGATCCGTTCGCTGCCAGCCGGACCCGTGTTGAGGGGGCCGGCTTCTGGCAGCCGAACCTTTGTCTTTGAATCTTCGGGGGGAAGGCACCGCCTGGTCGGCAGGCAGTCGAGCTGGCCTGCCGACCGTTGGCGGCTCTCCACACGTCACTGCCCCGTCGCGTCGGTCTGCCAGCCCACGCGCGTGACGGGACATAACAGTGGGCCGGGCCCCGCCACTACAGGGCCTCGGTCCCCGAGCGGATCCAGTGTGGCAGGGATAATCGATTGCCCTCCCACGCGCATTTAATGCGCACGGATTAGGCGCGCAAAAGGTGGGGGTCGTGCAGGGCGTGGAGAAGTTGATCCCACGCTCGCCCCCTCGGCTTCGTTGCCCCGAGCCTATAAGTAGGCCGGGGGAGGAGTTGGCACCATTCTCGCGCTCGCTCCTCCCCGCTTTCCTTCTTCTTCCTCGCTTCCTCCCGCCAACGTCCCTGCAAGCTGCTGCGTGAACCATGGCCGCCGCAACGTCTGCTCGCCACCATGGCCAGTGGGACGGCAGCGAGGTCCTGGAGGAGCACATCGACGTCCTCCGCCGGTCGCGAAAGCTGCCTCCTGCTGATAAGGTCGCCGTGCGCCTAGCGCCGGCGGCGGAGATCTGTTGGGAAACGTAGTATTTTCAAAAATTTCCTACGATCACGCAAGATCTATCTACTAGATGCATAGCAACGAGGGGAAGAGTGTGTCTACGTACCCTCGTAGACCGGGAGCGGAAGCGTCAAGTGACGCGGTTGATGTAGTCGAACTTCTTCGCGATCCAACCAATCAAGCACCGAACATACGGCACCTCCGCGTTCAGCACACGTTCAGCTTGATGACGTCCCACGAGCTCTTGATCCAGTTGATCTTCACGGGAGAGTTTCGCCAGCACGACGGCGTGGTGACAGATATGATGTATCTACCGGCGCAGGGCTTCGCCTAAGCACTGCAACGGTATGACCGAGGTGTGTTTCGGTGGAGAGGGGCACCGCACACGGCTAAAATAATTCAACTTGTGTGTCCTAAGGTGCCCCCGTGCCCCCGTATATAAAGGAGCAAGGGAGAGGCCGGCCCTAGAGGGGGCGCGCCAAGTGTGGGGAGTCCTACTAGGACTCCCAAGTCCTAGTAGGATTCCCCTTTCCTTTCCGGAGTAGGAGAGAAGGAAAGAGGTGGAGAGGGAGAAGGAAAAGGGGGCTGCATCCCTTGTCCAATTCGGACCAGAAGGGGGGGGGCGCCTCCTTCCTTTTGGCCTTTCTCCTCTATTCCCGTATGGCCCAATAAGGCCCATATACTCCGAAAAATACCCGAATCACTCGGAACCTTTCCGATGTCCGAATATAGTCGTCCAATATATCGATCTTTACGTCTCGACCATTTCGAGACTCCTCGTCACGTCCCCGGTCTCATACTCCAAACTCCTTTGATACATCAAAACTCATAAACTCATAATACCAATCGTCATCAAACGTTAAGCGTGCGGACCCTACGGGTTCGAGAACTATGTAGACATGACCGAGACTCATCTCCGGTCAATAACCAATAGCGGAACCTGGATGCTCATATTGGCTCCTACATATTCTACGAAGATCTTTATCGGTCAAACCGCATAACAACATACGTTGTTCCTTTTGTCATTGGTATGTTACTTGCCCGAGATTCGATCGTCGGTATCTCTATACCTAGTTCAATCTCATTACCGGCAAGTCTCTTTACTCGTTCTGTAATACATCATCTCGTGACTAACTCATTAGTCTTTTACTTGCAAGGCTTATTATGATGTGCATTACCAAGAGGGCCCAGAGATACCTCTCCGACACTCGGAGTGATAAATCCTAGTCTTGATCTATGCCAACACCACGAACACTTTCGAAGACACCTGTAGAGCATCTTTATAATCACCCAGTTACGTTGTGACGTTTGATAGCACACAAGGTGTTCCTACGGTATTCGGGAGTTGCATAATCTCATAGTCATAGGAACATGTATAAGTCATGAAGAAAGCAATAGCAGTAAAACTAAACGATCATAGTGCTAAGCTAACGGATGGGTCTTGTCCATCACATCATTCTCCTAATGATGTGATCCCGTTGATCAAATGACAACTCATGTCTATGGTTAGGAAACATAACCACCTTTGATCAATGAGCTAGTCTAGTAGAGGCATACTAGGGACACTCTGTTTTGTCTATGTATTCACACATGTACTAAGTTTCCAGTTAATACAATTCTAGCATGAATAATAAACATTTATCATGATATAAGGAAATATAAATAACAACTTTATTATTGCCTCTAGGGCATATTTTTTTCAAGATCAGGCCTGCCCCACGGCAGGGCGAGCGGGTCGTCTTTCGCTCGCACTTCCCGTGCGGCTTCGGCCTCCCGGCGAGCGGCTTCTTCCGATCTTTCCTGGAGTTCTTCAACATCCAACCCCACCACCTCACGCTGAACACGGTGGTAACGCTCTCATCCTTCATCGTCCTGTGCGAAGCGTACTTCGGCATCCTCCCCACCATAGAGCTGTGGACCGAGCTTTTTTACATGAAGCTCGGCACCGCAGTCCAGAGCGTGGCCGCCCAGTGCGGGGGGTGCATTGCGGTGAAGCGCAGTGGATCGAGGAATTTCTTCCCGGCGCCGCAGCTCGTGGCGTCAGTAAAACAGTGGCAGTAGACGTACTTCTACGTCTCCAACGTCAACCCCGAACAAGACTTCATCTGTCTGCCGGACTAGGCGCCGGGTCCGCCTGCTGAGCCTCGCGACTCCTGGAAGAACCGGCCTACCTCCCTCACGAAAGGCGCCTCCATCGCGATGCGCCGTATCCGGGAGCTGAGGGACGATGAGGGCCTGGTCTTCGCGGATTTGCTGCTCACGCTTGCGGAGCGTCGAGTGCTGCCGCTGCAGTGCCGCCCTCATCTGATCTGCGACATGAGCGGGCGCCGGGACCCCGGCCGGACATGCACCAAGCCAATGTCGTACAAGGAGGTGGCTAACTTGGTGAACCACATCTCCAACTGTAAGGTCTCCGACTCCGGCTGAGCCTTTGGCAAGCCCCCATACAGCCGCGACAACCAGCCGCCTGCAGTAAGTTCTTCGGTCCTCTCTTTTCTTTCTTTTCCGTCCGGCTGTCGTAGCTGTCTGATCCTGATGTCCTCTTCAGATCTTCCCCGGCCAGCCGGCGCCGGGTTCTGGCCAGCCAGGCCGCCCCTAGAACCAGATCGCTCCCAGAGCGACACAAGCGACCCCGATCTTGGGGCCGCTGCCATGGAGGAGGAGGAGGTGACAAGTGGTGGGGGTCAGCCATCAGGCAGCTTGCCAGAAGGCGGCGTCGAGAGCTGGCCAGACGACGAGGAGGAGGAAGAAGAAGCGCCCGTCCGCGCCAGCCAGCGGACCGGGCCGTCTGGCGCAGCCGGCGGCGGGAAGCGGCGGTCCTCATCAGGGCCGTCTGGTGCCCCGCCCAAGAAACTCCGACTGTCGACCGCCGCCACGAGGCGCCGGGAGGCGGCCGCCAGGGCGATTGTGCCCAGGATGCCCAAGGCCAGGCCGATCGTGTCCGGGTAAGTGTCTTGTGTCCTTCTTCTGCTTGATGCTTATCTTTCTCAGCCGATCCCCTCTTGGCTGACTCCCCATTTTATTCGGGATATCCATGCAGCGCACCGCTTTCCCTCTCGCGGGCGCTAGTAGGCTCTGTAGTGGGGGGCACGGATGCCCCGCCTGCGCCCCCTCGCGTGGATCCAGCCGCCGCGCTCCGGGAGGCGACAGAGAGTAACGCCCGTGAGGCGCGCGAGGAGCGCGAGGCCGCAGATCGCGAGCGAGCGGTGGCCGATGCCGCAGCCAGGGCGGAGGCCGAAGCCGCCAAGAAGGCCCAGGCAGACGCCGCCCGAGCCCGAGAGCAGGAAACGGGCTCCCAGCAGCCAGCGGGCCGCACCGTTCTCCCGGAGGCGGGCTCTCTGGAGCCATCTGCCGAAGCGCCGGCTGCTGACGAGCAGCCGGCTCCAGACAACTGGGGGGACGATTGCGTCATCCTGGAGACGCAGGTGCCGCCCTTTTGCCGCCTGCAAGGGAGCAGGGCAGCCGGCCTGCAGGGGCGGAGGTGCCGCCAGCTGAGGGCGTGCTGGTGACTGGCCCGCAGCCGGCCCCCAAAGCCCCAGCCCGCCCGTGCCCCACAAGGGCGGTTTTCGTGCCGTAGCAGGTGGAGGCCGGCGGTGCCAGCTCGTCCGCGTCGGAGAATGAGGCCACCAGCGCGGCGCCGTCAGGTTGGAGGCCCGGAGGCGGCGGCGCACAGATGTCGCGTCGCGGGACGTCTTGGACCGCTTCAACTCCCTGGGCAACGTCGTGCAGACGGTGATGCAGGAGTTCGTGGCTGCGCGGTCCTCCGTTCGGGTACGTATGCTTCATGTTCTCTTGCTTTTATTCCTTCAATTTCTTCTGTGGGGGCGCGTCAGTGCATCCACTGGGTGTAGTCCCCGAGTTCCGAGCCAGCTGCTGAGCAGGCGGCTTGGAACTCCAAAGTGTGCGTCGTGAGCTGATCTTGTGTCTCATTGCAGGAGTACCACAACCTCCGCGTGGCCTCCTACAACGGTCAGCGCCAGGAGCTGGCGTAACTGCAGGCTGCCCTGGCAGATAGCCAAGGTGAGTGCTTCCCTTCTCCTCCTTGCGGGGACGCGTGAGCGCACCCGCTGGGTGTAGTCCCCGAGTTCCGAGCCGGTTGCTGAGCAGTCGGCTTGGAACTCCAAGGTTATCTTTTTTGCCGCTGCTGACATTATTGTTTTTCTTCCTCTCTTGCCAGCAGTCGCGGCCAACCTCCACAACCAGCTGGGCGAGGCCCAGTCGGAGCTAGCTGCCAAGGAGCGAGAGCGTGGTCTCACTGCTCAGGACCGCGACCGCCTGGCCAGGGAGCTGGCAGACCAGGCGGCGGCCCACAAGGTCGAGCTCGGGAAGATGTCGGACGCCGAGACGCTTCTTCGGGCAGAATTCGAGGCCGAGTGCTCGAATTGGGTCAAGAAGGAGGCAGCTCTCCAAGACGGCTACGTAGCCATTGGACACATGGTCGACGGTGAGATGTCTACCCTTTCTTCTTGTACTCGCCATCTGTTACAACCGTCTTTCTTTTCTTCTGATTCTTCTTCTAGTTTTGGTAGAGTTCTTCCCGGGCTACTCTGTGGCCGCCACCCAGGCCATCGAGGCCGAGCGTGATGAGAGGCGCCAGGCGGGCCAGGTGATCGCACCTAATGCGCCCAGGACCCGAGCCGAGGAGCTTCTTGCTATTCGGGTGTGCCTTCAGCCGGTCCGTCGTCTGCTTTGCCGTTTGCAGCACGCTGGTGCCTAGGTGCTGGCCGCCCTCTGGCCAGGTGCGCCGGCACTCCGCACTGCCAGTCGGACTACCGACTGGCTGGAGGCAGCCAACCACCGCTTCGAGGCCGGGAAGGGTTCCGCAGCGAGGGCTGGCACGCGGATCGCCCTGGAGTTCGTCAAGAGCTGGTATCCGGGCCTGAGCCTCGAACAGCTGAAGACCTTCCGTGCGGAGGCTCAGCCTGAGTTGGCCGTGGTGCAAAAGGACCTCATCCAACACGCCGCCGCCCTTGCCGAGTACGCCGACACCTCCGTCTTCATCCCAGAGTTGGACGACAGGGGCCATGTGGTGCCACCCAGCAACTTCGGGCTGGACCTGGCGGCGTCGGAGGAGCCGGACGAGGAGATCGCCTTCAGTGATGAGGGAGAGGAGGAGGAAGGCAGCGACGAGGAGGCCAGCTCCCAGGAGGCGAATCCATGTGCTGGCCACCAGCCTGACCGGTCCTCAACAAGCAGACCAGGTGTGGTGGCCCCGCCTGCTGCAGGAAGCGGCCAGGGCGAGACCCCCCAGGCGGCCGCCTCGGAAGCCGGCTCCGTCATGCCGCCCACTCCGCTTGCTGCGCCCTAAGCTTTTACTCTTGTATCTTTTGGTTCCTGTTTCTCTGTAAGACTTGGTAGGGTTAATCCGAACAATTCCACCCGCTGGGTGTATCAGTAAGCTGCTACTGCAAGGCGGCCCTTGAGGCCTTTTTGATGTAAATATTCTTTTAATGCTGCATGGTTTTTATGCAATTGTGCCGAGTCCTAGGATTAGCCCCGCCCTTGATTCCTTATGGCGATTTTCCTTTTGCCGTCTCCTTTAACTACCGTCCTGCCAGCTAGACAGCCACTCTGTGGTTCTGTGGCTGGGTCAGGAACTTGGCTGTTTTCAGGGTGGCAAGTATCCCGCCCTCTGGAAGGCGGCGTGGCTAAGCCCAGAGCCGGCTGGTCGGCAGTGTGACAGCCGGCTATTCGTGTGAAGGGCCGGCTTGCCCTATGTCTTTTTTCCTTAGCCATTTTTCGTGTGGGCACCACTTCTTGCCTTTGGCTCCTGCCAGTCGGACAGCCGCGTTCTGCGAGTATGTGACTGAAGGCGGGAGAGGGCTTGGATGCCATAACATTACTTGTCCGGCTATTTAAGGAGAAGTTTTAAACATAGGGCTAGGCGGCCAGTCCCCGGGCCGTCTGCTAGGCGCCGGTGCCGGACAAAGGAATGAACAATACTCATTCACAGGCATAATTCTTATCATATAGATAAAGGGTTGGGAATTCTCGAGAACTCCTCGGGGGTCCCATTGGTTCTAAAAATAAATAGATAGCGCGACACATACTGTCTTTCAGCTATAAAAGCGACGAAGTAGGTTTGCGTTCCATGGGCGCTCCGACTCCTTGCCTGAGTCGTCTCTCTTGCCTGCTCTTGGCTTCTGGGCATCAATGAGGTAGTAGGCATCGTTGCCTAGTACCTTGCTGACGATGAACGGTCCTTCCCAAGGAGCCGAGAGCTTGTGCTGGCCGGCTATTCGTTGGATCAGCCGGAGCACAAGGTCCCCCTCGCGGAAGGAGCGTGGCTTGACTCGCCGGCTGTGATAGCAGCGGAGACCCAGCTGGTAGATGGTGGAGCGGCTGAGTGCTACCAGCCGGGCCTCCTCCAGCAGGTGTACGCCGTCTTCGCGTGCTTCTTTGGCTTCAGCTTCCGTATACATGGTGATGCAAGGCGAGTCAAACTCAACATCTGTTGGGATGATGGCCTCGGCCCCATACACGAGGAAGAAAGGAGTGAAGCCGGTGGATTTGTTCGGAGTGGTTCTGAGGCTCCAGAGGACAGACATCAATTCTTCGATCCAGCAGCCGGCTGATCGCTCCAACAGTTCGACCAGCCGGGGCTTGATGCCAGATAGGATAAGACCTTTGGCACGCTCGACTTGGCCGTTGGACTGTGGGTGGGCAACGGACGCTAGGTCCAGTCGGATGCCCTGTGTTGCACAGAAACGGGCAAGTGCGCCTTTGGCAAAATTTGTGCCGTTGTCGGTGATGATGCTGTGCAGTAGACCATATCGGACTGTGATGTCTGCGATGAATGTCACAGCAGTTGGGCCATTGAGTTTCTTGATTGGTTTCGCCTTGATCCACTTGGTGAATTTGTCCACTGCCACGAGTAAATGTGTCAAGCCGCCTCTGGCTATCTTGAAGGGGCCCACCATATCCAGACCCCAAACGGCAAATGGCCAAGTGATCGGAATGGTCTTGAGTGCAGAAGCCGGCAAGTGTTGCTTGGAACTGAAGCGCTGGCAGCCGTTGCACTTTTTTACCAAATCTTTGGCGTCGTCCAGAGCAGTCGGCCAGAAGAAACCGTGGCGGAAGGCTTTGGCGACGAGGGATCTTGAGGCCGTGTGATGGCCACATTCCCCTTGCTGAATGTCCTTCAGGATAGCCATCCCCTTTTCTACTTCCACACAGCGCTGGAAGATGCCCGTTGCACTTCTTCTGACAAGCTCTTTGTTGACTATGGTGTACGTTGAAGCTCGGCGTTGAACTTGCCGTGCCAAAGTTTCTTCTGCCGGGAGTTCTCCTCTGAGCAGGAAGGTAAGGATTGGCTGTGCCCAAGATGATGCTGAGACTCCTGTTACTTCTGCCAGAGAGACCAGGGTGGTTGGGCTTGGAGGCGGAGGGCTGGGCTGAGCCGTCTGTTGTGCTTCCAAAGTCCCCGAGCCGTCAGCTGGAGCTGGCGCCTCCTGGCCACCTGCTGGAGCAGTCCTCGGGCCAGGAACCGGCGCAGCTACAGGTGGACCGTCTGCCAGGGTTGGAGTATCGAGGCCGCCTGCTGGAGCAGTCTCTGGGCTGGCTGCTGAAGTCGGCAGGCCGCCTGCTCCAGGGTCGGCTGGTATGAAGATTGACTCCGACTCTTGTGAAGGCTTGATAGACGTCTTGCGCAGGCATTGAAGAGATACGCCGGCTGGTATTGCTTGGCGGGTGGAGCCGATTCGTGCCAAAGTGTCGGCTTGCATGTTGTGGGCTCATGGTACGTGGAGGAACTCGCAGCCATCAAAGTGTCCGCTGATCTGCTGGACAAGGAAATGATAGTTTGCCATGTTTGCGTCTTTGGTGTCCCAGTCCCCAGTGGACAACCAAGTCTGAGTCACCATAGCACAACACTCGGCAGATGCCAATCTCCTTGGCCATCCGGAGCCCATGGATAAGTGCCTCATACTCAGCCACGTTGTTAGAGGCGGCAAAGTGGATCTGCAAGGTGTACTTGAGCTTATCGCCCTTGGGGGAGGTGAGGACGACGCCGGCTCCTAAACCAGTGCGCATCTTTGACCCGTCGAAGTGCATCCGCCAATGGGTTGAGTCTGGAACAGGCGATAGGTACTGGGTTTCGGCCCAGTCGACGAGGAAGTCGACCAATGCTTGTGACTTGATGGTGGTGCATGGCTGGTAGAAGATGGTGAAGGGGGCCAGCTCTATGGCCCACTTGGCCACTCTTCCTGAGGCATCTCTATTGCCCAGGATTTTAGCAAGCGGGACCGTGGAGACGACCGTGACTGAATGCTCTTGGAAGTACTGCTTGAGTTTCTTGGCGGTGAAGTACACGCCGTAACGCATCTTCTGGTAGTGATGGTAGTTCTGCTTGGATACTGACAGCACCTCGCTCAAGTAGTAGACGGGCCTCTGGACGGGCAAGGCTCTGCCGTCTTCTGGGCGCTCGACCACAATGACAGTGCTGACCACCCGGCTGATGGCGGCTATGTAAAGGAACATGGGTTCCTTGTCTGCTGGCACCGCCAGGACAGGCGGGGTGGACAGCAGTCTCTTGAGCTGCTCGAAAGCTTCGTCTGCCTGGTCGTTCCACTCGAAGCACGTGGTCTTCTTCATCAGTTGGTATAGGGGGAGTGCCTTTTCTCCCAGCCGGCTGATGAAACGGCTGAGAGAAGCCAGGCACCCCGTGAACTTCTGGACATCTTGCACATGGGTCGGCCGTTCCATTCTCTCAATGGCCTTGATATTTGCAGGGTTTCACTCGATGACGCGTTCGGATACCAAGAAACCAAAGAGTTGGCCCGCTGGTACCACGAAGACGCATTTCTCCGTGTTTAGCTTGATTCGAAAGCGGCGCAAGTTCTCAAATGTCTCTTGGAGATCCTCTTTTCTCCATCTTCACCACGATATCATCCACATAAACATGGGTGTTTCTGCCAAGTTGCTCGAGGAGACACTTCTGCATGCAACGCTGAAAGGTGGCGCCGGCGTTTCTCAAGCCGAACGTCATGGTCAGGTAATAGAAGGCCCCAAATGGCGTGAGGAAGGTGGTCTTCAGGCGGTCAGCTGGATCAAGCTTGATTTGGTGGTACCGGGAATAAGCATCAAGGAAAGACAGCAGCTCGCATCCGGCTGTGGGGTCGATCACTTGATCTATTCGCGGCAGAGCAAACGGATCTTTAGGGCAAGCTTTGTTGAGGCTGGTGTAATCAATGCACATGCGCCATTTGTTGTTCTTCTTCAGCACTAGGACTGGATTCGCGAGCCATTCGGGGTAAAAAACCTCCATAATGAAGCCGACTGCTAGCAGGCGGGCAGCTTCTTCCCCAACGACTCTTCTCTTCTCTTCCGACAGGCGGCGTAGCGGCTGCCTGACAGGCTTTCCATCTTCTCTCACATGGAGTTTGTTCTCGGCGAAGTCCGTTGGGACACCCGACATGTCTTTAGGGGTCCATGCAAAGATGTCCCGATTCTCACGGAGGAAATCGACGAGCTCGCTTTCCTATTTGCTGTCTAGGTTTGACCCTATGACAGCAAATCGCTCTGGGTGAGATGGGTCCAAGGCAATCTTCTTTGTCTCCTTGGCCGGCTGGAACGAGCCTTGCGGCTCCGCCTCCCTGTGATCGGCTGGTATGGCTGGCTGCTCGCCAGCCATTGCCACCAGCCGTTCCAGGCGGCGCTTTTCCTCAGCTACAACAGGGGACTCGGCCACGCGGCTGCTGGCTGTTGCGCATGCGATGGACTTCTCGTAGTCCCCGGCTATGGTGATTATTCCCTTGGGGTCCGGCATCTTCATCTTGAGGTAGGCATAATGGGGTACTGCCATGAACTTTGCAAGAGCTGTCCGGCCCAAGATCACGTGATAGGGACTTTCCAGGTTCACCACTTCAAACCAGACCGGCTCCCTCCGGAAATGCATCTTGTCACCAAACAGGACATCGACCTTGGCCTTGCCGATTGGTGAGCAAGAGAGGCCTGGCACAATGCCATGGAACACGGTCCTGGTAGGTTGAAGTTGCTTTTCTTTGATGCCCAACTTTTCCATGGTGTCATGGTACATGATGTTGATGCTGCTGCCGCCGTCTACCCGTACTCGGGAGAAGCGACAGGCCCGCCTGTCAGTGGAGAGAGTAGCGTCCAGGACCAAGGCATAGGCTCCTGGCGACGGCATGACAGCCGGGTGATCCTCTCGGCTCCAGCTGATAGGCCTTTCAGACCAATGCATGAATTCTGGGTCTTTGACGGCAATGGTGTTGACTTCTCTGCGCTATTGGCGTCGGCTGTGCCTATCGTCCGTCTGGCTGGTGAAGACAACATAGGCTCCGTTTTCTTCTGGGAATTCGTCCTGGACCTGGCCGCTAGGACGGGCAGCCGGCGGATTAGGAGGCGGGGCCGGATGCCCAGCAGGCAGCGGCGGCAGAGCTTCTCCCCTGGCAATTCTTGTGAGCCAATGACACTTTCGCGTTGTGTGGTTGGAAGGCTTCGCGCCGCTGTGGAACTTGCAGGGGCGTCCAAAGCCTGGTCAAAGGAGAAAGTTGGCTGCCAGACTGGTTTGCCGCCCTTCTGGCGCTTGGGTCCTGCTTGAGCTTCTGGCTGCTGGCCATCGACTGCTGCCACCAGCCGGCTGTTGGCAGCCGGCGCATGGGTCTTGCGTTTCTGGTCGCTTGGCTGCTGGCGTCGGCTGGACTCTCCAGCCGGCGTCTTGGAAGTTGGAGGGGTCATCTTGCCAGAAGCATCCACTTTAAGCTCGGTCTTCATGGAGGAGTCAGCGGTGGCGTACTTGTCTGCTATGCTCAACAGTTCATCCAGCGTGGTCGGCTCATCACAAAGGAGCTTGTGCTTGAGTAAGGTGCCTTCTCTGCACCCGGCCATGAAATACTCGATGGCTTGTACCTCGTGCACTCCTTCACAAGAGTTTCGCAGCTCTGCCCAGCGTGTCAGGTAATCGCGGGCCGACTCATCTAGGCCTTGGACACATAGGGAGAGCTGGCGCGGCTTGGGAGGACGCTTGTAGGTGCTAATGAAGTTGCGAGTGAAGGCGTCGGTGAAGTCCAGCTAGCCGTTGATGCTGTTGGGTTTGAGGCTGTTTAGCCAGGTCCGAGCCGTGCCCTGGAGCATAAGAGGCACGTACTTCACCGCAACACGTCTGTTGCCGGTAGCTATGCTGACGACTGTGGAGTAGTCCACCAGCCAGTCCTCTGGTTTCACTGATCCGTTGTACTTGGGGGTATCTCTGGGGAGCGAGAAGCCCTTGGGAAAAGGCTCATTGCGGATGCAGGGGCCGAAACAAGCCGGACCGAGGTCATCTTCTTCTTCGACCGCCTGGGACCGAGCCAGACGGTCCAGGCGGTGGCGGGCGTCGTTCTCCCCAACCCCCTCGCGGCGGCCCAAGCGGGCCGCCAGAGAGGGGTGGTCAACAGGCGGAGGAGACACGCGCCTCTCCCGCCTGGGAGGAGGCGGATGTTCCCCTCGCCGCTCTACGGCCCTTGGGCGGCCGTCTTCGTCGCGCTCGATGGTGACGCGAGTCTGCCGGCTACGGCTAGCAGCCGGCTCTGACTCTCGCCGGTTGGGGGCGCCGACTGTTGGAGAGCGAGACGTGGCTCCTTGCTCTCGCGGAAGAGGGCGGTTGTCTGCGTGTGCGCCGGCCTCTGACACCCGGCGACGGGCCTCCTGCTGCGTAGCAGCAGCGTCGAGGAGCTAGCGAGCGTGCTGGGTCACACAGCGAAGCTCGTCTCCTTCCAAGTGGCCCATCTCATCGACTGCCGCCTGGGCAGCCCTTAGATTCTCCGATGGAGTGAGGTACACAGGCCGCGGGTCCCCCAGCATGTCTGCTAGCAGCCCGCCGCGATCACGAATGGCGCCGGCTCGGCTAGGCTTGCCAGCAGCCGGCGTGCCGCAAATGGCACGGTCCATCTCACGGCGGTAAGCTTCAGTGAGGCGTCGGGAGGCGGCCAGCTTGTTGGCGCTATCGAGGAGCGAGACGCGGAGCGCCTCCAACACCGCGCCGTCTGCCCCTGCCGCAACAGGAGCGGGAGGTGCTGCAGAGTGGCCTCGAGCGGGTCTTGGTCCGCCCCGCCGGACGGTTCGCCGTGGTCAGTGACGAGCACCTCCGTGACAGTGCTAATGGCGCTGCCGGTCGTAAGAGCAGGGAGGGGGTCATCGATGATCACCACGTGCTCAGGGAAGGAATCGACGGGCTCCGCGCCGAGATCGATGATCATGTCTACTGGTGGGTCAGAAGAGCCTACTGACTCCACGTCAGAGGCGCGCTCGTCGATGATGTGGAGCTTGTCGAGGAGCTCGACGAGGCAGCTCTCCAACGCTACTGACTCGATCGCCGGAGAGGGCTCGTCATGAATGCGGACGCCGCCGAGAAGGTCGGCAAGCCCGCTCGCGGCGCATGCGGGCTCGGCGCCGCGAAGCATCCCGGTTTCCACGCCTGTAGGCGTGCCGGGCTGGCTGCTCTCGCCAGGAAGGAACAAAGTTCCCGTCCAGAACATGTCTCTGGACGACGGTGCACCTAGCCCCATGGTGGGCGCCAATTGTCGGGGTTTTGGGGCGACATATGCCAATGGATGGCTTATCATGCATGGGGTCAAAAGAACGTCGCCGGGCCATGGAAGCGGGATGAGGCGAAACTTAGGACGCCTACAAATCTTACCCAGGTTCGGGGCTCTCCGGGGAGATAACACCCCTAGTCCTGCTCTGCGGGGGCTCCGCGTCATGACTGATGTCACTATGGTAGCTACAAGGTTGCTCCTCGAGCTGTGTGGTCTAGAGGAGGAAGATGAGCAAGGGTAGCTCACCTCCTATGCCCTAGGGATCAAGGATGGTTGCTAGGGTTTCTATCGCTCTCTCTCTATCTTCTTCTCCGAGTTCAATCCTCTCTCCTTCTAACCCCCCCTCATGGAGGACCCTAGGGGGTTTATATAGGCCTACCCCCCAGGGGTACAATCGTAATCTCGACGGAGTGCCCCCGTCTGTCAGCGTCTTGCGGTGCCGGTCTGCTGGGGCCCGCCGCCTGCGGGCCCACATGATTGCCTTTTACTGTAGACATGCTTCTGCTGACGACAGCCTCGTCAGGGGAGAAGTGGCTACAATGCCGCCGTCTCCTGCCGTACACTGCCGCCACGCCCTGTCCTGTCATCTCGATGAGGTTCAGACTTCTAGGACAGGATCTGCCGTCTGTTACCAGGCGGCCGCCTTCCCTGTCCGTCTGCCAGGGACAGTTTGTTTATGACTTACCCGCTGGCCGGTGGGGCCAGCCGCCTGCTAGCCCTGCCGTCTGCGAGTAGTGGGATCGTGGCCTCCTCTGACCGACGCTTGGTCACAAGTAGCGTGGCTACAGTGACCTGCCGCTTAGGAGATATCCATAAGGTACACGTTCACTGTAGCCACGTCCTTATAGATTCTCTAAGGACATATTCATCTGTAGCCATGCCTCAGCTGCGTGGTGGTCCCCCCAGCACGCGTCCCGAGGGAGGAGTATGGGACTGTCCGCTAGCTGTTGGCGTTGGTGCTGCCGCCTGTTGGGTCCCTGCCGCCTGCTGGCAGCCGGCTCCTAGGGCAAGCTACCCTAGGAGGCGGCCCGATGAGCAGACGGCCGGGGGGTAGCAGGCGGCCACAATTTGTCTTGAAATACCAAGGGTGGTCGCTGAGGACACCCATGGTCAATATCTCCGACAATCCGCAACTACGAGAAAAGTATTAAGAATAAATTCTAACCATAGCATTAAAATTTAGGGTCCAATCGGCCCCTTACAGAATAGTGCATAAACTGGGGTTTAAGTTTCTGTCACTCTCGCAACCCACCATCTAATTACTACTCCACAATGCATTCCCTTAGGCCCAAATATGGTGAAGTGTCATGTAGTCGATGTTCACATGACACCACTAAGGGAATCACAACATACATACTATCAAAATATCGAACACATATCAAATTCACATGATTACTTGCAACATGATTTCTCCCGTGATCTCAAGAACAAAGGTAACTACTCAAAAGTGATGAACATGCTCAAGATCAGAGAGGTAATATATAGCATAATGTATCTGAACGTATAATCTTCTACCAAATAAACCATATAGTAATCAACTACAAGATGTAATCAACACTACTAGTCACCCACAAGCACTAATCTATAGTTCCAGTAACAAGATTGAATACAAGAGATGAACTAGGGTTTGAGATGACATGGTGTTGTTGAAGATGTTGATGGAGATTGCCCTCCCCAAGATGAGAGAGTGGTTGGTGATGATGATGACGATGATTTCCCCCTCCGGGAGGGAAGTTCCCCTGGCGGAATCGCACCACCGGAGGGCAAAAGTGCTCCTGCCCAAGTTCCGCCTCGAGATGGCGGCATTCCAACCCGAAAGCCTTCTTCTTATTTTTCTAGGTCAGAATCACTTATATACCAGAAGATGGGCACTGGAGGTGGGCCGAGGAGGCTACAACCCACCAGGGCGCGCCTGGTGGGCCTGGCACGCCCAGGTGAGTTGTGCCCACCTGGTGGCCCTCCTCTGGTGTTTATTAACTCCAGTATTTATGAAATAATCCATAAAAATTCTACGTGAAGTTTCAACTTGTTTGGAGTGGTGCAGAATAGGTGGCCTGATGTAGCTTTTCTAGGTCCAGATTTCCAGCTACCGGAATTCTCCCTCTTGGTGTGTTCCTTGCAAATTATGAGAGAAAAGGCATTAGAATTACTCCAAAAAGCATTATTATGGATAAAAACATTATAAATAACAGTAAGAAAACATGATGCAAAATGGATGTATCAACTCTCCCCCAAGCTTAGACCTCGCTTGTCCTCAAGTGAAAACCAAAATCGAAAAACATGTACACATGCTTTGAGAGAGAGGTGTCGATAAAAACAAAATACAGACATAGAAGCATCATGTTGATTATTATGACAGCTATATAATTAAACATAAGACTTTTATCATAGAACTTGTATCATAAACTTCTCATGAATAAGTAACGGTTCATCACACAACTGAAGTATAAAGCATAAACTCTATTAGAAACCAACAAACTATGTTTTTAGTCAACTTTTGCAACTACAATTCATCATATTTTCAGGAAGGGTCACGTATCGGAGCCTTTAGGCAAGTCCACATACTCAACCATCATATAGTCTTCTATGATTGCTAACACTCACCACGTACACATGAGCAAAACGTTTCAACCGGACACATAGAAAGATAGGGGCTTATAGTTTCGCCTCCCAACATACTCACCTCAAGGGTGATGTCAACAATAATAACTCATGTCACCCATATTCAACTGGACATATGTGCCTAGATCTTTCCTCACCACATGATGTTTGCCAAAGGATAAAAATAAAAGAGGGAAGAGGGAAAACTTTGACTCTTTGCATAAAAATAAAAGATAGGCCTTCCCAGAGGGAAGCAGAGGTTGCCATGCGCTTATTTGTTTGTATGCTCAATTCCTTAGTGCAAGAGAATGTTACATTGTATTCCCCCTTAAGATGACAACCTTTATTATGCAGTCTGTCGCTTTTGTTCTTTGTCATCCAATTCGTACAACGCACAATTTTCTCTTACACTAAATGATCTCACATATTTAGAAGCAATTTTTATTGCCTTTTTGCACCGATGACAACTTACTTGAAGGATCTTACTCAATCCATAGGTAGGTATGGTGGACTCTCAAAAAAGGTTTGGGTTTAAGGGTTTTTGAATGCACAAGTAGTATCTCTACTTAGTGCGGAATTTTTGTCTAGAAAATATATTGAGCAAGCACCACATGTTAAAGGATCTATGACAATATGACTTCTATGTGAATATGAACAAACATAAATTATTAAGTTGTCTTCCTTGTCCAACGTCAACAATTTTGGCATATAATATTTTGATGGGGGCTCACAATGACAAAAGATTTCTAGGATATTATATTTACATGTGAATCTTCTCTTCCCTTATTAATTCTTTCATGAGTTGCATCATTGACCAATGCTATGTTTGTCAATCTCTAATAAAATTTTCTACTTATACTTTTCCTTATGTGGTGCTATCACCTACCATAGGATTAGTATATGATCTTATTGATTTATTTCATTCCTTTTACTTACTTCCTTTATTTCTTTTCTTTATTTGCAGCATGAAAGTAAAGAAAGAAAAATCTCAAACTAAACTTCATTATATAACTTGCACACGGTTACAAGGATAGATCACTAAGCAAATTCTCGAAAAGAAAGGATCGAACTAAACTTTATTTCATCTAAAGCAAAAAGATTGAACTAAAATAAGTAAAAGCAAAAAGATAGTGGGATGATACGATAACGGGGCACCTCCCCCAAGCTTGGCGAAAGCCAAGGGGAGTGCCCGTACCCGATACTCAATTCTCCTTTGGTGATGAAGAAGATGATGGTGAAGAAGTATTCTCCAATATAACCAAGATTAAATCCTTCAAACTTTGAATCTCCGAAAGGGCCTGATGAAGTAGCTCATGATTTTTTTTTCACCTCAGCCATTATGTGTGTATTTTCCGGCCCCCACCTGTTTATTCTTGCACTGTTTTCCTTTGGCCGAGATATATCCCAATTGGACGGTATATGCCTACGAGGTGTATTCTCAAACCCATAATTGTGAATCAAATTACGAAAATTGTTATGATGTAACCTGTGTAGAGGCCTTTTCGGTGGGGGGTTCTTCTTTCTCCACCTCTGCCGGCGGTGCTCACTCGACTGCCGGTGCTTGATCACTGACAACCTTCTTGCCTTGGTCCTCTTTTACAGCTTCTATGAGTTCTTCCCTCTTCAGCTCGATCTTCATCAGCCAAGCATCTTCTCCCATTGGGTTGGAGGAGGAGGAAGACATGATGCCTAGCTTGGTAGATCTGACTGAAAACAACAAGAAAAGAAAAGAGAAGATTTCTCCACGATACGGTGGTCAATAGGTTCGGGGAGTATATGAAGAATTTTTATCTTGGGAAACAAGCAAGCTGTGAAAAACGGAGTCCGGAAGGTACTCGAGGTGCGCCAGGCTAGGGTGAGCTTCCCGGTAGTTTCTTATTTTCCTATTTTTGTAAATATTCTAAAACTGATAAAAATATTTTTGCGGATTTTTCAGAGTCCGTTTACTTACCGTATCACGTACCTCCTCATTCTGACGATTCTGGAGTGTTCCAGAAGGATTCTTTTATGTGTTCCTCCATTGTTAAAGTTTGGATAATATTGATTTCAACATTAATGGGCGTACCTGAGATATAATGCTTTATTCGTTGCATGTTAACAACCTTCGGGTCAGTACCTTCGAAATTATTTATTTTGATGGCACCAGACCGGTAAACCTCCTCGATGATATATCTGCCTTCCCATTTCGAGAGGAGCTTCCCTGCAAAAAAATCTAAAATGAGAGTTATACAGAACATATTCTCTGACTTTAAACTCATGATTTTGGATTCTTTTGTCATGCCATCTTTTAACTTTTTCTTTGAATAACTTTACATTTTCATAAGCCTGGGTCTCCATTCATCTAATGTAGCGACCCGACCCGAATGGATCAAGTCTCTGTGCTTAAGTGTCATCCCTGGATCGGTATGCTGACACACACATTATTCGAGGATTTATAACAGAGGTAAATCACATGTATAAAGTAACGTAAAAACTATTACCTCAATCAATCATAGCGGAAGCAACAACGGTTGTGGAGTTCCATCAACACCAACGGCAAAGTTGAGTGTAGACAACGCAACCCTAACGTAACACTTACTCGTCGAATAATTCCTGCAACATGAGGCGTTGCAGCCATGTAGGTCAGTACATTGAATGTACTAGCAATTTCACACTGTAATGATAATGATGAACAAGTCCCACAACTACATGCATATTTGGCTGGTGGAGGCTGTAAGGTTAAAGTTTTTGCGTAAAGCCAATTTTTCCCTACAACAAAGGAATAAAATTTTATTTAACTATCATGGTGGTTGTTAAACATTGAGAAGGTTCACCCAACTCAATCCCAATTAAACCTTATCATGATTAGTTTGTACACTCTGCAGAGGTTTGTGCACTTTTCCCCACAAGACTCGATCTCCTCCGTTGGAATTCTCGCACTACATGATGTTTGAGAAACGGATGACCGAGACATAGTCTTTCAGAAGCGCTAGCACCTTACGATCGGGTGGACCGTACCAACCTACATCCCCTACATCTGCTAGTCCACCACTGTAAGAGATCGCACGACTTAGTCAACTATGCTAGAGCCCATAATAGCTTGTGGCTGCACACGAAAGTTTCTAGTATGAATAATCTCATGATCCCTTTGAGCCTGGGTGGCGGTCCATAAAGAAAAACAGGCAATCGCTGGAATACCCAGATGCCTCAATCCATCGAGATGTGTGTTTAAGTTGCCACCTTAAATAAACCATTAATTTAACAATCTCACATCTGTCATGGATACTCTCAAATCCAATCCACGTCTACAAGCATAGCACGACAACCTAAGCATAACGTAGAAGTAACTCCCAAGGGTTTAAAAATAATGCAGGTAATAGGTTCTACCTCAATCTACTTCCCAAACCCACAAATTAAAAGATCCTACTCATGCAATGTGTTTGAGGATATAACTAATGCAATGAAAACTGGGTATTAGAAAGTATGATCAAAGTGTGAACTTGCATTGTACTGACGATGTAGAAGATTCGCACTCAGAACTCATGATAGATCTACTCGTCACACTCCGATCAATCTAATTATTCTACCGTATTAGTCTAGAAATACTCCCTCCGTCCGAAAATACTTGTCATCAAAATGAAAAAAAATGGATGTATCTAGAATTAAAATATGTCTAGATACATCCTTTTTTATTCATTTTGATGACAAGTATTTCCGGACGGAGGGAGTAATAAGCTACAGGAGTATATAAAAAACGAAAAAGATACCTTTATAAGGTAGAGAAAAGATGACTTCGAAGAGAGAAGATGACTTCCAGAATTTCCGCCGGAGAGAAGATTTTTTTTTTCTATTATGAATCTAGTCAAACCAAAATATTGATTTAACCCGAATCAGATGATTTTTGGAGGCTCTATGGGTCTATATTTATAGGTGGAAAAGAGGCTTTGGGATCAAAGGTTAGGCAATGTGGGACTAAACATAGACGTATAATTTAAAACGAACACCGCGCCCGTACGCGGGTTTGGAGTTTTTTTCTTTTAAATTCGGCCGAAGAGAGAAAATAACTAGAAAAAAAAACTAACTGGGCCTAGCCCGCTAGGAGGAAAGGAAAAAAAAACGAGGCGCCCGCTGCTACTAAGCTGCGCGCGTGGGCGACACATAAATAAAGGCGCACGTGCGTTTTTTAGTAGAAACAGAGAGGAAAAACTAAATAACGAAAATAGGGAAAACCTTTATATAGGCATATTATATATCAAAATTTGTAGAAAAGAATTCCTACAATATGAACATTTTTATACAGTCAAATAAAATCCTCATAAAAATCTAATAAATCAAATAGTGCTACTGAAGCAATAAAAATTATTTTCAAAATACCAAAATGATTTCAAAATTATTTCTCTCCAATTTTCTGCTGTAGGGAGTCATGTTACCCTATTTTACATATATTTTATTTTTGGAGAAAAATAATTTGAATAAAACCCAATAACTCAAATTTTGAAAATGAGTTTCAAATACTTCAAAGGAACTTCCAACTCATATTTCCTATAATTTGAAGAAGTCATTTTATCTTCTCTCGGGAAAATCATTGAGTTGCATAAAGTTTCTGGATTTAAAATATTTCAAGAATGAAATTCAAAATCCTTTCAAAACCCTTTTTCATTTAATAAATGGAAGAAGTCATATTATCTTCGCTCCAGGGTTTTGTGATGAAAAGAATTTGAATTCCCGGAGATCAAAATGCAAAGTGAAAGTTTTGGGAAAGTCATTTTATTCCCTCTCATTTAACTTTCAGAAGTTTCAAATTCACTCAATTTCACACAGCACATCAAACAAGCAATCAAATCTATCTATTTTTATAACACTCCAAAATTTAGAATTTTGGGATGTTACATACCTACCACACTTAAAATGAATCTCGTCCTCGAGATTCGGAGAGGCTAGCAAGAAATAGGTTAGGGTTTGGGGGTCTTCTAGCAAATCCATTGATTGTATGGTCTGGGGTGCTACCACACTTAGAAACATGGTTACGGTTCCTTCAAAACTCAAGTACTACATCCTTATTACTGACAGGGTTGGTCTCCTGAAATCTTCAGGGTAATTCCTTCTCGGGGCTCCTTCGGTAGGGGTCTAACCTTTGTCCTCAATTCTTGTGTCATTCATCCTGGTAAGGTTCTTCTGAGATTGGTTCTTCTTAGAGGACAGGTCTGGCGCCAATACTAAACAAATATTGATATCTCATGGTGGTCATCAAACAAAATTAATCGGGTCCCTGCAGAAAATGGGTCTGGGCTTCATCCTCACCGTATGACCTACGGTTGGCAACAACTGCCTTGTATAGGGGGGAAATTTATATACCATTCTAAGGTTTAAACAAGGTTTTGACATAGTCGTCTCTCTACTATAGGTAAGTCACTCAGATTTACCATCCCGTATAATAGAGGCGAATAATAAGAGTAAGTCGGTATGGTGATCAATCCATCCCGCACCAAAATCATTACCTTGTATATGGTTTAGTGAATCTCGAATTCTAACACTCGGTCATCCTCAGAAGCATTGCAGAATTTCTCTCGTCGACAAACTAAGTTCGAATAAAATCCATTACTTCTGCAAGCTGAACAAAACATCTATCGTTCTTCACAACCCTCGGGTTTTGCATAAACACCTATAAGATCGTCTATTGACAAAGTCATAACTTCTTCGAGGGGGTTTCCTTCAGCAAGAGTGTGCTTGCTTCCTTGATAGGTCCTGGGGCCTGTGGGTTATGGCTCATCTCCAACTTGTCACTAGTAACACTTGGTCTCATCATCGGGTTGCCACTGATCATACTTCCGACATCCAACTTCCTTGGTTTTTGGGAATCCATCCAATTATCCCTTACTTCTCTTGGTTCAAAATTGAGTGTGATTACTAACACTCATCCTTGGGCCAACCATTCCAAGTATGACGTAACTAACCACTAGCTAGTGTATTCGGATAACGGTGTTGGATTCTACCACACTTAAAATGAATCTCACCGGTTCCCTCAAAATCTCATTCTATGCATCGTGTCTTCACTCATCACTTATGTAGTAACAACTCATAAAATCCAAAATCAATGCCATGATGCTAACTTTACTCATTCTCAACTTGTTACCATCTACTGCATTTCCCTTGCATGCTTCAACTCAACTACTTAGCACAAATCTCCTTCTCCTTGGGACAATCTCTAGCAAAGTGCCATGCTTTACTTCAACAGGAACATATTACTTCTGACAAATCTCGTGGTTCCCTTATGTTTACGTAGCCTCTTTAGGTCCTCGGATTATGGGTCCACTTCAGAACTTGTATATCCTTAACTCGTCCTTGGAGTCAATATTGCTCCATACTCTAGCATTACCCCCTCTTTAAATCCAACTGTACTTCTTTCCTTCATAACCTTGGGGTAAGCATCATATCAACCATAAACTCCAACTTATTTGTGCAAACTCCACTATTTGGGGCAACACTTTCCTTTCTATTGGTCCAAGGTTTATTCAGCAAGGTATCGCCCTAAGCAAAATGCATTGGTTCACCCGTAATCCATATTCTCCTCATATCAAATCTTTTATTACTTCCTGAACCACTATTCAATACTCAAAATCCAAGGTGCTTCACTACAAATGCTACTATCCACATAGTCCGGTAGGGTCAAGAATTCCTTCCATCTATATCCATTCGTCCTAGCTAAGGATGCTTCAGTCCCACTGGAATTGTACAATGTGATTCTTGAAATCATCAATCTTTTGCTTCATCCTATTGGTCGTGTGATTCATCTCCATCATCTCTGCATGCACCCCACTCTGGCATTCCTGAGTGTGACGAAGTCTTGCTTCGAGTATTTCTCCAATCTGGCATATGGCCTCCGTAGCAGCTTCACGAACAGAGTCGAAGAACATTGTTCATGGTACTCGGGAGATGAAAAAGTATTGACCCATAGTTTTTGGGCAAACTCCTTTCACACGATGGAGGTGTACCTCCACGTAACAAAGTTCAACTCCATTCTCCATGAAGGGATAACCCTTGTAAACTGCATCTCCTTCTAGGTGAATATGCTTCATCATGTCCTTCAGGATCTTTGGGTAATCCTGATCACTAGTCAAGGTCAAGATTGTTTCCGGGCCCTTGAGAAAAGACTCGTATAGGGTTGTCATCTGTAGGCATAAGACAGAAGGGCTTCTCAGGACAACATACTAACATCCTTGGGTAAAATGGGGTCGTTTGTCCGAGAAAGGTTTGGGGTCAGCTTCTCCATGGGTTCTAGGTTTTGTTCTGGGTGAGATAGCAAGAGAGGCACTAACATTCATCCAACAACTCACAACTTTTCCTTCTTGGATTCCAAAGATATATCAACTTCTTTTGCTTCACGAACTATTACAATGTTCTTTCCATAACTCAACTCAACATCGTAATAAAAGTGTATTCCATATTTAGCTACATGCTTCATCCTAATATCCAGATGTCAACTACTCTGATCAATATTTCCTCCGGTCTAAACCTTCTCTTGGCAAAATGCTCTTCTTCCTTGTAGTGTAAACTAATGTCATAAGACAAATCTAAGGACTTCATGGTGACTATCCTGGTTCACTGGGTTCTTGGCTTCCTGGTTGGGCAGTTGCTAGCATAATGACCTAAATCCTTGCACCTAAAACATGTGAGGTGACTCAGGTCCTTTTTCATCGAACTTGGGTTGTTCTGGGGATACATGCTCTTTCTCTTCTTCGTCTTCTTTGTTCCTGTCAATTCTTCTATCTTTTGTGGATCAAACTCCACTTCTTCTGTCGGGAAGTCTCCCAGATACTCATGGCTTTCCTTCGTGCAATACTGTGAAAGACGCCCTTCTTCTCCACATGAATAGCAAGCACGGGAGAAAAATCTGTTTAGGCCTTCTCCATCAAGGTCGTCAATATCTTCCTCCATCACGGATTCCCTTAGGGTTTCCTCGAGTGCTTCTTTCGTTGCTTCTTTCTTCTGCTGGATAGTTCATTGCACCATGGGGTAAATGCGACACTCAGCAGGGTAGTGGGTGCTCCCTTCACACAAGAAACAAGTAATCTGCCTAGTTGGGCATTCTTCAGCTAGGTGACTTCCTTCACAATTTGGGCATTCATCCTTGTGCTCCTCCTGGCTGTGTCCGATTTCTCCACAAATCCTACAGACACAAGGCTTCTTCTTTGGGTTGTCACCACGCTGTCGGATGAGACGAGATCTTAACAGAGTCTTCTTGAATTCCTCCCAACTTTCTGCTCCATTACATCCTTGTATGGCTTGATGCATTTTCCACCATGTTGCAGCACTTTTTGTAAAGTACTTAAGAGCATATTGAACCTCATACTTCCTTGCAACCAAATTTTTCCTAAAGCGATCCTCCATGTTTTGTGTCCATAGCTCTGCCTCCGGCTGGGTCATTGGTCCAGAGACTTCAAGTCTATCTTCTTTCATCCTCTATTGGTCCAAGGGTTTTGGGATGAGATTTAGGAGGTGGGGAGAGAGATACACTCAATACAAACAAAAGTTTTTGAAAAGACGGGTTTTATGTTGTGGCCGTCGGAAAAACATCAAACAATTGACGGCTCACAAACTTCGCATCTAACGTAAGTACATAACAGGGGGTTTAGTCTTCTAAAGGTCAGCATCTCCTCAAAGTCATCAACTCTTCAAATCTTTGGAGTATCCATTGTTGTAGCTTCAACACTTCCAATGCATGGTAAAATCCTCTTTACTCCGAAGTGGTCCAAGTGGTAATGATTATTGTCTAACTATTTAAGGTAAACGGAAAGATTTGGCAAAACTCGGAAAAGAAGAGAGGTAAGAATCTTTTTGAAAATAAAGTTTTAGAGAAATCCTTTCCTATGGGCTTGCTAGTTTCTAGGGTCACGTCCTATAGTCAACAAGTGCTCTGATACCATCTTGTAGCGACCCGATCCGAATGGATCAAGTCTCTGTGCTTAAGTGTCATCCCTGGATCGGTATGCTGACACACACAGTACTTGAGGATTTATAACAGAGGTAAATCACATGTATAAAGTAACGAAAAAACTATTACCTCAATCAATCATAGCGGAAGCAACAACGGTTGTTGAGTTCCATCAACACCAACGGCAAAGTTGAGTGTAGACAACGCAACCCTAACGTAACACTTACTCGTCGAATAATTCCTGCAACATGAGACGTTGCAGCCATGTAGGTCAGTACATTGAATGTACTGGCAATTTCACACTGTAATGATAATGATGAACAAGTCCTACAACTACATGCATATTTGGCTGGTGGAGGCTGTAAGGTTAAAGTTTTTGCGTAAAGCCAATTTTTCCCTACAACAAAGGAATAAAATTTTATTTAACTATCATGGTGGTTGTTAAACATTGAGAAGGTTCACCCAACTCAATCCCAATAAACATCATCATTAAAACCCAATCAAATTAATAGTTAAGAGTGATGAGATCAACATGATAATCCAACTACTAGATACTCAAAACGTCCATAACCGGGGACACGGCTAATCATGATTAGTTTGTACACTCTGCAGAGGTTTGTGCACTTTTCCCCACAAGACTCGATCTCCTCCGTTGGAATTCTCGCACTACATGATGTTTGAGAAACGGATGACCGAGACATAGTCTTTCAGAAGCGCTAGCACCTTATGATCGGGTGGACCATACCAACCTACATCCCCTACATCTGCTAGTCCACCACTGTAAGAGTTCGCACGACTTAGTCAACTATGCTAGAGCCCATAATAGCTTGTGGCTGCACACGGAAGTTTCTAGTATGAATAATCCCATGAGCCCTTTGAGCCTGGGTGGCGGTCCATAAAGAAAAACATGCAATCGCTGGAATACCCAGGTACCTCAATCCACCCAGATGTGTGTTTAAGTTGCCACCTTAAATAAATCACTAATTTAACAATCTCACATCTGTCATGGATACTCTCAAACCCAATCCACGTCTACGAGCATAGCACGGCAACCTAAGCATAACGTAGAAGTAACTCCCAAGAGTTTGAAAATAATGCAGGTAATAGGTTCTACCTCAATCTACTTCCCAGACCCACAAATTAAAAGATCCTACTCATGCAATGTGTTTGAGGATATAACTAATGCAATGAAAACCGGGTATTGGAAAGTATGATCAAAGTGTGAACTTGCCTTGTACTGACGATGTAGAAGATTTGCACTCAAAACTCATGATAGATCTACTCGTCACACTCCGATCAATCTATCGTAAGCAAACAATAGTAACCACACATAAGCAACCACTCACAAGATCGGAAAGAACGGAGGAAGCACTTCGGAAAACTTCGAAAACAAGCGAATGACTCTTGAAACAGAAACCAATATCTAACAGTACCAAAATTATGTGAATTTGGCCTTATCAGAAAAATTAGGGTCAAGAGCTTCGGTTTGCAAAAAGAATCAACTAAATCGGAGTTACGGTTAAAAATATACGATTAAAAGAAGTTTGAATATGAATTTGAACAAATTTTGAAATTTGAAAAGTTGTAAAAAGTTTATTTGATAGATTCACTGGATAGGTGGAACCAAAATGAAACTGTGGTCGCTGGTTTCATCTAATTTGGACGAACGAGTAAAAAGTTAGGACTATTTGAAAAATTAGGGCCAAGCTGTTTTACGGAAGAAGAAAAATAACTACGGTTAAAACAATTCTTGGTCTAATGTATAAATACATAGACTAATTTATAAATCTAGTTATTCTACCGTACTAGTCTAGAAATAATAAGCTACGGGAGTATATAAAAAAACGAAGAAAGATACCTTTATAAGGTAGAGTAAAGATGACTTCGGAGAGAGGAGACGACTTTCAGAATTTTCGCCGAAGAGAAGAAATATTTTTATTTTATGAATCTAGTCAAACCAAAATATTGATTTAACCCGAATCGGATGATTTTTGGAGGCTCTATGAGTCTATATTTATAGGTGAAAAAGAGGCTTTGGGGGTCAAAGGCTAGAAAATATGGGACTAAACGTAGACGTACAATTTAAAACGAACACCGCGTCCGTACGCGGGTTTGGAGTTTTTTTTCTTTTAAATTCGGCCAAAGAGAGAAAATAACTGGAAAAAAAACTAACTGGGCCTGGCCCGCTAGGAGGAAAGGAAAAAAACGGGGCGCCCGCTGCTACTAAGCTGCGCGCGTGGGCGACAAATAAATAAAGTCGCACATGCGTTTTTTTAATAGAAACAGAGAGGAAAAACTAAATAACGAAAATAGGGAAAAACTTAATGTAGGCGTATTATATATCAAAATTTGCAGAAACAGAATTCCTACAACATGAACATTTTTATACAGTCAAATAAAGTCCTCACAAATTCTAATAAATCAAATAGTGCTACTGAAGCAATAAAAACCAATAAAAATCATTTTAAAAATACCAAAATGATTTCAAAATTATTTCTCTCCAATTTTCTGCTGTAGGGAGTCATGTTACCCTATTTTCCATATATTTTATTTTTGGAGAAAAATAATTTGAATAAAACCCAATAACTCAAATTTTGAAAATGAGTTTCAAATACTTCAAAGGAACTTCCAACTCATATTTCCTATAATTTGAAGAAGTCATTTTATCTTCTCTCGGGAAAATCATTGAGTTGCATAAAGTTTCTGGGTTTAAAATATTTCAAGAATGAAATTCAAAATCCTTTCAAAACCCTTTTTCATTTAATAAATGGAAGAAGTCATATTATCTTCGCTCCAGGGTTTTGTGATGAAAAGAATTTGAATTCCCGGAGATCAAAATGAAAAGTGAAAGTTTTGGGGAAGTCATTTTATTCCCTCTCATTTAACTTTCAAAAGTTTCAAATTCACTCAATTTCACACAACACATCAAACAAGTAATCAAATCTATCTATTTATATAACATTCCAAAATTTAGAATTTTGGGATGTTACATCTAATGAGCTAATATCAAATAACCTCTTTTCACCAGCAAGTTTGAAATCATAGTTGAGTTCTTTAACTGTCCAATATGTTTTATGTTCTAACTCAAGGGGCAAATGACAAGCTTTTCCATAAACCATTTTATAAGGAGACATACCCATAGGATTTTTATATGTTGTTCTATAAGCCCAAAGTGCATCATCTTATTTCTTAGATCAATTCTTCCTGGACCTATTGACAATATTTTGCAAAATTAATTTTATTTCTTTATTACTAAGCTCAACTTGACCACTAGACTGAGGATGATAGGGTGACGCAATCCTATGATTAACATCATACTTAGCAAGCATTTTATGGAAAGCACCATGAATAAAGTGTGAACCACCATCAATCATTAAATATCTAGGGACTCCAAACCTCGGGAAAATAACTTCCTTAAGCATTTTAATAGAGGTGTTGTGATCAGCACTACTAGTTGGAATAGCTTCTACCCATTTAGTAACATAATCAACAGCAACCAAAATATGTGTATACCCATTAGAGGAAGGAAAAGGTCCCATGTAGTCAAATCCCCAAACACCAAAAGGTTCAATAGTAAGTGAATAATTCATAGGCATTTCCTGACGCTTATCGATATTACCTATTCTTTGGCATTCATCACAAGATGAGACAAACTTACGGGCATCCTTGAAGAGAATAGGCCAATAAAATCCAGATTGCAATACCTTGTGAGCAGTTCTATCTCTAGCATGATGCCCTCCATAAGCCTCAGAGTGACATTTCCGTAGGATTTGTGCCTGTTCATGCTCAGGTACACAACGTCTAATAATACTGTCTACTCCTTCTTTATAAAGATGTGGGTCATCCCAAAAGTAATAACTTAAATCATAGAAGAATTTTTTCTTTTGTTGGTAAGTAAAGTTAGGTGGCAAATATTTAGCAACAATGTAATTAGCATAATCAGCATACCAAGGAGTACTATTAGAAACATTTATTGCAGCTAACTACTCATCAAGAAAACTATGATCAATAGGCAGTGGGTCATCAAGCACATTTTCAAGCCTAGACAGGTTATCGGCTACGGGGTTCTCAGCTCATTTCTATCAATGATATGTAGATCAAATTCTTGCAATAAGAGAACCCAACGAATAAGTCTAAGCTTAGCATCTTTCTTTTCCATAAGATATTTAATAGCAGCATGGTCTGTGTGAATAGTGACTTTAGAATCAATAATATAAGGTCTAAATTTATCACAAGCAAACACCATGCTAAGAATTCCTTTTCAATAGTAGCATAATTTCTTTGAGCACTGTCTAGAGTTTTACTAGCATATTGAATAACATTCAATTTCTTACCAACTCTTTGCCCTAGAACAACACCAATAGCATAATCACTAGCATCACACATAATTTCAAAAGGTAAGTTCCAATCAGGTGGTTGAACAATAGGTGCAGATACTAAGGCTTTCTTAAGTGTTTCAAAGGCTTCGAGACAATCATCATAAAAAACAAAAGGAATATCCTTTTGCAAGAGACTAGTAAGAGGCCTAGAGATTTTAGAAAAGTCTTTGATAAATCTCCTATAGAAACCAGCATGACCTAGGAAACTATGAATAGCTTTGATGTCCTTAGGACATGACATCTTCTCAATTGCATCAACCTTAGCTTGGTCCACTTCAATACCTCTTTCAGAAATTTTATGACCGAAGACAATGCCTTCATTAACCATAAAGTGGCACTTCTCCCAATTCAAGACGAGTTTTGTTTGTTCACATCTCAACAAAACTCGCTCAAGATTGCTTACACAATCATCAAAAGACTTCCCATAAACAGAAAAGTCATCCATGAAAACCTCAACAATCTTTTCACAAAAGTCAGAGAATATGGCCATCATGCATCTTTGAAAGGTAGCAGGTGCATTACATAAACTAAAAGGCATATGTCTATAAGCATAGGTTCCAAAAGGACAAGTAAAAGTGGTATTTTCTTGATCAGGTTGAGAAACAGGTATTTGTGAAAAGCCAGAATATCCATCAAGGAAGCAAAAATGTGTGTGCTTAGATACTATTTCAAGCATCTGAGCAATAAAAGGCAAAGGGTAATGATCTTTTCTAGTTGCTTTGTTTAATTTTCTAAAATCAATTACCATTCTATAGCCTATAACAATTCTTTGTGGAATAAGTTCATTCTTATCATTAGGAACAACAGTTATACCTCCTTCCTTAGGGACACAATGAAAAGGACTTACCCATCTACTATCAACTATAGGATAGATTATACCTGCTTCCAGAAGTTTTAGTATTTCCGTTCTTACCACTTCTTTCATCTTCAGATTTAACCGACGCTGGTGATCAACAACTGGTTTAGCATCAGGTTCCATGTTAATCTTATGCTGACATAGAGTGGGACTAATGCCCTTTAAATCATCAAGAATATATCCAATAGCAGCTCGGTGCTTCCTTAGAACCCTCAATAATCTTTCTTCTTCATGTTCTGTCAGGTTAGAACTAATAATAAGAGGATATATTTTCTTTTCATCAAGATAAGCATATTTCAGAGTGTCTGGCAATTGTTTTAATTCAAACACAGGATCACCTTTAGGTGTAGACGGACCTCCAAGAGTTTCAATAGGCAGATTGTGTTTAAGTAGAGGACGTTGTTCAAAGAAAATTTTATCTATTTCATTTCTTTCATGCATATGTAAATCATTTTCATGGTCCAGTAAATATAGTTCTAAAGGATTGGTATGTGGCACAACAATAGAAGAAAGACCAATTAATCCATCCTTATGATACTTCCATTTTGCACCATGCTTTTATATCGATATTTATTGCATTATGGGCTATTACTTCACATTATGACACAATACTTATGCCTTTTCTCTCTTATTTTACAAGGTTTACATGAAGAGGGAGAATGCCGGCAGCTGGAATTCTAGGCTGGAAAGGGAGAAAACATTAGAGACCTATCCTGCACAACTCCAAAAGTCCTGAAACTCCACGAAAGTCAGTTTTGGAATATATTAAAAATATTGGGCGAAGAAAGCACCAGAGGGGGGCATCCACTGTCCACGAGGGTGTAGGGCGCGCCCCTGCCTCGTGGGCCACTTGGAAGCCCCTCGATGTCCATCTTCTGGTGTAAGGTCTCTTTTGCCCTGGAAAAAAATCATAAGGAAGCTTTCGGGATGAAGCACCGCCGTCTCGAGGCGGAACCTTGGCGGAATCAATCTAGGGCTCCGGCGGAGCTGTTCTGCCGGGGAAACATCCCTTCGGGAGGGGGAAATCATCACCATCGTCATCACCATCGATCCTCTCATCGGGAGGGGGTCAATCTCCATCAACATCTTCACCAGCACCATCTCCTCTCAAACCCTAGTTCATCTCTTGTATCCGATCTTTGTCTCAAAACCTTAGATTGGTACCTGTGGGTTGCTAGTAGTGTTGATTACTCATTGTAGTTGATGCTAGTTGGTTTATTCGATGGAAGCTTATATCTACAGATCCTTTATGCACATTAATACCCCTCTAATTATGAACATGAATATGATTTGTGAGTAGTTACGTTTGTTCCCGAGGACATGGGAGAAGTCTTGTTATAAGTAGTCATGTGAATTTGGTATTCGTTCGATATTTTGATGTGATGTATATTGTCTTTCCTCTAGTGGTGTTATGTGAACGTCGACTACATGACACTTCATCATTGTTTGGGCCTAGGGGAAGGCATTGAGAAGTAATAAGTAGATGATGGGTGATATGTCTCCAACGTATCTATAATTTTTTTATTGTTCCATGCTATTATATATTCTGTTTTGGATGTTTAATGGGCTTTATTATACACTTTTATATTATTTTTGGGACTAACCTACTAACCCAAGGCCCAGTGCAGATTGCTGTTTTTTGCCTATTTCAGGGTTTCGCAGAAAAGGAATATCAAACGGAGTCCAAACGGAATAAAACCTTCAGGAGAGTTATTTTTGGAACGATATCAACACAGAAGACTTGGAGTACACGCGAGGGAATGAAGGAGGCCGCCTTGAGGGTCCAGGGCACACCCCCTCCCCCTGGGCGCGGCCCCCACCCTCGTGGGCCCCTCTGGCTCCCCCGGTGCCCTCCTTCCTCCTATATATATCCAAGTACCCTGAAAACATCGAGGCAACGGAGAAAACCCTAATTCCACTGACACAACCTTCTGCTCCCGTGAGATCCCATCTTGGGGCCTGTTCCGGAGCTCCGCCGGAGGGGGGATCTTCCATGGAGTGCTTCTACATCAACACCATAGCCTCACCATGAGTTGTGAGTAGTTTACCATAGACCTTCGGGTCCATAGTTATTAGCTAGATGGCTTCTTCTCTCTTTTTGGATCTCAATACCAAGTTCTCCTCGGTCTTCGAGGAGATCTATTCGATGTAATCTTTTTGCGGTGTGTTTGTTGAGATCCGATGAATTGTAGGTTTATGATCAAGATTATCTATGAGAAATATTTGATTCTTTTCTGAAATCTTTTACGTATGATTATAATATCCTTGCAAGTCTCTTCGAATTATTTGTTTGGTTTGGCCTACTAGATCTATAGTTCTTGCAATGGGAGAAGTGCTTGGCTTTGGGTTCAATCTTTCGGTGTCCTTTCCCAGTGACAGCAGGGGCAGCAAGGCACGCATTGTATTGTTCCCATCGAGGATAAAAAGATGGGGTTTATATCATATTGCTTGAGTTTATCCCTCTACATCATGTCATCTTGCTTAAAGCATTACTGTGTTCTTATGAACTTAATACTCTAGATGCATGCTGGATAGCGGTCGATGTGTGGAGTAATAGTAGTAGATACAGAATCATTTCGGTCTACTTGTCACGGATGTGATGCCTGTATGTAATGATCATGCCTAGATATTTTCATAACTATGCGCTTTTCTATCAATTGCTCGACAATAATTTGTTCACCCACCGTAGAATTCTGCTATCATGAGAGAAGCCACTAGTGAAACCTATGGCCCCCGGGTCTATTCTCAACATATAAATCTTCCATCTACTTTACTTTGCTGTATTTACTTTCTGTTCTTATACCAAAAGTACCAAAAATATCATACTATCCTATCTATCAGATCTCACTTTCGTAAGTGATCGTAAAGGGATTGACAACCCCTTATCGCGTTGGTGATACGTCCAAAACGTATCTATAATTTCTGCTTGCTCCATGCCACTTTTTGGTGATATTGCTATGATATTCATACACTTCCATACACTTTTGATCATATTTGGACTAACTTACTAATCCAGTGCACCCCAGTGCCAGTTTCTGTTTTCGGCTGTTTTTGTATTTCAGGTTTTCACGTTTCGAGAACTGCCTAGAAAATCCAGAAAAATTATATAAAAAATCAGCGATACGGAAACAACACTGCGTCCGAAGGGCAGCCTTGGGGGGGGGGCACAGGGGCTCCAGGCGCCCTATGGGCGCGCCCCCCCTGGGCCGCGCCGGGGGGGCGCCTGGGCCCCCTGAGACTCCCCCGGTGCCCTACTTTGGCATATATTTAAAGGACTCTCCGAAACCCTCAGAACAGGAATTCTTTTCGCGATCCCATCTCTGTTCCGCCGCCGCCGCCGCTTCCAAGATCGGGAGCAGCAGGAGAACTCTTCTCGGCACCCTGCCGGAGGGGAGGATCACCATCGGGAGCTTCTCCACCACCATGGACGCCTCCCGGATGACTCGTGAGTAGTCTCCCTTGGACCATGAGTCCATGACCAGTAGCTATGTGATGTTCTCCTCTCGTTCTTGTACTTCACTAATTAGTCCTCGTGAGCTGCCCTACATGATCGAGGCACCTATGTAATCCTTATGCTGTTGCTATGTTGAGTTTGCTGGGATCCGATGGATTATGAGATTATGTTCAGATTGATCTTGAGTAATATATTTGATTCACCTCTTTTATATTTTAGTTCATAAGTAATTCTTGCATGTTCTCCGTTGTTATTTATTGCTTTGGCCGAGTAGTAGGTAGTGACTCCAAGAGGGAACGTTATGCTCGATTGTGGGTTCATGCCCCTCGATGACTAGCTTGAGTGACAGAAACATGAGTCTAGGGGATGTGCTGTTGCCACAAGGGGGAAAACAACGGTGCTTGTGCCCGCGGGTGCAAGGATTGTTTACTTTACGCAAAGTTCTTTTAATGCAGTTGTCTGTTGCATTGAGTTTACACTATCGGTGGGACTCGCAACTTAATACCAGCGAGATGTTCTGGATAGATATCTCAAGGTGGATGATTAGTAGTAGATATTGATGGATTTCGGTCTACTTACTTTGGCGTACCGCCCATGCTTTGAACCTCAACCTTTCTTGCAATGTAGTCAGCATTGGTTTGCATTCGTGGTCCTGTCAATTGCCCAGCTGTAATTTGTTTACCTCACATAGCTGTTTTATCGTCTTTTGGGAGAGAGACATCTCTGGTGAACATCATGAGACTCCGGTCCATATTACCATCATTGATCACATCCACTATTTACTTTTCGCTATTTACTTACTATTGCAAAAACTATCTATCACTACTATCATTGCTTTTAACCCTTTGTGAACTACAAGGCCGGAGAGATAGACAACCTCTCTGTACTCGTTGGGAGCAAAGTTATTTGTATCTGTGTGCATGTCCACGTTGGTTGCTACTAATCTGGCGCCGTAGCAATTGACACCTACTTGTTGAACCTAGGAGTCTCTGGGGATTCGATCCTTGGCATCTTTGCTAGGGGAAAACACTTCTACTTACTGCATCTTACACCTTCCACTTGGGGTAACCAACGAGGGGTTCGAGGCCCATCAAGGAGTATTTTCTGGCGCCGTTGCCGGGGACTCCACTCTTCAGGATAGGGGAGTTGCATGCTATCTTTTACCTTTGCTTTTTAGTCTTGTTAGTTTACCTTTCACTTTTGCTTTAGTTCCTTTTTATCGAAAATCACAAAAAAAAAGTTATCTTGCTTGCTTGCTACTATGGGTTCTACCAAAAACACTAAATGGGAGGAGTACACCCCTACTTCCATTGCCCCACTTATCTCTGACGGGATTTACAAAAAAAATAAACCTTATGATTCTTGTTCTTTTGATGTTCGTCTCATTGATTCTTCCATAAAGAAACCTTTGGGGAGGATCGATGATGTTCTTATTGTTGTCAATGATAATTATGTGCCCGTTGATTTCACTATTATGGATATTGAATGTGATCCTTCATGTCCAATTATTTTGGGACGTCCCTTTTTGCGCACCGTTGGTGCTGTCGTTGACATGAAAGAGGGTAATATAAAATTTCAGTTTCCTCTCAAGAAAGGGATGGAACACTTCCCTCGTAAGAAGGTCAAGTTACCTTTTGAGTCCGTTGTACGGGCTAGCTATTCTTTTACTCTTGATAAAACTTGATCTATGCATTATGCCTAGCTTAAAGGCATAAAAGAAAGCGCTTTTGGGAGGCAGCCCACATGAATAAAATTTTCGCTTTTGTTGTGTCTTGATATTGTTTACTGCTGTAGCATCATCATTGTATCTTTGCTTTTCATATTTGTGCCAAGTATAGCCTCTGATTGCTAGAAAGTTCAAAAGTTGTGAGGTGCTGTCCAGGAAACAGATTCTGTCCTTGGATAGAAAAATTCGTATAAAATCACCAGATCATCTTTTTGGTCTGAATTTTTTCGAAAGCGTTATCTATATAATTGTATTTCGTGCGTCAGTTCTGAGTTTTTTGATTTGAGTTGCAGAAGTATCCCGAACAGGTCAATTACTGCCTGCTGTTCTGTTTTTCACAGATTCTGTCCTGTTTTGCCTTACCTTCACTTTGCAAATTAAGAACTTGCTTTTTCTTTGCAAAAACCTTTTGGAAATCTTGATAGACAGTAGAACTTCAAGAATATCCTTATTTCCAGCAAGGTATAATTATTTTATTAAGGGTACTAACCTCGCTAATCAGATTATGATGAGTTGTGTATGAAGGGAGTTTTCAAGTGTGCGAGGGAAGATGATAAAAAGATTCAGGAGTGTCAAGCGCTCAAGCTTGGGGATGCCCCCGTGCACCCCCAAGAAATATTCAAGGAGACTCAAGCGTCTAAGCTTGGGGATGCCCCCGTGCATCCCCTTCTCTATCAACATTATCGGTTCGTCTTTCGTTCCGCTATATTTTTATCACTTCATGTGTTATGTGCTATGCTTGGAGCGTCTTGCTTTTAGTTTTCTTTTTAGTTTTTCATAACGAGTCGGAACCCAGCATTCCTTTATGTGGGAGAGAAACACGCTCCACCTCTACCTAGAACATTACATAGAATTTTCATGTCTATCTATGCTGTGTGTGTTCTTTATCTTTTAATAGCTACTATCGTGCTCTGCTCTTAGTATTCATGCTTATCTTTTCAAGAGCTTTTATTTAGTTGGTTGCTTGAACTCTCTTTAATTACCATGCTCACCTTATTAAGAGAGTTTGCTTCCGTTGCATGGGTTAATGTGTCTATGATAAAGATGCTACTTTCATGATGGTGCTTAGTAGTTCAGGTTTTCTTATGGTTAATCTCAAATAGCTGGGGGGGTTCCCAATGTGTTATTGGAGTACCAACTTGGTTTGTTTGCCTATGATGTGGTATGGTTTAGTAATATCTTCCTTCGAGAATTTATTTTGATTGACTTGGCGTATGCTCACGCATATTGAAGACTGTAAAGAAAGTCTGTCAAGCCTTGATGATCTTTTATTTCTAAGTAGCGATATAACTGCCATGCCTGATTCAATATTGCTTTGTCGCTCTGCATGATTATGACCGTCATTGCTCTCTTAGTTGGTCGCTCCCAGTCTTTTTGCTAACCTCCACCTGTACTAAGCAAACTAACCATGCAATACATAGCTCATGGGAAAGTAGCCTAAAAACTATTGTGGTAAAGAATATGTTGCCTATGTATCTTATTTCTTATAAGTTGCTTGCTGAGCGGTAACCATGTTTCTGGGGACGCCATCAACTGTCACACTTTTGTTGAATATCATGTGAGCTGCTATGCATGTTCGTCTTGTCTGAAGTAAGGGTGATTTACCGTGGGTTGAATAACTATGCATATTGTTAGAGAAGAACATTGGGCCGCCAACCAAAGCCATGCATCATGGTGGAAGTTTTAGCTTGGACCTTAATCCTCAATCTCTTATGAGAATATGCTTATGCATTAAAGAGGAGTCCATCATCTATTTTCTATGTTGTCCCGGTATGGATGTCCTCAAGTTGAGATCTATCAAAAACGAGAAATCAAATGCGATCTATCTCCTTGGACCTTTGTACAGGTGGCATAGAGGTACCCCTTTGTGACACTTGGTTAAAACATATGTACTGCAATGATAACCCATGGGGATCTGAGCTAATTAGGACAAGGAGCGAGCACTATTGGTATTCGATGCATGAGGCTTGCAACTTATAGGATGTTTTATACATGACACATATGAAGTACTACTACCGTTGACACAATTGCTTCCATGTTTTCAAAATAAAATAAAAAGCTTTAGCACTTAACCTTTCTTTTACCTTTATGTTGAAGCACCAACTACTGAGAGCATGATTGTCATTCTGAGTGTAATGTGCATTGTCCCAAAGTAGCATTGTCTTTTGCATGATTGTGATATCGTTTATTCTGAAATGATTGTATCTAGTCATCACTTAAACCTTGAAGGTGCCCACTTATGTTTTGCATCACTTAAGGGGGCAAGCTAGATATCACTTTATCATATTTGCACATCATGTTCATTGCAAATCTTTTTGATGTTTCAGTTTCATGTTGTAAAACTTTCAGTCATTTGAGATTTTCTCTTGAGGCAACTTAATTACTTTAGAATCATTGTCTTAGTAAGCTTTTGTCATATGACTATGAGAAAGTCCTATATGGTTAATAGCATGTCACCACAGAAATTATTCTTGTTATCATTTACCTACTCGAGGACGAGCAGGAATTAAGCTTGGGGATGTTGATACGTCCAAAACGTATCTATAATTTCTGCTTGCTCCATGCCACTTTTTGGTGATATTGCTATGATATTCATACACTTCCATACACTTTTGATCATATTTGGACTAACTTACTAATCCAGTGCACCCCAGTGCCAGTTTACGTTTTCGGCTGTTTTTGTATTTCAGGTTTTCATGTTTCGAGAACTGCCCAGAAAAATCCAGAAAAAATATATAAAAAATCAGCGATACGGAAACAACACTGCGTCCGAAGGGCAGCCTGGGGGGGGGGCACAGGGGCTCCAGGCGCCCTGTGGGCGCGCCCCCCCTGGGCCGCGCCGAGGGGGCGCCTGGGCCCCCCGAGACTCCCCCGGTTCCCTACTTTGGCATATATTTAAAGGACTCTCCGAAACCCTCAGAACAGGACTTCTTTTCGCGATCCCATCTCTGTTCCGCCGCCGCCGCCGCTTCCAAGATCGGGAGCAAGCTTCTCCACCACCATGGACGCCTCCCGGATGACTCGTGAGTAGTCTCCCTTGGACCATGAGTCCATGACCAGTAGCTATGTGATGTTCTCCTCCCGTTCTTGTACTTCACTAATTAGTCCTCGTGAGCTGCCCTACATGATCGAGGCACCTATGTAATCCTTATGCTGTTGCTATGTTGAGTTTGCTGGGATCCGATGGATTATGAGATTATGTTCAGATTGATCTTGAGTAATATATTTGATTCACCTCTTTTATATTTTAGTTCATAAGTAATTCTTGCATGTTCTCCGTTGTTATTTATTGCTTTGGCCGAGTAGTAGGTAGTGACTCCAAGAGGGAACGTTATGCTCGATTGTGGGTTCATGCCCCTCGATGACTAGCTTGAGTGACAGAAACATGAGTCTAGGGGAAATGCTGTTGCCACAAGGGGGAAAACAACGGTGCTTGTGCCCGCGGGTGCAAGGATTGTTTACTTTACGCAAAGTTCTTTTAATGCAGTTGTCTGTTGCATTGAGTTTACACTATGGGTGGGACTCGCAACTTAATACCAGCGAGATGTTCTGGATAGATATCTCAAGGTGGATGATTAGTAGTAGATATTGATGGATTTCGGTCTACTTACTTTGGCGTACCGCCTATGCTTTGAACCTCAACCTTTCTTGCAATGTAGTCAGCATTGGTTTGCGTTCATGGTCCTGTCAATTGCCCAGCTGTAATTTGTTTACCTCACATAGCTGTTTTATCGTCTTTTGGGAGAGAGACATCACTAGTGAACATCATGAGACTCCGGTCCATATTACCATCATTGATCACATCCACTATTTACTTTTCGCTATTTACTTACTATTGCAAAAACTATCTATCACTACTATCATTGCTTTTAACCCTTTGTGAACTACAAGGCCGGAGAGATTGACAACCTCTTTGTACTCGTTGGGAGCAAAGTTATTTGTATCTGTGTGCAGGTCCACGTTGGTTGCTACTAATCTGGCGCCGTAGCAATTGGCACCTACTTGTTGAACCTAGGAGTCTCTGGGGATTCGATCCTTGGCATCTTTGCTATGGGAAAACACTTCTACTTACTGCATCTTACACCTTCCACTTGGGGTAACCAACGAGGGGTTCGAGGCCCATCAGTTGGCTGCGAAGTTCTTATTTGTTTGTGCAGGTGCGAGGGACTCGCGCATGGTCTCCTACTGGATTGATACCTTGGTTCTAAAAAACCGAGGGAAATACTTACACTACTGTGCTGCATCACCCTTTCCTCTTCGAGGGAATACAATGCAAGCTCGAGAAGTAGCAAGAAGAATTTATGGCGCCGTTGCCAGGGAGGCTTACGCAAAAGTCATATCCCAAGTACCTATCACAAACCCTTATTCTTCGCATTACATTTATTTGCCTCTCGTTTTCCTCTCCCCACTTCACCCTTGCCGTTTTATTTGCCCTTCTTTTTTCCGTGTGTTTATCTTTCGCTTGCCTCTTGTTTGCTTGTGTGTTGGATTGCTTGCTTGTCACCATGGCTCAGAACAATACCAAATGGTGTGACTTCTCCAATACCAACAATAATGATTTTATCAGCACTCCGATTGCTCCTATTATCGATGCTGAATCTTGTGAGATCAATGCTGCTCTGTTGAATCTTGTCATGAAATATCAATTTTCCGGCCTTCCTAGTGAAGATGCCGCTACCCATCTGAACAACTTTGTTGATTTGTGTGATATGCAAAAGAAGAGGGATACTGATAATGATATTGTTAAATTGAAGCTATTTCCGTTTTCACTTAGAGATCATGCTAAAACTTGGTTTTCCTCTTTGCCTAGAAATAGTATTGATCCATGGAATAAGTGCAAAGATGCCTTTATATCTAATTATTTTCCTCCTGCTAAGATTATCTCTCTTAGAAACGATATTATGAACTTTAAGCAACTAGATCATGAGCATGTTGCACAAGCTTGGGAGAGAATGAAATTAATGATACGTAATTGTCCTACACATGGTTTGAACTTATGGATGATTATACAAAACTTTTATGCTGGCTTGAATTTTGCTTCTAAATATCTTTTAGATTCGGCCGCAGGAGGCACTTTCATGGAAACTACCTTAGGAGAAGCTACCAAACTCCTAGATAATATTATGGTTAATTATTCTCATTGGCACACCAAAAGATCTACTAGTAAAAAAGTGCATGCTATTGAAGAGATTAGTGTTTTGAGTGGAAAGATGGATGAACTTATGAAGTTATTTGCTACTAAGAGTGCTTCTTCTGATCCTAATGATAAGCCTTTATCCATGTTGATTGAAAATAATAATGAATCTTTGAATGTGAATTTTGTTGGTAGGAATAATTTTGGTAACAATGCTTATAGAGGAAACTTTAATCCTAGGCCTTTTCCTAGTAATTCCTCTAATAATTATGGTAATTCCTACAATCACTCTTATGGAAATTTTGGTAAGATACCCTCTGAATTTTAAACTACTGTTAAAGAGTTTATGATTTCGCAAAAGAATTTCAATGCTTTGCTTGAAGAAAAATTGCTTAAGATTGATGAGTTGGCTAGGAACGTGGATAGAATTACTATTGATGCTGACTCTTTGAAACTTAGATCTATTCTACCCAAGCATGATATCAATGAATCTCTCAAAGCCATGAGAATTTCCATTGATTAATGCAAAGAAAGAACCACTAGGATGCGTGCTAAAAAAGAGTGCTTTATGAAAGCGTGTTCTTCTAGTTATCATGAAAATAAAGATGAACATCTGAAAGTTATTGATGTGTCTCCTATTACATCCTTGTTTTCTAGTATGAATCTTGATAAAGATGGGACCAAAGATGAGTCTACTTTAGTTAAAAGGCATTCCAATGATTCGGAGTTTTTAGATCTTGATGCTAAAATTGTTAAAAGTGGGATTGAAGAGATTAAAACTTTGCATAGTGACGAACCCACTATTTTGGATTTCAAGGGACTCAATTATGATAATTGCTCTTCGATAGATTGTATTTCCTTGTTGCAATCCATACTAAATTCTCCGCATGCTTATAGTCAAAATAAGGCTTTTACCAAACACATAGTTGATGCTTTGATGCAATCTTATGAAGAAAAACTTGAATTAGAAGTTTCTATCCCTAGAAAGCTTTATGATGAATGGGAACCTACTATTAAAATTAAAATTAAAGATCATGAATGCTTTGCCTTGTGTGATTTGGGTGCAAGTGTTTCTACTATCCCAAAAACTTTGTGTGATTTGTTAGGTTTCCATGAGCTTGATGATTGTTCTTTGAATTTGCATCTTGCGGATTCTACCATTAAGAAACCTATGGGAAGGATTAATGATGTTCTTATTGTTGCCAATAGGAATTATGTGCCCGTAGATTTCATTGTTCTTGATATAGATTGCAATCCTTCATGTCCTATTATTCTTGGTAGACCTTTCCTTAGAACGATTGGTGCAATTATTGATATGAAGGAAGGAAATATTATATTCCAATTTCCGTTAAGGAAAGGCATGGAACACTTTTATATTATTTTTGGGATGTCTCGAGATTGCGTTGTATTCCCTCGAAGAGGAAAGGGTGATGCAGCACAGTAGCGTAAGTATTTCCCTCAGTTTTTGAGAACCAAGGTATCAATCCAGTAGGAGACCATGCGCGAGTCCCTCGCACCTGCACAAACAAATGAGAACTTCATAGCCGACGCGATAAGGTGTTGTCAATCCCTTTACGGTCACTTACGAAAGTGAGATCTGATAGATAGGATAGTTTGATATTTTTGGTATTTTTTGGATATAAGAACAGAAAGTAAAAACAGCAAAGTAAAGTAGATTGTAGATTGATATGTTGAGAATAGACCCGGGGGCCATAGGTTTCACTAGTGGCTTCTCTCATGATAGCAGAATTCTACGGTGGGTGAACAAATTACTGTCGAGCAATTGATAGAAAAGCGAATAATTATGAGAATATCTAGGCATAATCATTATATATAGGCATCATGTCCGTGACAAGTAGACCGAAACGATTCTGCATCTACTACTATTACTCCACACATCGACCGCTATCGAGCATGCATCTAGAGTATTAAGTTCATAAGAACAGAGTAATGCTTTAAGCAAGATGACATGATGTAGAGGCATAAACTCAAGCAATATGATATAAACCCCATCTTTTTATCCTCGATGGCAACAATACAATACGTGCCTTGCTGCCCCTGCTATCACTGGGAAAGGACACCACAATATTGAACCCAAAGCCAAGCACTTCTCCCATTGCAAGAACTATAGATTTAGTAGGCCAAACCAAACAAATAATTCGAAGAGACTTGCAAGGATATTATAATCATACATAAAAGAATTCAGAAAATAGCCAAATATTTCTCATAGATAATCTTGATCATAAACCCACAATTCATCGGATCTCGACAAACACACCGCAAAAAGATTACATCGAATAGATCTCCTCAAAGACCAAGGAGAACTTGGTATTGAGATCCAAAAAGAGAGAAGAAGCCATCTAGGTACTAACTATGGACCCGAAGGTCTGTGGTAAACTACTCACAACTCATGGTGAGGCGATGGTGTTGATGTAGAAGCACTCCGTGGAAGATTTCCCCTCCGGTGGAGCTCCGGAACAGGCCCCAAGATGGGATCTCATGGGAACAGAAGGTTGCGGCGGTGGAATTAGGGTTTTCTCTATTGCTTCGATGTTTTCAGGGTACATGGGTATATATAGGAGGAAGGAATACGTCGGTGGAGCAACGTGGGGCCCACGAGGGTGGGGGGCGCGCCCATGGGGAGGGGGCGCGCCCTGGACCCTCGTGGGCACCACATGTCGCCTCTGCCTTGGTTCTCAAGTCTCTCGTGAAGATATCGTTCCAAAAATAACTCCCCCGAAGGTTTCATTCCGTTTAGACTCCGTTTGATATTCCTTTTCTGTGAAACCCTGAAATAGGCAAAAAACAGCAATCTGGACTGGGCCTTTGGGTTAATAGGTTAGTCCCAAAAATAATATAAAAGTGTATAATAAAGCCCATTAAACATCCAAAACATCATATACAATAGCATGGAACAATAAAAATTTATAGATACATTGGAGACGTATCAAGCATCCCCAAACTTAATTCCTGCTCGTCCTCGAGTAGGTAAATGATAAAAACAGAATTTTTGATGTGGAATGCCAACCAACATAATTTTCAATGTAATTCTCTTTATTGTGGCATGGATGTTCAAATCCGAAAGATTCAAGACAAAAGTCTATATTGACATAGGAAATAAAAATACTACAAGCATACTAACAAAGCAATCATGTCTTCTGAATATAACATGGCCAAAGAAAGTTATCCCTACAAAATTATATAGTCTGGCTATGCTCCCTCTTCATCACACAAAATATTCATATCATGCACAACCCCGGTTTTAGCAAAGCAATTGTTTTCATACTCAATTTTTGTGATAGCCTCGCTTATTAGGGATGATAGACTACTCATATCAATAAGGAATTTCTTCTTTTCCGGGAGCCCATTCAGATAGAACTCCAAAGTTAAGCATGCTCAGCTTGGAGTAGTTTCAGGATGGGTGACTGACCGGGAAGTTGGTCCCGGGTGTGCACGAGTGAGGACAAAGTGCGTAGAAAAGGCTAGTATTGATCTATGGGGCCAATCTAGGTCCCGCCAGGAGTAATGACCACCGGCGAGTGTGTCCCGGGCGTTACAAGTTGGTATCAGAGCCGACCCTCGCAGTTACACGGATGTTTGCGGATAGGTGCTCGGTCATGGTGTTCATGACGTTTGTGACCCGTCGTGGCACACGACATGGCACATGTATCCGACTGGATGCACAGACGGTTGTGCCAAGAGGGAACGTTCCTGTGGCCCGACGAGGACGTCGGTTCCTCTGAGTGAGGGTGTATGTGATAGCCTAGATTATTAGGGATGATAGACTACTCATATCAATAGGGAATTCCTTCTTTTCCGGGAGCCCATTCAGATAGAACTCCAAAGTTAAGCGTGCTTAGCTTGGAGTAGTTTCAGGATGGGTGACCGACCGGGAAGTTGGTCCCGGGTGTGCACGGGTGAGGACAAAGTGCGTAGAAAAGACTAGTATTGATCTATGGGGCCGGTCTAGGTCACGCCAGGAGTAACGACCACCGGCGAGTGTGTCCGGGGCGTTACAATTTTTTCAAACCTTTTAACTTTCACGCAATACATGAGCGTGAGCCATGGATATAACACTATGGGTGGAATAGAGTGGTGGTTGTGGAGAAGACAAAAAGGAGATGCTAATCAATAGATATCAATGTGAGTGAGTAGGGATTGCCATGCAATGGATGCACTAGAGCTTAAAATATACGAAAGCTCAACAAAAGAAACTAAGTGGGTGTGCATCCAACTTGCTTGCTCACGAAGACCTAGGGCATTTGAGGAAGCGCATCGTTGGAATATACAAGCCAAGTTCTATAATGAAAATTCTCACTAGTATATGAAAGTGACTAAACATGAGACTCTCTATCATGAAGAACATGATGCTACTTTGAAGCACAAGTGTGGAAAAAAGATAGTAGCATTGTCCCTTTTTTTCTTTCTTTTTTTCTTTTTTTCTTTTTTGGGCCTTTCTTTTTCTTGGCCTTTCCTTCTTCTTTTTTTCTTTTTTTTTTCTTTGGGACAATGCTCTAATAATGATGATCATCACACTTATATTGATTTACAACTTGATATTACAACTTGATACTAGAACAAAGTATGACTCTATATGAATGCCTCCGGCGGTGTACCGGGATGTGCAATGAATCAAGAGTGACATGTATGAAAAATTATGCATGGTGGCTGTCACATCCCTAGTCAGTGCTTGTATTAGGACTAGCTAGAGTGTGCATCATGTTTACTTTTTGCAGAAAATTGAAATGGGGATGACAGAAACCCCAGCACCCCTCTTCTTTCAACTATGATTTAACAAAATCTTTTCCAATGTACCCAAAATGCCCTTCAAAAATGTTCATCATCTTTGCCTTGGTCTCAAACCTCTGACAAAAATGGTGCACAATTTTCTAGGACATCCTAAGGTCAGTGGATTAATTCATATTGTATTTGCATTTGGGCATTTAAATGCTATAAAATATTTTAAATGTCCAAATACTCATAAACTAAAATGTTCCATGCTGTTCATATTATATACAGCGGACATGGTCAGTTTTATGATTTATCAAAATGTTCTAGCATTTTTATTAATTCAACAAAGTGGCAGTAAAACAAAAACATAAACTAAATTAGAGAGAGAGAGAGAGAGAGAGAGAGAGAGAGAGAGAAGGCCCCAGCCCACTTACCTGGACTGGGCCGGCCCACCTGGCCCGTGCCAGTCACCCCCTACCTCTGCTAGTAGGCAGAGGAGGGACAGCGCACGGCGCGCACGGGCGCCACACACCTCCCTGCCTGCCTGCGTCGACCGCGCCGCCGCGACGCCTCGAAGGGCCTCCTCGGCGCCGCCCCGAGCCTGTGGAAAGCGCACTCCCCCTCCCGCTCTCTCCTTCGCCCTCTCCCGCCATGGCCGAGACGCCCGTAAGCTCGCCGCCGGAACCACCGCAGCTGCCGTGCCTCCCACGCCTCGTCTTCGTGCCCCCGAGCTCCGTCTCCTCGTGCTGAAGCTCTGCGCCGAGCCACGCATCGCCGGAAGCCCCAATGCGCCGTCCCCGAGCTCTTCTTCCTCCTTCGGCTGCCGAGATTGCCGACGACCTCACGACGTCTCCAGCCCATCCCCGACCTCGCCGTCAGCTCCGTCGCAATCACCGTGAGCCTGGCCACCTTCCCATCCTCTATGTTCTCCCTCTCGAGCCCCGTAGCGACTGCACGTAGCTCACCCACACGCGCCGCCGTGGAGCTCGTCGCCGACGAGACTCCGGCCACTCAACGGCCGCGCCACCCTATCCACTAGCCTTACCGCACCCCCGGGAGCCCAACGCACCACTCCACGTGCCTCGCCGTGCCTCCTAGCGACGAGCCCGAGCTCACCCGAGCTCCGGCAGCCGCCAAGGTCGTCGCCGGCGCCGTTTCCGGCGACCCCGAGGCCAACCACCACCACCACTGGACGCGGCTCACTCCTCGCATCGCGTAGATGTGCTCCGCCGTCGCTTTGGTTGCCGGAGCACGAAACCCGCATCGCACCGCCGCGTCTGGCCTCGCCGATGGTTAAACGCCGACCAGTTTGACCACGGGTGGGCCCAGTTTGACCCCCTGGGGTCAATGACAAGTGGGGCCCAGCCGGCTAATTAATCTAGGGTTAGCACTAATTTTAATTAGTTAAACTAATGACACTGACACGCGAGACCCACTGTCAGGTTTGACCTGGACCAGGCCTGTTGACCTGCTGACGTCAGCATGATGTCATGCTAACGCACTAAAGCCTTTTCTGTAATTATTTTGATTTAAAACAATTCAGAAAATTCCAAAAAATGCTTTAAACTTCTAAAAATCATATAAATTCAACAGTAGCTCAGATGGAAAAGTTTTATATATGAAAATTGATCAGAAAAAGCCAATCTTTCCATTGTACTGGTTTCATGCATGTTTAAGCAAGTTAACCTTGTGGTTCACATCAAAACATTATAATGCACTTTAAATAATTATAGTTTGGGCATGAATTTGAATCTTTGATTCAAATGAGCTCAAACCTTTCTGTTTATAGTTGCATTAGCTCAAAACACATTCAACTTGCCATGTCATGAGCATGCATCATATTGTTGCACTTGTTTGCATATTGATTGTATTACCGGTGTTCTCCGTGGTAGGTTCTGCTCCCGAGGATACATCTGCGTATCCAATGGAAGAGCAGTACCCGACAACCAATCTGTCAGGCAAGCAACCCATTGATCATTCCGATACAAACCCATCTTCTCGCTCCTGCTCTCTTTTACTGCATTAAGGCAACAACGTGTGAACTGCTATTTGCTGCGGTAGTTGAACCCCATTCCTTTGCATGACCTATCATTGCCACAATAAATAGTTGAAACCCACTAGCATGTGTAGGAGTTGATTGAGCCATGTGATGTGTGCCCTACCATGCTATTTGTTTATCTTGCCTGCTATGCTTAGAGTTCTGTAAGGTATGGTTCATCTGGGTGATGGATCAGAGTGAAATGATCATGTCTGGTGAAGAGAGTTAAGTGTGGAATATGCTTGGTAAAGGTATCGATGAAAGGCCATGTATTAGTACATGGTGGGTTGTTTCATTGGAACCGTCCATAGGACCTGAGATCTGTATGTGTGATTTAAGATCAGCTACTACCACACATTGGGCCCTGAAATATGACCCCGCTCGACTTATTAACTGCCCTTGTCCTCTGTCCAGGAGTTGCAACTAGTTTCTGGTGTTTGTAGTTTACTGGTGGTCGTGCGCAGTGCTGACCCTCGGGGTGGGCTGTGATGCGGCAGGTACGTGGCACGGTGTACCGGTCGCCCGTTTGGTGACTCGGGAACCCTGTACACATCGTTTTGGGCCGTGAGCGACACCCCGGCCGGATCTCCCCACGGGTGGAACCCAAATAGGCAATGAACCTGGACTAGAGACTTGAGTGGTTGGTTAGGTCGTGGTCTACACCCACGTCGGCTTTCGCTTGAAGTCTACCGAACACATGTCGTGTGCAGACGCTAAGTGGTGGAAACATGTGTGAAGAAGTACACCCCTGCAGGGTTGCCAATCTATTCAAATAGCCGTTGTTCGCGGTTAAGGACCACTTGGTTGCTTATACAGTTCATAGACAAGTTAATGGTTACTCCTAAAAGTCTCAAGACAAGTGTGAGTGCCGTGGACGGCCCTTCCGTAGGATGACGGAAGAGGATCCACGGTAGTGTATTATTGTGGTGAGTAGTGGACTCGTGTGCATAGTCTCATCTTGCAATCTACTGGGAGTTGTAGAATAGGTTAGCCAAGAGTCAAAGCTGGCTTGCTGCAATGTACTGCACTACCCTTGTTGATAATGATGCATGTATGATAGGTTCTGATGTAAGTCTTGCAGAGTACCTTTGTACTCATGTTTGCTTAATAACTGTTGCAGAGGAGAACCCTGCCCCTTCTGATGGGTTCTACATAGACATTGACGTCAACGAGTAGCTTGCTACCCAGACGGAGATCCTGAGCTTGTGAAGGGCCTTGTAGATAGTCAGGCTACACCAAGCCTGTTTTCTTTCCAAGTTGTCTGTACTCAGACAAGTTAGCTTCCGCTTGTGCTTGTATGCTTGTATGACTTGAGTGTTGGGTCATGTGACCCCTATCTGTATGGATATGTTATGTATGGCTCTTCGGAGCCTCTTAAATAAAGTACTTTGAGTCATAGAGTTATGTTGTGATGCAATGTTGTATTTGCACATATTGAGCATATTGTGTGTATGTTATTGAAATGCTTGATATGTGTGGGATCCGACACCTAGTTGTTTACCCTTGGTAGCCTATCTTACAGGGAAATGCCTCCTAGTGCTTCCACTGAGCCTTGGTAGCTTGCTACTGCTCCGGAACACGTAGGCTGGCCGGCATGTGTCCTTCTTCGTTCCTATGTCTGTCCCTTAGGGGAAATGTCACGCGTTGTTCCTTTAAGTCCATGTAGCTTGCTACGACTTGGGTTCATACGTTGATGACCGCCACGTTCATTGCTGGGACATGGATGCCTGTCTCTGTAATTTAGTGCCACTTTTGGTCTATAACTAGCCATGTCGGCCCAGGTTCTCTGTCATATGGATGCTAGCGGCACTATCATATACGTGTGCCAAAATGCGCAAACGGTCCCGGGCCAGGTAAGGTGGCACCCGTGGGGATACCATGCGTGAGGCCGCAAAGTGATATGATGTGTTACAAGCTAGATCGGCGTGACTTAGGATCGGGGTCCTGACAGTGTTGGCATCAGAGCCGGACTGCCTGTAGGTTCTTCAAGCCAAACTGGTCGATGTTGAGTCTAGAAAATTCTTAGTTATATGTAGGGGAATTGATTGTCGAAGGGAACGTAAGGTTATTTTTACTTGTTTACCTTATGCCCTTCTGATCTGAGTTAGCCTATTCTTTCTACGGGGGTTTAGGACTAGGCCTCTCATCTTTACTAGGTTCACGTGTTACTAATCCGTAGACTCTTAGGATTGTTGGTTTCAAGCCTCAGTTCAGTTTCTACCCTTCAGTATGTTGATTAGTTGGACCGGAACCTTGATATGATGTTGTTGAGTGGCTATGCTATCGTTTGTATGATGTCTCAAAATCTTTTTTGAGCATTTGCAGTTGTTATGCTGCCTGATTTCTTCCAGAAATTCTAATGCCTTTGCATTATTTCGTGTTTCAGATGTCTGACCGTACACCTCATCAGGTGGTCCGTTTGACCCGGTGCATTAATGTGCCAGGTCACACGGCCATGTTGGTCCGTGTCTTGACCGAGACGAGCTACCGTTGGTATCCTGAGTACATTGTGGAGGAACAGTACCGGGATTTCAACCAGAGTCAGTATTTCTGCATAGTCCGGATATACCCTTCATATTCCGGAGCTACCGACCCCATTCATTGGTCGTGTGGACTCGGGGTTACCATCGAGATGGCAGTGCAGGATGCCGCTTACTCGATGATGACTATCATCCGGGCTAGGCATGCCCCGCTGCTGAACACTGAGTTCCGCTACATGCCAGCCTCACTTCCTGGAGAGGAAGGCTACTACACTGGTCTGTATACCGATGCCGCTCATGAGGAGCCGCTACTTCAGACTACCACTCAGATGCTGGAGGATAGGGATCGTGAGGTCCGTGCCCTCCGGATGGAGCTTTATAACACTCGAGCCGCCCACTGGGCCACTCTGACACGGCTTGCACCTGCCGTGCAGGCCGGATATCTGGATATGCGGGATTTGTACCCCGTGCGGACCCGTCTGCCCGATCGTATGGATTGGCGTGATGTTGGGGGTATTACACCTCCACGTGGGCGTCGGTTACCACCAGCAGCGGGACCGAGACCGCATCCGTGTCCCTATGGTCCATAGCCTTCAAGTGCTCGAGAGTTTCCAGATCCACATGTTCCACTTCCAGGCTACGGGGGTAATCTTTACGAAGATTACTACGGGAATGTCTAAGCTAGACCGTGGCAGTAATAGTATCGTAGTAGTTGTATTTCCATAGTCCTGCGTATCTTGTGGAATATGACTTAGTGTGTAATGAGTTCCGGAGGTGTAGATAAATAATGTATAGGAGCTTGGAATGCCTCTGATGAGATGTATCGTCTTTCACCGCAGTTGTACTTTAGCCTTGGCTTGTACTAAACTATGTATGGTGTGTATGACCAATGGTGTATATATGACAGTTTCTATATTACCATGTCGTACCGATGAACATCTCTGCATTCCGTGTCATCCATTACATTCTGCACTCCTATGTCAAAGTTTTTCCATCCTTGTCTAAACCGTTGTTTTGTTTTCCTAGGATGGTCAACACTCGTAGCACTCCTGCTGCTCAGGAGCAGGGTCAGGCCAGTGGGGCTAGAGATGAGAATCTGCCTCAACCACCCTCCTTGGCTGAAGTAATGTTGGAGGCAGAAAGGAACAAGAGAGAGACCAACCGTCTGCTGGAACGCATAGAGTAGAATACTGCTCTTCGCCAGAGGAATGACGTGGTGTCTATTAATGACTTTATCAAGATGTGCCCACCGAAGTTCCATCATTCCGCTGAACCTCTTGATGCGAATGACTAGCTTCGCATTATCACCCACAAGCTACATTCTGCCCGTGTGGCCGAAGCTGACAAGGTTACTTACGCCGCCTACCATCTTGAGGGCCCTGCTAGCCTTTGGTGGGAAAACTATGAGGCTATGCGTCCTGCTGGCCAAATCACTACTTGGGCAGAGTTTAGCGAGGCATTCCGTGAACATCACATTCCGGAAGGTCTCATGGATCGCAAGCGGGAGGAATTTTACAATTTCACCCAGGGCAGGCTAACCGTGGATGCCTATAGTCGCGAGTTTGGCAACTTGGCACGCTATGCTCCCGAACTTCGCCGAGATCTATGTCTGCACGAGTGCACCTCCTTCTAGAAGCTAGTGAACAAAGCCATCAGTGCTGAGACATGTCAGACTAATTTTGAAGCCACATGCAAGCATCCTCGTGACTTTGGTTCCTCATCCGGCTCTGGCTCTCACAAGCGCCGTGTGTGGGTTCCTAACACAGCCCTGCCACCCAGGTTCACTCCGAGGGCATCCTATGAGGCGCCTCGCCCAACCCAACAGTATGCACCGCCCAGGACTTATGGAGGACCATCTGCCAATACCGCTCCATGCACTGGCATTGTGACATGCTTCAACTGCGGAGAACCAGACCACTACATGCGAGAGTGTCCTCAGAACCAGCCAGGAAGGTCCGTTGGCCGTGGTAAGCCAACAGGCAAGGTGAACTATGTCAAGCCAGTCCCCACTGCTCGTGGTCATGTCAACTATGTCTCTGCTGAGGAAGCTTATGAGGACCCTAACGTCGTCCTTGGTACGCTTCTTGTTAACTGCCATCCGGCATCTGTTCTTTTCGATACTGGAGCATCTCATTCGTTCATATCTGAGAGCTATGCTCGAATGCACAACATGACTTTTTGTGACATGCCCACGTCCATGGTTATTCAAACTCCTGGTTCGAAATGGCAAACTTCTAGAGTAAGCCATGGGAATGAAATCCTTGTCGGTAGACTTGTCTTTCTCGCGTCTCTAATAGCTCTCAAGTCCTCGGACATAAACATCATCTTGGGTATGGACTGGATGACAACTCATTATGCCAAGATTGATTGCTACACTAGGACTGTTCAACTTACACACCCATCCGGCAAGATAGTCAATGTGTTGGCCCGAATGGCTGAGCGTCAGCTTTACTCTCTTAATGCCATCCCTCTACCAGAACTCGAAGATATCCCGGTAGTCCGTGACTTTCCGGATGTCTTTCCAAAAGAACTGCCAGGTGTTCCACCTAACAGAGATGTAGAGTCCGTGATAGATCTTGTTCCAGGAACTGTCCCAATCTCTAGGAGACCCTATAAGATGGCACCCTTAGAACTAGCTGAGCTTAAGAAACAACTCGATTAGTCCTTGAAAAAGGGTTTCATCCATCCTAGTTCCTCTCATTGGGCTTGTCCCGTCCTCTTCATCAAGAAGAAGGATGGAACGGATCGGATGGTCGTAGATTATCGAGCTGTCAATCTGGTCACCATAAAGAACAAGTATCCGCTCCCAGGTATCAACGACCTGTATGATCAGCTCGCTGGATCCTCAGTCTTTTCCAAAATGGATTTGAGGTTGGGCTACCATCAAATAAAAATCAAGAACGGGGACATTCCCAAGACGGCCTTTGTTACTCGTTATGGCCAATACGAGTACACCGTCATGTCCTTCAGGTTAACCAATGCCCCAGCCACTTTCTCCCGGCTAATGAATTCTATATTCATGGAGTACTTGGATAAATTCGTTGTGGTATACCTCGATGATATACTCATTTACTCCAAGAACAAGGAAGATCATGCCGAGCATCTAAGGCTAGTATTGACGAAACTTCGAGAGCATCGCCTATATGCCAAATTCTCCAAGTGTGAATTCTAGTTGCCAGAAGTGACCTATCTGGGTCATGTAATCTCTGGCAAGGGTATTGCTGTCAATCCCGAGCGAGTTCAGGCCGTCCTTGATTGGACTCCACCTGAATCGTTCAAGCAAGTTAGGAGTTTCCTTGGCTTAGCGAGCTATTGCCGACGCTTCGTCGATAATTTCTCCAAGGTTGCTAAACCTCTAAATGAACTCCTCAAGAAAGATAAAAAGTTCGAGTGGACCCCACAGTGCGAGTCCAGCTTTCAGGAACTGAAAATACGCCTGACATCTGCTCCCGTACTGGTACCACCAGACTTTTCCAAGGACTTTATTATCAATTGCGACGCCTCGCGACAAGGACTAGGTTGCATACTCATGCAAGATCGTCAAGTGATTGCCTACGCATCTCGACTGTTGCGTCCACATGAGGATAACTATCCTACACATGATCTAGAGCTTGCAGCCGTAGTCCACACATTCAAGACATGGCGACATTACCTTCTTGGTAATCGCTATGAAATCTTCACTGATCACCAAAGTCTGAAATACATCTTCACCCAACCGGATTTGAATCTCAGGCAAAGACGTTGGGTTGAGTTGCTCACAGATTACGACTTAGGAATCACTTACACCCCTGGGAAGGCCAATGTCATGGCTGACACACTAAGTCGTAAGTCTAATTGTAACAATCTGATGTTACAACAAGGGCAACCACTTCTCCACGAGGAATTTCGTAAGCTTAACCTTCACATTGTTCCTCGAGGATCCCTTTCCACCTTTGTGGCGAAACCTACCCTTACGGATCAAATCATAGCTGCCCAGAAGCGTGATAAGGGTGTTGTCTTCTTCGAGAACCGTCTAGTGGTTCCCAAGAACCGACATCTACGGCAGCTGATCCTTAAGGAGGCTCATGAATCTCCTCTCACGATTCATCCCGGTAGTACCAAAATGTATCAGGACCTACGCCAGAGGTTCTGGTGGACTACTATGAAGAGAGAAATCGCCCAGTTCATTGCTAACTACGACGTTTGCCGTCGAGTTAAAGCAGAGCTCCAACAGCCTGCTGGCACCCTTCAACCTTTAGCTATTCCTGAATGGAAATGGGATAAGATCGGTATGGATTTCATTACCGGGTTTCCCAGGACTAGGAAAGGGAATAATGCTATCTTCGTCGTTATCGACCGCCTCTCCAAAGTATCCCACTTCCTGCCTGTTCGAGAGAGTATAACCGCTAGCCAGCTAGCAGACTTGTATATCTCTCGAATAGTATCTCTCCATGGTGTGCCATTGGAGATTAACTCAGACCGTGGAAGTCTTTTCACCTCTCAATTTTGGGAAAGTTTCCAAAATGCTATGGGGACTCGTCTTTCTTTTAGCACCGCCTTTCATCCTCAGTCAAGTGGTCAAGTAGAACGAGTCAATCAAATGCTAGAGGATATGCTCCGAGCCTCTGTCATCTCTTTTGGTATGGATCGGGAGAAGTGTCTTCCATTCGCCGAATTCGCTTATAACAATAGTTATCAAGCTAGCTTTGGCAAGGCTCCCTTCGAAGTTCTGTATGGACGAAGGTGTCGAACGCCTCTTAACTGGTCAAAAACCGGGGAAAGACAACTCTTTGGTCCGGATATGATCCAGGAAGCAGAAGAGCAAGTTCGCATCGTTCGTGAGAAATTGAAAACAGCCTAGTCTCGCCAGAAGAGCCAATATGATAGTCATCATAAGGTTGTGACTTACGAAGTCGGCGATAAGGCTTACCTTCGGGTTACTCCTCTTAAGGGAACCCATCGCTTCGATATCAAAGGCAAATTGGCTCCTCGTTACATCGGTCCTTTTCGCATTCTTGCCAAACGAGGAGAAGTTGCCTACCAATTGGAACTACATCCGCATCTTTCCAGAGTTCATGATGTCTTCCACGTCTCTCAACTCAGGCGTTACTTCTCGGATCCTATCCGCGGAGTGGACCACGAAGTGCTTGATCTCCAGGGTAAAATCACATACCGAGAATACCCCGCTCATATTCTTGATCAAACCGAGCGTACCACTCGGCGTCATAATATCAAGTTTCTCAAGGTTCAATGCTCACACCATTCCGAGAACGAAGCTACTTGTGAAAGGGAGGATCGTCTTCGACTTGAGTACCCCACCCTTTTTCCGGAGGAACCTGAATCTCGGGACGAGATTCTTTTGAGTGGGGGTGAGTTGTCACATCCCTAGTCAGTGCTTGCATTAGGACTAGCTAGAGTGTGCATCATGTTTACTTTTTGCAGAAACTTGAAATGGGGATGACAGAAACCCCAACACCCCTCTTCTTTCAACTAGGGTTTAACAAAATCTTTTCCAATGTACCCAAAATGCCCTTCAAAAATGTTCATCATCTTTGCCTTGGTCTCAAACCTCTAACAAAAATGGTGCACAATTTTCTAGGACATCCTAAGGTCACCGGATTAATTCATATTGTATTTGCATTTGGGCATTTAAATGCTATAAAGTATTTTAAATGCCCAAATAATCATAAACTAAAATGTTCCATGCTGTTCATATTATATACAGTGAACATGATCAGTTTTATGATTTATAAAAATGTTCTAGCATTTTTATTAATTCAACAAAGTGGCAGAAAAACAAAAACAGAAACTAAATTAGAGAGAGAGAGAGAGAGAGAGAAGGCCCTAGCCCACTTAACTGGACTGGGCCGGCCCACCTGGCCCATGCCAGTCACCCCCTACCTCTGCTAGTAGGCAGAGGAGGGACACCGCACGGCGCGCGCGGGCGCCACACACCTCCCTGCCTGCCTGCGTCGACCACGCCACCACGACGCCTCGAAGGACCTCCTCGGCGCCGCCCCGAGCCTGTGGAAATCGCACTCCCCCCTCCCGCTCTCTCCTTCGCCCTCTCCCGCCATGGCCGAGACGCCCGTAAGATCGCCCGCCGTAACCACCGCAATCGCCGTGCCTCCCTCGCCTCGTCTTCGTGCCCCCGAGCTCCGTCTCCTCGCGCTGAAGCTCTGCGTCGAGCCACGCATCGCCGGAAGCCCCAACGCGCCGTCCCCGAGCTCTTCTTCCTCCTTCAGCCGCCGAGATCGCCGGCGACCTCACGACGTCTCCAACCCGTCCCCGACCTCGCCGTTAGCTCCGTCGCAATCACCGTGAGCCTGGCACCTCCCCATCCTCTCTGTTCTCCCTCTCGAGCCCCGTAGCGACTGCACGTAGCTCACCCGCACGTGCCGCCACCGAGCTCGTCGCCGACGAGACTCCGGCCACTCAACGACCGCGCCACCCTGTCCACTGGCCTTACCGCACCCCCAGGTGCCCAACGCACCACTCCACGTGCCTCGCCGTGCCTCCTAGCGATGAGCCCGAGCTCACCCGAGCTCCGGCAGCCTCCAAGGTCGTCGTCGGCACCGTTTCCGGCGACCCCGAGGCCAACCACCACCACCACTGGACGCGGCTCACTCCCCGCATCACGTAGATGTGCTCCGCCGTCACTTTGGTCGCCGGAGCATGAAATCCGCACTGCACCGCACCGCCACATCTGGCCTCGCCGGCGGCTAAACGCCGGCCAGTTTGACCATGGGTGGGCCCAGTTTGACCCCCTGGGGTCAATGGCAGGTGGGGCCCAGCCGGCTAATTAATCTAGGGTTAGCACTAATTTTAATTAGTTAAACTAATGACACTAACACGCGGGACCCACTGTCAGGTTTGACCTGGACCAGGCCTGTTGACTTGCTGACGTCAGCATGATGTCATGCTGATGCAGTAAAGCCTTTTATGCAATTATTTTGATTTAAAACAATTCGGAAAATTCCAGAAAATGCTTTAAACTTCTAAAAATCATATAAATTCAACAGTAGCTCATATGGAAAAGTTTTATATATGAAAATTGATCAGAAAAATCCAATCTTTGCATTGGTATTGGTTTCATGCATGTTTAAGCAAGTTAACCTTGCGGTTCACATCAAAACATGATAATGCACTTTAAATAATTATAGTTTGGGCATGAATTTGAATCTTTGATTCAAATGAGCTCAAGCCTTTCTGTTTATAGTTGCATTAGCTCAAAACACATTCATCTTGCCATTTCATGAGCATGCATCATATTGTTGCACTTGTTTGCGTATTGATTGTATTACCGGTGTTCTTCGTGGTAGGTTCTGCTCCCGAGGATACATCTGCGTATCCAACTGAAGAGCAGTACCCGACAACCAATCTGTCAGGAAAGCAACCCATTGATCATTCCGATACAAACCCATCTTCTCGCTCCTGCTCTCTTTTACTGCATTAAGGCAACAGCGTGCGAACTCCTATTTGCTGCGGTAGTCGAACCCCATTCCTTTGCATGACCTATCATTGCCACAGTAAATAGTTGAAACCCACTAGCATGTGTAGGAGTTGATTAAGCCATGTGATGTGTGCCCTACCATGCTATATTTTTATCTTGCCTGCTATGCTTAGAGTTCTGTAAGGTATGGTTCATCTGGGTGATGGATCAAAGTGAAATGATCATGTCTGGTGAAGAGAGTGAAGTGTGGAATATGCTTGGTAAAGGTATCGATGAAATGCCATGTAGGAGTACATGGTGGGTTGTTTCATTGGAACCGTCCATAGAACCTGAGATCTGTATGTGTGATTTAAGATCAGCTACTACCACACATTGGGCCCTGAAATATGACCCCGCTCGACTTATTAACTGCCCTTTTCCTCTGTCTAGGAGTTGCAACTAGTTTCTGGTATTTGTAGTTTACTGGTGGTCGTGCGTAGCGCTGACCCTCGGGGTGGGCTGTGATGTGGCAGGTACGTGGCACGGTGTACCGGTCGCCCGTTTGGTGACTCGGGAACCCTGTACACATCGTTTGGGGCCGTGAGCGACACCCCGGCCGGATCTCCCCACGGATGGAACCCAAATAGGCGATAAACCTGGACTAGAGACTTGAGTGGTTGGTTAGGTCGTGGTCTACACCCACGTCGGCTTTCGCTTGAAGTCTGCCAAGCACATGTCGTGTGCAGATGCTAAGTGGTGGAAACATGTGTGAAGAAGTACACCCCTGCAGGGTTGCCAATCTATTCGAATAGCCGTTGTTCGCGGTTAAGGACCACTTGGTTGCTTATACAGTTCATAGACAAATTAATGGTTACTCCTAAAAGTCTCAAGACAAGTGTGAGTGCTGTGGATGGCCCTTCCGTAGGATGACGGAAGAGGATCCACGATAGTGTATTGTTGTGGTGAGTAGTGGACTCATGTGCGTAGTCTCATCTTGCAATCTGCTGAGAGTTGTAGAATAGGTTAGCCAGGAGTCAAAGCTGGCTTGCTGCAATGAACTCCACTACCGTTGTTGATAATGATGCATGTATGATAGGTTCTGATGTAAGTCTTGCTGAGTACCTTTGTACTCATGTTTGCTTAATAACTGTTGCAGAGGAGAACCCTACCCCTTCTGATGGGTTCTACATAGACGTTGACGTCGACGAGTAGCTTGCTACCCAGACGGAGATCCTAAGCTTGTGAAGGGCCTTGTAGATAGTCAGGCTACACCAAGCCTGTTTTCTTTCCAAGTTGTCTGTACTCAGACAAGTTAGCTTCCGCTTGTGCTTGTATGCTTGTATGACTTGAGTGTTGGGTCATGTGACCCCTATCTGTATGGATATGTTATGTATGGCTCTTCAGAGCCTCTTAAATAAAGTACTTTGAGTCATAGAGTTCTGTTGTGATGCAATGTTGTATTTGCACATATTGAGCATATTGTGTGTATGTTATTGAAATGCTTGATATGTGTGGGATCCAACACCTAGTTGTTTACCCTTGGTAGCCTATCTTACACAAAAATGCCTCCTAGTGCTTCCACTGAACCTTGGAAGCTTGCTACTGCTCCGGAACATGTAGGCTGGCCGGCATGTGTCCTTCTTTGTTCCTATGTCTGTCCCTTAGGGGAAATGTTACACGTTGTTCCTTTAAGTCCATGTAGCTTGCTACGACTTGGGTTCATACGTTGATGACCAACACGTTCGTTGCTGGGTCATGGATGCTTGTCTCTGTAATTTAGTGCCACTTTTGGTCTATAACTAGCCATGTCTGCCCGGGTTCTCTGTCATATGGATGATAGCGACACTATCATATACGTGTGCCAAAATGCGCAAATGGTCCCGGGCCAGGTAAGGTGGCACCCGTGGGGATACCGTGCGTGAGGCCGCAAAGTGATATGATGTGTTACAAGCTAGATCGGTGTGACTTAGGACCGGGGTCCTGACATTGGCCTAGCCACAAATACGATGTCAACTACATGATCATGCATGGAAATATGACAATATGAAGCGTGTCATATGAACGGAACGATGGAAAGTTGCATGGCAATATATCTCTGAATGGCTATGGAAATGCCATGATAGGTAGGTATGGTGGCTGTTTTGAGGAAGGTATATGGTGGCTGTCTTGAGGAAGGTATATAGTGGATGTTGTCAGGAAGGTATATAGTGGGTGTATGGTACCGACGAAAGTTGCACGGTACAAGAGAGGCTAGCAATGGTGGAAGGGTGAGAGTGCGTATAATCCATGGACTCAACATTAGTCATAAAGAACTCATATACTTATTGCAAAAATTTATGAGTCATCAAAACAAAGCAATCAAAGCATGCTCCTAGGGGGGAGGTTGGTAGGAGTTAACCATTGCGCGCCCCCGACCTTCACACAAAGGATGACACTCCACAAATACCTCATGCTGTACCTTCATCACATAGCGGTTCACCATACATGCATGCTACGGGAATCACAAACTTTAACACAAGTATTACTCAATTTCATAATAACTCCACTAGCATGACTCTAATATCACTATCCCCATATCTCAAAACAATCATCAAGTATCAAACTTCTCATCATATTCAATGCACTTTGTATGAAAGTTTTTACTACATTCATCTTGGATGCCTATCATATTAGGACTAGTTTTATAACCAAAGCACATTACCATGCTGTTCTAAAAGACTCTAAAAAGGATATAAGTGAAGCATGAGAGATCAAAAATTTCTACAAAATAAAATCACCACAGTGCTCTAAAAGATATAAGTGAAGCACTAGAGCAAAACTATTTAGCTCAATAGATATAAGTGAAGCACATAGAGTATTCTAACAAATTCTAGGCCATATTTATCTCTCTCAAAAAGGTGTGTCCAGCAAGGATGATTGTGGCAAACTAAGAAGCAAAGACTCAAATTATACATGATGCTCCAAGTAAAACACATATCATGTGGTGAATAAAAATATAGTCCCGAGTATAGTTACCGATAGATGAAGATGAAAGAGGGGATGCCTTCCCGGGGCATCCCCAAGCTTAGGCTTTTGGTTGTCCTTGAATTTTAGCTTGGGGTGCCTTGGGCATCCTCAAGCTTGGGCTCTTGCCACTCTTTGTTCCATAGTCCATCAAAGCCATACTCAAAACTTGAAAACTTCACAACACAAAACTTAGCCAAAAATCTCGTGAGCTCCGTTAGTATAAGAAAACAAACCACCACTCAAAGGTACTGTAATGAACTCATTCTTTGTTTATATTGGTGTTAAACCTACTGTATTCCAACTTCTCTATGATTCATATCCTCCAATACTACTCATAGATTCATCAAAATAAGCAAACAACACACGAAAAACAGAATCTGTCAAAAACAGAACAGTCCGTAGTAATCTGTAACTTTCGCATACTTCTGTAACTCCAAAAAATTGAAATAAATTGGTAAACGTGAGGAATTTGTCTATTAATCATCTGCAAAAGGAATCAACTAAATAGCACTCTCCAGTAAAATCTGGTGACTATTCTAGTGAGCACTGACGTTTCTGTTTTCTTACAGCAAGATCATATAAACTTCACACAAGTCTTCCCAAAGATTCTACTTGGCACAAACAATAATTAGAACACAAAACCACATCTAAACAGAAGCTATATGAAATATTTATTCCTAAAGAGAAGAAAAAACAAAGAAAATAAAATTGGGTTGCCTCCCAACAAGCGCTATCGTTTAACGCCCCTAGCTAGGGACGATACAAGGATAGATCTAGGTATTGCCATATTTGGAAGACAATCCATAAGTGGCTCTCATAATAGATTCATATGGTAATTTAATTTTATTTCTAGGAAAGTGTTCCATGCCTTTCCTTAACGGAAATTGGAATCTAAAATTTCCTTCCTTCATATCAATAATTGCACCAATCGTTCTAAGGAAAGGCCTACCAAGAATAATAGGACATGAAGGATTGCAATCTATATCAAGAACAATGAAATCTACGGGAACATAATTCCTATTGGCAACAATAAGAACATCATTAATCCTTCCCATAGGTTTCTTCATAGTAGAATCCTCAAGATGCAAATTTAAAGAACAATCATCAAGCTCATGGAAACCTAACAAATCACACAAAGTTTTTGGGATAGTGGAAACATTTGCACCCAAATCACACAAAGCAAAGCATTCATGATCTTTAATCTTAATTTTAATAGTAGGTTCCTATTCATCATAAAGCTTTCTAGGGATAGATATTTCTAGTTCAAGTTTTTCTTCATAAGATTGCATCAAAGCATCAACTATGTGTTTGGTAAAAGCTTTATTTTGCCTATAAGCATGCAGAGAATTTAGTACAGATGGCAACAAGGAAATACAATCAATGAAAGAGAAATTATCATAATTTAATCCCTTGAAATCCAAAGTAGTGGGTTCATCACTATGCAAAGTTTTAATCTCTTCAATCCCACTTTTAACAATTTTAGCACCAAGATCTAAAAACTCCGAATTATTGGGACACCTTTTAGTTAAATTAGACTCATCTCTAGTCCCATCTTTATCAAGATTCATACTAGAAAACAAGGATCTAATAGGAGACACATCAGTAACTTTCAGATCTTCATCTTTATTTTCATGATAACTAGAAGAACACGCTTTTAGAAATCACTCTTTTTTAGCACGCATCCTAGCGGTTCTTTCTTTGCATTCATCAATGGAAATTCTCATGGCTTTGGTAGACTCATAGATATCATGCTTAGGTGGAATAGATCTAAGTTTCAAGGAATCGAATCAAGAGTAATTCTATCCACGCTTCTAGCCAATTCATCAATCTTAAGCAATTTTTCTTCAAGCAAAGCATTGAAATTCTTTTGCGAGTTCATAAACTCTTTAACACTAGTTCAAATTCAGAAGGCATTTTTCCATAAGAGTTATTGTAGTAATTACCATAATTATTAGAGGAATTACTAGGAAAAGGCCTAGGATTAAAGTTTCCTCTATAAGCATTATTACCAAAATTATTCCTACCAACAAAATTCACATCCAAAGATTCATTATTATTTTCAATCAACGTGGATAAAGGCATATCATTAGGATCAGAAGAAGCACTCTTAGCAGCAAATAATTTCATAAGTTCATCCATCTTTCCACTCAAAACACTAATCTCTTCGATAGCATGCACTTTTTTACTAGTAGATCTTTCGGTGTGCCATTGAGAATAATTAGCCATAATATTATCTAGGACTTTGGTAGCTTCTCCTAAGGTAGTTTCCATGAAAGTGCCTCCTGCGGCCGAATCTAAAAGATTTCTAGAAGCAAAATTCAAGCCAGCATAAAAGTTTTGTATAATCATCCATAAGTTCAAACCATGTGTAGGGCAATTACGTATCATTAATTTCATTCTCTCCCAAGCTTGTGTAACATGCTCATGATCTAGTTGCTTAAAATTCATAATATCATTTCTAAGAGAGATAATCTTAGTAGGAGGAAAATACATAGAGATAAAAGCATCTTTGCACTTATTCCACAAATCAATACTATTTCTAGGCAAAGAGGAAAACCAAGTTTTGGCACGATCTCTAAGTGAAAATGGAAATAACTTCAATTTAACAATATCATTATCAGTATCCCTCTTCTTTTGCATATCACATAAATCAACAAAGTTGTTTAGATGGGTAGCGGCATCTTCACTAGGAAGGCCGGAAAATTGATATTTCATGACAAGATTCAACAGAGCAGCATTGATCTCACAAGATTCAGCATCGGTAATAGGAGCAATCGGAGTGCTAATAAAATCATTATTGTTGGTATTGGAGAAGTAACACAATTTGGTATTGTTCTGAGCCATAGTGACAAGCAAGCAATCCAACGCACAAGCAAACAAGAAAAAAGAAGGGCAAATAAAACGGCAAGGGTGAAGTGGGGGAGAGGAAAACGAGAGGCAAAAAATGTAATGCGAAGGATAAGGGTTTGTGATAGGTACTTGGTATATGACTTTTGCGTAAGCCTCCCCGGCAACGGCGCCAGAAATTCTTCTTGCTACTTCTCGAGCTTGCGTTGTATTCCCTCGAAGAGGAAAGGGTGATGCAGCACAATAGCGTAAATATTTCCCTAAGTTTTTGAGAACCAAGGTATCAATCCATTAGGAGACCATGCGCGAGTCCCTCGCACCTGCACAAACAAATAAGAACTTCGCAGCCAACACGATAAGGGGTTGTCGATCCCTTTACGGTCACTTACGAAAGTGAGATCTGATAGATAGGATAGTTTGATATTTTTGGTATTTTTTGGATATAAGAACATAAAGTAAAAACAACAAAGTAAAGTAGATTGTAGATTGATATGTTTAGAATAGACCCAGGGGCCATAGGTTTCACTAGTGGCTTCTCTCATGATAGCAGAATTCTATGGTCGGTGAACAAATTACTGTCGAGCAATTGATAGAAAAGCGAATAATTCTGCATCTACTACTATTACTCCACACATCGACCACAATCCAGCATGCATCTAGAGTATTAAGTTCATAAGAACACAGTAATGCTTTAAGCAAGATGACATGATGTAGAGGGATAAACTCAAGCAATATGATATAAACCCTATCTTTTTATCCTCGATGGCAACAATACAATACGTGCCTTGCTGCCCCTGCTATCACTAGGAAAGGACACCGCAAGATTGAACCCAAAGCCAAGTACTTCTCCCATTGCAAGAATTATAGATCTAGTAGGCCAAACCAAACCAATAATTCGAAGAGACTTGCAAGGATATTATAATCATACATAAAGAATTTAGAAAAAGAACCAAATATTTCTCATAGATAATCTTGATCATAAACGCACAATTCATCGGATCTCAACAAACACACCGCAAAAAGATTACATCAAATAGATCTCCTGGAAGACCAAGGAGAACTTGGTATTGAGATCCCAAAAGAGAGAAGAAGCCATCTAGGTACTAACTATGGACCCGAAGGTCTGTGGTAAACTACTCACAACTCATGGTGTGGCGATGGTGTTGATGTAGAAGCACTCCGTGGAAGATCCCCCCTCTAGTGGAGCTCCGGAACAGGCCCCAAGATGGGATCTCATGGGAACAGAAGGTTGCGGCGGTGGAATTAGGGTTTTCTCTATTGCTGCGATGTTTTCAGGGTACATGGGTATATATAGGAGGAAGGAGTACGTCGGTGGAGCAACATGGGGCCCATGAGGGGGGGGGGGTGCGCCCAGGGGAGGGGCGCGCCCTGGACCCTCGTGGGCACCACGTGTCCCCTCTGCCTTGGTTCTCAAGTCTCTCGTGAAGATATCGTTCCAAAAATTAGCTCTCCTGAAGGTTTCATTCCGTTTGGACTCCGTTTGATATTCCTTTTCTGCGAAACCCTGAAATAGGCAAAAAAACAACAATCTGGACTGGGCCTTTGGGTTAATAGGTTAGTCCCAAAAATAATATAAAAGTGGATAATAAAGCCCATTAAACATCCAAAACATCATATATAATAGCATGGAACAATAAAAAATTATATATACGTTGGAGATGTATCATCTCCTACTGGATTGATACCTTGGTTCTCAAATATTGAGGGAAATACTTACGCTACTGTGCTGCATCACCCTTTCCTCTTCGAGGGAATACAACGCAAGCTCGAGAAGTAGCAATGGGTTGCTAGAGTGACATAAGCTTAAACCCTAGTTTATGCGTTGCTTCATAAGGGGCTGATTTGGGTCCATATGTTTCATGCTATGGTTAAGTTTACCATAATTCTTCTTTCATAGTTGTGGATGCTTGCGTGGGGGGTTAATCATAAGTGGGATGCTTGTCCAAGGAAGGGCAGTACCCAAGCACTGGTCCACCCACATATCAAATTATCAAAGTAACGAACGCGAATCATATGAGCATGATGAAAACTAGCTTGATGATAATTCCCATGTGTCCTCAGGAGCACTTTCCTTTATATAAGAGTTTGTCCAGGCTTGTCCTTTGCTACAAAAAGTATTGGGCCACCTTGCTGCACCTTGTTGACTTTTGTTACTTGTTATCCGTTACGAACTACCTTATCACAAAACTATGTGTTACCGATAATTTCAGTGCTTGCAGAGAATACCTTACTGAAAGTCGCTCGTCATTTCCTTCTTCTCCTTGTTGGATTCGACACTCTTACTTAACGAAAGGACTATGATAGATCCCCTATACTTGTGGGTCATCAAGACTCTTTTCTGGCACTGTTGCTGGGGAGTGAAGCTGTCGGGGAAACTGATCCACGAACACCTATGGGACCGGCGGACCGACCCCTTTAGGTTCGGCGGGGGGCGGAGATCGCACGAAGAGCAGATCGAGGCGAAGCACACGAGCAGTTTACCCAGGTTCAGGCCGCACGGATGCGTAAAACCCTACCCCTGCTTTGTGGTTTGTATTGAGTTCTTGCTCGGGAGTGCCGAATGCTACAGTACACACTAGCAGCTAACGAGACCGAGCGTGAGTGAGTCCCTCCCCCTCTACGTTGCGCATGGGCCTCCTTTTATATGCTCAAGGGGTCACCGACAGGTGGCAACGCAGATGAGGGTAAAAATGGAAAGGTGTTGTAGTTGGTACAACTACCTGTATAGTGTATCGCACCTAACCCTGACGGCAGGGGACAAGGTCATTAAATGCCCGTCTACGTCGCCCAAAGAGTGCAAAAAGGGACCGTCAGGGACGCCACCGTTCGCCACGATGGCAATCTTGTCAGCGCCGCTTGCCACCGCGCACCCCTGGCTGCACAGCCTCCCGCCACGTACGTCTGGAAGGGTCCCAGAGCGACACGTTGGTGGATGAGCTGGAGCGCGGGTACAGGGTGGTAGCTTGCCGTGGCAAGCGCCTTGCCGCGGCCGTTGTCTTGTCGCGTCCGGGAGCTTGCCGCTCACCGGGCCTTGCCGGGACGCGTGGCGCGTCGCGGCAAGTTCCTTGAGATGCCTTGGTTGGCCTTCCCGGCAAGCTCCTCTCGTCGGGGTCTTGTGCCTTGAGTGGCCTTTCCAGCAAGCTCCTCTTGCCGGGGCCTTGTCTCCTTGGCTTGAATACTTTGTTCTTGAATGGCTTCAAAGGAACCATAGAGGATCTTGGCGGTCATCCGGCAAGCCTTGCCACGGGGCGCTGCGACTGCCCGTGCACAAGTTCGGGATACTAGGGTACCCCTACTCTAGTACACCGACAGGAGCCCCCGGGCCTGGGCCATACACGGTGCCGAGTGCTGTTGGGCCAGGCCCAAAAAAGGGCACGGGCACGTGCGGCCTGGTTCACGCCGTATCTTTCTCCGTATCCACCGCGCCCTCCCTTAAAGACACGCGTTTAATGCGGCGTCGTGGGAGAGATCGCGGGTGGTTTCTTTATTCGGAAAGGCGGAACGTCCGCCCCCTCCCTCCTTATAAGCAGGGGAAACAGGGGCAGTTCGTCCATCCGCCCGTTGCTACTCCAACCTCGAAAGCCTCTGCCGCTCCCCTTCTTCCCAAAGCTGAAAGAGAGCAGCGCTCTGCCCCCCATCGCCACCAGCACCACCAACGCCGTCGACCTCCCTCACCACTTCCGCTATGGCTCCGAAAACCGACAAGGGGAAGGGCGCGAAGTCGGCCGAGGCGCAACGGCTCGCGGCGCTGCGAAAGGAGCGGGCTGTCTTCCTGCCCAGGCTTGCCGCGAGGGAGCTGAGGGAGAACTACTACCTCTTTTGGTCGGGGGAGACGCGGGCGCACCCACGCACGAAGGTACTTCCAGCCGTTGCTTGGAAAACAGCTCCAACTAGATACCCCTTTTTCGCCTTGTTCTTCTACTGCGGGCTCTGCCCGCCTTTCTCTAAATTTTTCTGCGATATCATGAACACCTACGGGCTCCGCCTCCTTGACTTCACCCCCAACGCCGTTCTGACCATGGCAGTTTTCGCACATCTCTGCGAAAACTTTGTCGGAGTCTACCCAAATGTAGCTCTTTTCCGCCACTTCTTTATGCCCCGAGCTGAGAGAGGAGAGCCTTTATCCGGCGGAGTCTCCTGGATCTCGAGGGCCCACAAGAAGGAAGCTTATCTGGAGGGTGAGCTCCGCAGCAAGTGGGAGGAGTGGAGAGCAAACTGGTGCTGGATTGTCGAGGAGAACCCACAACCATTTACCGCCTGGCGCCAAACCCCAGTAGTGCGCGGCAACAACTGGAGTAACTTGGCTCTGGAAGACGATAGGCTAAAGATTGCCGGCACCCGGATCCAACGCCTCAGGCTTGCCGGGCTCACTGTAGGCGCCGTTGGCGCAGATTTCCTTCGCCGCCGCATCGCCCCCCTGCAGGAGAGGAAGAGACCCGCCTGGGAGTTCGAGAATGCGGCAGACATCATGAGGCTGTGCCCGGGCCTCAACTTCAACTTCACTGTCCTGGAGCTCAACGCGATGCTCCAGGAGTTGTTCAAGTATGACCCCGATCATCCCGAAGTTTTCAGGTTGCCGCAGGGTGTCATTCCGCTGTACAACAACTCCGCGCTCAGCCGCATTCACGCAATGATGCCGCTGTGCGACTTGCATGGGATTGACCCAACTTGGCAAGAGCCTGCAGATGACGTCGTGCAGGCGTTCTTTGATAGCTTGGAAGAAGTGCCGATTCGCTCCGACGAGAAGAAAGGCCTCGCCCGCGACACCACCGATACGGAGCTGGCGCGCATCGCCACTAGGCTGGAAGAGGCGGCGGCAGCCGCAGCCGCGGGCGAGTTTGGATACACCGTGGAGGAGGCAGAGGCAGCAAAGGCGGCAAGCCTTGCCGAGCGAGAGGACTTTGCCGGCGAGGGAGAGCTTGCCGGGCAAGACGTCCAGTCGAGAGAGCCCGTCGAGGATACGAGCGACTCGTTGGAGATCGACTCCTCCTCCGCTTCCTCTTCGGACAGCTCGCCGCAAGCCGAGCCCCCAGCTCCACCAAGAAGGTGTCTCCGCAAGGCCGGGGACGTAGCGGAGGGGCAGACGAGTCGACAGCCGCCGCGCCGCACGACATGCTCCACCGCGGCAAGCACTGTTGCCGCGGGAGCCCCTCGCGCTGCTGCGGCAACTGGAGCGGGGTCCTTTCGGGCCACTGCTTCTGCTCCTGCCGCTTCTCACGCCGCGGCGGTAGCCGGAGCGGGGTCGTCCCAGACCACCGCCACTGCTCCCGCCAAGCGGCCAAGGGAGCCTACTCCTCCGCCTCCTTGCGCCGGACGTGAGCCGGACTTCGACTTCTCCGCGCTCAGCTCCGACGAGGAAGAAGAAGAGTAAGATCCTTGTCGTACTTATATTTCTTCAATTTCTTGCTGTTTTGTCTTGTATCTCATTTGCTTTTCTCCGAACCTATCCTTTTCAGGACTCTGGCCCAGAGAGCGGCAAAGAGAGCTAAGGTCCCAGCAAGGAGAGAGGAGGTGATCATCGTCGAGGACGAACCCACCGAGGCCACCTTGACGGAACCGGCAACTAATCTTCAGAGCAGCCCCCAGCGTATGTGTATGGTTCACTTTCCGCTGTTAGGCGCGCGTGGGTGTTCTTTCTTTGCTGACATTTGTTTGCTGATTTGTGTAGGAGCAGAACAGCCCCGCCAGGAGCGCCCGGAGACCGCCCCTGACATGCCTTCTGCTTCGACTACGCCGCCAAGGGGGAGTTCTCCGGCAAGGGAGAGTCCTCCGGCGAGGGAGAGTCCTCCGGCAAGGGGGAGCTCTCCGACGAGGGACAGCACCAGCGGCCCTCCGCCGACGGAGATCGCGACTACGCCGCCAAGGGAGAGTTCTCCGGCAAGGGACTCTACTGAGGAGCCGGCTCGCGCATGTAATCCTCTCGCTTTAAGACTTCCCTTGGGTTCTTCTTCTTTTGATCTTCTTTTTGGATATTTGCTTGACTTTTCTCCCCTTTTCCTGCCGTCAGACCCATCCACTGCGGAGCCGATGGAGACGGAGGTCGTTGGCGAGGAGAACACGCGCGGGAACACCGGCGACGCTGCTGCCACCGAAGAAGCAGCCGGCGCTGACGATCCCACCAGCGTAGAGGCCGCCAAGGCTGCCGCCGTAGCAGCTGGCGAGGGGTCTGGCAATCGCACTGACGGCCCTGAGGCCGCAGGAGTGCCAGGCGCTACACCGACCGCCGAGCCCTCCGCCGCTGCCGCAGCCCCAGGCTCCGAAGAGCCCGAGCCAGGCGCCTACTTGAAGGCCGGCGACGACGTCTTCATCAAACTCCCCTGGGCCTCAAGCTCCAGGGCGCCGGTCGAGGGAGAAGTCTTCGACGGGGAGGTGCTCGCCTCCGCTCGGCTGACGCTGGTCGATGCACTGAGCAGCAGCAGCGGCGAGCCTGAGGAGGAGCGGCTGCTGCGGAAACTGCTGTCGCTCTACCGTGCCCGACAGGCCAAGCTGGAGTCCCGGGAGGCGCTTGCCGCGAGGGCGGGAGCAGACATCGAGAAGTGCGCGGAGGAGCTCCGGGGTCTTCACCAGGCAGCTCTCCGGTCCTTGGCAGAGGAGCGGGAGCAACTTGCCGAGGAGCAAACGGCCTTCTTCCTTGAAAAGGCCGAAGTCGAAGAGCAGCAGCGGCTTGCCGCCGAGAAGCTGTCCGTGCAAGAGGGCGAGCTGGCGCAGCAGAAGATCAACCTCGACAGCCACGAGGAGGATCTTGCCGTGCACGAGCAATCATTCGGCGGAGCTCTCAAGCAAGCAGAGGATGCTGCCGCAGCTGCCGAGACCGCCAAGAAGGAGTTGGAGACGAAAGTGGCGCAGCTGGAGGCCGATCTCAGGGCGAGAGGCGAGGAGATTGCCGCGCTCAAGCATGAGCGGGAGAAGGACGCCCACAGCAACTCAGAGCTGCAGGTTCGCCTCGCCGAGAAGGGCAAGGAGCTTGCCGCCACCAAGGACTCCAACGCGGATCTTGAGTTGAAGCTGACCACTTTGAACAATACGCTGGACGGCGCCAAGGAGCGGGAGGCGGCCTTGAAGGAGGAGATCAAGGCCGAGAAGGCGTTGCTGGCGAGTGCTACTGTCACCCAGAACACCTTTAGGGAGACTGTGGAGCACTGGACGGAGGGTCTCGCCAATGCTGCCGCAGATATCGACAGGGAGCTGGCGCAACTGGGGACGGAGTATCTCGGGTATTCCTCCGACGAGAACCTCCACCCCAGCGCCAAGCTCACCCTGTTCTTCAAAGGCGTGGCGACGGCCCTCCAGCGGCTCCGGGATACGACTCCAAAGCGGCTGGCCGACGAGTCGCGCAAGATCTGCGCGGGAGCTCTCCAAAAGGTGTTGGTGAAGGTGGCCTTCCGCAACCCGGGTCTCAACCTCACCAACGTCCTCAAGTCCTTGCCGCCGGAAGCTGATCTGGAAGCGCTCAAGGCCCTTGTCGCACCCATTGTGGACAAGGTGAGCAGGATCAAGAGGATCGAGGGCGACCGCGTAGATTAGGCCGCCCGTTTTCTTCTTTCCTTGTCGCTGCTTGTCATGTTACGAAAACAATCTGTTAGAGCTGCGACAAGCTACTTTGTAATATAACTCTATTTTGGGTCATGGTTGCAACGTTATTTCCTTTACTTGACTCATTCCTTTGTATGTTTCTGCCCTACGCTTTTAGGGAACTTGCCGGCGCAGGCACCTTAGCCGCGAGCGCTGAGTGCGGAACGTCAGCAGCCTGCTGGCGGTGCCGTTACCGACAAGAAACCTTGTCGCAACTAGTCGCAGCTCACTTAAGTTGTTGAGCGAACTCGAAACAAAGTTGTTGAGCGGACTCGAAACAAAGTTGTTGAGCGGGCTCGAAACAAAGTTAAGGGCGCAACTAGCTACGAGTTGGTTCCTCCGCGCACAGGTTTTCCATACAAAGCACGGTCGTTCAAGGAAGATAACTTAAAAATTTAAAAATCTGATTGCTCAAACTTAGGAAACTTAGCTTTTCTGTTGTTTTCTTCCTGGCAAGGCGAAACTTTCTTGAACGGCGCATGGTCCACACCATTATCTTCTCCTTCCCCTCGGCAAACTTGTCGGCGAGGGAACCTTCCTTTCCTTGAGAAAAAGAAAGAAGAGAAAATAACGATATGGAGCCTTACGGCTCGTTATTGCTTACCGGGGGTAGGCACTGCACAAAGTGTGAGATAACACACGCATAAAATAGGAAGCATGAAATTGACAAGATGTGCGGGGCACAGGAGCTTTACTTATGCACGGGGTCTGCGCTCGGCTTTGTACAAAGGATTACATGCAACATCGGCAAGACTTGTACAAAAGGTGGTTGCCGGAGCGGGTCCCGGCAACCGCGCCTTACGGGTAAAACTTACGAAGATGCTCGATGTTCCAGGAGTTGCTCACCGGAAAGCCATCTTTTCGGTCTCAAGGCGGACAACGCCAGGCCTAGTGACTCGTTTCACCCTGTAAGGGCCTTCCCACTTTGGCGTCAACTTGTTGGAATTCTTGGCGGACTGAACGCGCCGAAGAACAAGGTCGCCTTCCTCGAGACTTCTGGCGTTAACTTTGCGGCTATGGTAGCGGCGCAAAGCTTGTTGGTAGCGAGCAGCTCGTACAGCAGCCTGAAGACGGTCTTCCTCAAGGAGCAGCGCGTCATCTTGTCGCAGCTGCTCTTGCTCAAGCTCATCATAAGCGAGCACTCGAGGTGACCCGTATACGAGTTCCGTGGGGAGAACTGCCTCTGCTCCATAGACTAGAGCAAAAGGTGTCTGTCCAGTGGCTCGATTTGGCGTCGTCCTGATCGACCAAAGAACCACCGGCAGCTCCTCGATCTAGTTTCTTCCGCACTTGTGCAGCCTGTCGAATGTTCTGGTCTTGAGCCCGCGCAGCACTTCAGCATTTGCCCTCTCCGCTTGACCGTTGCTTCTCGGGTGAGCAACAGAAGCGAAGCAGACCTTGGCGCCAAGATCTTGGACGTACTGCATGAAGGTGCGGCTCGTGAATTGTGTACCGTTATTGGTGATGATCCTGTTAGGGATCCCGAAGCGGCAAACAATCGACCTGAAGAACTTGACTGCTGACTGTGCTGTCACCTTCCTCACTGCTTCCACTTTTGGCCACTTTGTGCACTTGTCGATTGCAACGTACAAGTACTCAAAGCCCCCGACTGCGCGGGGAAAGGGGCCGAGGATGTCGAGCCCCCAGACCGGAAATGGCCAGGATAAAGGGATCGTCTGGAGAGCTTGAGCTGGCTGGTGTACCTGCTTGGAATGGAACTGGCACGCTTCACACTTGGTTACTTGTGCAGTTGCATCCCGGAGGGCTGTCGGCCAAAAGAAACCTTGCCGGAATGCTTTGCCGGCAAGTGCTCTTGCGCCAATGTGGTGACCACATATGCCTCCATGTATCTCTGCCAACAGCTTTTGTCCATCTTCCCGGAGAATACACTTCAATTTCACACCGTTGAGTCTTCTTCTGTATAGTGTGTTGTCAACAAACTGGTACATACTTGACTGCCGGGCTACTCTTTCCGCTTCTTCTTGCTCTTCGGGAAGTTCTCTTGTCTGAAGGAAACAGACAATCTGCTGTGCCCATGCTGGAGCTTGTGGCTCGACAACAAGGACTAAAGGCACATCTGCTGCTGCAGGAACATCCGCTTCTACGGCGAGAACCTGCGGCTCAGCCGGAGCTTGACGTTCCCCGGCAAGCTTGCCGGAGCAAAACTTGTCGGGAGCGTTTGCTTCAACGGAACAAACCCTAGGGCTTGCCGGAGCAGACTGCTCCTCAGCACTCTTGGTGTTGATCTTGGGGACCTTCTTGGCAGCGGCTTCGGGGAGCTCTGCCGGAAGATAGTCACCAGAAATCAACTTCCTCTTCTTGCTCTGTCCGGTTGATGGTGTTACAGATGGTTGAGTCAGCTTGAGCACAAAGATCCCTGGTTCCAAAGGTAACTTAAGTGCGGCGCACTTCGACAGGCCATCGGCAATGTTGTTCTGAGCTCTTGGAACATGCTCCATTTGCAGGCCGTCAAAGTGCTATTCTAGCTTTCTCACTTCATCAACGTAGGCTTCCATCAACGGACTCTGATAATTCTTGTTGACTTGGTGGACGACAAGCTGCGAGTCACCCCTGACAATGAGCTTCTTGATCCCAAGGTCTACCGCGATTCTGAGACCGGCAAGCAAACCTTCATACTCTGCAGTATTGTTTGTTGCTTGCTCCTTGGGAAAGTGCATTTGGACTACGTACTTTAGGTGCTCTCCGGTGGGTGCGACAAGCAGCACGCCAGCACCGGCGCCTTGCAGCGAGAGCGCACCATCAAAGTACATCAGCCACTCTTTGCATGCTTCCTTGACGAGGATGCTCGTTTCTGGAATTTCTTCATCTGGTGTTGGCGTCCACTCTGCTATGAATTCTGCCAATGATCTGCTTTGGATAGTTGAGGTGCTCTCAAACTTGAGGCCAAAGCTTGACAGTTCCAGTGCCCACTCAACAATCCTGCCTGTTGCTTCTGGATTCTGCAGTATCCTCTTCAGCGGAAAGCGAGTGACAACTGTGATCTCATGTGCTTGGAAGTAATGGCGCAACTTTCTCGAGGCCATGAGAAGGCCGAAAAGCAATTTCTGCACACCAGAGTACCTTGACCTAGCCCCCTGCAGTAGGGAACTGACAAAGTATACTGGGCGCTGCGCCATCCTCTTCTGTATTTCCTCTTGCGCCTGCGCAGATCCATCTTTGTCGGGACCAAAGCTTGTCAGGGAAGCCCCCTGCTTATCGCTGGATGCGCTTGCCGCGGTTGCTGGCTCATCATCCGCCTCCCTCTCCGCTACTAACGCAACACTAACCACTTGATTGGTTGCCGCTATGTACAACAGTAACTTCTCTTGTGGCTTAGGTGTGACAAGTATTGGAGTGGAGGACAGGTATCTCTTCAAGTCTTGCAGCGCAGCCTCCGCTTCCGGAGTCCATTTCATTGGACCCGCCTTTTTCAAAATTTTGAAAAACGGCAGGGCGCGTTCAGCAGACTTAGAGATAAACCTGCTGAGAGCAGCCACACAACCGGCAAGTCTTCGTACATCCTTGACGCGCTTTGGTGCTTCAATCTGTTCAATGGCCTTGATCTTGTCGGGATTGGCTTCAATCCCCCTCTGAGACACGAAGAACCCGAGAAGCTTGCCGGAAGGGAGTCCAAACACACACTTCTCTGGGTTGAGCTTGAGCTGGATCTTGCGCAGATTTGCAAAGGTCTCGTCTAAATCTTGAATCAGAGTTGTCCTGTTCTTGCTCTTGACCACTATGTCATCCATGTAAGCTTCCACATTTCTGTGTATTTGTGGCTCAAAAGCATAATGGACTACCCTTGCAAATGTTAAACCAGCATTCTTCAAACCGAAAGACATCCGTATGAAACAGTACGTGCCACATGGAGTGATGAATGCGGTCTTCTCTTCATCCTCTTCTGCCATGAAGATCTGATGGTATCCTGAGTATGCGTCAAGAAATGAAAGCAAGTCACATCCGGCCGTGGAGTCAACAATCTGGTCAATGCGCGGCAAGGGAAATGGGTCTTTGGGACAAGCCTTATTGACATCGGTAAAGTCGATACAAAGCCTCCATTTCCCGTTTGCCTTGCGCACGACTACAGGATTGGCCAACCACGTAGGATGGAGCACTCCTCTGACGAGGCTTGCTGCTTCCAATTTCTTGATCTCTCCTGCAATGAATTCTTGGCGCTCCACTTCTTATTTCCTGACTTTCTGCTTGACGGGCCGCGCATGAGGACAGACGGCAAGATGGTGCTCAATTACTTTCCTGGGAACACCGGGGATGTCAGATGGTTGCCACGCAAACACGTCGACGTTCGCCCGTAAGAAAGCAATGAGCGTGCTTTCCTATTTAGGGTCAAGAGTGGCACTGATGGTGAAGGTACCACCAGTGCCGTCCTCCTTGGCGGACACCTTCTTGGTCTCTGGCGGAGCTGCCATTGTCTTCTTACACTTGCCGGTGGAGCTCGATGGTGCGTCCTCGACGGTAGCGCAACACTCCGAAGAGGTGCGCTTGCCGGAGTGGGCATCAGAACTCTTGCCGGACTTGGTCTTCTTCTTCCCCCCGGGAGCTTCAGCGGCAAGTGATTTGTGATCTATTGCGGCTGCTGCTTCCCGGTAGATCTTGTCGGCGCAGATAAGAGCATCCTTCTTGTCGCCAGGGACAGAGATGACGCTTATTGGGCCTGGCATCTTCAGTATGTTGTATGCGTAGTGAGAGGCTGCCATGAACTTGGCGAGCGCTGGACGACCGAGTATCCCATTGTAAGGCAATGGAAAATCGGCAACGTCAAAAGTGACCCTCTCAGTCCTGAAGTTCAACTCGCCGCCAAATGTCACTGGCAGCGTGATCTTGCCCTTCGGCTTGCTCCTTCCCGGGTTGATTCCTTGGAACGTGCCGATCTCTTCGAGCTCGCTGTCAGGGATCTGGAGTTTCTGGAGTACAGCGGAGGAGATCAGGTTCAAGCCGGCCCCACCGTCAACTAGCATCTTAGTGACCTTGAGGTTGCGGATAGTTGGTGAAACCAACATCGGCAAGCACCCGACCGTAGTTGTGCGATCAGGGTGGTCCTCAATGTCAAAGATGATAGGCGTGCTGGACCATTTCAGAAGCTTGCGCGATTCGACAGGTGGTTCTGCCGCATTGACTTCCCGCACCCACTGCTTGAGTTGGCGGTGTGAAGCATGCAGAGAAGCACCGCCGTCAACGCACAAGACCTCTGTGGCTTTCTGGAACTCCTGCTCACTAGTCTCAACATCATCCATGTCTTCGTCGTCGTCGTCTTCTTCATCCTTGTCGCGGCCGCGGGGAGGTCTGTCTCCTTGCCGTTGCTTGGCCTTGCCACGGCGTCCTCCCCGGCCGTTGAATGGCCGCTTCTTGCCGGATCCTTCTGCACCTCCTTGGGCCTTCTCCTTGTCGCGTCGCTCGTATTCAGCCTTCTGCTGTTCAACAAGCTGCTCGACTCTCTTGCAGTTCTGGAGATCATGACCCTTGGTGCAGTGGATCTTGCAGTACTGCTTGTCGGTGCCGTCCTGCTTGTCGGCGGCCGCCACAGCCTGGCAGTTGGTGCAAGCGGCAATCTCCTTGCCGGAGCTACCAGCTTTGGCTTTGTTGGCGCCACCTCCGTTGCCGGACTGCTCGACGACTAGCACATCTTTGCTTTTCTTTTTCCTGTTGTTCCGCCGCCGGTTTTTCTTTGCCGGGGCAGCATCCTCGCTGTCAGATCCTTCTCCTGTATTCTCTCCGGGGAGTTTCCTCCCTTCCTTAGCACGCACACACTTGTCGGCCATGGCACACAGCTCACTGACGTCCCTGATTTTGCACATCGCCATCTCCTCCCTCATCCTACGGTTACGTACATTCTGATGGAACGCGCTGATGACCGCGGCAGGGTGGACGTCTGGGATATTGTGCTGTACACGGCTGAATCTCTGAATGTACTTGCGCAGGGACTCTCCTTCCTTCTGGGCGAGCAGATGAAGGTCACTCTCTTGGCCATGAGGTTTGTGGCCGTGTGTAAAGGCGCCGACAAACTGATGGCATAGGTCTGCCCAGGAGGATATGGAGTTGTCCGGCAAGTGCATGAGCCAGGACCTGACGTTGGGCTTGAGCACCAGCGGGAAGTAGTTGGCAAGGATCTTGTCGTCCCGCCCCCCAGCAGCTTGCACCGCGATGGTGTAGATGCTGAGGAACTCCGACGGATGCGTCTTGCCGTCGTACTTCTCTGGCACGTCTGGTTTGAAATTCTTTGTACTGGGCCACTGGACTTGCCGCAGCTCACGAGTAAACGCAGGACAACCTACCGCGTACGGCAAGTCGCCTGGTCCCCCTGGCGCATGCATGTCGACAGTGGGCCCAGTGCGCTGGTCTGATTGATGCCGCGCTTCTCTTCGGCGCTCGATGTGTGTACGAGCGTCTTCTTGCTGTCGTTCGTGGAGAACTTGGCGCTGATCGCGACGAGCTCGTGGATCCGATGACGCGGTGGAGTCGCTGTCGAGGTGGATCCGGCGAGTCGGCGATCTTGGCCTTCGGGGCGGAGAGTGCACGGTGGTTGCACCCCCACCGGTCTTGTCGCCACCGGCTCGTGCCTGGCTGACTTGCCGCGGCTGCGATGTATTCGGCTGCCGTGGCGTGTCATCGTTTGCGAAGCCGATGAGACTGTGAATGGTGGCCCTCCAGTCGTCGAGCTTGTCCGACGTTGGAGGGTAGTCTAGGAGCAGTTGAGCTCTCGCCAAAGCTTCTGCTGCAGTGGTGGGTGGCGGTGGCGAACGGTGCGAGGAGCGGGATATGCTCGGACTTCTAACCATGTTAGAAGGAGCAGTATCCCGTCCACGCGACCGTGCCTTGCTCGTGCCGGCATGTTGGCGTGCATGCTGGTCTTGAGCATCCCGAGATCCACCAGCTCGATCTTGGTCCAACAAACGTATGGTACCGTGAGTACCATGACGCTGCCGGTCCCGCGCCTCCTGAGATGGGCGCGGTGCATGTATGGACGCCGAGGTCTTGGAGTGCGCCCGGTCGTTGTGGGAGTCGACTACGCCGCCGATGGGCAGCGCAGCTTTGTCCTTGGACTTGGCGGCACCGTGAGCTCCCTCGTCGACGTCCGTTCTCCCGCCGGCGTCTACCCCACCAGCCGTTGGCTCCGGCGGTGGTGGGATCGACACGGACGGAGCATCCGCCTTCGAAGCCTTCTTCTTCGGCGGCATGTCGGTGAAGATGATGAAGATCTATCTCGTGCGAACGCCGGATCAGGTTCACACAACCTCGACGCCGCCTACCTGGCGCGCCAAAGATGTCGGGGAAACTGATCCACGAACACCTATGGGACCGGCGGACCGACCCCTTTCAGTTCGGCGGGGGGCGGAGATCGCACGAAGAGCAGATCGAGGCAAAGCACACGAGCAGTTTACCCAGGTTCGGGCCGCACGGATGCGTAAAACCCTACTCCTGCTTTGTGGTTTCTATTGAGTTCTTGCTCGGGAGCGCCGAATGCTACAGTACACACCAGCAGCTAACGATACCGAGCGTGAGTGAGTCCCTCCCCCTCTACGTTGCGCTTGGGCCTCCTTTTATATGCTCAAGGGGTCACCGACAGGTGGCAACGCAGATGAGGGTAAAAATGGAAAGGTGTTGTAGTTGGTACAACTACCTGTACAGTGTATCGCACCTAACCCTGACGGCAGGGGACAAGGGCATTAAATGCCCGCCTGCGTCGCCCAAACAGTGCAAAAAGGGACCGTCAGGGACGCCACCGTTCGCCACGATGGCAATCTTGTCAGCGTCGCTTGCCACCGCGCACCCCTGGCTGCACAGCCTCCCGCCACGTACGCCTGGAAGGGTCCCAGAGCGACACGTTGGTGGATGCACTAGAGCGCGGGTACAGGGTGGTAGCTTGCCGCGGCAAGCGCCTTGCCGCGGCCGTTGTCTTGTCGCGTCTGGGAGCTTGCCGCTCACCGGGCCTTGCCGGGACGCTTGGCGCGTCGCGACAAGTTCCTTGAGATGCCTTGGTTGGCCTTCCCGGCAAGCTCCTCTCGCCGGGGTCTTGTGCCTTGAGTGGCCTTCCCGGCAAGCTCCTCTTGCCGGGGCCTTGTCTCCTTGGCTTGAATACTTTGTTCTTGAATGGCTTCAAAGGAACCATAGAGGATCTTGGCGGTCATCCGGCAAGCCTTGCCGCGGGGCGCTGCGACTGCCCGTGCACAAGTTCGGGATACTAGGGTACCCCTACTCTAGTACACCGACAGAAGCGCCTTTGGTCGGTGGAATTTGGTAAGGAAAAATTTATATAGTGTGCTGAAATTTACTGTCACTTGTTACTATGGAAAATAATCCTTTGAGGGGCTTGTTCGGGGTATCTTCACCCCGACCAGTAGAGCAAAGAGTTGCTCCTCAACCTACTGAACCGGCTGAAAATGTTTACTTGAAATTCCTTCGGGTATGATAGAGAAACTGCTAGCTAATCCTTTTACAGGAGATGGAACACTACATCCCGTACGTGGATGAAGTTTGTGGATTATTTAAGCTTGCAAGTATGCCCGAGGATGTTATCAAGAAGAAACTCTTCTCTTTATCTTTGAAGGGAAAGGCATTGACATGGTTTAGGCTATGTGATGATATTGGATCATGGAACTACAACCGATTGAAATTGGAATTTCATTAGAAGTTTTATCCTATGCATCTGGTTCATCGTGATCGTAATTATATATATAATTTTTGGCCTCGTGAAGGAGAAAGTATCGCTCAAGCTTGGGGGAGGCTTAAGTCAATGTTATATTCATGCCCCAATCATAAGCTCTCAAGAGAAATTATTGTTCAAAATTTTTATGCTCGGCTTTCTCTCAATAATCACTCCATGCTCAATACTTCTTGTACTGATTCTTTTATGATGAAGACTATCGAATTCAAATGGGAATTATTGGAAAGAATTAAACGCAACTCTGAATATTGGGAACTTTACGAAGGTAAGGAGTCAGGTATAATGGCTAAGTTCGATTGTGTTAAATCTTTTATGGATACCGATGCTTTTCGTGAATTTATCACTAAATATGGACTTGACTGTGAGATAGTAACTTCTTTCTATGAATAATTTTCTACTCGTGTTGATCTACCTAAGGAGAATTGGTTTAAATATGATCCTCCCATTGAAGTAATAGTAGTTGAACCTATTAAAGTTGAAGAAAAGACTATCACTTATAATGTTGATCCTATTGTTCCTACCACTTATATTGAGAAACCTCCTTTCCCTGTTAGAATAAAGGATCATGCTAAACCTTCAACTGTGGTTCACAAGAGTAATGCTAGAACACCTACACCCTCTGAGCAAATTTAAGTTGAACCTAGTGTTGCTATGGTTAAGGATCTCTTGGTCGATAATATTGATGGGCATGTTATTTACTTCTGTGATGAAGCTGCTAGAATTGCTAGACCCGATACTAAAAATAAACATAGACCTGTTGTTGGCATGCCTGTTGTTTATGCTAAAATAGGATATCACTGTTATCATGGCTTATGTGATATGGGTGCTAGTGTCAACGCAATACCTTATACTTTATATAAAGAAATTGTGCAAGATATTGCACCTGCTGAGATAGAAGATATTGATGTTACTATTAAGCTTGCCAATAGAGATACTATTTCACCAGTTGGGATTGTTAGAGATGTTGAAGTCTTGTGTGGGAAAATTAAATATCCTACTGATTTTCTTGTTCTTGCTTCCCCACAAGATGACCTTTGTCCCATTATATTTGGTAGACCCTTCTTGAATACTGTTAATGCTTAGATAGACTGCAAAAAGGATATTGTTACTGTTGGTTTAGGGGATATGTATCATGATTTTAATTTTGCTAGATTTCGTAGACAACCCCATGATAAAGAATGGCTTAGTAAAGATGAAATTATTGGTCTTGCTTCTATTGCCGTGCCTCCTAATGATCCTTTAGAACAATATTTGCTAGACCATGAAAATGATATGTTTATGAATGAAAGAAGGGAAATATATGAAGTATTCTTTAAACATGGACCTATTTTGAAACACAACTTGCCTGTTGAAATTCTAGGGGATCCCCCTCCACCCAAGGGTGATCCCGTGTTTGAGCTTAAACCATTACCTGATACTCTTAAATATGCTTATCTTGATGAAAAGAAGATATATCATGTTATTATTAGTGCTAACCTTTCAGAGCAGGAAGAAGAGAAATTATTGAAAACTCTGAAGAAGCACCGTGCTGCTATTGGATATACTCTTGATGATCTTAAGGGCATTAGTCCCACTCTATGCCAGCACAAAATAAATGTGGGGAAAGACGCTAAACCGGTTGTTGATCAGCAACGATGGTTAAATCCTAAGATGAAAGAAGTGGTAAGAAATGAAATACTAAAGCTTCTGGAGGCAGGTATAATTTATCCTGTTACTGATAGTCAGTGGGTAAGTCCTGTCCATTGTGTACCTAAGAAGGGAGGTATTACTGTTGTTCCTATGATAAAGACGAATTGATCCCACAAAGAATTATTACAGGTTATAGAATGGTAATTGATTTCCGCAAATTAAATAAAGCTACTAGAAAGGACCATTACCCTTTACCCTTTATTGATCAAATGCTAGAAAGATTATCCAAACATACACATTTTTGCTTTCTAGACGCTTATGCTGGTTTATCTCAAATACCTGTGTCAAAAGAGGATCAGGAAAATACCACTTTTACTTGCCCTTTCGTTACCTTTGCTTATAGATGTATGCCTTTTGGTTTATGTAATGCACCTGCTACCTTTCAAAGATGTATGACTGCTATATTCTCTGACTTTTTTAAAAAGATTGTTGAGGTTCTTAATACGTCTCCAACGTATCTATAATTTTTGATTGTTCCATGCTATTATATTATCCATCTCGGATGTTTTATATGCATTTATATACTATTTTATATGATTTTTGGGACTAACCTATTAACCTAGAGCCTAGTGCCAGTTTCTGTTTTTTCCTTGTTTTTGAGTTTTACAGAAAAGGAATACCAAAGGGAGTCCAATTGACGTGCCAATTTTTGATGATTTTTTATGGACCAAAAGAAGCCCCCGGAGTAAAACAGTTGGGCCAAAAGAGTCTTGAGCCATTCACGAGGGTGGAGGGCGTGCCCCCCTATCTCGTGGATGACTCGGAGACCCCCCTGACTTGACCCCGACGCCAAAAATTCCTATAAATGTAGAAACCCTTGAAAAGAAATCTAGATCGGGAGTTCTGCTGCCGCAAGCCTCTGTAGCCACTAAAACCCAATTGGGACCCTGTTTCGGCACCTTGTCGGAGGGGGGATCCATCATCAGTGTCCATCTTCATCATCCCGAAGCTCTCCATGACGAGGAGGGAGTAGTTCACCCTCGGGGCTGAGGGTATGTACCAGTAGCTATGTGTTTGATCTCTCTCTCTCTCTCTCTCTCTCTCTCTCTCTCGTGTTCTTGATATGGCACGATCTTGATGTACCACGAGCTTTGCTATTATTGTTGGATCTTATGATGTTTATCCCCTTCTACTCTCTTGTAATGGATTGAGTTTTCCCTTTGAAGTTATCTTATCGGATTGAGTCTTTAAGGATTTGAGAACACTTGATGTATGTATTGCATGTGCTTATCTGTGGTGACAATGGGATATTCACGTGATCTAGTTGATGTATGTTTCGGTGATAAACTTGCGGGTTCAGTGACTTTGTGAACTTATGCATAGGGGTTGGCACACGTTTTCGTCTTGACTCTCCGATAGAAACTTTGGGGCACTCTTTGAAGTTCTTTGTGTTGGTTGAATAGATGAATTTTAGATTGTGTGATGCATATCGTATAATCATACCCATGGATACTTGAGGTGACAATGGAGTATATAGGTGACATTAGGGTTTTGGTTGATGTGTGTCTTAAGGTGTTATTCTAGTATGAACTCTAGGATATATCGAACGGAAAGAATAGTTTCGTGTTATTTTACTACAGACTCTTGAATAGATCGATCAGAAAGAATAACTTTGAGGTGGTTTCGTACCCTACAATAATCTCTTTGTTTGTTCTATGCTATTAGTGACTTTGGAGTGACTCTTTGTTGCATGTTGAGGTATTGTTATATGATCTAATTATGTTATCATTGTTGAGAGAACTTGCACTAGTGAAAGTATGAACCCTAGGCCTTGTTTCGAAGCATTGCAATACCATTTTGGCTCAATTTTATCATTAGTTACCTTGCTGTTTTTATATTTTTAGATTACAAAGACCTATATCTACTATCCATATTGCACTTGTATCACCATCTCTTCGCCAAACTAGTGGACCTATACAATTTACCATTGTATTGGGTGTGTTGGGGACACAAGAGACTCTTTGCTATTTGGTTGCTGGGTTGTTTGAGAGAGACCATCTTCATCCTACGCCTCCCACGGATTGATAAACCTTAGGTCATCCACTTGAGGGAAATTTGCTACTGTCCTACAAACCTCTGCACTTGGAGACCCAACAACGTCTACAAGAAGAAGGTTGCGTAGTAGACATCAAGCTCTTTTCTAGCGCCGTTGCCAGGGAGGTTAGTGCTTGAAGGTATATCTTTAAATCTTGCAATTGAATCTGTTAGTTTCTTGTTTTATCACTAGTTTAGTTTATAAAATAAAACTACAAAAAAATGGAATTGAGGGTGCCTCATATGCTTCATCTTTTTAATGTCTTTCGTGAAAATGATGGAAAGGAAAATTGTGCCCAGGTACTTGAAGAAGAATGCATTAAAATGTTTGGCACTAAATCTTTGAATGATGAGCATGATTGCAATGTTGTTAGTATGAACTCTTTGAATATCCATAGTACTAATGACGATTGCACTAGTCATGATGAAAATGTCTCTTATAAGCATGTCAACTTTTGTGGAGTGCATAGAGTTTGCAAGTACACACCAAATAGGGATGATAAATTTTGCAAGAGGCATAAGTATTTAAAAACTAAATGGTTGTAAGAGAGGCTAGATGCTTGTGCTGAAAATTTAAACGTTCTTTGCCATCCTTGTGAACTTTCCAATGAACGTGATCATTTAAATTTCCAATGCAAATTGTTTGATGGTCATATCGTGTCCAAAAATTGTGATGATTTGATTTCCCTTGAGCATCATAATGAACTTAGTTTGCTTGTGGGTTATGAAGAAAAGAAACGTATAACTAAGGATATTCCAGGATTTGTCCTTGATAAGGTTCTTGATTTTGATCTAGAGGAAATTTATATGTATTGTGCGGTGAATTGCATTGAAAATCCTTATATTGCCAATTACATAAAGACAAGAAAACAAATAGAAGATGAAGAGAATACTAATGAACGGGAAGAGATTTCCCAATATCCTCCTATTCTTTCTTATGATGAATCTGGTAACGAGGAGGAGCCTTCTATTCAACCAACCTCATTAATAAGGAGCTCCAAAAGGAGGATTAAACCCATACTTTATGTGAAGAATAAAAAGAAAAGACGGAGAAGCAAAGGTAAAAAGGTATCCCTCCCAAATGATGTTGCTCCTATTACTCATTGTGATGATGATAATTGCTACACTATTGGTTCTATCCATACTATTAATGATGAGAGTGATTATGCTTATAATATGAAAAGGCCCAAGCTTGGGGATGCTATGTTTGATGAGAATGACATGTTTGAGAATTTATTTGCTGCAATTAAAGTTTGTCCCAAGCTTGGGGATGCTATGTTTAATGAACACAATATTTTTAGTCTCCCAAGTTTTGATGAGCAAATTTATCATGATGATAGCATGCCTCCTATTTATGTTGATTATATTGATGAAAGTGGGTTTGGAAGAGTGTCATCTTTAGGAAGTAATGATTCCACTATCTTGTAAGAGGTTTCAATTGATTATGATGGGAACAAAGTTGCTACTTATGATGATTATTGTGATGATACTTATGCTATAAAAAGTAGTGATGATTATATTTACAAAACTTGTCATGATTATGATTACCCTTTTTCTGAACATTACTCTTTTAATGTGGAAGCAATTTATAGTATTCGAGTTTCTTATGATACTCCCACTATTCCGAATGAGAAGAATTTTGCTTATGTGGAGAGTAATAAATTTTCTATGCTTGTAGATCATGAAAAGAATGCTTTATGTGATGTTTATATTGTTGAATTTATTCATGATGCCACTGAAAATTATTATGAGGGAGGAATATATGCTTATAGGAATTGCAATAATATCAAGTTTCCTCTCTATGTGTTAAAAGTTTTGAAGTTATGCTTGCTTTGCCTTCCTATGCTAGTTAATTATCATTCCCATAAGTTGTTTGCTCACAAAATCCCTATGCATAGTAAGTGGGTTATACTTAAATGTGCTAGTCATATTCTTCATGATGCTCCCGTTATGTTTCAATTCTTATCTTTTTTGCGAGCATCATTGAAATCATCATGCCTAGCTAAAAGGCATTAAAGAAAATCACTTGTTGGGAGACAACCCAATATTTACCCCTACAAATTTTGTGTGTTCACCTAATTAAGATACTGTAGTAATCATGTTTTATAGCTTTTGTTTCAATAAAGTTCCAAGTAGAACCTTTGGGAAGACTTGGCTGAAAGTTAATGTGATTTTGCTATAAAAAACAGAAACTTTGCGCTCATGAGATTAACTGTCGTTTTTTACAGAAGAGTGCTTTTAAGTTGATTATTTTTGCAGAAGATTAATAGAAAAATTCCTCAGGACCACCAATTTATTTCAGAATTTTTGGAGTTACAGAAGTATTCGAGAGTTAGAGATTACTACAGACTGTTTTATTTTTGACAGATTCTGTTTTCTATGTGTTGTTTGCTTAATTTGATGAATCTATGAGTAGTATCGGAGGGTATGAACCATAGAGAAGTTGGAATACAACAGATATTACACCAATATGAATTTAGAATAAGTTCACAACAATACCTAAGTGCTGGTTTTATCTTCTTATACTAACGGAGCATACGAGTTTTCTGTTGAGTTTTGTGTTGTGAAGTTTTCAAGTTTTGGATAAAGATTCGATGGACTATGGAATAAGGCGTGGCAAGAGCCTAAGCTTGGGGATGCACAAGTGTAATGCCCAGGATGGGACTATACCTCCTACGTGTCGAGGCACGACTTAAAGGTATAAGCCCATTCTGGAATGATCTCAAGTTCGGTATCTTTGCACGACTCATGTAAAAATAGGGATGAAATTGCAAAAGGATAGTTGGCTTACACTCGCCACGTCACACAATTCATTACATAAGCAAATCATCATCCAAATAACATCACAACCCGACTACGGGTGAAGATCCAAATGAAAGATACCAAATACATAAAGCCATAGGTCCAAATCGCCCCTAGTAGAAACCACTAATGATCATCGGGATAGTGCACATAGTATCGACTACATTCTTCATCGTACTCCCAGTACAGCTCTGTGCCATCACCGGAGTAGTTCACCATGGTACCTGCATCTGGTGTGGTGTAGAATCTGTGAGCCACGGAGGACTCAGCAATCCCGTTCCCGGGTAGCAAAACTATCTAAGCCTTGGGTGTGGAACAAGGCTGAAGAAATAAAAGGTTGCAGCTGCACTAGCACTAGATTACGTGTTTAGAGCGAGAAGAGAAGTGCCATGAGCGACAAAGTGATCACTAAGTGATCCTATCTAAGCACCTCAATCATAACCCCACCGTGTTCACTTCCCGAACCCCTTTCGGAAAATGATCGTCACGGTTACTCACACTGGTAGTGTGTTCTGAACATGGTGTCAAGTTTTCTACAACCGGATATTAACAAATTCCCATCTACCACATAATCGCGGGCACGGCTTTCGAAAGTTCAAAACCCTGCAGGGATGTTCCAACTTGGCCCATTACAAGCCCATGATCCGCGGAGTCGCAACTCCAAGGTGGGAAGGCCCGAGTATTCTCGGAATCCCGTGCTCAAGATACTCCGACTAAGGTAAGACTAATCCAGCAAATCCTCCCGGCATGCCAACACCCTGATAGTAGCCGTGCGTATCTCGTCTCAGGCCACGACCGGATGGGCGATTCTACAGGTTTTTACCAGCCCTTGAGTTTCCTCGAGGTGGCCCCGCAGACTCGCCAGTTTGGACCAACACTCATGTGGAGCACTGGCCCGGGTTGTTGATTAAGAAGAGGGTTAATTACTCCCTATGGAAGTTTTTTAGTTGTTTAGGTAAATGTAGTACCAATGTTGGGACTTGCTGGAAAAGCCTTAGCGCTAAGCGGTTTATCGAGGGGGTCCCATAACCCCAACCGTATGAGGAACGCATAATCAAGAAACATAAAACCGGCTTATACGGTTCCTAGGGCGGCATGAGTGGAACAAATCACCAAGCAAGAGGCTTAGCCTTCCACCCATTACCAATATATAGATGATTTCATTTATTAGATATATAGTATGAAATCCCAACATAACTTCAACATGAAGCAAGAATCTTCAAATCTTCTCCTGCAACTAGCAATGTTATAAGAGGGGCTGAGCGAAGCCTAAGTAGACAATCAAAGGTTTGCATAGGTTGGGTGGTTAGACAGATTCATGGTTACAATAGGAGGCTGACAAACAAACATGGGCATCGAGGCAATAAGCTAAAGAGCGAGACTTCTAGCAATAGGCAAAGATAGTAATGATATCTGGGTCAGATCATCTTGCGTGTCGAGTCGTCGATGGGATCGTAAGACGGCTCCTCGTTCTCAACCTCGGTAGTAACCTCGTTCTCGTACTCGGTCTCGGCTTCCGACTCTACTCAGCACAAGAACACACGAGGCACGAAATCAAACAAGGTGCAATGCACAATCTATAGGATGCACGTATGATTCACTTAGGATGCATAACATGTCAAAGTAGGAAGCACACCAGAACAACACAAGAATAAGACAATATTCTCAAGCAAGTAGGATGCAAGACAAGTCTATTTAGGATGCAAAACATGTCAAGGTAGGAAGCACATAGAAACAACATAAGAACAACAAGTTTAAATGAGGCCGGAATCCACATATAGTGAATCCGGTAAGTCCTCATATGCATAGTTTGAAATTAGTTCAGATCTGATCAAACCTTAAGTTAAAGTTGATAAACAGCAAGTTACCATGCATCATGATGATCTACACGAAATTCTAGTCAAGTTTCATATAAAGTTTGTTTAGAACGGAGCTACGGTCTAGAAGATATGATCAAAACAAGATAAGCATGGCAACGGTGCAAGATGCACCCAAACATCAAGCAAACATACTCCAAACATGTTAACAAGATGATATTATGAATCTACATGAAAAATCACATAAGTTTCATGTAGGACACGCTCAAAACGGAGCAACGGTTCAACACATACACTCGAAACAAGAAACAATGCAAAGCTGAAACTAACAGCCACATAGCAACTTTGGAGCAAGAAATATATACTCTACAGCACTCAAAAATGGTGACAAGAAGCATGGACATGAAGTAGACATATCCTAGAGCAAACAACTCCATTGGAGCATCTCCATAGGAGGCATGGATCAATAGCAACAAGCTACAACATTTTGATCATGACATTAAAAACCCGACAGTAATATTTTATAGCAACTTGGGAGCAAGAATTAAATAAGCTACAACAACCCAAATGAGCAAGTGAGGGCATGGATGGATATACAACAACATATACAACAAGGAATGATCAATGGCCACCCCAAAACTAACATGGATTTGCCTAGGGCATCAAGCAAACATAGCATCAGGATATGATAGATTCCAGACTTAGTGAAATTTTACTAAGTGTTAAAATAGTAACATTATCCTGGCATGTTTGCGAGCATGTTTAAGTCACCTCAAGGCATATCATAGCAAATGGTTTGCACCACAACAAAGAACACATGATGGAGAATCTAAAACATATGAGCATGCGACATGGGGACAAATACAACAATAGCGACGAGCTCCTCAACTAGGCATCTCGTAACAAGTTACAAAACCTAACAGCCACATGCACTTTTACAACAGAGATAAACATGGCAATATGAACTCTAACATGCATGCTACAACAACCAACATGTAGAGCATCTCATGATGAACATTTTGACATATCATTCGCTTCATTTGGATAAACATGCACCAAGTTTTCACATCTCAAACATGGCATGAAAATAACAAGTAGTAGCAGTTTATATCGAGTAGCACTCTTGTAATGAAGATTAAGACACCTAGATGGACTCAAACAAGCATGACACAATGGAACAAAATGTAGTACACATCACCACGATCATTTTGACATATCATATGCACAAATCGGACATACACACAAAAAGATATCGCCATGCAAAGATGCCATCAGACAACAAAATCAACAAAAGACTTAGAGGAAAAAAAGGTCAACCTCAGATCTGGATCGGGTCAAACGGGCTGTGGATCAGGTTGCAGGTCGGAGCGGGTTGCGGATCGGGACCCGTTAGGGTTCGAACCCGCGGTGGCGATCGGGATCGGCCTAGCCCGAAGAGGACGGCGGCGGCGCGGCTCCGCTCCGGCGAGGAGCTCGCCTCCCGCGAGGGCGAGGGCCGGCAGGAGCACGGTGGCGTCGCGGAACGGCGGTGAGGCCTCGGGAGGAGGAGGCATCGGGGTGGCAGCGGAGCACGACCCGGCGGCGGGGGTGCGGGCACCCGCCGGCGGTGGCGAGATCTTGCGCCGGCGGCGGAGGACGGCGGCGTTCTGGCCGTCTGCGGGTGGCGGCGTGGCGACCGGCGCGGAGGAGGACGGCGGGAGCGCGCGGAGGGGGCGTGGCCCGGATCGGTGGCGGCGACGGGCCCGCGTCTGGCCTGCGGGACGGCGCGGTGGAACGACGGCGGTGAACTGGTGGCAGGCCTTAGTTGGTCCGGCGCGTCCGGGCGGACGTGTCCGGCGGCGGTGGAGGGGTGGAACTAGGGTTTTTTGGACGAAAAATGACATGGGGGGACGTTTTTATAGGCACAAGGAGCTAGGAGAGTCCAAATGGGGAGCGTTTTTTGGCCATGCGATCACAATTCGACGACCGAGATGATGGGAAGGGTTGTGCTGGGTTGGTGGGCTGTTGTGGAGGGGGGTCTTGGGCCTCAAAGAAGAGGTTCTTTTAGCCCACTAGGTTAACCGTTGGAGTACCAAACGAACTCCAAACGCGACGAAACTTGACAGGCGGCCTATACGTACCAAAACAACATCGCACGACAAGTCTCACGCCATTCCGGAAACGTTACATGGCCAGACACGAAAGAAGGACTCGGGGATGCCACGGGCACGTGTGTGAGCGCCGGAACTCGAAACGGACAACGGGAAGAGACGAGTGGGACCGGATGTAAGTGACAACACAAATGCAATGCAATGCACATGATAACATGACATGGATGAAATGCACACACGCACATGACAAAACGAATAAACCCAAAATGAAAGAAGAACCCGGAAAGGAAATGATGAAGCCAAAGTCTATATATTGCCATATAGGGAAAGGGTTACATCTGGGGCATTACAAACTCTCCTCTACTACGAAAAGATCTCATCCCGAGATCTAGGACTGGAAGAAGGAAGGATACTCAGAACGAAGGTGATCTTCTTGTTCCCACGTAGCTTCTCGGTCGGTATGGTGTGACCACTTAACTTTCAAGAACTTAATTGACTTGTTGCGGGTCTTGCGCTCAGTTTCTTCAAGAATAGCAACGGGGTGCTCACAATAAGACAAGTCTTGTTGAAGATCAATCTCCTCGAACGGAATGGTGCGTTCAGGTGTCTTGAAGCACTTGCGGAGTTGAGACACATGAAACACATCATGAACATTTGCAAAGTTGGAAGGGAGCTCAAGTTGATAGGCTAGATCGCCTCTTTTGCCAAGGATCTTGAAAGGGCCCATGTATCTAGGAGCAAGCTTTCCTTTGATACCAAATCTTTGGGTTCCTTTCATAGGAGAAACACGGAGATAGACATGATCCCTAATGTTGAAGGCCAAATCTCGGTGCTTGCCGTCATAGTAGCTCTTTTGACGCGACTGAGCGGCCTTGAGATTCTCACGTATGACTTTGCACATTTCTTCGGCTTCTGAGATCAAGTCATTGCTAAGAAGTTGACGTTCACCAGTCTGTGACCAGTTGAGAGGAGTACGACACTTTCTGCCATAGAGGATTTCAAACGGAGCTTTGCCGGCACTTGCTTGGAAACTGTTGTTGTAAGAGAACTCGGCAAATGGAAGACAATCTTCCCACTTCATGCCAAAAGATATGACACAAGCTCTGAGCATGTCTTCGAGGATCTGGTTCACTCTTTCGACTTGACCACTAGTCTGAGGGTGAAACGCAGTGCTGAAACAGATCTTAGTGCCCATGGCAGACTAAAAGGAGTCCCAGAACTTGGATGTGAACAAACTTCCATGGTCCGAGGAGATAACTTGAGGAATGCCATGTAAGGACACAATTCTGGAAGTGTACAACTCTGCCAGCTGAGCTGCATTGATGGATTCTTTGACTGGAAGGAAGTGAGCTACTTTGGTTAGCTTGTCAATCACCACAAAGATAGAATCATTCCCCTTCTTGGACTTGGGAAACCCAGTGACGAAATCCATTTCAATGTGGTCGAATTTCCACTCGGGAATAGGAAGAGGTTGGAGGAGACCGGCTGGACGTTGATGCTCTGCCTTCACTCTTCTGCAGACATCACATTCATTCACGAATTGGGCAATCTCCCTTTTCATGCGAGTCCACCAGTAAGATTGCTTGAGGTCTTGGTACATCTTGGAACTTCCAGGATGAATCGAGAGGAGGGAGTCATGTGCTTCATTCATTATGAGCTTCTTGAGATCACCCTTGGGAACCACAAGTCTGTCCTCAAAGAACAAGGTATCTCTCTCATCAACGCGATAGCACTTGTTTTTGGGAGTACCCTTTGCAATACCATGTTTCACTTTCTGCACCATAGCATCACTGAGTTGGGCCTCACGGATCTGATCTTCCAAGGTAGGGGCAACTTGAAGATTTGCAAGAAAGCCTTGCGGAACAACTTGGAGGTTGAGCTTCCTGAATGATTCAGAAAGCTGAGGCTAAAACGGCTTGATAAGGAGACTGTTGCAATATGCCTTTCTGCTCAAGGCATCTGCAATGACATTGGCCTTGCCAGGTGTGTATTCGATGCTTGGATCATCTCAACCCAACGAGTCTGGCGAAGGTTCAGATTCGGCTGTGTGAAGATGTACTTCAAGCTCTTGTAATCGGTGAAGATGTCCACTTTTCTGCCCAATAGAAGGTGTCTCCACGTGATCAAGGCGTGTACCACAGCTGCTAGCTTGAGATCATGTGTGGGGTAGTTCTTCTCACTTGGCTTCAATTGACGAGAGGTGTATGCCACAATTTTCTTGTCTTGCATTAGCACACCACCAAGTCCTTGAAGAGAAGCATCACAGAATACTTCGTAGGGCTTGGAGTCATCTGGAGGAGTAAGAACCGGAGCAGAGATGAGCTTTTCTTTGAGAGTTTTGAATGCCACATCACAATCCGGAGACCAGTTCTACTTGACATTCTTATGCAGCAAGTTGGAGAGAGGCTTGGCAATCTTGGAGAAGTTCTCAACGAACCTTATGCAATAGCTAGCAAGACCAAGGAAGCTTCGGAGTTGCTTGACGTTCTGAGGGGGTTCCCAGTTGACAATCGCTTGAACTTTCTCGGGGTTGACCACAATACCGTCAGCGGGGATGATATGGCCCAGATACAAGACCTTATCGAGCCAGAATTCGCACTTGGAGAACTTGGCATAGAACTTATGTTCACGGAGTCTGTAGAGAACCAGACGGAGGTGCTTTTCGTGATCCTCTTCATTCTTGGAGAATACCAAGATGTCATCCAGATAGACGAGCACAAATTCGTTGGTGTAGGGGTTGAAAATGTAGTGCATCATTCTCGAGAAGGTGGGTGGAGCATTAGCGAGGCCAAAAGACATGACTGTATATTCATAGGAGCCGTAGCTTGTTCTGAATGCAGTCTTGTGAATATCTTCTTCACGAATACAGATCTGGTGATAACCCATCCGGAGATTGAGCTTTGAGAACACTTTTGCTCCTTTGAGCTGCTCGAACAATTCATTGATGTTGGAGAGTGGATACTTGTTCTTTATTGTCTTCTTGTTCAATGGCCGGTAATCAACGCAAAGATGTTCCGTGCCATCTTTCTTCTTGACAAATAAGACACCACAGCCCCAAGGAGAAGTGTTAGGCCTGATTAGACCCATACGCTCTTGCTCATCGGGCTGTTTCTTCAACTTCTTCAACTCTTCAGGGGAAAGCTTGTACGGACGCCGGCATGCTGGCTCAGTACCGGGCTCGAGTTCAATAACAAATTCAACTTGACGATGCGGAGGCATGCCTGGAAGCTCTTCAGGGAAAACATCTTCATATTCATTGACCACCGGGATTTGAGAGATGGCATTAATCTCGCCCTTGTCAATGAGAGAGAATAGCCTGATTGTGTTATCTCGAGAGGCGAAGATAATCACGTCTTCGTCGGAATGAGTAATCTTGACTTCCTTATTTGCACAATCAATGTGAGCATCATGCTGAGAAAGCCAATCCATCCCGAGAATAAGATCAATGTCGGAGTTGCCGAGAACAACCGGAGAAGCCAGAAAGCGGTAATCACCCATGCGAATAGATACATCCAGAGCATACACACTAGAAGTCATTAGCTTCCCCGGAGAAGTAACTTGCAACTTCTTGGGTAGATTCTTGGTGATAACATCGTGCTTGGATGCAAATGGATATGACATGAAAGAACATGATGCACCCGAATCAAACAACACTTTTGCAGGAATAGAGTTAACTGGAAGGTTACCAAGTATCACATCTGAAGAATTCTCCGCTTGAGCTGCATTCATCAGATTCACTCTTGCTGCCTTTGGATTGTGCTTGACAATAGCAGTGCTGACAGGTGGAGGAGGCGGAGGCGCCTTGGGTTGGGGCACTTGTTAGCATAATGACCCTTCTGAGTGCACTTGTTGCAAACCACTTCCGAGAGAGGACGATGATAAGGAGCACTTGACTTGGAAGCTTGAAAATGGTTCTTTGACTGATTGCTTGGGTTGGGTGGGTGGGAGAAAGCACGGCCACCAGAATTCTTATTGTTGTTGTTGGGAGCTCAGATCACTGGAGGAGGTGGAAGCCAAAACTTATGTTGCTTTGCGACCCCTTGAGAAGAAGAGGAGGAGTGAACAGCATCTCCGATCCTCTTTTTGGAAGCTTCCATCTTGAGCTGGGCTGCCTCTTGCTTAAGTGCCATGTTATAGAATTGATCAAATTCATCAGGCTCGAACAAGGTGAGAGCTAGTTGGAGCTCATCCATCAGACCACCACGGAACTGATAGATCTTGCTCTTGGCATCTGGGATGTCTTTCTTGGCATAGCGGGCAAGGTTCTGGAACTTGACATTATATTGGTAGATAGTCATTGAGCCTTGCTTCAGGTTGCGAAATTGCTCACGCATACCCTTGATGACACTTGTTGGAATGTGGTGAGAGTGAAAGTCCTTGCAGAAGTCAGCCCACGAGATTTCACGCCCTTCTCTGGAGTCTTTGTACTGCTGCCACCAATCAGCGGCTTGGTCCTTGAGTTGGAACACTGCAAACTTCACATAGTCCTCAGGCCTTATGTTACTGCACTCGAAATGCTTCTTGATGTCTGTTATCCAGTCTTCAGCATCTAGAGGGTCCACACAGTAACTGAAAGCCTTTGTTTGGTTTGCCAGGAACTGGTTGAGCGTAGCAAAGTGAGGTTGGTTGAACAAATTGCCTTGGCCTTGGTTCCCATGAGCACCCTAATTTGCTTGATTTGCTTGAATGTTCTGCATCATTTGCAAAAGCATCTGGGTGTTCTGGTTCGTCGCTTGCATAATTGCTCTCCAGGCCTCAGACGGTGGAGGAGGGGAAGGAGGACGATCGGGAACCTCTTCACCCTCTGGGTTAGCGTTGGGAACCCTTTTAGGAGCCATCCTGAATGAGATAACAACTATTAGCCATTGATTGAGAAAGATATATAAGCTGAATCAACGACTAGAAATTGCAACATAAGTCTTCACAAGAACATTCGAATAAGAATGAACGAATGTAATCCATAGTTTAATAGTAACAACAATCTTCACGAGAAGCCACTTGGGAGAACAAAAGGTAAATAAAAACAACAAGGAGCAGATAGAACAAATACAAGATAGAAGCTTCGTTCGACATATTCGTGTTGAAAGCTTATGGAAATCCTACTCTTCGATATATATATAGGACTCAAAACATTTTAAGTGTGTGCCTAGACTCAACCGTCAACGATTCGATCAATCAGTGGGGGCTTCTAGGTCGGAGAAGGCTCTGAATACCAACTTGTAATGCCCAGGATGGGACTATACCTCCTACGTGTCGAGGCACGACTTAAAGGTATAAGCCCATTCTGGAATGATCTCAAGTTCGGTATCCTTGCACGACTCATGTCAAAATAGGGATGAAATTGCAAAAGGATAGTTGGCTTACACTCGCTACGTCACACAATTCATTACATAAGCAAATCATCATCCAAATAACATCACAACCCGACTACGGGTGAAGATCCAAATGAAAGATACCAAATACATAAAGCCACAGGTCCAAATCGCCCCTAGTAGAAACCACTACTGATCATCGGGAGAGTGCACATAGTATCGACTACGTTCTTCATCGTACTCCCAGTACAGCTCTGTGCCGTCACCGGAGTAGTTCACCATGGTACCTGCATCTGGTGTGGTGTAGAATCTGTGAGCCACGGAGGACTCAGCAATCCCGTTCCCGGGTAGCAAAACTATCTAAGCCTTGGGTGTGGAACAAGGCTGAAGAAATAAAAGGTTGCAGCTGCACTAGCACTAGCTTACGTGTTTAGAGCGAGAAGAGAAGTGCCACGAGCGACAAAGTGATCACTAAGTGATCATATCTAAGCACGTCAATCATAACCCCACCGTGTTCACTTCCTGAACCCCTTTCGGAAAATGACCGTCACGGTTACTCATGCTGGTAGTGTGTTCTGAACATGGTGTCAAGTTTTCTACAACCGGATATTAACAAATTCCCATCTGCCAAATAACCGCGGACACGGCTTTCGAAAGTTCAAAACCCTGTAGGGTTGTTCCAACTTGGCCCATTATAAGCCCACGATCTGCGGAGTCGCAACTCCAAGGTGGGAAGGCCCGAGTATTCTCGGAATCCCATGCTCAAGATACTCCGACTAAGGTAAGACTAATCCAGCAAATCCTCCCGGCGTGCCAACACCCTGATAGTAGCCGCGCGTATCTCGTCTCAGGCCACGACCGGATGGGCGATTCTACAGGTTTTTACCAGCCCTTGAGTTTCCTCGAGGTGGCCCCGCAGACTCCCCAGTTTGGACCAACACTCATGTGGTGCACTGGCCCGGGTTGTTGATTAAGAAGAGGGTTAATTACTCCCTATGCAAGTTGTTTAGTTGTTTAGGCAAATGTAGTACCAATGTTGGGACTTGCTGGAAAAGCCTTAGCGCTAAGCGGTTTATCGAGGGGGTCCCATAACCCCAACCGTGTGAGGAACGCATAATCAAGGAACATAACACCGGTTTATACGGTTCCTAGGGCGGCATGAGTGGAACAAATCACCAAGCAAGAGGCTTAGCCTACCACCCATTACCAATATATAGATGATTTCATTTAATAGATATATAGTGTGATATCCCAACATAACTTCAACATGAAGCAAGAATCTTCAAATCTTCTCCTGCAACTAGCAATGCTATAAGAGGGGCTGAGCGAAGTCTATGTAGCCAATCAAAGGTTTGCATAGGTTGGGTGGTTAGACAGATTCATGGTTACAATAGGAGGCTGACAAACAAACATGGGCATCGAGGCAATAAGCTAAAGAGCGAGACTTCTAGCAATAGGCAAAGATAGTAATGATATCTGGGTCAGGTCATCTTGCCCGTCGAGTCGTCGATGGGATCGTAAGACGGCTCCTCGTTCTCAACCTCGGTAGTAACCTCGTTCTCGTACTCGGTCTCGGCTTCCGGCTCTACTCAACACAAGAACACACGAGGCACTAAATCAAACAAGGTGCAATGCACAATCTATAGGATGCACGTATGATGCACTTAGGTGCACTGCAGATGCACTTAGGATGCATAACTTGTCAAAGTAGGAAGCACACCAGAACAACACAAGAACAAGACAATATGCTCAAGCAAGTAGGATGCAAGACAAGTCTATTTAGGATGCAAAACATGGCAAGGTAGGAAGCACAGAGAAACAACATAAGAACAACAAGTTTAAATGAGGCCGGAATCCACATATAGTGAATCTGGTAAGTCCTCATATGCATAGTTTGAAATTAGTTCATATCTGATCAAACCTTAAGTTAAAGATGATAAACTGCAAGTTAACATGCATCATGATGATCTACATGAAATTCTAGTCAAGTTTCATATAAATTTTTTTTAGAACGGAGCTACGGTCTAGAAGATATGATCAAAACAAGATAAGCATGACAACGGTGCAAGATGCACCCAAACATCAAGCAAACATACTCCAAACATGTTAACAAGATGATATTATGAATCTACATGCAAAATCACACAAGTTTCATGTAGGACACGCTCAAAACGGAGCAACGGTTCAACACATACACTCGAAACAAGAAACAATGCAAAGCTGAAACTAACAGCCACATAGCAACTTTGGAGCAAGAAATATATACTCTACAACACTCAAAAATGGTGACAAGAAGCATGGACATGAAGTAGACATATCCTAGAGCAAGCAACTCCATTGGAGCATCTCCATAGGAGGCATGGATCAATAGCAACAAGCTACAACATTTTGATCATGACATTAAAAACCTGACAGTAATATTTTATAGCAACTTGGGAGCAAGAATTAAATAAGCTACAACAACCCAAATGAGCAAGTGAGGGCATGGATGGATAGACAACAACATATACAACAAGGAATGACCAATGGCCACCCCAAAACTAACATGGATTTGCCTAGGGCATCAAGCAAACATATCATCAGGATATGACAGATTCCAGACTTAGTGAAATTTCACTAAGTGTTAAAACAGTAACATTATCCTGGCATGTTTGCGAGCATGTTTAAGTCACCTCAAGGCATATCATAGCAAATGGTTTGCACCACAGCAAAGAACACATGATGGAGAATCTAAAACATATGAGCATGCGACATGGGGACAAACACAACAATAGCAACGAGCTCCTCAACTAGGCATCTCGTAACAAGTTACAAAACCTAACAGCCACATGCACTTTTACAACAGAGATAAACATGGCAATATGAACTCTAACATGCATGCTACAACAACCAACATGTAGAGCATCTCATGATGAACATTTTAACATATCATTTGCTTCATTTGGATAAACATGCACCATGTTATCACATCTCAAACATGGCATGAAAATAACAAGTAGCAGCAGTTTATATCGAGTAGCACTCTTGTCATGAAGATTAAGACACCTAGATGGACTCAAACAAGCATGACACAATAGAACAAAACGTAGTACACATCACCACGATCATTTTGACATATCATATGCACAAATCGGACATACACACAAAAAGATATCGCCATGCAAAGATGCCATCAGACAACAAAATCGACAAAAGAATAAGAGGAAAAAAAGGTCAACCTTAGATCTGGATCGGGTCAAACGGGCTGCGGATCGGGTTGCGGGTCGGAGCGGGTTGCGGATCGGGACCCATTAGGGTTCGAACCCGCGGTGGCGATCAGGATCGGCCTCGCCCGAAGAGGACGGCGGCGGCGCGGTTCCGCTCCAGCGAGGAGCTCGCCTCCCGCGAGGGCGAGGGCCGGCGGGAGCGTGGTGGCGTCGCGGAACGGCGGTGAGGCCTCGGGTGGAGGAGGCAGCGGGGTGGCAGCGGATCACGGCCCGGCGGCGGAGGACGGCGGCGCTCCGGCAGTCTGCGGGTGGCGGCGCGGCGGCCGGCACGGAGGAGGACGGCGGGAGCGCGGCCCGGATCGGTGGCGGCGGCGGGCCCGCATCGGGCCTGCGGGCAGGCGCGGTGGAACGGCGGTGGTGGACAGGTGGCAGGCGCTGGTTGGTCCGGCGCGTCCGGGCGGACGTGTCCGGTCCATCCGGACTTGTCCGGCGGCGGTGGAGGGGTGGAACTAGGGTTTTTTGGACGAAAAAAGACATGGGGGGACGTTTTTATAGGCACAAGGAGCTAGGAGAGTCCAAATGGGGAGCGGTTTTCGGCCACGCGATCACAGTTCGACGACCGAGATGATGGGAATGGTTGTGCTGGGTTGGTGGGCTGTTGTGGAGGGGGTCTTGTGCCTCAAAGAAGAGGTTCTTTTAGCCCACTAGGTTAACCGTTGGAGTACCAAAAGAACTCCAAAAGCGAGGAACTTGACAGGCGGCCTACACGTACCAAAACAACATCGCACGACAAGTCTCACGCCATTCCGGAAACGTTACATGGCCACACACGAAAGAAGGACTCGGGGATGCCATGGGCACGTGTGTGAGCGCCGGAACTCGAAACGGACAACGGGAAGAGTCAAGTGGGACCGAATGTAAGTGACAACACTAATGCAATGCAATGCACATGACAACATGACATGGATGAAATGCACACACGCACACGACAAAACGAAGAAACCCGAAATGAAAGAAGTGCCCGGAAAGGAAATGATGAAGCCAAAGTCTATATATTGCCATATAGAGAAAGTGTTACATCCGGGGCATTACACCAAGGCACCCCAAGGTAATATTCAAGGACAACCAAGAGCCCAAGCTTGGGGATGCCCCGGAAGGCATCCCCTCTTTCGTCTTCGTTCATCGGTAACCTTACTTGGAGCTATATTTTTATTCACCACATGATATGTGTTTTGCTTGGAGCGTCATTTTGTTTTATTTTGTTTTGCTTGCTATTTGAATAATATCCCAAGACTTGAAATTCTTAAATGTTAGAGAGTCCTCACATAGTTGCGTAATTATTCGACTACTCATTGATCTTCAATAATATCTTTTGGAGTAGTTTGTCGTTTGCTTTAGTGCTTCACTTATATCATTTTAGAGCATGATGGTAGTTTTATTTTTGAAGAAATTGATGAACTCTCAGTGCTTCACTTATATTATTTTGAGAGTCTTTTAGAACAGCATGGTAATTTGCTTTGGTTATGAATTTAGTCCTAATATGATGGGCATCCAACAGGGATATAATAAAAACTTTCATATAAAGTGCATTGATTACTATGAGAAGTTTGATTCCTTGTGATTGTTTTGAGATATGAAGATGGTGATATTAGATTCATGCTAGTGGAGTAATTGTGAATTTGAGAGATACTTGTGTTAAAGTTTGTGATTCCCGTAGCATGCACGTATGGTGAACCGTTATGTGATGAAGTCGGAGCATGATTTATTTTTTGATTATCTTCCTTTGTGTGGAGGTCGGGATCGCGCGATGGTTAACTCCTACCAACCCTTCCCCTAGGAGCATGCGTGTAGTAATTTGTTTCGATGACTAATAGATTTTTGCAATAAGTATGTGAGTTCTTTATGACTAATGTTGAGTCCATGGATTATATGCACTCTCACCCTTCCACCATTGCTAGCCTCTCTTGTGCCGCACAACTTTCGCAGGTACCATACACCCACCATATACCTTCCTCAAAACAGCCACCATACCTACCTATTATGGCATTTCCATAGCCATTACGAGATATATTGCCATGCAACTTTCCACCATTCCGTTTATTATGACACGCTCCATCATTGTCATATTGCCTTGTATGATCATGTAGTTGACATTGTATTTGTGGCAAAGCCACCTTTCATAATTCTTTCATACATGTCACTCTTGATTCATTGCACATCCCGGTACACCATCGGAGGCATTCACATAGAGTCATATTTTGTTCTAAGTATCGAGTTGTAATTCTTGAGTTGTAAGTAAATAAACGTGTGATGATCTTCATTATTAGAGCATTGTCCCAGTGAGGAAAGGATGATGGAGACTATGATCCCCCCCAAGTCGGGATGAGACTCCAGACGAAAAATAATAAGAAAAAGAAAAAAAGAGGCCATAAAAAAGAGAAAAGGCCCAAAAAAAGAGAGAAAAAGAGAGAAGGGGCAATGCTATCCTTTTACCACACTTGTGCTTCAAAGTAGCACCATGATCTTCATGATAGAGAGTCTCCTATTTTGTCACTTTCATATACTAGTGGGAATTTTTCGTTATAGAACTTGGCTTGTATATTCCAATGATGGGCTTCCTCAAATTCCTTAGGTCTTCACGAGCAAGCAAGTTGGATGCACACCCACTTAGTTTCTTTTGTTGAGCTTTCATACATTTACAGCTCTAGTGCATCCATTGCATGGCAATCCCTACTCACTCACATTGATATCTATTGATGGGCATCTCCATAGCCCATTAATACGCCTAGTTGATGTGAGACCATCTTCCTCCTTTTTGTCTTCTCCACAACCACCATTATATTCCACTATAGTGCTATGTCCATGGATCACACTCATGTATTGCGTGAAGATTGAAAAAGTTAGAGAATACTAAAGTATGAAACAATTGCTTGGCTGAAACCGGGGTTGTGCATGATTTAAATATTTTGTGTGATGAAGATAGAGCATAGCCAAACTATATGATTTTGTAGGGATAGCTTTCTTTGGCCATGTTATTTTGAGAAGACATAATTGCTTTGTTAGTATGCTTGAAGTATTATTGTTTTTATGTCAATATTAAACTTTTGTTTTGAATCTTATGGATCTGAGTATTCTTGCCACAATAGAGAAGATTACATTTATAATATGTTAGGTAGCATTCCACATAAAAAATTCTGTTATTATCATTTACCTACTCGAGGACGAGCAAGAATTAAGCTTGGGAAGCTTGATACGTCTCCAATGTATCTATAATTTTTTATTGTTCCATGCTATTACATTATCCATCTTGGATGTTTTATATGCATTTATATGCTATTTTATATGATTTTTGGGACTAACCTATTAACCTAGAGCCCAGTGCCAGTTTATGTTTTTTCCTTGTTTTCGAGTTTTACAGAAAAGGAATACCAAACGGAGTCCAATTGACGTGCCAATTTTTTATGGACCAAAAGAAGCCCCCGGAGTAAAAGAGTTGGGCCAAAAGAGTCCCGAGCCTTCCACGAGGGTGGAGGGTGCGCCTTACCCCCTGGGCGCACCCCCTATCACGTGGACGACTCGGAGACGCCCCTGACTTGTTACCGATGCCAAAAATTCCTATAAATACAGAAACCTAAAAAATAAACCTAGATCGGCAGTTCCACCGCCGCAAGCCTCTATAGCCACCAAAACCAATCAGGAGCCTGTTCTGGCACCCTGTCGGAGGAGGGATCCATCATCGGTGGCCATCTTCATTATCCCGGCGCTCTCCATGATGAGCAGGGAGTAGTTCACCCACGGGGCTGAGGGTATGTACCAGTAGCTATGTGTTTGATCTCTCTCTCGTGTTCTTGATATGGCACGATCTTGATGTACCGCAAGCTTTGCTATTATAGTTGGATCTTATGATGTTTCTCCCCCTCTACTCTCTTGTAATAGATTGAGTTTTCCCTTTGAAGTTATCTTATCGGATTGAGTCTTTAAGGATTTGAGATCACATGATGTATGTCTTGCATGTGCTTATCTGTGGTGACAATGGGATATTCACGTGATCTACTTGATGTATGTTTTGGTGATTGATACGTCTCCAACGTATCTATAATTTTTTATTGTTCCATGCTATTATTTATGAAGTCTTGGATGTTTGATGGGCTTTATCATTCACTTTTATATCATTTTTGGGACTAACCTACTAACGCAAAGGCCTAGTCCAGATTGCTGTTTTTTGCCTGTTTCAGGGTTTAGCAGAAAAGGAATATCAAACGGAGTCCAAACGGAATAAAACCTTCGCATGAGATATTTTTGGATTAAATCACGCACGAAAGACTTCGGGGCCAAGCCAGAGGACAAGGGACCCGCCCTCGAGGGTGGGGGCGCGCCCCCTGCCTCGAGGACAGCCCTTGGTGCCCCTCTTCTTCCTATATATACCTACGTACCCCAGAAACTCCAAACATAGAGAGAAAACCCTAATTCCACCGCCGTAGCTGCTGTTCCCGTGGAGATCCCATCTTGGAGCCTGTTCCGGGAGGGGGATCCATCACGGAGGCCTTCATCATCATCATCATCACCCTCACCATGAGTTGTGAGTAGTTTACCTTCGACCTTCGGGTCCATAGCTAGTATCTAGATGGCTTCTTCTCTCTCTCCCGATCTCAATACAAAGTTCTCCTCGGTCTTCGAGGAGATCTATTCGATGTAATCTCTTTTTGCGGTGTGTTTGTCGAGATCCGATGAATTGTGAGTTTATGATCAAGATTATCTATGAAAGATATTTGGTTCTTCTCTGAACTTTTTATGTGTGCTCATAATATCCTTGCAAGTCTCTTCGAATTATTGGTTTGGTTTGGCCTACTAGATCTATAGTTCTTGCAATGGGAGAAGTGCTTGGCTTTGGGATCAATCTTGCGGTGTCCTTTCCCAGTGACAGTAGGGGCAACAAGGCACGTATTGTATTGTTGCCATCGAGGATAAAAAGATGGGGTTTTCATCGTATTGCTTGAGTTTATCCCTCTACATCATGTCATCTTGCTTAAGGCGTTACTCTGTTCGTATGAACTCAATACACTAGATGCATGCTGGATAGCGGTCGATGTGTGGAGTAATAGTAGTAGATGCAGGTAGGAGTCGGTCTACTTGTCTCGGACATGATGGCTATATACAATGATCATGCCTAGATAGTCTCATAATTATTCGCTTTTCTAGCAATTGCTCGACAGTAATTTGTTTACCCGCCGTAGAATATCTCTATCATGAGAGAAGCCACTAGAGAAAACTATGGCCCCCGGGTCTATCTTTATCATATTACTTTCCCGTCAATTTCTGTTGCCGTTGTTTATTTGCTTTTTTTACTTTCTGTTTCTGTACCAAAAAATACCAAAAACATTATCTATCAGATCTCACTATCGTAAGTGACCGTAAAGGGATTGACAACCCCTTATCGCGTTGGCTGCGAAGTTCTTATTTGTTTGTGCAGGTGCGAGGGACTGGTGCGTGGTCTCCTACTGGATTGATACCTTTGTTCTCAAGAACTGAGGGAAATACTTACGCTACTGTGCTGCATCTCCCTTTCCTCTTCGAGGGAATACAACGCAAGCTCAAGAGGTAGCAAGAAGAATTTCTGGCGCCGTTGCCGGGGAGGCTTATGCAAAAGTCATATACCAAGTACCTATCACAAACCCTTATCCTTTGCATTACATTTTTGCCTCTCGTTTTCCTCTCCCGCACTTCACCCTTGCCGTTTTATTTGCCCTTCTTCTGTCGTGTGTTTACCGTCCGCTTGCCTCTTGTTTGCTTGTGTGCTATGTGCCCTCAATTAGCTTGCATCTTCGCTTGCTAAAGTATGGATCCTCATCCACTTGCTAATCTCTTTAAGAGATCCAATTATGTTGAACCTATTGCTAGTGGGCCGCGTCCACTAGATTATCTTTATGGGGTTTTGCTTGAAATTTATGAATCTGAAAATTGTGAGGAATTGCTAAAAGAAAAAGTGATTCATGTTAGCTCCTTAAATAAAAAGCATGATTGCAATGATGTTACTATAAATTCTATTGATGTCAATTGTGCTAATAATATGCAAAACCCTAAGCTTGGGGATGCTGGTTTTGCTATGTCTACTACTTGTTACAATGATCATGATTGGGGTGATTCTTCTTATGATCTTGAAAATTTATTAATCCCTATCATGAATATAAGATTGATAATAATGTTTGCATTAATATTGAAAGTGGGTTTGGAAGAGTGTCAACTTTAGATCCCACATACTTGGAGAATGTTCAATCTTATGAATTTTTTGATCAAAGTGGGTTTGGAGAGGTCATGACTTTATTTAATGATAATCCCACTATTTTGGAAGAGTGTCAACTTTGCATGCATGTGGATCGTGTTGAGAATATGTTATGTGATAACTATTTTGTTGAATTTGATCATGATCCTATGTGCAATTATTATGAGAGAGGGAATTATGGTTGTAGAAATTTTCATGTTACTAAATTACCTCTCGTTATGTTGAGATTGCTATTGTTTCTTTCTCCTTCCTTGCATATGCTAGATCTTGCTTGTCTTGGTAATTTGTTTTCCTATAAGATGCCTATGCATAGGAAGTATGTTAGACTTAGATGTGTTTGTCACATGTTTTATGATGCTCTCTTTGTGCTTCAATTCTTGTCTTCCGTGTGAGCATCATTGAATTATCGTGCCTAGCTAGGGGCGTAAAACGATAGCGCTTGTTGGGAGGCAACCCAATTTTATGTTTTTTTTGCTTTTGTTGCTGTTAGAGAATAAATATTGCATATAGACTCTGTTTAGATGTGTTTTCATGTTTTGTTTAGTGTTTGTGCCAAGTAGAAACTTTGGTAAGACTTGTGTGAAGTTTATTTGATCTTGCTGTGAAAAACAGAATCGTTAGCACTCGCTAAAGTAGACTTCAGATTTTAATGGAGCGTGCTTTTAGCTGATTATTTTTGCTGCTGATTTGTAGACAAATTACGCAAATTTACCAATTTAGTTTGAATTTTTTGGAGTTCCAGAAGTAGGCGAACCCAGCAGATTACTACAGACTGTTCAGTTTTTGACAGATTCTGTTTTTCGTGTGTTGTTTGCTTATTCCGATGCATCTATGAGTAATATCGGAGGATATGAACCATAGAGAACTTGGAGTACAGTAGGTTTAACACCAATATGAACAATGAATGAATTCCTTGCTGTACCTTTGAGTGGTTGTTTGCTTTCTCTTACTAACGGAGCTCACGAGAATTTTTGTCTAAGTTTTGTGTTGTGAAGTTTTCAAGTTTTGAGTATTGCTTTGATGGACTATGGAACAAGGAGTAGAAAAGGCCAAAGCTTGGGGATGCCCATGGCACCCAAGTAAATTCAAGATAATCAAAAGCCTAAGCTTGGGGATGCCCCGGGAAGGCATCCCCTCTTTCGTCTTCATCCATCGGTAACTATACTTGGAACTGTATTTTTATTCGCAACATGCTATGTGTTTTGCTTGGAGCGTCTTGTATAATTTGAGTCTTTGCTTGTCAGTTTGCCACAATCATCCTTGCTAGACACACCTATTTGAGAGAGTTAAATATGGCCTAGAAATTATTAGAACACTCTATGTGCTTCACTTATATCTTTTGAGTTGAATAGTTTTTGCTCTAGTGCTTCACTATTATCTTTTAGAGCATGGTGGTGGTAATATTTTGTAGAATTTTTTGAACTCTCATGCTTCACTTATATCTATTTGAGAGTCTATTAAAACAGCATGGTAAAGTTTTTAGGCTAAAGAAACTAGTCTTCACATGATAAACATCCAATGTCAATGTAGTAAAAAATTTCACATCAAGTGCATTGAATAGAAAGAGGTGTTGGATGCTTGATAATTGTTTTGAGATATGAGGATAGTGATATTAGAGTCATGCTAGTGGAGTAATTATGAAATTAAGAAATATTTGTGTTAAGGTTGGTGATTCCCGTAGCATGCACGTATGGTGAACCGTTATGTGACTAAGTTAAAACATGGGGTATTTGTAGAGTGTCAACCTTTGTGTGGAGGTCGGGGGCGCGCGATGGTTAACTCCTACCAACCTCCCCCCTAGGGGAATGCATTGATTGCTTTGTTTTGATGACTCGTAGATTTTTGCAATAAGTATATGAGTTCTTATAACTAATGTTGAGTCCATGGATTATAAGCACTCTCACCCTTCCACCATTGCTAGCCTCTCTTGTACCGCGCAACTTTCGCCGGTGCCATAAACCCACTATATATCCTTCCTCAAAACAACCACCATACTGTTCCTCAAAACAGCCACCATACCTACCTATCATGGCATTTCCATAGCCATTCCGAGATATATTGCCATGCAACTTTCCACCGTTCCGTTTATATGACACGCATCATATTGTCATATTGCCATTGCATGATCATGTAGTTGACATCGTATTTGTGGCAAGGCCACCATGCATAATTTTTATACATGTCACTCTTGCTTCATTGCACATAACGGTACACCGTCGGAGGCATTCATATAGATTCATACTTTGTTGTTGTAGTATCGAGTTGTAATCTTATGTTGTAATGAAAGTGTGATGATCATCATTTTTAGAGCATTGTCCCATGGGAGGAAAGGCTAAATCTATAAAGCCCCTCCGCAATAAAAAAGAAAGGCCCAAAAAAAAGAAAAAGAAAAAAGGGGACAATTGCTACTATCTTTTTCCACACTTGTGCTTCAAAGTAGCACCATGTTCTTCATTGTAGAGAGTCTCATGCTTAGTTACTTTCATATACTAGTGGGAATTTTCGTTATAGAACTTGGCTTGTATATTCCAACGATGTGCTTCCTCAAATGCCCTAGGTCTTCGTGAGCAAGCAAGTTGGATGCACACCCACTAGTTTCTTTTGTTGAGATTTCATTCATATTGAGCTCTAGTGCATCCGTTGCATGACAATCCGTACTCACTCACATTGATATCTATTGATGGGCATCTTCGTAGCCCGTTTATACGCCTAGTCAATGTGAGACTATCTCCCTTCTTTTTGTCTTGTCCACAACCACCTCTATTCCACCCATAGTGCTCTATCCATGGCTCACGCTCATGTATTGCGTGAAAGTTGAAAGGTTTGAAAAGATAGAGCATGAAAACAAATGCTTGGCTGAAATCGGGGTTGTGCATGATATGAATATTTAGTGTGATAATAAGGGAGCATAGCCAACACTATATGATTTTGTAGGGATAACTTTCTTTAGCCATAGTATTTTGAGAAGACATGATTGCTTTGTTAGTATTGCTTGAAGTATTGTTATTTCTTATGTCAATATAGACTTTTATCTTGAGTCTTTCAGATCTGAACATTCATGCCACAATTAAGAGAATTACATTGAAAAACTATATTGGTTAGCATTCCACATCAAAAATTCTTTCTTTATCATTTACCTACTCAAGGACGAGCAGGAATTAAGCTTGGGGATGCTTGATACGTCTCCAACGTCTCTATAATTTTTGAATGTTCCACGCTATTATTTATGAAGTCTTGGATGTTTGATGGGCTTTATCATTCACTTTTATATCATTTTTGGGACTAACCTACTAACCCAAAGGCCCAGTCCAGATTGCTGTTTTTTGCCTGTTTCAGGGTTTTGCAGAAAAGGAATATCAAACGGAGTCCAAACGGAATAAAACCTTTGCATGAGATATTTTTGGAGGAAATAACGCACGAAAGACTTCGGGGCCAAGCCAGAGGACAGGGGACCCACCCTCGAGGGTGGGGGGCGTGCCCCCCTTCCCAGGGTGCCCCCCTGCCTCGAGGGCAGCCCTTGTTGCCCCTGGTGCCCCTCTTCTTCCTATATATACCTACGTACCCCAGAAACTCCATACGCAGAGAGAAAACCCTAATTCCACCGCCGTAGCTACTGTTCCCGTGGAGATCCCATCTTGGAGCCTATTCCGGGAGGGGGATCTATCACGGAGGCCTTCATCATCATCATCATCGCCCTCACCATGAGTTGTGAGTAGTTCACCTTAGACCTTCGGGTCCATAGCTAGTATCTAGATGGCTTCTTCTCTCTCTCCGGATCTCAATACAAAGTTCTCCTCGGTCTTCGAGGAGATCTATTCGATGTAATCTCTTTTTGCGGTGTGTTTGTCGAGATCCGATGAATTGTGAGGTTATGATCAAGATTATCTATGAAAGATATTTGGTTCTTCTCTGAACTTTTTATGTGTGCTCATAATATCCTTGCAAGTCTCTTCAAATTATTCGTTTGGTTTGGCCTACTAGATCTATAGTTCTTGCAATGGGAGAAGTGCTTGGCTTTGGGTTCAATCTTGCGGTGTCCTTTCCCAGTGACAGTAGGGGCAGCAAGGCACGTATTGTATTGTTGCCATCGAGGATAAAAAGATGGGGTTTTCATCATATTGCTTGATTTTATCCCTCTACATCATGTCATCTTGCTTAAGGCGTTACTCTGTTCGTATGAACTCAATACACTAGATGCATGCTGGATAGCGGTCGATGTGTGGAGTAATAGTAGTAGATGCGGGCAGGAGTCGGTCTACTTGTCTCGGACGTGATGCCTATATACAATGATCATGCCTAGATAGTCTCATAATTATTCGCTTTTCTAGCAATTGCTCGACAGTAATTTGTTTACCCGCCGTAGAATATCGCTATTATGAGAGAATCCACTAGAGAAAACTATGGCCCCCGGGTCTATCTTTATCATATTACTTTCCCGTCAATTTCTGTTGCCGTTGTTTATTTGCTTTCTTTACTTTCTGTTTCTATACCAAAAAATACCAAAAAACATTATCTATCAGATCTCACTATCGTAAGTGACCGTAAAGGGATTGACAACCCTTTATCGCGTTGGCTGTGAAGTTCTTATTTGTTTGTGCAGGTGCGGGGGATTGGCACGTGGTCTCCTACTGGATTGATACCTTGGTTCTCAAAAACTGAGGGAAATACTTACGTTACTGTGCTGCATCTCCCTTTCCTCTTCGAGGGAATACAACGCAAGCTCAAGAGGTAGCAGTGATCAGCTTGTGGGTTCAGTGACCTTGTGAACTTATGCATAGGGGTTGGCACACGTTTTTGTCTTGACTCTCCGGTAGAAACTTTGGGGCACTCTATGAAGTTCTTTGTGTTGGTTGATTAGATGAACCTGAGATTGTGTGATGCACATCGTATAATCATACCCATGGATACTTGTGGTAACAATGGAGTATCTAGGTGACATTAGGTTTTGGTTGATGTGTGCCTTAAGGTGTTATTCTAGTACGAACTCTAGGATAGATCGAACGGAAATAATAGCTTCGTGTTATTTTACTACGGACTCTTGAATAGATCGATCAGAAAGAATAACTTTGAGGTGGTTTCATACCCTACAATAATCTCTTCGTTTGGTCTCCGCTATTAGTGACTTTGGAGTGACTCTTTGTTGCATGTTGAGTGATTGTTATATGATGTAATTATGTTATCATTGTTGCGAGAACTTGCACTAGTGAAAGTATGAACCCTAGGCCTTGTTTCGAAGAATTGCAATACCGTTTTCGCTCATTTTTATCATTAGTTACATTGCTGTTTTTATATTTTAAGATTACAAAAACCTATATCTACCATCCATATTGCACTTGTATCACCATCTCTTCGCTGAACTAGTGCACCTATACAATTTACCATTGTATTGGGTGTGTTGGGGACACAAGAGACTCTTTGCTATTTGGTTGCAGGGTTGTTTGAGAGAGACCATCTTCATCCAACACCTCCGATGGATTGATAAACCTTAGGTCATCCACTTTAGGGAAATTTGCTACTGTCCTACAAACCTCTGCACTTAGATGCCCAACAACGTCTACAATAAGAAGGTTGCGTAGTAGACATCAGTTTTCATGGATGATTTCTCCGTGTATGGAACTTCTTTTGATGATTGCTTAAGCAACCTTAATCAAGTTTTGCAGAGATGTGAAGAAACTAATCTTGTCTTGAATTGGGAGAAGTGCCACTTTATGGTTAATGAAGGTATTGTCTTGGGGAATTTAATGGAGCAAGGTATAGTGGGTACTCCTGGATCTCCTAGTTTCTTAGGTATTCCACCCTTAAAAGTGTAGTTGGCAAGCATGTTGGAAATCTCTACTTCAGGTATCTTCCCTTTATTGGTAATAATATCTTTCATATATTTAGCATAAGGATTTGTTTTAAGCACATCAGTCAAACGCATACGCAAAAAGATAGGTCTAATCATTTCAGTAAATCGCTCAAAATCCTCATCATCCTTTTTCTTGGATGGTTTCGGAGGAAAAGGCATGGGTTTCTGAACCCATAATTCTCTTTCCCTACCCTGCTTCCTAGCAACAAAGTCTATCTTATCATAACGTTAATTCTTTGATTGTGGGTTATCAAGATCAACAATAGGTTCAATCTCTACATCATTATCATTGCTAGGTTGAGCATCATCATGAACATCATCATTAACATTATCACTAGGTTCATGTTCATTACCAGATTGTGTCTCAGCATCAGAAACAGATATATCATTGAGATTCTCAGGTGTGTCAGCTACAGGTTCACTAGAAGCATGCAAAGTCCTATCATTTTTCTTTTTCTTCTTCTTAGAAGAACTAGGTGCATCTAAATTAGCTCTCTGAGAATCTTGCTCAATTCTCTTAGGATGGCCTTCAGGATACAAAGGTTCCTAATTTATTTTACCACCTCTAGTTGCAACTTTAACAGAATAGTCATTATTCTTACTATTTAATTCATTGAGCAAATCATTCTGAGCCTTAAGTACTTGTTCTACTTGAGTGGTAACCATAGAAGCATGTTTACTAATGAGTTTCTATTCACCTTTAACTCTAGACATATAATCACTCAAGCGTTCAATCATATAAGCATTGCGTTGCAATTGTCTACCAACATAAGCATTGAAGTTTTCTTGTTTCACAATGAAATTGTCAAACTCATCCAAGCATTGGCTAGCAGACTTATAATGAGGAATATCACCTTCATCAAATCTATAAAGATAATTTACCTTTACTACCTGTGTCGGGTTATCAAGACCATGTATTTCTTCAATAGATGGTAAATTCTTAACATCTTCACCTTTAATACCTTTTTCTTTCATAGATTTCTTCGCCTCTTGTATATCTTCAGGACTGAGAAATAGAACACCTCTTTTCTTCGGAGTTGGCTTAGGGGCTGGTTCAGGAAGTGTCCAATTATTTTCATTGGCCAACATATTATTCAATAGTAATTTAGCTTGATCAACTGTTCTTTCCCTGAAAACACAACCAGCGCAACTATCCATGTGGTCTCTGGGGTTAGTCCATTATAAAAGACATCAAGTATATCATTCCTCTGAAGAGGATGATCAGGCAAAGCATTAAGTAACTGGAGAAGCCTCCCCCAAGCTTGTGGGAGACTCTCTTCTTCAATTTGCACAAAGTTATAAATTTCCCGTAAGGCAGCTTGTTTCTTATGAGCGAGAAAATATTTAGCAGAGAAGTAATATATCATATCCTGGGGACTACGCACACAACTAGGATCAAGAGAATTAAACCAAGTCTTAGCATCACCCTTTAACGAGAAAGGAAATAACTTAAGGATATAGTAATAACGAATCTTTTCATCATTAGTAAACAGGGTGGCTAGATCATTCAACTTAGTAAGATGTGCCACAACAGTTTCAGATTCATAGCCATGGAAAGGATCAGATTCAACCAAAGTAATTAACTCAGGATCAACAGAGAAATCATAATCCTTATCAGTAACAAAGATAGGTGAAGTAGCAAAAGCAGGGTCATGTTTCATTCTAGCATTCAAGGACTTTTCTTTCAGCTTAGCTAATAATTTCTTAAGATCATATCTATCGTTGCAAGCAAGAAAGTCTCTAGCAGTTTCTTCATCCATCACATAACCCTCAGGAACAACATGCAATTCATAACTAGGGGGAGAAGCTTCATCATCACTTTCATAAATATTACCAGTTTCATTATTTGCATTCTCCCTAACCTTAGCAATTTGTTCATCTAGAAATTCCCCTAGTGGCACAGTATTATCAGACATAGAGGTAGTTTCATCATACATAGCAAAAGTGGCATCATCAAGAACATATGACATATCAGATTCAATAGTAGGAGTAGGTGTCGCAAGTTTACTCATAATAGAGGGTGAATCAAGTGCAGAGCAAGATGGCAGTTCCTTACCTCCCCTCGTAGTTGAGGGATAGATCTTGGTTTTCGAGTCCTTCAACTTCTTCATAGTGATCAATAGATATAAATCCCAAGTGACTTAGAGAATAGAGCTATGCTCCCCGGCAACGGCGCCAGAAAATAGTCTTGATAACCGACAAGTGTAGGGGATCGCAAAAGTTTTTGAGGGTAAAGTATTCAACCCAAATTTATTGATTCAACACAAGGGGAGCCAAAGAATACTCTTAAGTATTAGCAGCTGAGTTGTCAATTCAACGACACCTGGAAACTTAGTATCTGCTGCAAGGTAGTTTAGTAGCAAAGTAATATGGTAATAGTGGTAACAGCAATAAAATTAACGGTAGTGTTTTTGTAGTTTTTGTAACAGTAGCAGTGGAAAAGTAAATAAGCAACAAGCAATAGGTGAAAAGCTCATAGGCATTGAATTGGCGATGGGGAATTTTGTCGGATGCGATTCATCATGTAAAATTTATAACCTAGGGTGACACAGAACTAGCTCCAGTTCATCAATGTAATGTAGGCATGTATTCCGAATATAGTCATACGTGCTTATGGAAAAGAACTTGCATGACATCTTTTGTCCTACCCTCCCGTGGCAGCGGGGTCCTAATGGAAACTAAGGGATATTAAGGCCTCCTTTTAATAGAGTATCGGACCAAAGCATTAACACATAGTGAATACATGAACTCCTCAAACTACGGTCATTACCGGGAGTGGTCCCGATTATTGCCACTTCGGGGTTGCCGGATCATAAGACATAGTAGGTGACTATAGACTTGCAAGATAGGATCAAGAACACACATATATTCATGAAAACATAATAGGTTCAGATCTGAAATCATGGCACTCGGGCCCTAGTGACAAGCATTAAGCATAGCAAAGTCATAGCAACATCAATCTCAGAACATAGTCGATACTAGGGATCAAACCCTAACAAAACTAACTCGATTACATGGTAAATCTCATCCAACCCATCACCGTCTAGCAAGCCTACGATGGAATTACTGATGCACGGTGGTGAGCATCATGAAATTGGTGATGGAGGAAGGTTGATGATGACGATGGCGACGATCTCCACTCGCCGGAGCCCCGAACGGACTCTAGATCAGCCCTCCCGAGAGAGATTAGGGCTTGGCGGCGGCTCCATATCATAAAACACGATAATTCTTATTCTCTGATTTTTCTCTCCCGGAAAGTGAATATATGGAGTCCGGGGGGTACGTCGGTGGAGCATCAGGGGGCCCACGAGGCAGGGGGCGCGCCCAGGGGGAGGGTGCGCGCCCCCACCCTCGTGGACAGGGTATGGCCGCCCTGACGTGGATCTTTCCATAGATATTTTTTATATTTTCCAGAACAATTCTCCGTGAATTTTCAGGTCATTCCGAGCACTTTTTATTTCTGCACAAAAACAACACCATGGCAATTCTGCTGAAAACAACGTCAGTCGGGGTTAGTTCCATTCAAATCATGCAAGTTAGAGTCCAAAACAAGGGCAAAAGTGTTTGGAAAAGTAGACGTTGGAGACGTATCACGGCTCCTTATCGTAAAACGCGATAATTCTCCCTATCTGATTTTTTTCTCCCTGAAAGTGAATATATTGAGTCTGGGGGTACATAGGTGGAGCAACAGGGGGCCCACGAGGAAGGGGGCGCGCCCAGGGGGAGGGGGCGCGCCCCCACCCTCGTGGACAGGGTATGGGCCCCTGGCTTGGATCTTTCTGTAGATATTTTTTAGATTTTTCTAAAATAATTCTTCGTTGATTTTCAGGTTGTTCTGGGAACTTTTAATTCCACACAAAAATAATACCATGGCAATACTGCTGAAAACAGCGTCAGTCTGGGTTAGTTCCATTCAAATCATGCAAGTTAGAGTCCAAAACAAGGGCAAAAGTGTTTGGAAAAGTAGATACGTTGGAGGCGTATCACCCTGCCTCGTGGGCCACCTAGAAACCCCCAGATGCCCATTGAGGGAGTCTTGGATTAGGGGGTCCTCATGTGGCCGGACAAACTCCTGGTGGGCTGGACTGGTGGGCCATGAAGATTACTCTAGAAGACCATCTCTCGTATCCGGATAGGACTCCAGAATTCCTGTAATGGCAAGTTTAGGCTCGGGTGTAGATTTTCCTTCCTCTGGAAGATGATATGTACAAACCCCAGGCCCCTCCGGTGTGATTAAAACCGGAGGGTTTAGTCCGTAGAGGCCAATAGAGAATCATTCAATCCTCATAGGCTGAAACTTAGGGTTTTAGCCTTTACGATCTCGAGGTAGATCAACTCTTGTACACATATTCATCCATATTAATATAGCAGGAAGTAGGGTTTTACCTCGATCGAGAGGGCCTGAACCTGGGTAAACATCGTGTCCCCTGTCTCCTGTTAACATCAATCCTCAGACGCATATTTCGGGACCCCCTACCTGTGATCCGCCGGTTTTGACACCGACATTGGTGCTTTCATTGAGAGTTCCACTATGTCGTCGATGGAAGGTTTGATGGATCACGCCATCAACTGCAACGGCGACGTCAAGGGGATTTTCCCTCCCGGCCAACTCTTCGTGTTCGGCGGCTTCACGCTTCGGGCCAACACTGAAGGCCACCTTGAGCAGATCCAGAGCTACGCCCCTGGCCATCATGTCAGATTCGGTAGCCTGAACTACGCTGCCGGCGTCCACGAAGACTTGATCTTCGTTGGATTCGAGCCAGCGGACACCCCTCTCTACCATCACGAAATTTCTGTAAAATCTCCGGTGCTACATTTATCCGATGGTGGCTGTTATAATCTTGTTACACATTGGTCTCGGCTGCAGCATAAGCTACTATCTATGATATCACATCACAATTTGAACTACATTTCTGCATTTGCCTTAACGTCTCACTTGTACGAAAACTATTAGCAGAAGAACATTCATTCTCAAGGGACCACAGAATCTCGCAACTATACTGCACACTGCATTACTCTTGTGGGTACCTCTTGCCCTGTATGACCATACTTACTTTCATAGCTGTTTGATTATGTAGCATCACTGCACATGTTAGCCTCGTTATCGTCCATTTGGTGGACATTATAAGATCCGTATGGACTCTTACATAAATTTAGAATCAACCCAATGCTTTTAAAGAGGTTTAGCTCTGTAGTCCTCTTGTAAGGACTGAACGTCATCTATCACTGTACTTACATTAACAGCTACTCCCTCCGTCCCATAATATAAGAACGTTTTGTACAGTACACCAGTGTTCAAAACACTCTTGTATTATGGGAAGAGGGATTGGTTCATTGTGTAGCATTCTGCATCTTATCTCCCTCGCCGACCATTTACTAAAAAAGATCAGATCTATATTTAATCTTACCAAAAAGTAGAATACACAGACAATGCCAGTGCAGAAGTCTAGCCCATTGCTCTTGTCAGTACATTTTGTCCTGTAATGCTTGTACTTCCAGGGATTGGTAGTTGATTATGTAGCATCAATCTGCATCTTATCTTCATTATCCTCTATCCCTTCCAGTATTATCATATCTATAATTACTCTCTACAAAATGTCGAGTACATGCAATGCTTATGAAGAAGATTTTGTGCTGAAATTCTTGAGTTATCCTTCCTTTGACATGGAGTAGGGCATTATAAAGCCGGTGTTAACTGTTAATGTAAGTCAGTCCTTCTAAAGCCTTTATCCTCAACTAATGTTTAATTTGCTCATACTCCCTATCATTTATTGCTGTTTAGTTTGCTGTTTCTACCAAAATGCATGTTTGCAAAAACCGTAAGTTCTAAGGTTTACTTATAAAACCAAATTCCTTATTCATACCATGCACATTACTCAATACTCCCTATACGTATGCTTTTTTTTGTGGATCTATAATCCAGTGTGTAGTGAAGTAGCCCATGTTTGCACCTTGTCATCTCCTATTTTGTCTTACTGATGTGGCTGATGATATGAACAACATGCCATGCACATTAACCAAAATAGATACAATGATTTTCTTTGCCCTTCATCTATGCTTGTTATGTTGACATGGTAATCCAGTAGTGTGGTGAAGCTCCCCGCATTATGAACAATGCCAGATTATGCTATTGATATTTTGAACATACTCTTTATTTTCTAATTTGAAATAGGATGGAATTGACAGCACAGTTATCATCTTTGTTTATACACATGCAAAACATGTCATCTCTCTGCTTTGTTTCAGGGTGATATGCCTGATGGCATGCACAAGTCTGCTGAAGGCTGTGAGACAAACCCAACATATATTGCAGCAATGAAGGTAAAACATCTTGAAGATAGTGAGACAACCCCAAAGTCTTGTCTTGATGCAGTGTTCAAGTTACTTGAGACTAGCAGTGAGACAAGCTCACAGAATTCATTGTCTGAATCAGTTCGACTTCTTCCGTCCCAAGTTCTAGCAGAAAGGCATTCTACAACTCAACTTCGACTTGAAGTCCTAACTCTAAGAAAGATTGTGGAGAACACCAATGAGAACCTCATCGCTAAATAGCTACACCTGGAAGCTATGACCGACATGCTAGGCCGGTCTCACAGCCTTTCTCAGCAGCTTGCGCAACAGTTCCCGCGCAAGGCTAACCTTTCTTGAACTGTCTTGGAAGTGGTCTTGGTTCAGTATTATTTTGTTACGCTGCAATGGTGCCCAGTTTTTGTAATCTGCTTCTTCGTTGCGCTTTATGATCACTGGTGGCGAACTTCGATGCCCAGTGGATGTAATATACCATAAATCCTTTATTGTATAGTGTAGGTTTCTTCTTAGTTACTATGCCGTAATTTCTTTATTATATAGGGTAGGTTTGTTCTTAATTCTTACTAGTTACTGCCATCATTCGCTATCTAAAAAAAATCAGATGTAGTCGACCAGGCCAAAACATTCGCCATTAACGAGCTTGGTGTTTAGCGGGCCATAATTGGGCAGGCCTGCATCTTTCTTGGGCCCGAATCATTGGGGCCTTCACACTTTGCGTGAGGCCCACAACTTACACCGACCTATATTTTAGTTGGGCCTTTTGTGGACCCAACGCTTAGTTTGGCCCGGGTAGCGTTGGGCCATTAACAGGCTGAATATTGTAGTGGCCTGTTACGACCCAGATGAAACCATGGGCCTTTAGCAGGCCGAAATGCATATTGGGCCTCAATTTTCACTAGTCGTCGACGGGCCTTCAGCAGGTTGAAATGTAGACGGGGTCTTTTGGGCCTAGTTATATCATGGACAGTTACCAGGCCGAAACATATCTCGGGCCTTAGTTGGGCCACTGATATCATGGGCCTTTAAGAGGCCGAAAGCTTAGTACAGACATCAACGGGCCGAATTATGTGACATGCCTTTAACAGGCCCAAAGTCACGTTGGGCTTAACTGTTGCCACCTTTATCACGGGCCGTTAGTGGGCCCGATGTCCTGTCGGACCATATATGGCCCATGGGCATAGGGATGGCAATGGGGACAATCCCCTATGGGGATACCTACAACATCCCCATCCCCATCTATTCCTTATCATCCCATCCCCATCCCCGTTTACATGACTAGGGATGAAATTTCCCCATACCTATGCCCCACTGGGGAACAGGGCCCCATTAGGGTCCCCATCCCCATAAACAAATACTCATATACATAATATGACACCCTATAATCAAGATACATAAATGGTGTTGTCCTTGTCCTGCTAATGCATATCTAGGTCGTACTAACTTCTTGGTCATGGTGGCAGCTGAGATGAGGACGTGATATAGGTTTAAAGTTATTTTCCAGAGCTTTTTTTGTTTTCGCAAGTTTGTTTGTGAATATTTTAAGGTTGACCGCAGTGTCACAGTTACTAACCGGGCCCCCGATGGGTATTGGGTCTGGGGAATAGAATATCGTCCCCATCCCCATTGTACCCTATGGGGAATAAATTGGTTTGGTAAATATCCCCATGGGTATGTTTTTCACCCATCCCCACCCCCTAATAGATGAAATCCCCATGGGTTTGGCGGGTATGGGGCCCTGTTGCCATCCCTACATGGGCAGCACGGGCCATCCCCAGGCCGAAAGTCACACCGGGCTGAAATGGGCCCATGTCTACATCGGGCCTCTAACAGGCCAAAAGTCACTGGGCTGTTGATGGGCCTCGAACCCCTCGTTGGTTACCCCAAGTGGAAGGTGTAAGATGCAGTAAGTAGAAGTGTTTTCCCTTAGCAAAGATGCCAAGGATCGAATCCCCAGAGACTCCTAGGTTCAACAGGTAGGTGTCAACTGCTAACGGCGCAATTAGCAATCAACGTGGACCTGCACACAGATACAAATAACTTTGCTCCCAACGAGTACAGAGAGGTTGTCAATCTCTCCGGCCTTGTAGTTCACAAAGGGTTAAAAGCAATATGATAGTAGTGATAGATAGTGTTTTGCAATAGTAAATAAAGTAGCGAAAAGTAAATAGTGTATGTGATCAATGATGGTAATATGGACCGGAGTCTCATGATGTTCACTAGTGATGTCTCTCTCCCAAAAGAAGATAAAACAACTATGTGAGGTAACAAATTACAGATGGGCAATTGACAGGACCACGAACGCAAACCAATGCTGACTACATTGCAAGAAAGTTTGAGGTTCAAAGCATGGGCGGTACGCCAAAGTAAGTAGACCGAAATCCATCAATATCTACTACTAATCATCCACCTTGAGATATCTATCCAGAACATCTCGCTGGTATTAAGTTGCGAGTCCCACCCATAGTGTAAACTCAATGCAACAGACAACTGCATTAAAAGAACTTTGCGTAAAGTAAACAATCCTTGCACCCGCGGGCACAAGCACCGTTGTTTTCCCCCTTGTGGCAACAGCACATCCCCTAGACTCATGTTTCTGTCACTCAAGCTAGTCATCGAGGGGCATGAACCCACAATCGAGCAAAACGTTCCCTCTTGGAGTCACTACCTATTACTCGGCCAAAGCAATAAATAACGACGGAGAACATGCAAGAATTACTTATGAACTAAAATATAAAAGAGGTGAATCAAATATATTACTCAAGATCAATCTGAACATAATCTCATAATCCATCGGATCCCAGCAAACTCAACATAGCAACAGCATAAGGATTACATAGGTGCCTCGATCATGTAGGGCAGCTCACGAGGACTAATTAGTGAAGCACAAGAACGGGAGGAGAACATCACATAGCTACTGGTCATGGACTCATGGTCCAAGGGAGACTACTCACGAGTCATCCGGGAGGCGTCCATGGTGGTGGAGAAGCTCCCGGTGGTGATCCTCCCCTCCGACAGGGTGCCGGGAAGAGTTCTCCTGGTGCTCCCGATCTTGGAAGCGGCGGCGGTGGCGGAACAGAGATGGGATCGCGAAAAAAAGTCCTGTTCTGAGGGTTACGGGGAACCCTTTAAATATATGCCAAAGTAGGGCACCGGGGGAGCCTCGGGGGGCCCAGGCGCCCCCCCCCCCGGCGCGGCCCAGGGGGGGGGGCTCCCACAGGGCGCCTGGAGCCCCTGTGCCCCCCCAGGCTGCCCTTCGGACGCAGTGTTGTTTCCGTATCGCTGATTTTTTATATAATTTTTCTGGATTTTTCTGGGCAGTTCTCGAAACGTGAAAACCTGAAATACAAAAACAGCCGAAAACAGAAACTGGCACTAGGGTGCACTGGATTAGTAAGTTAGTCCAAATATGATCAAAACTGTATGGAAGTGTATGAATATCATAGCAATATCACCCAAAAGTGGCATGGAGCAAGCAGAAATTATAGATACGTTTTGGACGTATCAGCTGTAATTGGGCCCAAATATTCGGCGAACATTTAACGAGCCAGATCTGGCTTCGGGCCGTGAATGGGCCCAAATATTCGGTGAAGAATTAACGAGCCAGATCTGCCTTCGGGCCGTAAATGGGCCTTTATTAAGCAGGCCGTTATTGGGCTGTCCCACTAGTACGTGAGTAAGTACTACGGGCCTTTGACTGGGCCGACCTTTTTAACCTATATGTGCCTCTGTTGGGCCGTGCCACGTGTCGATGTATCATAGGCCAAAAGACGTCATGGGCCATACATGGGCCGGAAGTTAAAACGGGCTGGAATTATATTGGACGGACCACATGACGCTACCGGGCCTAATTCGGATAGGCCGTAAACGGGCCCTAGGTTAGCGGGTTGTAAATGGGCTATATGTGAACATGCCGTTAACAGGATTGCCGTGGGCCGGCCCGCCACCTTTTGACCAAATCAAACAGGCCGGCCTATCCACATGAATGGGCTCTGTTGGGCCGTGCCATGTGTCGACGTATCATAGGCGCTTTGGGTCCAATGAGTGGATGACATCTGTCCCAACGGTGAGCCGACACGTGTTTCCTCCAGCCAATGATGATTTTACACGTGGAAAATCCCCATTGGTCGGGGTTGTTAACGGGTTATCGGATCCAAAACCAGACCCGATAGCTTAACGGTGTTTCGTTACGATGGATGCCACGTGTCGATCACCCTTGACGAAAGCACTTCTATGACGCGTGATTTATCGTCATGGAAGTGGACACTTCCGTGATGATAATTTTGGTAATGTCATCGAACACTTCTACGACAGCACATGTATGACTATCTTGATTTGGTCATAAATTTGTCATGGATGTACATGCATGACAAAAAACGTGACCTACTGTGACAAACACGTATCATCACGGAAGTGTATTTTTTTGTAGTGAATCTAATTAGGCGCCTATCGCCGAATTCGGTGCTGCAGATATTTTCCAGCACTCACCACTCGACGGCATGTTAAGGTCGTTGAGATCACTCTCCTTGGACGAGAACACACAGCCGCACTATATCCGGTTCGAACTGGAGGCTGACGAACAGCCGCGCTATACCCAGGGGATGAAGAATTTTGTTCCCCACCCACCACCCACTTGGTAGCCACGGTTGAAGATCTAACCGATCTACTCGACTATGCTTCAGAAGACTTCGACGGGATGGACCTCGAAGCTGAAGTAGATACAGATAAAAGCATGCCCATAACAGGGCGGTGGAAAGCTACGTCTTCATACGACGTGTATATGGCCGACACACTCAAAGAGGCAAAAGGCAATGGTGAAAACAATCTGGTAAAGGATAAACCTGCCAAACAACCTCCCAAGCATCGGCGTCCAAAACGCCGAGAAAAATCCCGTAAAGGAAAAGACAGCAACACCGCAACTAATGACGTTGATATACCGGAACAAGCCGAAGACCTGCGTTAGAGCAGGAGGAGCGAGAGGACGGCAAACAGAGTCCGAAGCCACAATCCGATGACAGCGATGCCAAAGACGGTGACTATGAATCAATCTTCGAAGAAGAGGTTAGCCTGGATGACGACGAATGTACCATCCCAGAAGAACCCTCCGAACGAAAACACTTCCATCGGCGGCTTATAGCCACCGCATGGAGCTTAAAAAAGCAGCAGAGACAGCTTTGATCTGCACAAGACACACTCAATGATAGATGGAATGAGGTGCTAGACGCCGAACAGAGACATGGCTTTAATGGCCAAACCAAAGGCTATCTCAAGCGCAAGCTGCTTCCCGAATTCGACAACGAGGCTATTGTGCCCGTCCCACCGAAATATAACATCGCTGACAAGCCGGACGGACCACCTCGCGGATGGGATAGAGTCGCTAGCAATGGCATAAACAAGCCCCCACCCCACAAAGGAAAGGAGTACGCAGCCCAAGTCCGAAAGCATGATCTGCGGGAGGACCTAAACAAAAAAGCTAGCAAGACCAGGTCTATATTCGGACCCAGAGATCGAGCTCCCGCACGGGACGGCGACTATCAAGCCAATCGCGCCGGTGACATACCAGTTCGAGGTCAATACCGAACACCACAACCATCGGACATACGCCACAATATAGCAAGATACAGAGGAGCTTCACACCCTCTATGCTTTACCGATGAGGTACCGGGTCATGATTTCCCAGAAGGGTTTAAAACCGTGAGCATAGAAGCGTACGATGGAACGACGAATCCTGCTGTCTGGATAGAAGATTTTATCACATTCACATGGCTCGAGGAGATGATCTCCACGCCATCAAATATTTACCCCTCAAGCTGAAAGGACCAGCTCGGTACTGGCTAAACAGTCTCCCTGAAAACACAATTGGGAGTTGGGAAGAACTTGAGGACGCTTTTCGGGCCAATTCTCAAGGGACTTATGTCCGGCCCCCAGACGCTGATGATTTAAGTCGCATCATACAACAACCCGAGGAGTCAGCCCGCAAGCTTTGGAACCGGTTTCTCACTAAAAAGAACCAGATCGTCGACTGTCCGGACGCCGAAGCCTTAGCGGCATTCAAGCATAGTATCCGGGACGAGTGGCTAGCCAGACACCTTGGACAGGAAAAGCCGAGGACAATGGCAGCCCTAACTACACTCATGACTCGCTTTTGCCCGGGTGAGGATAGCTGGTTAGCTCGTAGCAGTACCAGTGACCCTGGAACATCTGAAGTCAGGGACGGCAATGGAAAGCCACGACACAATAAAAACAAGCGTCGAAACAATCCTGGAAGCCCAGATGATACAACGGTAAACACCGAATTCAGCGGCTCCAGACCCGATCAATGGAAGAAGCCATTTAAAGGCAATAAAGACGGTCCATCAAGTTTGGACAGAATATTAGACAGGCCGTGCCAAATCCATGGCACCCCAGAGAAACCTGCCAATCACACCAACTGTAACTGTTGGGTTTTCAAGCAGGCCGGCAAGCTAAACGCCGAACACAAGGGGAAGGAGCCTTAGAGCGAAGACGAGGATGAACCTCGCCAACAAAATATAGGGGGACAGAAGAAATTTCCACCAGAGGTCAAAACAGTGAACATGATATATGCCACTCATATCCCAAAAAGGGAGCACAAACGCGCACTCCGCGACGTCTATGCCATTGAGCCTGTCACCCCAAAATTCAACCCATGGTCAGCCTGTCCGATCACTTTCGATCGCAGGGATCATCCGAATAGTATTAGGCACGGGGGTTCGACTTCCTTAGTGCTTGACCCAATAATAGATGGATACCATCTAATCCGAGTCCTTATGGACGGCGGCAGTAGTCTCAATATGATATATCAGGACACTATCCGCAAGATGGGGGTCGACCCATCAAGAATCAAGCCAAGCAGCACGACCTTTAAAGTAGTGATACCGGGCGTTGAAGCTCTCTGCACAGGCTCCTTAACATTGGAGGTTGTATTCGGTTCTCCCGACAACTTTCGAAGCGAAGAACTATCTTCGACATAGCTCCATTCCGAAGTGGCTATCACGCCCTACTCGGAAGAACGACCTTCGCCCGCTTTAGTGCAATCCCGCATTATGCGTATTTAAAGCTTAAGATGCCTAGACCACGTGGCGTTATCACGATCAATGGAAATATGGAGCGCTCTCTCTGTACTGAGCAAGATACTACGACCTTAGAAGCCGAAGTACAATGCGGCCTATTCAAGCCAGATAATGTGTCAATAGCGGACACAGCTAAACGTGTCCGGCACACGCCTCAGTGCGGCAGCTCAGATGAACCTGAGCAAGATTGACAGCTATGCCCCCATCGACCGCCCCACAAGATGATAGCATATGTGCCTCGAGTACATAATTATGCCCTAAAAATTCCTTGGGCGGCGACGAGGGGCACCCACATACAGTTCGTAGTTCGGCTAGACCCTATTCGGACTTTAAACTTATCTTCTCTTGGTTCATTAAAACGAACCAGACTTACTTTGGCCACACTGGATTGACTTCTTCGTTTCCAGGTTTTATTTCTTTCTACAGATGGACATCATACTCATACCTTCAATGACACATTACAGAGGAGAAAACGGTGCACACGTGCAGCAGGGACCCGCACTAAGGTTTCTTTTTTAGATTAAGACCCTTTGTAAACCTTTTTTCTCTTTCTTGTTATATACCTTTTTGGCATGTAAAATGTCCAAAAAAGGTCATCGACATTATCTGTTAAGTTTGCGGCTCGCCGTACTATAGAGTGATATTAATAGAACAATTTTATCCATGTCATATTCGGAGTTTTATTCACTCACCATCGAATGTTCTCTTCTCACATCAGATTGCCATATGTGCCTTGTCAATAAAGGTATACTACCAGGGGCTGCATTCAGTCCTGGTATATGCTGAAAAGACGGAACACCTATAAGGAGTGTTCGGCGTCCTGGATGTTTGCATTATATGCATCAGTTTCGAATCATGTCTGCGGTCAATAGTTGGGTTGCCTGGCTCCTGTGCTTACCCCTACGTTCCCGATTGTTCAGCTAGGGTGTAAAGGGAGAACTGCTGCGATAGTACTTCTGGCTAGTCCGGTCAAGTACCTCAGTAGAGAAAGCCGAAAACTGACTGTCATGATAAGCGAGAACCTGGTCTGCAATCCATTGACTTAGTGTTATACTACAATCGATAGAGATCTACCCCGTGTTATACGAAGGGTTGGTTTTTTTCACCCAGCCAAATGCAATTGGATACTTCATCCGCACTAGGGGCTAGTACCTAGGCCACTTGTCAAACTCCTATGACTAAGTGAAAGGAATAACGCCGCATAGTCTGATTGCCTGGTTCGCTCCGCATACACCTCCTATACGGACCAAGACGTTGGATAAAGTGTGTATTTGCATATGACCGAACACCCGAGTACTATGTACCCGGGGGCTGAAGCCGACAACTGGAAACTTTCAGATTTAAGATAAACAGTCACACAGGAGGAAAAAAGACGCTGATATGATAAATAGCGCAAAAGTTATATACACTGGATTCACAAGCATAGTCTTTACATCCGGATACAATTAATCGAAAACAACATCTTTCGAACACTGGCCTTATACAAGGCGGGCGCCCTCGATGATGTCCTCGAAGTACTTCTCCGACTTGCGGTGCTCCTTGCCTGCGGGCGGGTCTGCAGTTGCTATATGCACTGCGTTCATCTTCACCCAATGCACTTTGACGCGCGTGAAGGCCATCCGAGCCCCTTCTATGCAAGCCAACCGCGTTAATGAGTCGACCCGCGGACACGCCTCGACGAGCCGGTTCACCAACCCGAAGTAACTACTTGGGATTGGCTCAACGGGCCATAGCTGGACTATCAAGTCCTTCATGGCTCAACTCGCTATGTTCTACAGCTCGACCAGCTGCTTCATCTAGTCGCTGAGGGGCATCGGATGTTTTGGCGCCTCGAACTGCAACCAAAACAGCTTCTCCGTGTTGTTCCACTCTAGGGCACGGAAATACTGGGCGGCGTCCGCGCTAGTCCTTGGAATATCAGCAAACACGCCTGGAGAACTCCACAATCGTGTCAGCCCAATATACTTCCGCCCTCCGAAGATGCTCTGTAAGAGAAATATCTTACCAGATGCTATCTGTCATGCCTGCTCGATCTCTTGACGAGCACTGCGTGCCTCGCCTCGCGCGTCCTGGGCAGACTTCACTGCCGCAGACAGTTCGGTTGCATGTTCCGAAGCCTTCTTCTCTGATGCCTCACACTTAAGGATGGCATCTTGGAGCTCGACCTCGACTTCAGACACCCGAGATTTGTGCTTCTCGCACTCCGCCTTTTCGGCCTCTAAATCAGCAGCTACTTTATCAGCGGCCGCCTTGTTTGCCTTGGCCTCCTCCTTGGCCCTGGCAACCTCGCCCTTGAGGGCCTCGAGCTCAGCGGCGCCAACTGTGTAATACAGAATACAATGTTAGAGTTTGTACTCATACTTAATAACTTAAGTCTTATTGACATTTAAATAAAAATCCGCATACCTTGTGTTTCATCAAAACGCCGGTTGATGCGGTCGAGGTCCGCATTGGCTACCTCGAGCTTCCGATTTAGTTCGACGACCTCTACGTCTCGTGGAGTCACCGTAACTAAAGAAGCCTGCACGACAGTTCAACTCTGTAAATATGCTACTCTATGGATACTTCGTCCGATTCTTTTTAGAATCACACAAAGCATCATGAGCTACTGGCTATATATGTGCACATAAAACAAATTAAATTTCTTAAAAGCATTACATGGCTTACCTCAAAGCCTCTTAAAAGGCTGTTGAAGGCTTCATTCAGTCCGCTCTTGACGGACTGAATCTTCTTCATCACCGCACCCATTATGGTGCGGTGTTCTTCAATGATGAGAGCACTTCGCAGTGCTCCGTCCATAGAATCCGGCGCCTCCGGATTCACTCCGGGCGCCGCCGTATCCTCCTCCGCTTGAGGAATGGGATCTTCAAACCGCGGAGCCGCGCTAGGCTCCGGGATGGTGTTCGGTGGGGCCCCAGACTGTTTGGGCCCCACGTCTTCAGTCTCCATGGGGGCCGTCTCCCCATGGTCAGCGGCCGCCGAGGTATTACCCTCGGCCGCCCTGTCTCCTGCCCCGCCCTCATCTCCTTGGGCGGAGAGAACCCGCTGGGACGACACTTCGGTGTCCCGGCCGATTAAGAGCGATGGAGCCCAGACTGGCGGGTCACTCTCCGTCCCCCTAGGCGCCAGAGAGTTCCCCTCAGATGATGTAACATCAGGGTTTACACCGGGAGGGCTGTAGGTCAGCAGGAGAAAAATATTAAGTAAAATACTAGAAAAGCTGAATAAACAGAGGTGCATCACTTGAGTCCGGGCTGACTTACATCTCGGGCAGGAGTTTCACCCCGGGCTTCACCACGAAGCTATGTTCGGACGAATCTGAACTATCTCTGAGCTTCATCTTCCTCTTCCTCCGGGGTGCGGCCGTGCTCGCATCAGTAACGACCCCCCACTTCGTCCCCCTGCCTTGCAGGGGAGGTCTTCTTCTTCCTCCTCTTCCTCCTCATCATCTTCCTCCGCCTCGTCGGAGGAAAGAATATGGAGGTCCTCGGGCTCCTTGCCCACAGGATGGGGACTGTTTCCAGCCCCCTTGCCCTTTGTCTTCTTGGGCTTCTTGGTCGGCGCCTTGTACGTCACCGGAACCAGCATTGCCGTCAATAGAGGCAACGCTGGGTCTTCGGGTAGAGGTGACGGACACTTGACCCAGGTTGCCTTCTTTGTCCAAGCCTGTATATCACATAAAAATTCCAACTCCTATTATCATTAAGTAATAGGAAAGGACAAGTGGTCGGCAGAGATCATTATTACCTCAGTGGTGGAAACTTCAGTACTGAAGCCCGCATCCTCATTCTCTTCGGGCCATTCCCCCTGGCTCTTGAAGAGGTGCTTCCAGATCTCTTTGTGCATGGAGCCGAAGAGATGCTTTAGCGGCTTGTCTCCTGCCGGATTGAACTCCCATCGGGAGGAATCCCAGCTTTGGCAAGGGAGAACAAGACGGGTCGGCATCACCTGGACCACGGAGGAGAGAAGGTGCCCCTTGGAGATCACGCCATACACACGGCCCACGAGAGTCGTCACCTCTGTGGGTGACCCCCAGATCAGACCCTTTTTGGTCCTGGAGGTTAGCCTCTCTGGGGGTCCGGATCTGAAAGCAGGCTCCGCCGCCCAGTTGGTGTCACGGGGCTCGGTGATATAGAACCACACCTGCTGCCAGACTTTGTTCATCTCCACGAATGAGCCCTTGGGCCAAGTTGCATTCGGGAGCTTACTAATCATAGAGCCCCCGCACTCTGCATGTTCCCCGTTCACCACCTTCGGCTTCACATTGAAGGTCTTAAGCCACAGGCCGAAGTGTGGGGGACGCGGAGAAAAGCTTCACACATCACTATGAATGCGGATATGTGAAGGATTGAGTTCGGAGCTAGATCGTGGAAATCTAGCCCGCAGAAAAACAGAAGAGCCCGGACGAACGGGTGGAGTGGAAACCCTAGCCCCCTAACAAAATGAGAGGTGAAAAATACCCTCTCGCCCGCCTTAGGGATGGGACTCACCTGGCCCTTAGGGGGGCCTCGGTGTGCAATGTCGTCGGCGAGATACCCCGCACTCCATAGATCCTTCACGGTCTTTTCGGTGACCGTAGAAGCCTCCCACTTGCCTCTGGCACCGGATTCAGCCATTGCTGGGAAGGGGGGTAGTGGTTGAGGAACGAGGAGTTGTGGGCGCAAGAGATGAGAGTACGGGAGCAAGGGAGATTGGAGAGCTCAAGCTTGAGGAAGGCGTGGGGCTGATGAAAGGGATTGGAGTCCTTTTATAACGTTGCGAATACAGAGCGTCCCCCCACCTTAGCCATAAAACTCGGCGGTTCCCAAAGCGGTCGTGCGTAATGCGCGGCCTGGGTGCTCACGTCACAATGATGAAAATCCCACAATAAGCGGGCACGATCTCTATTCTGACGGGACGTGTCAATGAGGATATGCCTCGAAATGCGAAACTAGGACCAAATAAAACGGTTCGATGTGTTAGTGGGTTGGACGTGGCGCTTCACCCAAAAGTTGTTAGTAAAGACACATTATTCATTTTATTTAAAAGCCTTGCATTCGAGGCTAAGGGTTGTACTAATCTTGCAGAGCCGAACACAATCCATCAATTTGCAGAAGATATATTCGGGAGGAGTAACCCGCCTTGCAATGCCGAAGGCAATACGGAAGCTGAAATCATCATCATCGAAGATAGGTTCAGGGGCTACTGAGGGAGTCCATGATCCGGGGGTCCTCATGTGGCCGGACAAACTCCTGGTGGGCCGGACTGGTGGGCCATGAAGAATACCATAGAAGATCATCTCTCGTATCCAGATAGGACTCCTGAATTCCTGTAATGGCAAGTTTAGGCTCGGGTGTATATTTTCCTTCCTCTACAAGATGATATGTACAAACCCTAGGCCCCTCCGGTGTGAATATAAACCGGAGGGTTTAGTCCATAGAGGCCAATAGAGAATCATTCAATCATCATAGGCTGAAACTTAGGGTTTTAGCCTTTACGATCTCGAGGTAGATCAACTCTTGTACACATATTCATCCATATTAATATAGCAGGAAGTAGGGTTCTACCTCGATCGAGAGGGCCTGAACCTGGGTAAACATCGTGTCCCCTGCCTCCTGTTAACATCAATCCTCAGACGCATATTTCGGGACCCCCTACCCGAGATCCGCCGGTTTTGACATCGACACCCATGTTCTTGTATAAGGTGTCTTTTGCCCTGGAAAAAAATCATAAGGAAGCTTTCGGGATGAAGCGCCACCGTCTCGAGGCCGAACCTTGGCGGAACCAATCTAGGGCTCCGGCGGAGCTGTTCTGCCGGGGAAAGATCCCTCCGGGAGGGGGAAATCGTCACCATCGTCATCACCATCGATCCTCTCAGGAGGGGGTCAATCTCCATCAACTTCTTCACCAGCACCATCTCCTCTCAAACCCTAGTTCATCTCTTGTATCCGATCTTTGTCTCAAAACCTCAGATTGGTACCTGTGGGTTGCTAGTAGTGTTGATTACTCCTTGTAGTTGATGCTAGTTGGTTTATTCGGTGGAATATTATATGTTCAGATCCTTTATGCACATTAATACCCCTCTGATTATGAACATGAATATGATTTGTGAGTAGTTACATTTGTTCCCGAGGACATGGGAGAAGTCTTGTTATAAGTAGTCATGTGAATTTGGTATTCGTTCGATACTTTGATGAGATGTATGTTGTCTTTCCTCTAGTGGTGTTATGTGAACGTCGACTACATGACACTTCATCATTGTTTGGGCCTAAGGGAAGGCATTGGGAAGTAATAAGTAGATGATGGGTTGCTAGAGTGACAAAAGCTTAAACCCTAGTTTATGCGTTGCTTCGGAAGGGGCTGATTTCGATCCATATGTTTCATGCTATGGTTAGGTTTACCTCAATTCTTCTTTCGTAGTTGCGGTTGCTCGCGAGGGGGGTTAATCATAAGTGGGATGCTTGTCCAAGGAAGGGCAGTACCCAAGCACCGGTCCACCCACATATCAAATTATCAAAGTAACGAACGCGAATCATATGAGCATGATGAAAACTAGCTTGACGATAATTCCCATGTGTCCTCGGGAGCACTTTACTTTTTATAAGAGTTTGTCTAGGCTTGTCCTTTGCTACATAAAGGATTGTGCCACCTTGCTGCACCTTCTTTACTTTTGTTACTTGTTACCCGTTACGAACTACCTTATCACAAAACTATCTGTTATCGATAATTTCAGTGCTTGTAGAGAATACCTTACTGAAAACCGCTTGTCATTTCCTTCTACTCCTCGTTGGGTTCGACACTCTTACTTATCTAAAGGACTACGATAGATCCCCTATACTTGTGGGTCATCACCTTACTAGGAATTTCTTTTTCATGAACATTCCTACTAAACTTGGAAAAAATAAACTCATGAGACTCGTCACCAAAACTAACACCAACAATTTGCTTCTTACAATCTATCCTAGCATTAGCTGTATTCAAGAAAGGTCTACCAAATATAATGGAACATAAGTCATCTTGTGGGGAACCAAGAACAAGAAAATCAGTAGGGTATTTTATTTTCCCACACAATACTTCAACATCTCTAACAATCCCAATTGGTGATATAGTATCTCTATTAGCAAGATTAATAGTGACATCAATGTCTTCTATTTCTGTAGGTGTTGTATCATTCATAATTTCTTGGTATAAAGAGTAGGGAATAGCACTCACACTAGCACCTATGTCACATAAACCATGATAGCAATGATCTCCTATTTTAACTGAAATAACAGGCATGCCCACAACGGGTCTATGTTTATCTTTTCTATCAGGTTTGGCAATTCTAGCAGCCTCTTCATTAAAGCAAATAACATGCCCATCTACATTTTCTTCCAAGAGATCCTTTACCATAGCAATATTAGGTTCTACTTTAATTTGCTCATCTGGTTTAGGTGTTCTAATATAGCTTTTGTTAACCACAGTTGAAACTTTAGCATGTTCCTTTATCTTAGCAGGGAAAGGTGGTTTCTAAATATAAGCAGAAGAAAAACTGGATCAACATTATAAAGTATAGGTTCTTCTTTAACTGGTATCGGTTCTTTAATTTCTTCTTTAATAGGTGGGTGATATTTAAACCACTTCTCTTTAGGGAGTTCAACATGGGTAAAAAATGATTCACAAAAGGAGGCTAATATCTCAAAGTCAAGTCCATATTTAGTGCTAAACATTTGAAAAGCATCGGTATCCATAAAAGGTTTAACACAATCATATTTAAGTTTAATACCGGACTATTTACCTTTGTCGAGTTCCCAATCTTCAGAGTTGTGTTTAATTATTCCAAAAGATCCCACCGGAATTCAATATTCTTCTTCATAAAAGAACCAGCACAGGAAGTATCAAGCATGGATCGATCATTATGAGAAAGTTGAGCATAAAAATTCTGGATAATAATTTCTCTTGAGAGCTCATGATTGGGGCATGAATATAACATTGACTTAAGCCTCCCCCAAGCTAGAGAGATACTTTCTCCTTCACGTGGCCAAAAATTATATATAAAATTCCGATCATGATGAACTAGATGCATAGGATAATTTTTCGGTGGAACTCCAATTTCAAACGATTCCAATTCCATGATCCAATATCATCGCATAGCCTATACCATGCCAATGATTTTCCCTTCAAAGATAAAGGGAAAACCTTTCTCATAACTTCATCCCTGGGTGAACCTGTAAGCTTAAACAATCCACAAATTTGTTCCACATATATCAAGTGCATGTCAGGATGTTCAGTTCCATCTCCTGCATAAGGATCAGCTAGCGGTTGTTCTATCATACCCGAAGGGATTCATATTCAATATTTCCAGTAGGTGCAGCGGATTGAGGGGTAGCTAATTGTGGTTCTGGACGGGGTGAAGATACCCCGAACAAACACCTCAAAGGATTGTTTTCCATAGTAACAAGTGACAATAAATTTAAGCACGCTATATAAATGTTCCTTACCGAATTCCACTTACCAAAGGCGCTTCACTCCCCGGCAACGGCGCCAGAAAATAGCCTTGATGACCCACAAGTATAGGGGATCAATTGCAGCTCTTTTCGATAAATAAGTGTGTCGAACCCAACGAGGAGCAGAAGAAAATGACAAGTAGTTTTCAGTAAGGCAATGTCTGCAAGTGCTGAAACTGTAAGTAGTGAGTTGTTTGATAGCAAGATAATTTGTAACGAGTAAGTAACAATAGTAGTAACAAGTATGCAGCAAGGTAGCCCAATCCTTTTGAGGCAAAGGACAGGCCAAAACGGTCTCTTATGATAAGTAAAGCGTTCTTGAGGGTACACGAGAATTTCATCTAGTCACTTTCATCATGTTGGTTTGATTTGTGTTTGCTACTTGGATAAATTGATATGTGGGTGGATTGTTGCTTAGGTGTTATTCTTACTTGAACAAACCTCCTACTTATTAGGGAATGGAACATAAACGGTTCGCCAGATCATGGTGTGTGTGATATAGGGCATACGGTTCACTCGGGCGAACTGTTTTCAATTAGCGAACGCAACATAAACTTGATATGTGGGTGGATTGGTGCTTAGGTGTTGTTCTTACTTGAACAAACCTCCTACTTATTAGGGAGTGGAACATAAACGGTTAGCCATATCAGGGTGTGTGTGATATAGGGCATACGGTTCACTCGGACGAACTGTTTTCAATTAGCGAACGCAACATAAACGGTTAAACTTAACAAAATGTGTGTGATACATGGCAAACATCCGACTCGGATGAACTGTTTGCGATGAGAATTTACAACACAGATGGGTAATACAGTTAGTTTGTGTGTGATTCTGTGTGTACAAAAAACTTTAAAAAATGCAAACTAGTTGCTTGTGGTGGCTAGGAGTATCGCACATGATGCGTCTACGAATACTCGTGTGCAATGATTAGTAAGTTACACATGCATTTCCTTATGTTAACACTTGTGTGATAAATAACACATGGCATCGGATACGGTATTCGGGTTGTGTGTGTGCTCCACTTAGTCTTCCCGCGCTCCACATGGCTGGATTGTAAAATCCACGCCTATTCCCTCACCGGTTTCCCGCCACCAGCTAACGGCTTGCTGCATATAACCGAGGCGGCAATGCACTGCTGCAACACTCTGCGAAGATCTAGTCCTCACCCATCTACCATTAGTTATTCCAAGCATGCCAGGCAACGACCAAAGCTTTGACGTCGACGCCTACCCGTGTTACATCTTCGGCGAGGAGAACAAGTTGAAGCAGGTCGGGGAGCAAGAGCTTCATCGGCCGGTGCAGGCACCATGGCCCGTTGGCAGCGATATCGGTGTCACAGTCCTTGGCAGCACAATCAACATATTGTAGAGGAGGTGTGATGAGCAGTTTGCCATCCACCGTGCAAAAGATCCAGAGCTGCTCGGCGGCATGATCGACGACCCACCCGAAGAACCGCCGTCACCAGTGCTCATTGAGAGCCTGATGCCCCACGAGGAATGGGCAGAGGACCTCTGCGATTCAGTCAAGACAAAGGCAGCCTGCGGCTTCATCATTGCCCGCGACGGCCGTGTCAACCTCGATCCCGTTGATGTGGTGGCCAGACTCGAGCGCATCCTTGGCGGAGTTGACGTCTCCGACGAAGTAGAACATCGCCAACGTGATATCTTGAGGATGTAGGTGATCAACAGAATTTGGTACTAGGCTAGAGACATGGAAATGGAGTGGTTCCGTGGAGTTGTCATGCGCGCGATTGCATGCTGTCAAGCTCTTCTGGAAGAGGCCCAGCAGCCCCAAGAGCCTCCAGCGCCAGCAGCTCCATAGGTGGAGGCGGGTCGGGACACTCGGAGTGAACAGCCGCAAGGGTGCTATGCTCAGCCTTTTAGCCTAATATAAACTAATATGTGTTCACACTTAGCACCAGGCTATAAAAACTACCCACTCGAAAATTACTTCACAGTTCCTCTCCTCATCACCCACAAAACTCATTTTTTCTGTCAAGTCGTCCCGCCATGACCGGTAGGAGGAGTTTAAGGTGGATATATAACAGGGCAGCAAAGACCAAGGTCGTGAAAGCACTAGAGAGGTCCCGCCGCGAAGCCGCGGCCACAGCAGAGATGTCCCGGTGCGCCGCGGAGCCCTCAAATGAGCTCTCATTGGCACGCGAGGGATCTCACAAGCGCATCCGCGGCGTCGGCCATCACGATGAGCTGGCGTTCCTGAAGTCCTTCACCGGCAACGGCGACATTCTCGCTGGCGTCACTATGCAACAGGAGCTGGTCAACGGCTTAATGAAGCTACTCAAGATCAGCGATGACTCGGTTGACAAGGCGACCGGCCTCGTCAAGCAACTCATGGGTGACAATGCGAAGCTCCTCAAGTTGGTCACCGAGAAGGAGGAGGAGGGCGCCGGCTGGAAGATGCTGCATGAGCAGAGCAGTGCCTCGGAGATGACGCTGAAAGCGGTTGTCGAGGAACTGATGGGTGGCTTGAGGAAGCTCCGGATCGAGCGTGAGCAGGAGGTGGAGCAATCCGTGGCTGCTTTCAAGAAAAGTCATGAGGAATTGAAGAAGGAGCTGCAAGATTTCGCCGCCCGGCGATCCATCGACGAGTAGAGACAGTAGCGACCTAGATCGTTGTCTGCAATTTCCTTCTTCTCTTGCCCCCGTGTCTTCTGAGCTTTGCCGCATGTGGCATTTTAAATTATTTGGAATATGTAAGACAATTATTATCTACGCCATTGTAAATTTGTCGTCGTATTATCCGTTGCCATTTTATTTGTGGTCGCATTATCTGTTACCCTATGTGGGAATTTAAATTAGGGCGGAATACGAGTTGAAAACACGAGCAAAACAAATGCTGCCATGGGATCAGAAGCAAACACCCTCCGTCCAGGTGATTTAATTAACCCATTAATGGAGAAGTTGTGAGCGAGGCGGGCGGCGACTGGTGCATGGAGGTTGAAGAGCTCGCTTCCCGGTGAGCATGGGAGGCCTTGCTGCTCGCACGTGTCCCGTCGAGCCTGCGAGGTGGACATGATGCACTCATCCCGTCGAGCCTGCGCGGGGGCTGCTCGCACGCGTCCTGTCGAGCCTGCACGGTGGACTTCTCGCGCTCATCCCGTCTAATCAATCAGTCGCACGCACGCCACCGAGCATGGTCAAATTTCGACACGGTAAATATAATACAACCGTTTGCGATATTAATCTGCCAGCTTTTTGTTTCAAAAAGGACTTCGTTGGCTACTAATGTGTGCGCCTCTTCTCAAACTGGACGATTTTTTTCCCACGGCATATATGTGCCATGTCATGAAACCATGCCAAGTTTCATGTTTTTGGGTGACTTTTTGATTTACTGGGATTTAAAAACCGAGATTCTCATTGTTTTAGGACGACGACAAGCTTCTTATTCATTCTCATTCCTTAAACGAGACCTAAACATGCACCCAATGACACATGTACGATTTCCCACCCATTTTGCTTCACTGGAGCATGTGGTTGTAGTTCAAATTTGAATTATGGACTACATTAAATGCATAGAAAACTTAGTGATTAGTAATATATATACAATGGCCAAATGAACCCTGAACAGTTTCAAATTTCATCCCGACACTCCTGTTATTCTATGTTTCCTGTAGAAAATAAAGTTCAAGGTGAGAAGAGGTAGCGATTATCGTTACGCGCACAAGAGGGGCATGTATCCCTACCGGAACCACGAGGGTTGCGACAGGCTCTAGTTTGTAAAAGGCCTATAATATAGCTTCGCTCAAATTGGAGAATTATATGTACCATGTAGTGACACCATGCCAAGTTTCATGATTTTCTGGTGAGTTTTGCATTTACAGACATTTAAAAACCGAGATTCGCAATGTTTGTGGCCAAGCCAGGATGGCGAGACGGTTGAATTCGTTCCCATTCGTTCCATGGGACCTACACATGCACCCCAAGGAAACATGTACATTTTTTCTAGCCATTTTGGTGCACTTGAGCATGTATTTGTAGTTCGGATTTGAATGATGGACATTAAATGCCTAGAAAACTAAATTAATGAATAAAAAAGGTCAAACAAACCCTGAATAATTTCAAAGTTCGGCACGAATCTCTAGTTGTTCCGTGTCGCGTGTAGAACAAAATACGAGGCTAGAAGAGGGAGTGATTATCGTTTGGCCCACAAGGGGACACGTTTCCATATCAAAACCACGAGGGTTCTTGCGACAGGCTCCGGTTTGTAAGAGGTTTGTAATAAAGCTTGGACCAAATTGGCAATGTTTTTACCATGGCATATATGCACCATGACGTGACACCATTCCACCTTTGATGCCTTTTTGGTGAGTTTAGGATTTATGGGGACTTACAAACCGAGATTCGAAATGTTTGAGGACGAGCCAGGACACCGGTACAGTTATAATTAGTTCCCATTCCTGGCATGAGACCTAAACATGCACCCAAGGACACATGTATAATTTTTCTAGCCATTTTGGTGAACTGGAGCATGTATTTGTAGTCCAGATTTGAATTATGGACATTAAATGGCTAGGAAACTTAATTAGTGTATTAAAAGGCCAAACGAACCATGAATAAGTTTACATTTTAGCACAGATATCATGTCGTTCCATGTTGCCCGTAGAAGAAAATACAAGGCGAAAAGAGGCAGTGATTACGTTTCGCCCACAACGAGAACACGTTTCCCTATCAGAACCACGAGGCTTCTTTGAGAGAAGCTCCAGTTTTTGTAAGAGGTTTGTAATAAAGCTTGGCCCAATTTGGACAATATTTTTACCACGACATATATGTGCCATGACGTGACACCATGCCATCTTTGATGACTTTCTAGTGAGTTTAGGATTTATGGGGACTTAAAACCGAGATTCGAAATGTTTGAGGACGAGCCATGACACCGGTACGGTTATAATTCGTTCCCATTCCTGGCATGAGACCTAAACATGCACCCAAGGACACATGTATAAATTTTCTAGACATTTTGGTGAACTTGAGCATGTATTTGTAGTTCAGATTTTAATTATGGACATTAAATGCCTAGGAAACTCAATTAGTGTATAAAAAGGCCAAAGGAACCCTAAATAAGTTTAAATTTCAGCACGGATGTCCTGTCGTTCCATGTTGCCCGTAAAAGAAAATACAAGGCGAAAAGAGGCAGTGATTGCATTTCGCCCACAAGGGGGACACGTTTCCCTATCGGAACCATGAGGTTTCTTTGAGAGAAGCTCTGATTTGTAATAGGCTTGTAATAAAACTTGCGCCACAATGGACGAAAAAAATTCCTCGACATATAAGTGCCATTCGTGCAACCATGGCAGGTTTCATGAATTTCAGCTTAGTGTTGGATTTACGGGGATTTAAAAACCGATATTCTTCTCATGAAATGTTTTCAAATAGCACACGGTTCACTCACAAACCCGATATTCAATGAAAACTTCGTGGAAGCCATATTTTAAAGTTTCATAAAAATTTGAAAAAATGTGGGGTGTTAAGAAGGTGATGTTTTATTGCGACACAAAATTTCAAGTTGAAAAACATTACGAAATGTGAGATATGAAAAAGACAAATTCCGCCCTGAATAGTGACATTACTATTTGTCACTGATTTTGTCTTTTTCATAGCTCACATCTCGTAATATGTTTCAACTTGAAATGTTGTGTGGCAATAAAACATCATCCTCTTAACATCCCGCATTTTTTGAATTTTTTTTAAAACTTCAAAACATCATTTTCTCATGGTTTTCACCGGTTTCCACCGAATGTTGGTTTCCGTATGATGCCCCCCACTGCGCGCGCGATCTGAGTCGTTCGTTCTGAACGGCCAGAACTCAAACCCCATGGATCATACGTGTGCATCGTTGAATGCTCCCAGATCGAACGACAACCCTGAGCCCTTTCGACAGCACATGCAGTACATGGGTAAGCACTATGCGCATGAGTCGTGTAACTCACGCTTCCTTCTCTACTAGGTTTTCATTCAAAACAGGCTACGGTTCTCGCCACTCCTCTCATCAGTTTCCCGCCTCTTCTCCCAAATATGCATGATGTAGATGTTCGTTTAATTCTTATAGTTCATCTCATCCAAAATCAATTAGTTTCATAAAAAACTATTTTAAGATTCATGAAATTGCGCATTGTAAAGGTAAAAAATGTGACAATTCATTTAGGAAAAAAGGTTTGGGCAATTAAGATATGGAAGATTCTAGATAACAAAGGAGAAGTGCTTGTGTTTTGAGGTTTGTGCATTAAGCTTAAGTTCAATCATGGAGTCTTCTAGATTGTACATGTGGCAGAATCTGGTGGAATGTAGATGATATCCAACGGCCAGTAGTGGTCGGATTTGCCATCTCTGTACCGTCAGATTTTTCTTCATCAAACAAGCAACATACAAAGTTATTCGCACACTATATAGGTGTATAGATGTATAGATATATATAGATGTGTCCCATTCTAGACAAAATAAAGATTGAGCGCATGCGTGGGACGACCCCCCCACCCCCGTGTCGCCGCCGCCGCCTCGAAGTTGGGAAACTGACATCATAGGTATTGAACCAGGCTTGGAGTGGGGTACGGTGTTCGGTTTGTAATGTAGTTGGCATGGCCCATCGACGTTGTGCATTTGGGATTTAAACACATCATACACCATCGTACCCATACATATTTTCGTGCCGCATGCAGTGTATCCGGGGTCTTCTGATCGACCATGTCTCCCTTGTGCGGTTTCTTGTGACGACACGGATATCTGTGGGCTCCCCGAGTGTATATATCATCCCTTTGACCGATAATGAGGGGGTATGTGTTGTCCATGAATGGATTCCTCCTAGTTCGTGTTAGGGCCGGTCACCGTCAAATGTCGGTCAACCCAAGCTCGAGCTCATGCGTTGTCACGATTCTCTCCCAGATGCTCGGATTGCTGGGTTCGACCTACATCAAACCCTGCGTACGTATCTCGTCCTTAACTACCTTGCCTTCATGGTTGTTGTCTGTATCAAGAGGTAGGCACCACATCTAAATTGTACATTATTCTATATTGAAAACACACATCAACCCCTCCCAACATACATCATTTTGGGCCGCATGCAAGAGGTGCTGGTTTTGTGGTCCCTCTCGTGCGACCTTTATGATGGTTCAATCTATTGGCCCAAGCAATTTATCGACAACAACAACGGTCATTTGACCAAACGAAAGAATCATTGGTCCGTCTTATGGTAGGTCATGGTGACATGCATGTATGACCAAAGTATCGATCATTACGTGCATCCGCCCCGCTGACACGAAGTGGGAGGTGGTGGGCCAAGCATCCTAGCTAGGTACGACATTATGTCATTATATATATCCTAGCTAGGTTGTTGTTAGGGTGCTTTCGGGTTTGCGAGGCAGGTGCCACCAAAGTTATGCATTGTGTATTTAAAGTTTTAAACATCCCAATATTCGTACATATATTTGGCCACTTGCAGGTGGTTCTTGACTTCTGGCCCCTCTCATCGATCTTTAACGACGCGCCCAACCATGGGCCCGCGGGATCAAAGATGTGCATTGGAATTTTGAACATCACAGACCACCCTGTTCACTCATATATATTCGGGCCACATGCTGGTGTGGCTGTCTTTTGACCCTCTCTAATGTTATTTTTTGCTGCAAGGACTCTCATGACCCTCAACGGACACGGGGTATAAAATCTTAATCGTGTGCGATACAAGTGCGATGTGAATCACCACGACCGCGCAAGCGCGAGAAAATTAAGGTGGAAGTACTGGCTCAACTGTGTGCGATGCAAGTGCGCTGAAATCACCACGACCGCGCAAGCGCGAGCAATGGGTGGAAGTACTGGCTCAACCGTGTGCGATGCAAGTGCGCCGAAATCACCACGACCGCGCAAGCGCGAGCAAAGGGTGGAGGTACTGGCTTAAACACGTGCGATGCAAGTGCGCTGTAAAACCACCACCAGTGCAAGCTAAAGGCGGGTAAGTTTATGTGGAAATTAGGATGAACCGTGTGTGACAGACCATCTAGCTAGAAATATAAAACCAAACTACCCGCCTTGAGCATTGCAAAAATTGGCGGATCCGCGCCACTTTTCCTTATTATCATACACGCATATTGTTATAGGATCGTGCGCGATCTTGGGAACTCACGCCCGGCATCAATTCCTTTGCCCAAATATTAGTAGCCGCCGTACTTCAACCGTGTGAAGGAAATATGCCCTAGAGGCAATAATAAAGTTGTTTTCTGTATTTCCTTATATCATGATAAATGTTTATTATTCAAGCTAGAATTGTATTAACCGGAAACTTAGTACATGTGTGAATACATAGACAAAATAGAGTGTCCCTAGTATGCCTCTACTAGACTAGCTGATTGATCAAAGATGGTTATGTTTCCTAGCCATAGACATGAGTAGTCATTGATCAACGGGATCACATCTTTAGGAGAATGATGTCATGGACAAGACCCATCCATTAGCTTAGCAACTTGATCGTTTAGTTTTACTGCTATTGCTTTGTTCATGACTTATACATATTCCTATGACTATGAGATTATGCAACTCCCGAATACGGAGGAACACCTTGTGTGCTATCAAATGTCACAACGTAACTGGGTCATTATAAAGATGTTCTACAGGTGTCTCCGAAGGTGTTTGTGGTGTTAGCATAGATCGAGAATAGGATTTGTCACTCCGAGTGTTGGAGAGGTATCTCTGGGCCCTCTCGGTAATACACATCATAATAAGCCTTGCAAGCAAATGACTAATGAGTTAGTCACGAGATGATGTATTATGGAACGAGTAAAGATACTTGCCTGTAATGAGATCGAACTAGGTATGATGATACCGACGATCGAACCTCGGGCAAGTAACATACCGATGACAAAAGGAACAACGTATGTTGTTATGCGGTTTGACCGATAAAGATCTTCGTAGAATATGTAGGAACCAATATGAGCATCTAGGTTCCACTATTGGTTATTGACCAGAGATGAGTCTCGGTCATGTCTACATAGTTCTCGAACCCGTAGGGTCCGCACGCTTAACGTTCGATGACGATCGGTATTATGAGTTTATGAGTTTTGATGTACCGAATGTAGTTTGGAGTCCCGGATGAGATCACAGACATGACGAGGAGTCTCGGAATGTCCGAGACATAAAGATCAATATATTGGATGACTATATTAGGACACCGGATGAGTACCGGGGGTCACCGGATATTTATCAGAGTGCCGGGGGGTTATCGGAACCCCCGGGGGGGACTATTGGGCCTACATGGGCGATAGGGAAAAGGGAAGGAAGCCCACAACGGGCAGCCGCGCCCCCTCCCTATAGGGAGTCCGAATTGGACTAAGGAAGGGGGCGGCGCCCTTTCCTTCTCCTCTTCCCTCTCCTTCATTCCCCCTTCCTCCTCCTAGTTGGACTAGGAAAGGAGGAGTCCTACTCCTACTAGGAGGAGGACTCTGATGTCTACTACACAACCTTCTTCTTGTAGACGTTGTTGGCCCTCCAACTGCAAATTTCCCTCAAGTGGATGACCTAAGGTTTATCAATCCGTGGGAGGCGTAGGATGAAGATGGTCTCTCTCAAACAACCCTGCAACCAAATAACAAAGAGTCTCTTGTGTCCCCAACACACCCAATACAATGGTAAATTGTATAGGTGCACTAGTTCGGCGAAGAGATGGTGATACAAGTGCAATATGGATGGTAGATATAGGTTTTTGTAATAAGAAAATATAAAAACAGCAAGGTAGCAAGCGGTAAACGTGAGCATAAACGGTGTTGCAGTGATAGGAAACAAGGCCTAGGGTTCATACTTTCACTAGTGGAAGTTCTCTCAACAAGGATAACATAATTGGATCATATTACTAGCCCTCAACATGCAACAAAGAGTCACTCCAAAGTCACTAATAGCGGAGGACAAAGGAAGAGATTATGGCAGGGTACGAAACCACCTCAAAGATATTCTTTCTGATCGATCTATTCAAGAGTCCGTAGTAAAATAACACGAAGCTATTCTTTCCATTCAATCTATAATAGAGTTCATACAAGAATAACACCTTAAGACACAAATCAACCAAAACCCTAATGTCACCTAGATACTCCAATGTCACCTCAAGCATCTGTGGGCATGATTATACGATATGCATCACACAATCTCAGATTCATCCATTTAACCAACAGAAAGTACTTCAAAGAGTGCCCCAAAGTTTCTACCGGAGAGTCAAGATGATAACGTGTGCCGACCCCTATGCATAGATCCCCAAGGTCACGGAACCCGCAAGTTGATCACCAAAACATACATCAAGTAGATCACATGATATCCCATTGTCACCACAGATAAGCACATGCAAGACATACATCAAGTGCTCTCAAATCCTTAAAGACTCAATCCGATAAGATAACTTCAAAGGGAAAACTCAATCTATTACAAGAGAGTAGAGGGGGAGAAGCATCATAAGATCCAACTATAATAGCAAAGCTCGCGATACATCAAGATCGTGCCATCTCAAGAACACGAGAGAGAGAGAGAGAGAGATCAAACACATAGCTAATGGTACATACCCTCAGCCCCGAGGGTGGACTACTCCCTCCTCGTCATGGAGAGCGTCGGGATGATGAAGATGGCCACCGGTGAGGGTTCCCCCCTTCGGCAGGGTGCCGGAACAGGGTCTAGATTGGTTTTCGGTGGGTACAGTGGCTGTCGGCGGCGGAACTCCCGATCTAGGTTATTTTCCAGAGGTTTCAGTATATATAGGAGGTGTTGGAGTCGGGGCCAAGCAAAGGGGATCTACGGGCTGTCCACGAGGCAGGGGGCGCGCCCAGTAGGGGGGGCGCCCCCCACCCTCGTGGGCAGCCCGTGGGTCTTCTCGTCTCCCTCCGGCACTCTGTGGGCTTCTTCTGGTCCAAAAATGATCTCCGTTGAATTTCAGGTCAATTGGGCTCCATTTGACATTCCTTTTCTGCGAAACCATAAAACAGGAGAAAAACAGAAACTGGCACTGGGCTCTGGGTTAATAGGTTAGTCCCAAAAATAATATAAAAGTGTATGGCAAAGCCCATTAAACATCCAAAACATCATAAATATAACATGGAACAATAAAAAATTATAGATACGTTGGAGACGTTTCAGGCATCCCCAAGCTTAATTCCTCCTCATCCTCGAGCAGGTAAATGATAAAAACAGAATTTTGATGTGGAATGCTAACCAACATAATTTTCAATGTAATTCTCTTTATTGTGGCATGAATGTTCAGATCTGAAAGATTCAAGAAAAAAGTCTATATTGACATAAGAAATAATAATACTTCAAGCATACTAACAAAGCAATCACGTCTTCTCAAAATACTATGGCTAAAGAAAGTTATCCCTACGAAATCATATAGTCTGGCTATGCTCCCTCTTCATCACACAAAATATTCATATGATGCACAACCCAAGTTTCAGTCAAGCACTTGTTTTCACACTCTATTCTTTCAAACCTTTCAACTTTCACGCAACACATGAGCGTGAGCCATGTACATAGCACTATGGGTGGAATAGAGTGGTGGTTGTGGAGAAGACAAAAAGGAGGGAGATAGTCTCACATCGACTCGGCATATGTCACATCCCTAGCTTCTGGTACTGCCTAGTGTGTGCATCTTGCTTGCATCATGTTTAAGTTTTCAGAAAGTTGAAATGGGGATTGATCAAACCCTAGCACCAAATGAACTCAACTAGGGTTTACTAAAAATACTTTTGAATGTACCCAAAATGCCCTTCACAGAATATTAATCATTTTTTTTTCTTGGCTAAAACCTCTGCCAAAAATGGTTTCATAATTTTGGAGCCATTTTGGATCTTTGATTTAAGTCATAAGTATTTGCATTTGGACATTTAAAATGCTAGGAATATTTTAAAGTGTCCCAATAATTCTGAAAGCAATTTTAGGATGTTGGGATTATTCTCAAAAGTGCCTCTGATTATTTTCAGGTTTTTTCAAAATGATTTAGTATTTTTACTAAATCAAAACACACTGCAGAAGAAAAAAAGAAAAGAAAAGAGATTAGAAAAGGTTAGGAGCTAACCTAGGCTTACCTAAGCAGCCCACCTACCTGTAGCAACAGCCCAGCTGCAGGCCTGGCCCACCAGGGGCAGCACTATCTTCTTCCTCCTGCTAGGAGGAGAAGCAGCTGCGTGCCCGGCGCTCAGCCGGCCGCGGCCACGTCTCCCCGCCACCTCCTTCTCCGTTGGCCTCCTCGACCCCCCTGGAGACGCCACGCACGCCCCCAGGCCCCTCTCACTCTCCCTCGATCTCTCTCCCCTCTCCTGGCTCTCTCCCCCGCACCACCGAACACGCCCGTCGCTGTCGTTCGCCGCTGCCGCTGCCACAGCCACCGCCTCGCCTTCCTAAGCTGTCCAAGAACTCCGCCGCAATTTCCACGTCCTCCGCATCGAGCCATACGACCGGAAAGGCCCTGAAGCGCGGCCCATGATGCCTTCTTCCTCCTCGGTCGCCGCAGATCCACCTCGACGGCCCGCTCAGCTCCGGCCTTCCCCGAGCCCGCTGAGACGCGCACTGCAACCGCCGTGAGCTGCTCACCCTAAACCCCCTCTCCTCCGTCTCGTTTGCGTGTCGTAGCCGCCGCCCCGCGAGCACCCGACGCCGCCGTCCGCCATGGCCAGCGAGCCTCGCGCTCCCAAGCTCGTCCGCCTACCCATTAGCACCCTCCTGCTCACCGTGCTCCCAGGAGCCGAACGCACACACCAGGTCCTCACGACATGCTCCGTGGCCCTGCGTTCGCACACCTCCGAGCTCCGGCGGCCGCCTCCGTCGTCGTTGCCGTCTCTATAGGCCACCCCGGCTCCTGGCGCTTGCGCCAGAAGATGCGCCGCACCGCCAGCTCACCGTAGCCGCAAACCACGCACGAAACGGTGCTCCGTAGCGCCGTCCCGAGCAAGTCCGAGGACCCTCCGCCGTCGGCTTTGGTCGCCGACGTTAAGCCGCCGATGTGGCACACTTAGTTAGCACTAATGACCCCGCTAAAACACCCTAGTGCCACTGACATGTGGGCCCCGTGCCTGTTTAGTTTAATTTAATTTTCGGTTTAGTTTAGTTCTTAACCAAGTGGGACCCACACGCCAGCATTGACTTTGCTGACGTGGCAGTTGACTGGACCCACCTGTCTGTGACTCAAGCCAGCACCAAGAGACTGACCAGTGGGGCCCACTGGTTAGGTTTGACCTAGACCAGCCCCTGTTGACCTGCTGACGCCAGCATGAAGTCATGCTGATGCAGTAAGTATTTTCTGGGATTTAAAATAAATCAGAAATGATTTATTTATTCTCAAAAAATGCTTTAACTTCTAAAAATCATATAAAATCAACCGTAGCTCAAATGAAAATAATTTATATATGAGAAATGATCAGAAAAATATGAAGAATCTGTTTATGACATTTTTATGCATGTTTGAACAAGTTAATCCTGCTGATTAGGTCAAATCATACAAATGACATTTAAATAACCACATGGGGACTTTGAATTTGAACCTTTGGTTCAAACCAACTTCATTTAATATGGTTGCTAGTTGCATTAGCTCAATCAACAGCATATCGCCATGTTATGATCATGCATCATCTTGTCACATTGCATTTATTGTGTTTTCTTTTATTTGCCAGTGTTTGTCCCCTCTCAGTAGACGTTGTTCCGACGATGTGATCAATGACACTGATGGAAGACACAATGATATCTTCAGAAGTGTCAGGCAAGCAAAACCCCATTGAGCATTCCGATAGAATCCCACTCTCTCACTCTTGCTCTCTTTTACTGCATTAGGACAACAACGCTTCAACTGCTTTTTGTTGCGGTAGCTGAACCCCTTTTCCTCTGCATGACCTGTCATTGCCACAGTAAATAGTTGAAACCCACTAGCATGAGTAGGAGTTGTTTGAGCCATGTTATGCCTACTCATTCATGCTTTTTGGCTACGCCTGCTATTGCTTAGAGTTGTGTCAGGTCTGATTCATCGGGGATGAATTGGAATGTGGTCGTCATGTTCTACTGTTGAGAGCTAAGTGTGTGAACACGTTTTGGTAAAGGTAGCGATGAGAGGCCATGTAGGAGTACATGGTGGGTTGTCTCATTGAAACCGTCCTCGGGATCAGAGTTCTATGTTGGTTGATCCATGAACAGCTACTACCACACATTGGGCTCCGTGCACTCCAAGCTCTCGCGACTTATTAATCAACATGATCCCTGTCCAGGAGTTGCAATTAGTTTCTGGTGTTTGTAGTTTAATGGAGGTCATGCGCAGCGCTGACCCTCGGGGTGGGCTGTGACGCGGCAGGTACGTGGCATGGTGTACCGGTCGCCCGTTTGGTGACTCGGGAACCCTGTACACATCATTTGGGGCCGTGAGCGACACCCCGGCTGGATCTCCCCACGGATGGAACCCAAATAGGCGATAAACCTGGACTAGGGATTTGTGTGGTTAGTCAGGTCGTGGACGACACCCTTGCTAGGCTACTGCTTGAAGGTTGCCGAGTACATGTCGTGTAAACGGTGATAAGTGGTGAGAGCGTGTGTGAAGAAGTACACCCCTGCAGGGTTATAAATGATCTATTCGAATAGCCGTGTCCGCGGTGAAGGACTTCTGGGTTACCTGTACAGTTCATAGACAAGTGAAAGTGGATACTCTAAAACGCTCAAGATAGGCGTGAGTGCTATGGATGGCCTTCTCGTAGGGAGACGGGAGCGGATCCATAGTGGTGTATTGATTGGTGAATATGTGGCCTCGTGTGCACCACCTCAAAAGAATTACTTGCAGTCATAGTTCAGGATAGCCACCGAGTCAAAGTTGGCTTGCTGCAGTCAAACTCCACCACCCCTTTTGTTGATAATGATGCATATTTAGTTAGTTCTGATGTAAGTCTTGCTGAGTACCTTTGTGCTCACGTTTGCTTAATTTATGTTTTGCAGAGAGACTTCAGTCTCAATAGTGGTTCCGCATGGACTTCGACGTTTAGCTTGTTACCTCAGCTATGATCTTGTACCTTGGAGATAGTCAGGCTTCTGAGCCCTTTTTCTTTTGTAGTTGTCTGTACTCGGACATGTTATGCTTCCGTTGCCTGTATGCTCTGTATGTTGGGTCATGAGACCCACTGCTTGTAATAAATGCTTTGATGGCTCTTCTGGGCCTTTATCTATATGAGTTGTTGAGTTATGTTGTGATGCCATGTTGTACATCACATACTTGCATATTATGCGTACGTGTAATGTGTATTGCTATGTGTGGGATCCGACACCTAGTTGCTTACCCTTGGTAGCCTATCTTATCGGGAAATGTCTCCTAGTACTTCCACTGAGCCTTGGTAGCTTGCTACTACTCCGGAACACTTAGGCTGGCCGGCATGTGTCCTTCTTCGTTCCTATGTCTGTCCCTTAGGGAAAATGTCACGCTTTGTTCCTTTAAGTCCTTGTAGCTTGCTATGACTTGGGTTCATACGTTGATGACCGACACTTTCGTTGTTGGGTCATGTATGCATGTCTCTATAATTTAGCGCCACTTTTGGTTTATAACTAGTCATGTCGGCCCAGGTTCTCTATCATATCGATGCTAGCGACACTATCATATACGTGTACCAAAATGCGCAAACGGTCCCGAGCCAGGTAAGGTGCCACTCATGGGGATACCATCCGTGAGGCCGCAAAGTGATATGATGTGTTACATGCTAGACCTATGTGACTTAGGATCGGGGTCCTGACAGCTTTGGTATCAGAGCCTGACTGCCTGTAGGATTACCAAGCCAAACTGGTCGAAGTCGTGTCTAGAAACTCTTTAGTTATAATAAGGGAATTGATTGTGGAAGGGAACGTAAGGCTCTTTTTACTCCTTTACCCTATGCCCTTCTGATATGAGTCGTCCTCTTCTTCTGCGGGGTTAAGAAACTAGGCTTCTCATTCTATCTATCAGGATCACGTTAATGTGGATTCAACTCTCAGTTCAGTCTCAAGTACTTCTGTTTGTTAAACTGTTGGTCTCAGAACCTTCACATTATGATGTTGAGTGGTTATGCTATCTTTGTGCATGGGTTTCAAAAGTCTTTTCGTGCATTTACAGCTGTTATGCTGTCCGTGTCATCCCATGTTTCTAAACAATCTGATGCATTTGCAAATCTTTCCTCCCTGTTCCCGATATCCTTTTAGGCCAGATTAACCACACTAATTGTTGAGTTGAGTTACTTCTTTGCCTCAACATACATGTTGGAGTTATTATTATGACCCTAGGTATCTTAGAGAATTACCCAGTAATCTAGCAATACTTTATATTCCTAGTGTGATGAATTATGGCCATCATTCTCGAAAGCATCCCATGATGCCATATAGTTAGTAGGCATTCTACCCCTGGGTTCATGAACCCAAGATCCACCCTACTACCTCGTGGTGCTAGTGTTTGCTCGTTCCTTTAGGACATTAGTAACCTTGTGATAGCCCTCGAGGTCTGTGGTTATCGTTCTTCCAATACCATGAACCATCATGGCAGAAGTTCTTCTGAACCAAAAGATCACAACCAGAGTGCTCTTGAGTAGTACTCCATTCATATTGTGACTCTGCGAGTCCTACCTTTCTGCATGGGTTATCTGGAAGAAATATGTTGAACTAGTTCGACATGCTAACCTATGCATCCACAACTCAAAGGCTATATGTTCTTTGAGTTGTCTCCCTTTAGTTGTATTCCGGCCTTCGTCTATCAGTTGATAGTCAAGATTAGTTGTGCATTCGTGCTATCGATGCCTATTATTCTTATGGTCCGTCAATCCATTCTATTTCAGAATGACTAGGAGAAACAAACTCCAGTACCTCATCCATATCTAGGATTGGGTCAAAGCAGTTGTATTCCGCAGATCAAAATGCCAATCCAGCTTTTTCTCTGCTCTACCTTGGAGTGTTACCCTCTTTTATGTCAAGAATGTCATGGGAATTGCACCACCTCCTATGAACTCTTGAAACAGTAAAACTTCTCGCCATCATCGTTCATTCTCGGTCTCTGTGTTATTATAACCGGAATACCGACAAGTGAATTGTGATGTGTGAAATCAATACTCCTAGCAACTCCGTTGCTTGGTAGTTAATGGACGATAATCTCATTCTTAGCATGATGGTTACCAAATCATCATTCTAAGATTAATCATGCTACCTAGTCCATTTTCATGGTGCACTCTTCGATCAATGAGTTAGGATTGTGTCAATCTCTTGCTCTTTTGATCATATCTTCTTGCCTTGAAAAGCAAGATTGTTCTCGAGCTTAGCAACATATCGGTGGTTCGTGATTTTCCGAATATCTTCTCGGAAGTATTACCAGGTTGTTCCCTGACCGATATGTTGAGTTCGTGATCAAGTTGGTTTTCTTATAAACCACCCCTTCTCCAACAATCTGTGTTGGATATCCTGAGCTAGTTGGTTAAGCTAAACATCAACTTGGAGAGTTGGAAGATAAAAGCTTGATCTAACGTAGTTCATTTCGAAGGGATGTCTTTTGTGTGTGTGTGTTGAAGAAAGATGCCATGTTCATCAATTGATCTTCGTGTTCAGTTGTTGGACCTACCGTCTTATCAGAAACTTTGATTTGCGTGTGGGCTATCGTCAAGTCAAATCATAACCAACGATATTCGTAATGTTGTTTTACTCGTGGTTGATCCCTCGAGCATACACCATTACATCTATTGGTCTGACCAATGCCATCACCTTGTCCACATAATTGTGGAATTCCATCTTCATGGATATCTCGATGATTTGCTGTTGAGCCCATCAACATCAGTTATCTTGTCCATGATTCATGTCGAACATCTAAGTCAGTGTTGGAAACTTTTAAACATGACCTTCATGTTCCGTTCATGAGGTATATGTTATGGTGACAGAAGTGACTTCCTCTAATTCACGTGCATCCGAGGGAAGTTAACGCCGTGAATTCAGGAAAGCTTGTTTTTACTTCCTCTGGAATCATCCCAAGTCAGTCATGCATACGTGTGAAGTATTCTATGGTCTGATAGACTGATCATCTTCATTCCATATGTATCCCTAGCACACCAAGCCACTGATTGATTTGTTCAAGAAAAAGAAGTATGTTGTGCTAATCCTAGGTCATGCACATGACTTCGCTATCTTCAATGATGGTTCCCAACCTGAACCCGGTAGTGTTTCATTGTAAGACTACCATGTGGTCATGCTTGCCTTGGACAACGTGTTCACATGTATGTAGCAGAACCAGCTCATGTTTTGGAGCTTGCTATCGTAGTTCATATCCTGAGAATCTCGCTACGTCATCTTGTCGATTTGTGCTGCAAACTTTCTTTTCCAGACATGACGCCTGAAATATTCTGTTACCAACCAGATCTGAATCTCAGGCAGTTATGATGGTTGGAACATTCCCAGCATTTGCATTTTGTTCCCAGCTTGCACACCAGTAATTGTTGTCCAGGATCATCTTCAAAAATGGACTTACCATGGGTCTCATCCATTTCTGGTGATAAGCAAAAATCACTCATTGTGTTGTCTTGAACAAGGTAGTCCACATCATCCATTCTAGTCTGAGTATGCCATTCTTCCTTACTCCTTCGAACGATCATTTGTGATTGCCTTAAGCTGGTATAGAGAATCTCAATGATCTCTATATCAAAAGTAATTCTTTTTGCCACTTAAGGGAATAACTCTACGAGTCACCTTCTCTAAGGTGCCCTGTCTAGTGACATCGATCACCATCTTCTTAGGTGTGGAATTATTGCCAGCCAAGTGAACCTTCATCATTTGTTTCACTCCATCCCTCTGGATGTGTGTTCCGTGTCTCAGCTCAAGAGATGTTTCAACGTCTCACTCCATGAGTTGATCTTGAGTTGCTCGATCCTTCAGAAGATCAAGTACTATAGAGTTTCTTTCGTCGTCACTGTGTTGGACAAAGACCTCGAAAGCAGGGATGTCAAGATCAACATGATGCAGTAAAACAACGTTCTTATGAAGTGCAACCTGGACCGTGAAGATTGTGTTAGTTTGCTTCCCCCCCTTCATCTTACCCTACGCTTGAATCTTGGGACGAGATTCTTGTTTAGTGGGGGTGAGTTGTCACATCCCTAGCTTCTGGTATTGCCTAGTGTGTGCATCTTGCTTGCATCATGTTTAAGTTTTCAGAAAGTTGAAATGGGGATTGATCAAACCCTAGCACCAAATGAACTCAACTAGGGTTTACTAAAAATACTTTTCAATGTACCCAGAATGCCCTTCACAAAATGTTCATCATTTTTGGTCTTGGCTAAAACCTCTGCCAAAAATGGTTTAATAATTTTTGGAGCCATTTTGGATCTTTGATTTAAGTCATAACTATTTGCATTTGGACATTTAAAATGCTAGAAATATTTTAAAGTGTCTAAATAATTCTGAAAGCAATTTTAGGCACTTGGGATTAATCTCAAAAGTGCGTCTGATTATTTTCAGGTATTTTTCAAAATGATTTAGTATTTTTACTAAATCAAAACACACTGCAGAAGAAAAAAAGAAAACAAAAGAAATTAGAAAAGGTTAGGAGCTAACCTGGGCATACCTAACCAGCCCACCTACCTGTAGCAACAGCCCAGCTGCAGGCCCGATCCACCAGGGGCAGCACTGTCTTCTTCCTCCTGCCAGGAGGAGAAGCAGCTGCGTGCCCAGCGCTCAGCCGGCCGCGGCCACGTCTCCCCGCCACCTCCTGCTCCGTTGGCCTCCTCGACCCCCTGGAGACACCACGCATGCCCCCAGGCCCCTCTCACTCTTCCTCGATCTCTCTTCCCTCTCCTGGCTCTCTCCCCGCACCACCGAACACGCCCGTCGTCGTCGTTCGCCGCTGCCACGGCCACAGCCACAGCCTCGCCTTCCTAAGCTGTCCAAGAGCTCCGCCGCAATGTCCACGTCCTCCGCACCGAGCCATACGATTGGAAAGGCCCTGAAGCGCCGCCCCTGACGCCTTCTTCCTCCTCGGTCGCCGGAGATCCACCTCGACGGCCCGCTCAGCTCCGGCCTTCCCCGAGCCCGCTGAGATGCGCACCACAACCGCCGTGAGCTGCTCACCCTAACCCCCCTCTCCTCCGTCTCGTTTGCGTGCCGTAGCCGCCGTCCCGCGAGCACTCGACGCCGCCATCCGCCATGGCCAGCGAGCCTCGTGCTCCCGAGCTCGTCCGGCTGCCCCAGTAGCACCCTCCTGCTCACCGTGCTCCCCGGAGCTGAACGCACACACCAGATCCACACGACGTCCATCGTGGCCCCGCGTCCGCACACCTCCGAGCTCCAGCGGCCGCCTCCGTCGTCGCTGCCGTCTCTGTAGGCCACCCCGGCTCCTAGCGCTTGCGCCAGAAGATGCGCCACACCACCAGCTCGCCGTAGCCGCAAACCACGCACGAAACAGTGCTCCGTAGCGCCGTCCCGAGCAAGTCCGGCGACCCTCCGCCGTCGGCTTTGGTCGCCGGCGTTAAGCCGCCGATGTGGCACACTTAGTTAGCACTAATGACCCCGCTAAAACACCCTAGTGCCACTGACATGTGGGCCCCGTGCCTGTTTAGTTTAATTTAATTTTCGGTTTAGTTTAGTTCATAACCCAGTGGGACCCACACGTTAGCATTGACTTTGCTGACGTGGAAGTTGATTGGACCCACCTGTCTGTGACTCAAGCCAGCACCAAGAGACTGACCAGTGGGGCCCACTGGTCAGGTTTGACCTGGACCAGCCCATGTTGACCTGCTGGCGTCAGCATGAAGTCATGCTGATGCAGTAAGTATTTTCTGGGATTTAAAATAAATCAGAAATGATTTATTTATTTTCAAAAAATGCTTTAACTTCTAAAAATCATATAAAATCAACCGTAGCTCAGATGAAAATAATTTATATATGAAAAATGATCAAAAAATATGAAGAATCTGTTTAAGACATTTTCATGCATGTTTGAACAAGTTAAACCTGCTTATCAGGTCAAATCAATTAAATGACATTTAAATAACCACATGTGGAGTTTGAATTTGAACCTTTGGTTCAAACCAACTTCATTAAATATGGTTGCTAGTTGCATTAGCTCAATCAATAGCATATTGCCATGTCATGATCATGCATCATCTTGTCGCATTGCATTGATTGTGTTCTCTCTTGTTTGCCGGTGTTTGTCCCCTCTCAGTAGATGTTGTTCCGACGATGTGATCGATGACACTGATGAAGACATAGTGATATATTCAGAAGTGCCAGGCAAGCAAAACCCCATTGAGCATTCCGATACAATCCCACTCTCTCGCTCTTGCTCTCTTTTACTGCATTAGGACAACAACGCTTTAACTGCTTTTTGCTGCGGTAGCTGAACCCCTTTTCCTCTGCATGACCTGTCATTGCCACAGTAAATAGTTGAAACCCACTAGCATGAGTAGGAGTTGTTTGAGCCATGTTGTGCCTACTCATTCATGATTTTTGGTTTTGACTGCTATTGCTTAGAGTTGTGTCAGGTCTGATTCATCAGGGATGAATTGGAATGTGGTCGTCATGTCCTACTGTTGAGAGCCAAGTGTGTGAACACGTTTTGGTAAAGGTAGCGATGAGAGGCCATGTAGGAGTACATGGTGGGTTGTCTCATTGAAACCGTCCTCAGGAACTGAGTTCTGTGTTGGTTGATCCATGAACAGCTACTACCACACATTGGGCTCCGGGCACTCCAAGCTCTCTCGACTTATTAATCAACCTGATCTTTGTCCAGGAGTTGCAGTTTGTTTCTGGTTTTTGTAGTTTACTGGAGTTCGTGGGTAGGGCTGACCCTCGGGGTGGGCTGTGACGCGGCAGGTACGTGGCACGGTGTACCGGTCGCCCTTTTGGTGACTCGGGAACCCTGTACACATCGTTTGGGGCCGTGACCGACACCCCGGCCGGATATGCCCACAGATGGAACCCAAATAGGTGATAAACCTGGACTAGGGACTTGTGGGGTTAGTCAGGTCGTGGCCGAGACCCTCGCTGGGCTTCCGTTTGAAGGTTGCCGAGTACATGTCGTGTAAACGGCGATAAGTGGTGAGAGTGTATGTGAAGAAGTACACCCCTGCAGGGTTATAAATGATCTATTTGAATAGTCGTGTCCGCGGTAAAGGACTTCTAGGTTACTTGTACAGTTCATAGACAAGTGAAAGTGGATACTCTAAAACGCTCTAGATAAGCGTGAGTGCTATGGATGGCCTTCTCGTAGGGAGATGGGAGCGGATCCATAGTGGTGTATTGATTGGTGAATATGTGGACTCGTGTGCGCCACCTCAAAAGAGTTACTTGCAGTCATAGTTCAGGATAGCCACCGAGTCAAAGCTGGCTTGCTGCAGTCAAACTCCACCACCCCCTTTGTTGATAATGATGCATATGGAGCTAGTTCTGATGTAAGTCTTGCTGAGTACCTTTGTACTCACATTTGCTTAATTTATGTTTTGCAGAGAGACTTCAGTCTCACTGGTGGTTCCGCGTGGACTTCGACGTTTAGCTTGTTACGTCAGCTACGATCTTGTACCTTGGGAGGCTCTTGTAGATAGTCAGGCTTCTGAGCCCTTGTTCTTTTGTAGTTGTATGTACTCAGACATGTTATGCTTCCGTTGCCTGTATGCTCTGTATGTTGGGTCATGAGACTCACTGCTTGTAATAAATGCTTTGATGGCTCTTCTGGGCTTTTATCTATATGAGTTGTTGAGCTATGTTGTGATGCCATGTTGTACAACACATACTTGCATGTTATGCGTACGTGTAATGTGTATTGCTATGTGTGGGATCCGACACCTAGTTGTTTACCCTTGGTAGCCTACCTTACCGGAAAATGTCTCCTAGTGCTTCCACTGAGCCTTGGTAGCTTGCTACTGCTCTGGAACTTTTAGGCTGGCCAGCATGTGTCCTTCTTCGTTCCTGTGTCTGTCCCTCAGGGGAAATGTCACGCGTTGTTCCTTTAAGTCCTTGTAGCTTGCTACGACTTGGGTTAATACGTTGATGACCGACAAGTTCATTGTTGGGTCATGTATGCTTGTCTCTGTAATTTAGCGCCACTTTTGGTTTATAACTAGTCATGTCGGCCCGAGTTCTCTGTCATATGGATGCTAGCGACACTATCATATACGTGTGCCAAAATGCACAAACGGTCCCGGGCCAGGTAAGGTGGCACCCGTGGGGATACCGTGCGTGAGGCCGCAAAGGGATATGATGTGTTACATGCTAGACCTGTGTGACTTAGGATCGGGGTCCTGACAGCATATCAACGGGCTATGGAGATGCCCATCAATAGATATCAATATGAGTGAGTAGGGATTGCCATGCAACAAATGCACTAGCGCTAAAAATGTATAAAAGCTCAACAAAAGAAACTAAGTGGGTGTGCATCCAACTTGCTTGCTCATGAAGACCTAGGGCATTTGAGGAAGCCCATCGTTGGAATATACAAGCCAAGTTCTATAATGAAAATTCCCACTAGTATATGAAAGTGACTAAACATGAGACTCTCTATCATGAAGAACATGGTGCTACTTTGAAGCACAAGTGTGGAAAAAAATTGTAGCAATTGTCCCTTTTTTGGGCCTTTTTTATTTGGCCTTGCTCATTTTTTGGAGGGGCTTTCTTTATTTAGCCTTTCCTCACATGGGACAATGCTCTAATAATGATGATCATCACACCTATATTGAATTACAACTTGATATTACAACTCGATACCAGAACAAAGTATGACTCTATATGAATGCCTCCGGCGGTGTACCGCGATGTGCAATGAATCAAAAAGTGACATGTATGAAAAATTATGCATGGTGGCTTTGCCACAAATACGATGTCAACTACATGATCATGCATGGCAATATGACAATATGAAGCGTGTCATATGAACTGAACGGTGGAAAGTTGCATCGCAATATATCTCGGAATGGCTATGGAAATGCCATGATAGGTAGGTATGGTGGCTGTTTTGAGGAAGATATATGGTGGCTGTTTTGAGGAAGGTATATAGTGGGTGTATGGTACCGGCGAAAGTTGCGTGGTACAAGAGAGGCTAGAAATGGTGGAAGGGTGAGAGTGTGTATAATCCATGGACTAAACATTAGTCATAAGAACTCATATACTTATTGCAAAAATTTACGAGTCATCAAAACAAAGCAATCAACGCATGGTCCTAGGGGGAGGTTGGTAGGAGTTAAACATCGCGCGCCTCCGACCTCCACACAAAGGATGACACTCTACAAATACCTCATGCTCTAACTTCGTCACATGGCGGTTCACCATACGTGCATGCTACGGGAATCACTAACTTTAGCACAAGTATTTCTCAATTTCATAATAACTCCACTAGCATGAATCTAATATCACTATCCTCATATCTCAAAACAATTATCAAGCATCCAACTTCTCATCATATTCAATGCACTTAGTATGAAAGTTTTTACTACATTGATCTTGGATGCCTATCATGTGAAGCCTAGTTATATAGCCAAAGCACATTACCATGCTGTTCTAATAGACTCTCAAAAGGATATAACTGAAGCGTGAGAGTTCGTCTATTTCTTCAAGATAAAACCACCGCCGTGCTCTAAAAGATATAAGTGAAGCACTAGAGCAAATGACAAACTACTCCAAAAGATACAAGTGAAGAACAACGAGTAGTTGTATAATTATGTAACTATGTGAAGACTCTCTAACATTTAAGAATTTCAGATCTTGGGATATTATTCAAACAGCAAGCAAAACAAACTAAAATAAATTGACGCTCCAAGCAAAACACATATCATGTGGTGAATAAAAATATAGCTCCGAGTATAGTTATCGATAGATGAAGACAAAAGAGGGGATGCCTTCCCGGGGCATCCCCAAGCTTAGGCTTTTGGTTGTCCTTGAATTTTACCTTGGGGTGCCTTGGGAATCCCCAAGCTTAGGCTCTTGCCACTCTTTGTTCCATAGTCCATCAAAGCAATACTCAAAACTTGAAAACTTCACTTCACAAAACTTAGACAAAAATCTCGTGAGCTCCGTTAGTATAAGAAAACAAACCAGCATTCAAAGGTACTGTAATAAACTCATTATTTGTTTATATAGGTGTTAAACCTAATGTATTCCAACTTCTCTATGATTCATATCCTCCAATACTACTCATAGATTCATCAAAACAAGCAAACAACACACGAAAAACAGAATCTATCAAAACAGAACAGTTTGTAGTAATCTGTAACTTTCACATACTTCTATAACTCCAAAAAATTGAAATAAATTGGTAAACGTGAGGAATTTGTCTATTAATCATCTGCAAAAAGAATCAACTAAATAGCACACTCTAGTAAAATCTGGTGACCATTCTAGCGAGCCCTAATGATTCTGTTTTTCACAGCATGATCATATAGACTTCACACAAGTCTTCCCAAAGGTTCTACTTGGAACAAACACTAATTAAAACATAAAACCACATCTAAACATAAGCTAGATGAAATATTTATTCCTAAACTGATTCAAAAGCAAAGAAAATAAAATAAAGTTGGGTTGCCTCCCAACAAGCGCTATCGTTTAACGCCCCTAGCTAGGCATGATGATTTCAATGATGCTCGCATAAAAGATAAGAATTGAAACATAAAGAGAGCATCATGAAGCATATAACTAGCACATTTAAGTCTAACCCACTTCCTATGCATAGGGATTTTGTAAGAAAACAACTTTTGGGAACGATAATCAACTAGCATAGGAAAGCAAAACAAGCATAGCTCCAAGATTTTAAGCACATAGAGTGGAAACTTGATATTATTGCAATAGGTAGAAACATATGTTCCTCTCTCATAATAGTTTTCAGTTGCATCAAGAATGAATTCAACAATATAACCATCACATAAAGCATACTTTTCATGATGTACTTGCATAGAAATTTTATTACTCTCCACATAAGCAAATTTATTCTCATCAACAGTAGTGGGAGCAAACTCGACAAAATAACTATCATGTGAAGCATAATCCAATTGAAAACTAAAAATATGATGACAAGTTTCATGGTTATCATTATTCTTAATAGTATACAAGTCATCACAATAATCATCATAGATAGCAACTTTGTTCTCATAATCAATTGGAACCTCTTCCGAAATAGTGGATTCATCACTAAATAAAGTCATGACCTCTCCAAATCCACTTTCATCAATATAATCATCATAAATAGGAGGCATGCTTTCATCATAATAAATTTGCTCATCAAAACTTGGGGGACTAAAAATATCATCTTCATCAAGCGTAGCATCCCCAAGCTTGGGACAAACATTAATTGCAGCAAATAAATTCTCAAATGTATCATTCTCATCAAACATAGCATCCCCAAGCTTGGGCCTTTTCATATCATAGGCATAATCACTCTCATCATTAATAGTATGGATAGCACAGATAGTATAGCAATTATCATCACAATGAGTAATGGAAGCAACATCATTTGGAAGGGATACCTTTTTGTCTTTGCTTCTCCGTCTTTTCTTTTTGTTCTTCACATTAAGTATGGGTTTAATCTTCTTTTTGGAGCTCCTTATTAATGAGATTGGTGGAATAGGAGGCTCCTCCTCGTTCCCTGATTCATCATAAGAAATAATAGGAGGTTATTGGGAAATCTCTTCCCTTTCATTAGTATTCTCTTCATCTCCTATTTGTTTTCTTGACTTAAGGTAATTGGCAATATAAGGATTTTCAATGCAATTCACAGCACAATACATATAAATTTCCTCCAGATCAAAATCAAGAACTTTATTAAGAACAAATTCTGGAAGATCCTTAGTTAAACATTTCATTTCTTCATAACCCACAAGCAAACTAAGTTCATTATGATGTGCAAGAGAAATCAAGTCATCACAATTTTTGGACACGATTCGATCATGAGAAAATTCACATTGGGGATTTAAATGATCATGTTCATTGCAAAGTTCACAAGGATGGCAAAGATATTTTAAATTTTCAGCACAATCATCTAGCCTCTGTAGCAACCATTTAGTTTCCGAATACTTATGCCTCTTGCAAAATCTATCTTCCCTATTTGGTATGTACTTGCAAACTCTATGCACTCCACAAAAATCAACATGCTTATAAGAGATATTTTCATCATGACTAGTGCAATCATCATTAGTCCTATGGATATTCGAAGAATTCACACTAACAATATTGCAAGCATGCTCATCATTCAAGTCTTTAGTTCCAAGCATTCTATGTAATTCTTCTTCTAGTACTTGAGAACAAGTTTCCTTCCCATCATTTTCACGAAAGATATTAAAAAGATGAAGCATATGAGGTAACCTTAATTCCATTTTTATAGTTTTCTTTTATAAACTAAACTAGTGATAAAACAGGAAACTAAAAGATTCAGTTGCAAGATCTAAAGATATACCTTCAAGCACTAACCTCCCCGGCAACGGCGCCAGAAAAGAGCTTGTTGTCTACTACACAACCTTCTTCTTGTAGACGTTGTTGGGCCTCCAAGTGCAGAGGTTTGTAGGATAGTAGCAAATTTACCTCAAGTGGATGACCTGAGGTTTACCAATCCGTGGGAGGCGTAGGATGAAGATGGTCTCTCTCAAACAACCCTGCAACCAAATAACAAAGAGTCTCTTGTGTCCCCAACACACCCAATACAATGGTAAATTGTATAGGTGAACTAGTTCGGCGAAGAGATGGTGATACAAGTGCAATATGGATGGTAGATATAGGTTTTTGTAATAAGAAAATATAAAAACAGCAAGGTAGCAAGTGGTAAACGTGAGCATAAACGGTGTTGCAGTGATAGGAAACAAGGCCTAGGGTTCATACTTTCACTAGTGGAAGTTCTCTCAACAAGGATAACATAATTGGATCATATTACTAGACATCTACTGTAGCGACCCGACCCAAATGGATCAAGTCTCTGTGCTTAAGTGTCATCCCTGGATCGGTATGCTAACACACACAGTACTCGAGGATTTATAACAGAGGTAAATCACATGTATAAAGTAACATAAATACTATTACCTCAATCAAACATAGCGGAAGCAACAAAGGTTGTGGAGTTCCATCAACACCAACGGCAAAGTTGAGTGTAGACAGCGCAACCCTAACGTAACACTTACTCGTCGAATAATTCCTGCAACATGAGACGTTGCAGCCATGTAAGTCGGTACATTGAATGTACTGGCAATTTCACACTGTAATGATAATGATGAACAAAGCCTACAACTACATGCATATTTGGCTGGTGGAGGCTGTAAGGTTAAAGTTTTTGCGTAAAGCCAATTTTTCCCTACAACAAAGGAATAACTTTTATTTTAACTATCATGGTGGTTGTTAAACATTGAGAGTGTAGACACCCTCTCAATCCCAATTAATCATCATCATTAAAACCCAACAAAATTAATTAAAATCACATGATGAGATTCACATGATAATCCAAGTACTAGATACTCAATACGTCCATAACCGGGGACACGGCTAATCATGATTAGTTTGTACACTCTATAGAGGTTTGTGCACTTTTCCCCACAAGACCCGATCTCCTCCGTTGGGATTCTCGCACTTCATGTTGTTTGAGAAACGGATGACCGAGACATAGTCTTTCAGAAGCGCTAGCACCTTATGATCGGGTGGGCCGTACCAACCTACATCCCCTACATCTGCTAATCCACCACTGTAAGAGTTCGCACGACTTAGTCAACTATGCTAGAGCCCATAATAGCTTGTGGCTGCACACGGAAGTTTCTAGTATGAATAATCTCATGATCCCTTTGAGCCTGGGTGGCGGTCCATAAAGAAAAACAGGCAATCACTGGAATACCCAGGTGCCTCAATCCACCCAGATGTGTGTTAAAGTTGCCACCTTAAGTATACCATTAATTAACAATCTCACATCTGTCATGAATACTCTCAAACCCAATCCAATTCTACGAGCATAGCATGGCAATATAAGCATAACGTAATAGTAACTCCCAAGGGTTTGAATGCAGGGCAATAGGTTCCTACCTCATCAACTACTTCCAAATACCCACATGTTATCAATCCTACTCATGCAATGTTTGAGGGTTGAAATTAATGCATAAAAACTGGGTATAAAAAGGATATGATCAAAGTGTGAACTTGCCTTGTACTGACGATGTGGAAGATTCGCACTCAGAACTCGTGATAGATCTACTCGTCACACTCCGATCAATCTATCGTAAGCAAGCAATGGTAACCACACATAAGCAATAACTCAGAAGATCAAAAAGAACAAATAAAACACTTCGGAAAAGCTTCGAAACAAGTGAATGACTCAGACAGAAAACAATTTCCAAAAGTACCAAAATTATGTGAATCTGGCCTTATCGGAAGGTTTAGGTGAAGAGTTTCGATTTGCAAAAAGAATCAACTAAAACAGAGTTACAGTTTATAAGATATGATCAAAAGAAGTTTGAATATGAATTTGAACAAATTTCGAAATTTGAAAAGTTGTAAAAGTTTATTTGATAGATTCACTGGATAGGTGGAGTCAAAGCGAAACTGTGGCCGCTGGTTTCATCAAATTTGGATGAACGAATAAAAAGTTATGGCTATTTGAAAAATCAGGGCAAAACTGTTTTACGGAAGAAGGAAAATAGCTACGGCTAAAAAATTCTAGATCTAATGTATAAATACATAGATTAATTTATAAATCTAATTATTCTACCGTACTAGTCTAGAAATAATAAGCTACGGGACTATATAAAAAATACGAAAAAATATACCTTTATAAGGTAGAGAAAAGATGAATCGGATAGACAAGACGACTTCCTGAATTTCCGCCGGAGAGAAGATTTCTTTTTAAGTGAATCTAGTCAAACCAAAATATTGGTTTAACCCGAATCGGATGATTTTTGGAGGCTCTATGGGTCTATCTATCTATACTACTCTTAAACAAGCAAACGTATTCATCGCTAACTGCACTCAGACTAATCTACACACAACACCCCGAAAGAATTACAGCCTCTTGATCAGATTACTTAATTTAATCTAACCGTTCAGATTACGCTAACCCTAAGCCAAAACTGTGTTTAGCATTTTTCCTATGCGGACGAAAACTCTGCCATCCCACCCACACCCGCGAGAGTAGATGACGTCGCCTCCATGTATCCCCACCTCTGTCATTCCAGTCGCCCCCTCCCTCCGCCGTCGCATCTCCAGGGAGGATCGATCCCCCACCTCCACCGTTCCCTACACGTCCCTCCTCACTCATCCTCGCCGCTGCTCCAGGGAGGATCGGCGTCCGTCGTTCCCCACCCGTCCTCCTCTCTCATCCCCGCCATAGGACGCCATCAGGCGAAGCTCGCCCTACGTCGATAGTGTCGGGTCCGTCTTCTCCCTCGGGCGGCGGCGGTAGCGTGAGACACAGCAGGCTCGGCCTACACCGGTGACGGCGGGGAGCCTCTCCTCCCTCGGGCGGTAGCGGCGGCGCGAGACGTAATGGGCTCGGCCTGCGCCGGTGACGGCGGGGAGCCTCTCCTCCCTCGGGCGGTGGCGGCGGCGCGAGAAGCAACGGGCTCGGCCTGCGCCAACGGCGAGGACCTCTCCTCCCTCAAGCAGCGACGCCGGGGCGACATGCAATGGGCGGCCATGGATGCAAGCGTGGCGGCCCTTGTGGAGCAAGCGCGCGACGGTGCCGTGGCAGCTGCCGTGCCCAACGCTCTGGACTGGAGGCAGAGCAGCGCCGTCACCTGGCCAAGGACCAGGGTAGCTTTCCGAGTGGTGGAACGTCTTTGTACAACGCGGGTGAGGTCGATTTCCTCTCCGTTGTACATTTGGACCCGGAGTGTAGGACGAAAACCATGATGTTGTCGCCAATCTCACATCATGTTTCTTCAGATTGTGTTCTTTGAAATCTGAAGCCTGCATCTGTGAATGGTAGTTCCTAAAGTGCAGTGTGGTTAGGGGCGACCAAAACGCATCGGGGATGTACTGCTTGACAAGGTTGGATCTACTTTGATTCTGGTATATGCCTCTCTTTCTTCAATCATTTACTATTTCTTTGTGCTCATTTCTTTGGCAAGTTTCAGTGTCCAAAAGTTGGTTTCAAGCTTCGGATCCACATGATTGGTAAGAAGTGAAATATTCTTTCTGCAAACCTGCCTTGGGGTAGTAACAAAATCATTTGTGGCATGTGTTAACTCGGTTGTTTGTGTTTACATAGGAGTGGAGTTCCAACTCTGCCACTCTGCCAGTAAAACAAGATTAACTAGGAGCAGCTGAAAATCTTTTGCATGTAAATGTTAACTGAATGAATTAAGATGACTAAATTCTTTATCTTGCAACTGTTTAACGAAATTCTTTTTAAGTGTGCAATCACAGTGATAGCATACCTTGAGTACCAGTTAGTACATATGAAAACTAGATTATGATAATTGACCTTTTATGATAGGATCTCACGGCAACCATGATATTGTATTTTGCAGCTTTAATAATTATGACTGGAGGATTATTTCGTGACCTGTGGATGATGGAATATTTTCCAGAGCACAAGGCTCTTTTAAACAAAATGATCATTCACATAAGATAGTTGTAATATTTATGGGACGGCAACAAAGCTGATTCTATGTGAATATCAAGCCTTGCATCAGGCACCATGCTACTTGACCTGTGTCCTAATTTTCAGTCATCGTTATTCAAAATCTCACTCAAGATGGCTAACCACAAGCCTCTCTCGAAATAGACAACTCCAGAACCGGCTATGTTGCCTCTCTTTGTTGGTTGCATGTTATATGGACTAACAAAGGGTGCAGCACTATTGTAGCTTAAATAGGCTTTACTATAATCGATGGGATGGCATTATGTTCTCCCTATTTTCTCGTGATGTTTATGTCGGGACAACTTAGATGCCAAGGCGCTTGAATGTCTAATGTCTATTTTTAATTTCTTCATTTTTAAAGCTGATGATGCCTCCAATTGTACAAATTGTTTGATCAATCTTCCTTTCCTTAAGAACACTGAATAAAAAAGAGATACAATTTTTTTTGAATGCGTATGTTTCCATAGTGGCAGGACTAATACGAGTTTTTTTTTTGCTTTGTTCAAACGACGTGAATGGCGCTGACGCGTGCTTCTCCCGAGGAGGGCCATGTGACGGCCAGACCGACAGACATAGCCAGGTAAGACTAACTAAGTGCTAGATACTGTCGTGAGATAATTTTTTATGGATAGGATTTTAGTAAGTTAGCGGTGTAGGTCAAGATGACAAAGAGATTGGTATGCACAATGTGTAGACAGAACATGATACATTTACATTGACATGTCTAGGCTCAGCTAGAGAGCTTTAGGCTTTTTATTGATTAAGCTTAACACTTCTGCTCACTCATTATTACTCTGTATTCATCAAAATTATTTATTTTGTACTATATTGTAGCATGTTCGACGAACACAAACAGAGACGGCCATGGTGCTAGCTGATAGCACTTGCTAACTTCAAAAGTTTGCATACCTTTTCTCTAATTATATGAGAGTTTCTTACCAACTATTGAGCCTGCAAGTTTTACATCTATGTCTCCAAGGCCACTACTCAACTTCAGGCCGGTACTTTGCGCTACAGTATACCTTCATAATTCTCCATCGGTGATTTGTATCAGGATATGCGGTACAAGGGATTCGAGGCAGATTGAGGAAGGAGCTGGAGCAGGTGGTGGATAAAGGAAGGATCTGGAGTAGAGACGGATTAGAGCTGCTTAAGTGCAGGTTTTTAGACTAGCCTGCTTAAGTACATGTTCTTAGATTGCATATGGAAGGGATCTTATGTGCATGTCTTTTGGATTGCAGGATGGAAGGAAACTTAAGTGCATGTTTTCTGATTGTACATGAACTAAGTTCCTGCTGAAAAATGGTGACCGTGTTTAGAGCTGGCATTGGTGCTTGGTCAGACATGGTGTCTTTGTAACTACACTAAGTTGGTTCCTGCTTAAAAATGTTTACAAGATGACATTTCTAAACATGATCTAAAAGCCCTCAAACCAGTTCAAGCTCGGTACATTGGAATCAAAAGAATGACAAGGTTCTAACTGTGTTCACATGATTTTGAACAGACCCATGGAGATAATCCCTAATGTGCACCCAAGGTTCGGGGAGGTGATCCAGGTTTCCAAGGAGGTTAGAAGGTTAGTTGCTTGTGCAATTCAATTGAAATGTATCTTGTTGCTGGAAGTAGTAGAGTTTCATTAGATCGGATCAGCATTATTTGGTATTTTGGTATGTGTTAAGGTCGGTTTAGTCTGGTCGATCTTATCAATGTATGAGGGAAACTTTGCATTCCAGATCAATGTAGATGTAAAGCTGGAATAAAAACATTCAATAGCTTCTCAGTATGGACATTGTTCTACTGATTTCATTACTTCCCCATGGTTTTAGCCTGTCACAGATGGAGAATCATCGTCCAGCTACATCTCCCTTAGAATTAGGGAAACGTTCCCCGTTTAGAGACCAAACATGCATAATCCATTTAGAGTTTCAGTTTGTTTTTTGTCTGACATCTCCGTTGCCTCTGTTATATTACTACATTGCTATTAAAACAAGGAAGAATGGCCTGATGTTACCTTTGAATCTGATTGTCGGGTACTGGTGGAGATGTGGAACTCAAGAAAACATAATAGATGGAGATTATCGGCTTCCTGTCAGAAATTGAGTTGAGCCAAGCTTTTTGTTCTTTTACTCTGTCTTTTCTTCTTAAATAGGTTAATTTTTAGCACACCTGTGTACAAACATGCCCCTGCAGGTTAGTGACCGGAGGCTATGTAGTAAATTGTAATGCTACTCCTTCAGAATAGAGCTGGCATCTCCTTTGATTGTCAAAAGTGGCCCCTTAAAATTGTTTCGTATTAAGATTTTACTTCAGAATATTGGTTCAATGCCCTTAATTTTTTATGTGAGATATTTGTTTCGTACTTCAGTAGTCGTTCAAGTGTGAGTTATGTTTATCTGTAACACGTAATTGACTACCGGAAATTTCATAATACCTTATCAAGGCCATTTGCAATGTAGTAATAAGCATTTGGTTAGCAACCTCATATTATATAGTACCTGTTGATTTAACTATCTCTTTATCCTTTTTCCCAGGTTTTAGTTATCCATTGCTTACACGATGATATTTAGACCAATTGTAGAGTTGCATCTCCACGTACTGAACACAATGCAAGGTTGCTTTTCAATCATAACTAGATTTTTTTCCTTCTACAGCCTATCAAACTACTTGAGTGACATATCGACATTGTGTATTAATCAAATTTATATATTTGTGGTGAACATTTAACATGCGTTGCACGTGCAAGCTTACTAGTATTTATAGATGAAAAAGAGATTTAAAAGTCTATAACTAGGCAATATGGGACTAAACGTAGACGTACAATTTAAAACGAAGGGAAACCGCAACGTACGGGCCTAAAAACTACATGCGCCGGCCGCACGCACCGCTGCTCTATATTTTTTCATTTTTTTCAAATTTCGGCCTAAGAGAAAAAAAACTGAAAAAAACTAACTAGGCCTGGCCCGCTAGGAGGAAAGGCAAAAAAACGAGGCGCCCGCTGCTACTAAGCTGTGCACGTAAGCGACAGATAAACAAAGGCGCACGCGCAGTTTTCCTTTTTTTAATAGAAACAGAAAAGAAAAACTAAATAACGAAAATAAAGGAAACATTTATATAGGCATATTATATATCAAAATTTTCGGAAAAAGATTTCCCACAAGGTAAACATTTTTCTACAGTCAAATAATATTCCCACAAATTCTAATAAATCAAAAAGGGCTACTGTTGCAATAAAAACCAATAAGAATCATTTTAAAAATACCAAAATGATTTCGAAATTATTTCTCTCCAATTTTCTGCTGTAGGGAATCGTGTTAGCCTATTTTCCATAGATTTGATTTTTGGAGAAAAATAACTTGAATAAAAACCAAATACTAATTTTTTTTAAAACGAGTTATAGAAAATTTTAGAAAAGCTTCCAACTCATATTTCCTATAATTTGAAGAAGTCATTTTATCTTCTCTCGGGAAAATCATTGAGTTGCATAAAGTTTCTGAATTTGAAATATTTCGAGAATGAAATTCAAAATCCTTTCAAAACCCTTTTTCATTTAATAAATGGAAGAAGTCACATTATCTTCACTCCAGGGTTTTGTGATGAAAAGAATTTGAATTCCCGGAGATCAAAATGCAAAGTGAAAGTTTTGGGAAAGTCATTTTATTCCCTCTCATTTAACTTTCAAAAGTTTCAATTTCACACAACACATCAAACAAGCAATCAAACTATCTATTTATTATAACATTCCAAAATTTAGAATTTTGGGATGTTACATCTACATGCAACAAAGAGTCACTCCAAAGTCACTAATAGTGGAGAACAAACGAAGAGATTATGGTAGGGTACGAAACCACCTCAAAGTTATTCTTTCTGATCGATCTATTCAAGAGTCCGTAGTAAAATAACACGAAGCTATTCTTTCCGTTCAATCTATCATAGAGTTCGTACTAGAATAACACCTTAAGACACAAATCAACCAAAACCCTAATGTCACCTAGATACCCCATTGTCACCTCAAGTATCCGTGGGCATGATTATACGATATGCATCACACAATCTCAGATTCATCTATTCAACCAACACAAAGTACTTCAAAGAGTGCCCCAAAGTTTCTATCGGAGAGTCAAGACAAAAACGTGTGCCAGCCCCTATGCATAGATTCCCAAGGTCACGGAACCCGCAAGTTGATCACCAAAACATACATCAAGTAGATCACATGATATCCCATTATCACCACAGATAAGCACGTGCAAGACATACATCAAGTGTTCTCAAATCCTTAAAGACTCAATCCGATAAGATAACTTCAAAGGGAAAACTCAATCCATTACAAGAGAGTAGAGGGGGAGAAGCATCATCAGATCCAACTATAATAGCAAAGCTCGCGATACATCAAGATCGTGCCATCTCAAGAACACGAGAGAGAGAGAGAGAGAGAGAGAGAGAGAGAGAGAGAGAGAGAGAGATCAAACACATAGCTAATGGTACATACCCTCAGCCCCGAGGGTGGACTACTCCCTCCTCGTCATGGAGAGCGCCGGGATGATGAAGATGGCCACCGGTGAGGGTTCCCCCCCTCCGGCAGGGTGCAGGAACGGGGTCTAGATTGGTTTTCGGTGGCTACAGAGGCTTTCGGCGGCGGAACTCCTGATCTAGGTTATTTTACGGAGGTTTCAGTATATATAGGAGGTGTTGGAGTCGGGGCCAAGCAAAGGGGGTCTACGGGCTGTCCACGAGGCAGGGGGCACGCCCAGTAGGGGGGCGCCCCCACCCTCATGGGCAGCCCGTGGGTCTTCTCGCCCCCCCTCCGGCACTCCGTGGGCTTCTTCTGGTCCAAAAATGATCTCCGTTGAATTTCAGGTCAATCGGGCTCTGTTTGATATTCCTTTTCTGTGAAACCCTAAAACAGGAGAAAAACAGAAACTGGCACTGGGCTCTGGGTTAATAGGTTAGTCCCAAAAATAATATAAAAGTGTATGAGAAAGCCCATTAAACATCCAAAACATCATAAATAATAGAATGGAACAATCAGAAATTATAGATACGTTGGAGACGTATCAGACTCCTCCCTCTCCTTTGCGCGCCCAAGGCCCGGCTGGCCTCCCCCTTGCTTCTTTATATACATGGGCAGGGGGCACCCTAGGACACACAAGCAACATTATTTTAGCCGTGTGCGGTGTCCCCCTCCACAGAAACACACCTCGGTCATATCGTTGTAGTGCTTAGGCGAAGCCCTGCGTCGGTAACTTCATCATCTCCGTCACCACGCCATCGTGCTGACGAAACTCTCCCGTGAAGCTTAACTGGATCAAGAGCTCTTGACATGTCATTGAGCTAAACACGTGCTAAATGCAAAGGTGCCATACATTCGGTGCTTGTATCGGTTGGATCGCGAAGACATTCGACTACATCAACCGCGTCACTAGACGCTTCCACTTTCGGTCTACGAGGGTACCTAGACACACTCTCCCCTCTCGTTGCTATGCATCTAGTAGATAGATCTTGCGTGATCGTAGGATTTTTTGAAATACTACGTTCCCCAACAGTAGCATCATGAGTCAGGTCTATGCGTAGATGATATGCACGAGTAGAACACAATGAGTTGTGGACGATAATAGTCATACTGCTTACCAGCATGTCATACTTTGATTCGGTGGTATTGTTGGATGAAGCGGCCCGGACCGACATTACGCATGCGCTTACACGAGACTGGTTCTACCGACGTGCTTCGCACACAGGTGGCTGGTGGGTGTCAGTTTCGCCAGCTTTAGTTGAATCGAGTGTGGCTACGCCCGGTCCTTGTGAAAGTTAAAATAGCACATACTTGATGAAAAATCGTTGTGGTTTTTGTATGCGTAGGTAAGAACGGTTCTTGCTAAGCCCGTAGCAACCACGTAAAACTTGCAACAACAAAGTAGAGGACGTCTAACTCTTTTTTGCAGGGCATGTTGTGATGTGATATGGTCAAGACATGATGAGTTATACTTTATTGTATGAGATGATCATGTTTTGTAAAGTTATCGGCAACCGGCAGGAGCCTTATGTTTGTCTCTTTATTGTATGAATTGTGAAGGCCATGTAATTGCTTCACTTTATGACTATGAGTTAGCGATAGTAGTAGTAGCAATAGTTGGTGAGACGACCACGACGCTACGATGAAGATCATAGTGTCTAGCCGGTGACGATGGAGATCATGACGATGCTTTGGAGATGGATATCAAAAGCACAAGATGATGATGACCATATCATGTCACATATTTTGATTGCATGTGATGTATATCTTATTATGCTTAGAACGACAGTAGCATTATAAGATGATCCCTTAAAAAGTGTTCTCTCTGAGTATGCGTCGTTGCGAAAGTTCGTCGTGCCGAGACACCACGTGATGATCGGGTGTGATAAGCTCTACGTTCAAATACAACGGGTGTAAGACAGTTTTGCACATGCAAAATACTCGGGTTAAACTTGACGAGCCTAGCATGTACATACATGACATCGGAACTCTGGAGACTGAAAGGTCGAGCATGAATCATATAGTAGATATGATCAAGACAAGATGTTCACCATTGAAAACTACTCCATCTCACGTGATGATCGGACATGGTTTAGTTGATTTGGATCACGTGATCATTTAGATGACTACATGGATGTCTATCTAAGTGGGAGTTCTTTAGTAATATGATTAATTAAACTTTAATTTATCATGAACTTAGTCCTGATAGTTTTTGCATATCTATGTTGATGTAGATCAATGGCCCGTGCTACCATTCCCTTGAATTTTAGTGCATTCCTAGAGAAAGCTAAGTTGAAAGATGATGGTAGCAACTACACGGACTGGGTCCGTAACTTGAGGATTATCCTCATTGCTGCACAGAACAATTATGTCCTGGAAGCACCGCTAGGTGACAGGCCTGCTGCAGGAGCAACTCCGAACGTTATGAACGTCTGGCAAGCTCGTTCTGATGACTACTCGATAGTTCAGTGTGTCATGCTTTACGGCTTAGAATCGGGACTTGAACAATGTTTTGAACATCATGGAGCATATGAGATGTTCCAAGAGTTGAAGTTAATATTTCAAGCAAATACCCAAATTGAGAGATATGAAGTCTCCAATAAGTTCTATAGCTGCAAGATGGAGGAGAACAATTCTATTAGTGAACACTTGCGCAGAATGTCTGGGTACTACAATCATATGACTCAAACTGGTTGCAAAGTTGATGAAGATAGTGTTATTGATAGAGTTCTTCAATCACTGCCACCAAGCTATAAAGGCTTCGTGATGAACTATAACATTCAAGGGATGCATAAGACAATTCCCGAGCTCTTCGCCATGCTCAAAGCTGCGGAGGTAGAAATAAAAAAGGAGCATCAAATGTTGATGGTTAACAAGACCACTAGTTTCAAGAAAAAGGGCAAGGGAAAGAAGGGCAACTTCAAGAAGAATAGCAAGACAGTTGCTACTCCCGCGAAGAAACCCAAGTCTAGAACCAAGTCTGGAGCCAAGCCTGAAACTGAGTGCTTCTACTTCAAAGGGACTGGATACTGGAAGCGGAACTGGCCCAAGTATTTGGCGGATAATAAGGATGGCAAAGTGAACAAAGGTATATTTGATATACATGTTATTGATCTGTACCTTAGTAATGCTCGTAGTAGCACCTGGGTATTTGATACTGGTTCGATTGCTAATATGTGTAACTCAGAACAGGGGCTACAGATTAAACGAAGATTAGCTAAGGACGAGGTGACGATGCGCGTGGGAAATGGTTCCAAAGTCGATGTGATCACCATCAGCACGCTACCTCTACATATACCATCGGGATTAGTTTTAGAGCTAAATAATTGTTATTTGGTGCCAGCGTTGAGCATGAACATTATATTTGGATCGTGTTTGTTGCGAGGCGGTTATTCATTTAAATCAGAGAATAATGGTTCTTCTATTTATATGAGTAATATCTTTTATGGTCATGCACCCTTGAAGAGTGGTCTATTCGTGTTAGATCTCGATCGTAGTGATACACATATTCATAAAATTGAAGCCAAAAGATGCAAGGCTGATAATGATAGTGCAACTTATTTGTGGCACTGCCGTTTAGGTCGTATTGCTGTAAAGCGCATGAAGAAACTCCATACTGATGGACTTTTGGAATCACTTGATTATGAATCACTTGGTGCTTGCGAACCATGCCTCATGGGAAATATGACTAAGACTCCGTTCTCCGGAACAATGGAGTGAGCAACTGATTTGTTGGAAATCATACATACTGATGTATGTGGACCAATGAGTGCTGAGGCTCGCGGCGGGTATCATTATTTTCTAACCTTCACTGATGATTTGAGCAGATATGGGTATATCTACTTGATGAAACAGAAGTCTGAAACATTTGAAAAGTTCAAAGAATTTCAGAGTGGAGTAGAGAATCATCGTAACAAGAAAATGTTTCGTCGATCTGATCATGGAGGCAAATATTTGAGTTACGAGTTTGGTCTTCATTTGAAACAATATGGAATAGTTTCACAGCTCCCGCCAACTGGAACACCACAGCGTAATGGTGTGTCTGAACGTCGTAACCATACTTTATTAGATATGGTGCGATCTATGATGTCTCTTACCAATTTACCACTATCGTTTTGGGGTTATGCTTTAGAGACAGCTGCATTCACATTAAATTGGGCACCATCGAAATCCGTTGAGATGACGCCTTATGAACTATGGTTTGGCAAGAAACCAAAGTTGTCGTTTCTTAAAGTTTGGGGCTGCGATGCTTATGTGAAAAAGTTTCAACCTAATAAGCTCAAACCCAAGTCAGAGGAATGTGTCTTCATAGGATACCTAAAGGAGACTGTTGGGTACACCTTCTATCACAGATCCGAAGGCAAGATATTCGCTGCTAAGAATGGATCATTTTTAGAGAAGAAGTTTCTCTCGAAAGAAGTGAGTGGGAGGAAAGTAGAACTTGATGAGGTAATTGTACCTTCTCCCAAATTGGAAAGTAGCCACTACAAAAAAAGACACATCCGTGACATTTTGGGCCGAACGAAACTTTTTTTTGTCATACTTATGACACTTCTATGCCAATAATTGTGACAAAACACGGTATCATCATAGAAGTGGTGGGGTCCTACTTCTATGACAAAAAATCATGACAGAAAATGGGCTTTTTGTCCTAGGCGGGCCGGAGATGCAACTGCATGACATTCTTTGGGTCGTCCATGACAGAAAAAACCGTGGTAGAGGCGAGGGCGAGGAAAATATTAGGATGTTCCCGGTTACGATGGGTGGTCGGGGCCGAGCGATGCGCATTTCTCTCGTACACACACGCACGTGGGTGCAAGGCGTTGCGCTCTAACTGAAGCCGAGCGAGGCATTGGGCTCTAACTGAACCCGACCGATTGCAGTGCAGGCTACGCGTTACTGAACCCGAGCGATCGATCGATGGATGTTAACTGAACCTGATCGAGCGATTCCTTCGCTACTACTGCTAACTGAAGCCGATCGATGCTGCCTCTGCATGAACAGTGAGCGTTGCTGGGGGAGTTTGGATGAACAGTTCTCGGTGGGGGTGGCTGAATAGGACCCCGTGGTGTTGCCTCTGCATGAACAGGACCCCGTTCGATCGAGCCGGTTGGGGCTGCATGAACAGGACCCCGTGGAGGGCTGCGTGAATAGGACCACCCCGTGGAGGGCTGCATGAACAATAGGCGGTGGAGGGCTGGATGAACAGTATCCCGTGGAGGGGTGGTTGAACAGGAGCCCGTGGAGAGGGCTGGTTGAACAGTAGCAGGTGGAGTAGCGCGCGGTGGAGGCTGAACAGTCGCATGTGGAGGCTGGAGGAGGTCGACGGTGGATGAACAGTAGCCCGTGGAGGCTGGAGGGGGTCGATGGTGGTGATGAACATTATCCCGTGGAGTCCCATTTTGTGGTACGCCACACCCCTCCCGATGAACAGGACCCCTGTTTCGACCGTAGCGCTCCAACACAAGTCTGTTTCCTCCGTTTTGCGGTACGCCACACACCTCCCGATGAACAGGACCCCCGTTTCGACCGTAGAGCTCCAACACAAGTCCGTTTCCTCTGTTTTGCGGTACGCCACACCCCTCCCGATCAACAGGACCCCCGTTTCGACCGTAGGAGGTCCGTTTCCTCTGTTTTGTGGTACGTCAGACCCCTCCCGACGAACAGGATCCCGTTTCGAACGTGACCGGTCGAACACAAGGCCGTTTCCTCCGTTCTGTGGTATGCCAGGCCTCGTTTCCATCGGCTGTTCCGTCCAAGCCCTCCCGATGAACACGACGACGCATTTCGTTCTGACCTAGCCGGTTGGCTCCCCATGAACACGACGACAATGATGTTTCTTCGTTCCGACCCAGACATGTACACGAGCCCTGGCCGTACGTATGCACGAGTAGGCGTTCGAGACCCTGCTCGTATGTACGTACGTGGCCGTATTTTCTTTCTTGCACACTGGCCGCTGTACGTACGTGTACATGCTACGTGTGCGCCTCTACTATGACACGTGCGCGCCTCTACATCGACCAGTATGTATGTACACGTTCGCGACCAGAATGACAACACTACGTACGCTTCGACCGGGTGGGTCCCGACTGTCAGGCACTACCTTGCGTGTGAAGATGTAGTTGGTGGGTCCCAGCAGTCACGGGGACGAATCTTTTTTTTGCCCGGACGCACTTCCTTGCGTGCGAAGATGTAACCGGTGGGTCCCAGCAGTCAAGGGAAACATTTTTTCGTTAAATACGGTGGCCCGTCCGGTGGCTCCCTGCTGTTAGGTGGAGGAATAATTATTTTGCGCGTAATAAGGAGGCACTTCCTTGCTGCGGCCATGGACCCAGTTCTCAGCCTCTCCACGTACATTACTCTTCCGATGGAAGTTGGTAGTTGACCACATTGACCACGCCGCGCCGAGAGCACCAAGGCGGTGGATGACGGCGAGGCCTAGGAAGGGGACGACGCAGATCCAGGGAAGACGCGGCAGTGGATGCCCACGTGGAGAGGAGTACGAGGGTTCACTGGTTCGGTTGCGGTGTGAGGCTGCCGTCGCCGCAGAATAACAGGGGGGGTGTGGGTGAGTAGAGGGATGGTCTGGCCAGCGGAGGGAATAGTAGGGGGTGATACGTCTCCAATGTATCTATAATTATTGATTGTTCAATGCTATTATATTATCCTTCTAGGATGTCTTATGGGCTTTATTATACACTTTTATATGATTTTTCGGACTAACCTATTAACCCAGAGCCCAGTGCCAGTTTTTGTTTTTCTCCTGTTTTAGAGTTTTACAGAAAAGGAATATCAAACGGAGTCCAATTGACGAGCCAATTTAATGATTTTTTTCTCGACCAAAAGAATCCCCTGAAGCAAAAGAGTTGGGCCAGGAGAGCCACGGGCTGCCCACGAGGGTGGAGGGCGCGCCCTGGGAAGGTGGTGGCGCCCTCCTATCTCGTGGACAGCCCAGAAGCCCCCCTGACGTGGGACCTATGCCAAAAATTCCTATAAATACTGAAACCTTCGGAAATTAACCTAGATCGGGAGTTTCGCCGCCGAAAGCCTATGTAGCCACCGAAAACCAATCTAGACCCTATCCCGGCACCCTGCTGGAGGGGGGAATCCCTCTCCGGTGGCTATCTTCATCATCCCGGCGCTCTCCATGACGAGGAGGGAGTAATCCACTCTCGGGGCTGATGTTATGTACCAATATCTATGTGTTTGATCTCTCTCTCTCTCTCGTGTTCTTGAGATGGCATGATCTTGATGTATCGCGAGCTTTGCTATTTTAGTTGGATCTTATGATGCTTCTCCCCCTCTACTCTCTTGTAATGGATTGAGTTTTCCCTTTGAAGTTATCTTATCGGATTGAGTCTTTAAGGATTTGAGAATACTTGATGTATGTCTTGCACGTGCTTATCTGTGGTGACAATGGGATATCATGTGATCTACTTGACGTATGTTTTGGTGATCAACTTGCGGGTTCCGTGACCTTGGGAACCTATGCATAGTGGTTGGCACACGTTTTCGTCTTGACTTTTCGGTAGAAACTTTGGGGCACTCTTTGAAGTTCTATAGTTGGTTGAATAGATGTTTCTGAGATTGTGTGATGCATATCGTATAATCATGCCCACGGATACTTGAGGTGACAATTGAGTATCTAGCTAACATTAGGGTTTTGGTTGATTTGTGTCTTATGGTGTTATTCTAGTACGAACTCTATGATAGATTGAACGTTACTACGGACTCTTGAATAGATCGGTCAGAAAGAATAACTTTGAGGTGGTTTCATACCCTACCATAATCTCTTCATTTGTTCTCCGCTATTAGTGACTTTGGAGTGACTCTTTGTTGCATGGTGAGGGCCAGTAATATGATCCACTTATGTTATCCTTGTTGAGAGAACTTGCACTAGTGAAAGTATGAACCCTAGGCCTTGCCTACTATCATTGCAACACCATTTATGCTCCCGTTTACCACTTGCTACCTTGCTGTTTTTATATTTTCTTACTACAAAAACCTATATCTACCATCCATATTGCACTTGTATCGCCATCTCTTCGCCGAACTAGTGCACCTATACAATTTACCATTGTATTGGGTGTGTTGGGGACACAAGAGACTCTTTGTTATTAGGTTGCAGGGTTGTTTCAGAGAGACCATCTTCATCCTACGCCTCCCATGGATTGATAAACCTTAGGTCATCCACTTGAGAGAAATTTTCTACTGTCCTACAAACCTCTACACTTGGAGGCCCAACAACGTCTACAAGAAGAAGGGTGCGTAGTAGACATCAAGCTCTTTTCTGGCGCCGTTGCCGGGGAGATTAGTGCTTGAAGGTATATCTTTAGATCTTGCAATCGAATCTTTTAGTTTCTTGCTTTATCACAATTTTAGTTTATAAAAGAAAACTACAAAAAAATGGAATTAAGGTTACCTCATATGCTTCATCTTTTTAATATCTTTCGTGAAAATGATGGAAAGGAAAATTGTGCTCAAGTACTAGAAGAAGAATTACATAGAATGCTTGGCATAAAATATATGCATGATAAGCATGATTGAAATGTTGTCAATATGAATTCTTTGAATACCCATGATGCTAATGATATGCAAAGCCACAAGCTTGGGGATGCTATGTTTGATGAAGATGATATGTTTACTCCCCCCAAGTTTTGATTAGCAAATTTATTATGATGAAAGCATGCCTCCTATATATGATGATTATTGTGATGACACATATGCTATTAAGAATAATGATAACCATAAAACTTGTCATCGTGATTTTAGTTTTCAATTGGATTATGCTTCACATGATAGTTATTTTGTTGAGTTTGCTCCCACTACTATGAATGAGAAGAATTTTGCTTATGTGGAGAGTAGTAAAATTTCTATGCAAGTAGATCATGAAAAGAATGCTTTATGTGCTGGTTATATTGTTGAATTCATTCATGATGCTACTAAAAATTATTATGAGGGAGGAACATATGCTTGTAAGAATTGCAATAATATCAAGTTTCCTCTCTATGTGCTTAAAGTTTTGAAGTTATGCTTGTTTTCCCTTCCTATGCTAGTTGATTATCGTTCCCATAAGTTGTTTTCTTACAAAATCCCTATGCATAGGAAGTGGGTTAGGCTTAAATGTGCTAGTCATATTCTTCATCATGCTCTCTTTATGTTTCAATTCTTATATTTTATGTGAGCATCATCATGCCTAGCTAGGGGCGTTAAACGATAGCGCTTGTTGGGAGCCAACCCAACTTTATTTTTGTTCTTTATTTTTGCTGCTGTTTAGGAATAAATTTTGCATCTAGCCTATGATTAGATGTGGTTTCATGTTTTGTTTAGTGTTTGTGCCAAGTAGAACCTTTGGGAAGACTTGTGTGAAGTTTATGTGATCTTGCTGTGAAAAACACAATCATTAGCGCTTGCTAAAGTGGTCTTCAGATTGTACTGGAGCGTGCTATTTAGTTTATTCTTTTTGCAAATGATTGGTAGATAAATTACTCAAATTTACCAATTTAGTTTGAATTTTTTGGAGTTCCATAAGTATGTGAAACCTGCAGATTACTACAGACTGTTCTGTTTTTGACAGATTCTGTTTTTCGTGTGTTGTTTGCTTATTTCAATGCTTCTATGAGTAGTATTGGGAGATATGAACCATAGAGAAGTTGGAATACAGTAGGTTTAACACCAATATAAAAAAATAATGAATTAATTGCTGCACCTTTGAGTAGTGGTTTGCTTTCTTATACTAACGGAGCTCACGAGAAGTTTTGTCTAAGTTTTTTGTTGTGAAGTTTTCAAGTTTTGAGTATTGCTTTGATGGACTATGGAACAAGGAGTAGCAAAGGCCTAAGCTAGGGGATGCCCATGGAACCCCAAGGAATTCAAGATAATCAAAAGCCTAAGCTTGGGGATGCCCCGGGAAGGCATCCCCTCTTTCGTCTTCATCCATCGGTAACTATACTTGGAGCTATATATTTATTCGCAACATGATATGTGTTTTGCTTGGAGCGTCTTGTACAATTTGAGTCTTTGCTTGTTAGTTTACCACAATAATCCTTGCTGGACACACCTATTTGAGAGAGTTAAATATGGCCTAGAAATTGTTAGAACACTCTATGTGCTTCACTTATATCTTTTGAGTTGAATAGTTTATGCTCTAGTGCTTCACTTATATCTTTTAGAGCACGGTGGTGGTAATATTTTGTAGAAATTGTTGAACTCTCATGCTTCACTTATATATATTTGAGAGTCTATTAAAACAGAATGGTAATGTGTTTTGGCTAAAGAAACTAGTCTTCACATGATAGACATCCAATGTCAATGTAGTAAAAAAAATCACACCAAGTGCATTGAATAGAATGAGATGTTGGATGCTTGATAATTGTTTTGAGATATGAGGATAGTGATATTAGAGTCATGATAGAGGAGTTATTATGAAATTGAGAAATACTTGTGTTAAGGTTAGTGATTCCCGTAGCATGCACGTATGGTGAACCGCTATGTGACGAAGTTAGAGCATGAGGTATCTGTAGAGTGCCAACTTTTGTGTGGAGGTCGGGGGCGCGCGATGGTTAGCTCCTACCAACATCCCCCTTAGGAGCATGCGTTGATTGCTTTGTTTTGATGACTCGTAGATTTTTGCAATAAGTATATGAGTTCTTATGACTAATGTTGAGTCCATGGATTATACGCACTCTCACCCTTCCACCATTGCTAGCCTCTCTCGTACCGCGCAACTTTCGCCGGTGCCATAAACCCACTATATATCCTTCCTCAAAACAGCCACCATATTAATCCTCAAAACATCCACCATACCTACCTATCATGGCATTTCCATAGCCATTCCGAGATATATTGCCATGCAACTTTCCACCATTCCGTTTATATGACACGCATCATATTGTCATATTGCCATTGCATGATCATGTAGTTGACATCGTATTTGTGGCAAAGCCACCATGCATAACTTTTCATACATGTCACTCTTGTTTCATTGCACATACCGGTACACCGCCGGAGGCATTCATATAGAGTCGTACTTTGTTGTTGTAGTATCAAGTTGTAATGAAAGTGTGATGATCATCATTATTAGAGCATTGTCCCATGGGAGGAAAGGTTAAACCTATAAAGCCCCTTCGCAAAAAAAAAGAAAAAAAGAAAAAAAAGGAAAGGCCAAAGAAAAAAGAAAGGCCCAAAAAAAAGAAAAAAGGGACAATTGCTACTATCTTTTTTCCACACTTGTGCTTCAAAGTAGCACCATGTTCTTCATTGTAGAGAGTCTCATGTTTAGTCACTTTCATATACTAGTGGGAATTTTTGTTATAGAACTTGGCTTGTATATTCCAATGATGGGCTTACTCAAATGCCCTAGGTCTTCGTGAGCAAGCAAGTTGGATGCACACCCACTAGTTTCTTTTGTTGAGCTTTCATTCATATTTAGCTCTAGTGCATCCGTTGCATGGCAATCCCTACTCACTCACATTGATATCTATTGATGGGCATCTCCATAGCCCGGATACGCCTAGTTGATGTGAGACTATCTCCCTCATTTTTGTCTTCTCCACAGCCACCTCTATTCCACCCATAGTGCTATGTCCATGGCTCACGCTCATGTATTGCGTGAAAGTTGAAAGGTTTGAAAAGATAGAGTATGAAAACAAGTGCTTGGCTGAAATCGGGGCTGTGCATGATATGAATATTTGTGTGATAAAGAGGGAGCATAGCCAAAACTATATGATTTTGTAGGGATAACTTTCTTTAGCCATAGTATTTTGAGAAGACATGATTGCTTTGTTAGTATGCTTGAAGTATTGTTATTTCTTATGTCAACATAGAATTTTATCTTGAATCTTTCAAATCTGAACATTCATGCCACAATTAAAAGAATTACATTGAAAAACTATATTGGTTAGCATTCCACATCAAAAATTCTTTCTTTATCATTTACCTACTCGAGGACGAGCAGGAATTAAGCTTGGGGATGCTGATACGTCTCCAACGTATCTATTATTTTTTATTGTTCCATGCTATTATATTATCCTTCTAGGATGTCTTATGGGATTTATTATACACTTTTATATGATTTTTGGGACTAACCTATTAACCCAGAGCCCTGTGCCAGTTTCTGTTTTTCTCCAGTTTTAGGGTTTTATAGAAAAGGAATATCAAACAGAGTCCAATTGACGAGCCAATTTTTTATGATTTTTTCTGGCTCGAAAGAAGCCCCCGAAGCAAAAGAGTTGGGCCATGAGAGCCACGGGCTGCCCACGAGGGTGGAGGGCACGCCCTGGGAAGGTGGTGGCGCCCTCCTATCTCGTGGACAGCCCAGAAGCCCCCGTAACGTGGGACCTACGCCAAAAATTCTTATAAATACTGAAACCTTCAAAAATTAACCTAGATCGGGAGTTCCGCCGCCGAAAGCCTCTGTAGCCACCGAAAACCAATCTAGACCCTGTTCCGGTACCCTGCCGGAGGGGGGAATCCCTCTCTGGTGGCTATCTTCATCATCCCGGCACTTTCCATGAGGAGGAGGGAGTAGTCCACCCTCGGGGCTGAGGGTATTTATCAGTAGCTATGTGTTTGATCTCTCTCTCTCTCGTGTTCTTGAGATGGCACGATCTTGATGTATCGCGAGCTTTGCTATTTTAGTTGGATCTTATGATGCTTCTCCCCCTCTACTCTCTTGTAATGGATTGAGTTTTCCCTTTGAAGTTATCTTATCGGATTGAGTCTTTAAGGATTTGAGAACACTTGATGTATGTCTTGCACGTGCTTATCTGTGGTGACAATGGGATATCATGTGATCTACTTGATGTATTTTTTGGTGATCAACTTGCGGGTTTCGTGACCTTGGGAACCTATGCATAGGGGTTGGCACACGTTTTCATCTTGACTTTCAGGTAGAAACTTTGGGGCACTCTTTGAAGTTCTATGTGTTGGTTGAATGGATGTTTCTGAGATGGTGTGATGCATATCGTATAATCATGCCCACGGATACTTGAGGTGACAATGGAGTATCTAGGTGACATTAGGGTTTTGGTTGATTTGTGTCTTAAGGTGTTATTCTAGTATGAACTCTATAATAGATTGAACGTTACTACGGACTCTTGAATAGATCGATCAGAAAGAATAACTTTGAGGTGGTTTCGTACCCTACCATAATCTCTTCGTTTGTTCTCCACTATTAGTGACTTTGGAGTGACTCTTTGTAGCATGTTGAGGGCCAGTAATATGATCCAATTATGTTATCCTCGTTGAGAGAACTTGCACTAGTGAAACTATGAACCCTAGGCCTTGTCTACTATCATTGCAACACTGTTTATGCTCACGTTTACCACTTGCTACCTTGCTGTTTTTATATTTTCTTACTACAAAAACCTATATCTACCATCTGTGTTGCACTTGCATCACCATCTCTTCGCCGAACTAGTGCACCTATACAATTTACCATTGTATTGGGTGTGTTGGGGACACAAGAGACTCTTTGGTATTTGGTTGCAGGGTTGTTTGAGAGAGACCATCTTCATCCTACGCCTCCCACAGATTGATAAACCTTAGGTCATCCACTTGAGGGGAATTTGCTACTGTCCAACAAACCTTTGCACTTGGAGGCCCAACAATGTCTACAAGAAGAAGGATGCGTAGTAGACATCAGGGGGCGGTGAGGCCTCCGCGGCATCGCAGCCGGCCACGGTAGGCAGGAGCATGAGGCACGACCGGTGCTGGTTTGGGCGGCTGGAGCAAGAAGACCAGAGGTTGAAGAAGCACTACGGCCGTTGGATGGACATTGTACGGTCAATGGACCTAGAATCGTGCATATTGACTAAGTTGACAAAGCCCTCTATCTCCGTCAACTTAGTAGGCCAAAAGTCAGCCTCCCACTATACTGGGTCCCAGCTAGCAGGGGGAGTATTCATTTTTTTCGTAATAAGGAGGCACTTCCGGTGGGTCCGAGCTGACAGCGGGGGGAACATTTTTTTTCACGAAATACGGTGGCCCGTCCGGTGGGTCCCAGCAGTCAGGGAGGAAACGTTTTTTTTTGCCAAATACGGTGGCCCGTCCGATGGGCCCCTGCTGTCAGGTGGAGGAATAATTATTTTCCGCATAATAGGGAGGCACTTCCTTGCGGCTACCGTGGACCCAGCTATCAGCCTCTCCACGATAGTACTCTTCCGATGGAAGTCGTTCCTTGACCACGTTGACCAGGCCATGCTGAGAGCACCAGGGCGGTGGACGACGGTGAGGCCTAGGAAGGGGAAGACGCGGAGCTGGGGAAGACGCGGCAGTGGATGCCCACGCGGAGAGGAGTACGAGGGTTCACTGGTTCGGCTGCGGTGTGAGGCTGTCATCGCCGCAGAATAACAGGGGGTGTGGGTGAGTAGAGGGATGCCCTGGCCAGCGGGTGGGAGTAGTAGGGGGAGTGGAGGCCTTCACGGGAGGCGGGAGCAGGCGGTCCCGCCGGCGCTGGATTTGGTGGCTGGAGCAAGAAGATCAGAGATTGAAGAAACACGACGGCCGTTGGATTGACATCCAACGGTTACGTCTGCTAGAATTGTTTGTTGACGTATATAATAACTAAAAAAATCTTGCATACTGATACGTCCAAAACGTATCTATAATTTCTGCTTGCTCCATGCCACTTTTGGGTGATATTTCTATGATATTCATGCACTTCCATACACTTTTGATCATATTTGGACTAACTTACTAATCAAGTGCACCCCAGTGCCAGTTTCTGTTTTCGGCTGTTTTTGTATTTCAGGTTTTCACGTTTCGAGAACTGCCCAAAAAAATCCAGAAAAATTATATAAAAAATCAGCGATCCGGAAACAACACTGCGTCCGAAGGGCAGCCTGGGGGTGCCACCAGGGCTCCAGGCGCCCTGGCGGCGCGCCCCCCCGGGCCGCGCCGGGGGGGGCGCCTGGGCCCCCCGAAGCTCCCCCGATGCCCTACTTTGGCATATATTTAAAGGGTCCTCCGTAACCCTCAGAACAGGAACTCTTTTCGCGATCCCATCTCTTTTCCGCCGTCGCCGCCGCTTCCAAGATCGGGAGCACCAGGAGAACTCTTCCCTGCACCTTGCCGGAGGGGAGGATCACCACCGGGAGCTTCTCCACCACCATGGATACCTCCCGGATGACTCGTGAGTAGTCTCCCTTGGACCATGAGTCCATGACCAGTAGCTATGTGATGTTCTCCTCCTGTTCTTGTGCTTCACTAATTAGTCCTCGTGAGCTGCCCTACATGATCGAGGCACCTATGTAATCCTTATGCTGTTGCTATGTTGAGTTTGCTGGGATCCGATGGATTATGAGATTATGTTCAGATTGATCTTGAGTAATATATTTGATCTACCTCTTTTATATTTTTGTTCATAAGTAATTCTTGCATGTTCTCCGTTGTTATTTATTGCTTTGGCCGAGTAATAGGTAGTGACTCCAAGAGGGAACGTTATGCTTGATTGTGGGTTCATGCCCCTCGATGACTAGCTTGAGTGACAGAAACATGAGTCTAGGGGATGTGATGTTGCCACAAGAGGGAAAACAACGGTGCTTGTGCCCGCGGGTGCAAGGATTGTTTACTTTACGCAAAGTTCTTTTAATGCAGTTGTCTGTTGCATTGAGTTTACACTATGGGTGGGACTCGCAACTTAATACCAGCGAGATGTTCTGGATAGATATCTCAAAGTGAATGATTAGTAGTAGGCATTGATGGATTTCGGTCTACTTACTTTGGCGTACCACCCATGCTTTGAACCTCAACCTTTCTTGCAATGTAGTCAGCATTGGTTTGCGTTCGTGGTCCTGTCAATTGCCCAGCTGTAATTTGTTTACCTCACATAGATGTTTTATCATCTTTTGGGAGAGAGACATCACTAGTGAACATCATGAGACTCCGGTCCATATTACCATCATTGATCACATCCGCTATTTACTTTCCGTTATTATTTACTATTGCAAAACACTATCTATCACTACTATCATTGCTTTTAATCCTTTGTGAACTACAAGGCCGGAGGGATTGACAACCTCTCTGTACTCGTTGGGAGCAAAGTTATTTGTATCTGTGTGCAGGTCCATGTTGATTGCTACTAATCTGGCGCCGTAGCAGTTGACACCTACTTGTTGAACCTAGGAGTCTCTGGGGATTCGATCCTTGGCATCTTTGCTAAGGGAAAAAACTTCTACTTACTGCATCTTACACCTTCCACTTGGGGTAACCAACGAGGGGTTTGAGGCCCATCTAGGAGTATTTTTCTGGCGCCGTTGCCGGGGACTCCACTCTTCAGGATAGGGGAGTTGCATGCTATCTTTTACCTTTGCTTTTTAGTCTTGTTAGTTTACCTTTCGTTTTTTGCTTTAGTACCTTTTACCGAAAATCACAAAAATAATTATCTTGCTTGCTTGCTACTATGGGTTCCACCGAGAACACCAAGTTGTGTGACTTCACTAGTCACAACAACGATGACTTTATCAGCACACCTATCACTACACCTGCCACTTCAGCACCTTCATATGAAATTAAACCTGCTTTACTAAACTTAGTTATGAAAGATCAATTCTCCGGTGCTGGAGATGATGCTGCTTTACACTTGAACAACTTTGTTGAACTTTGTGATATGCAAAAGTACCAAGAAATAGATGGTAATATTGTTAAGCTTAAGCTTTTTCCTTTCTCCTTGAAAGGAGGAGCTAAAATTTGGTTTCAGTCTTTGCCTAGAAATAGCATAGATTCATGGGACAAGTGCAAAGATGCTTTTATCGAAAAATACTATCCACCTGCTAAAATTATCCAACTTAGAAGTAACATTATGAATTTTAAACAATTGGATAATGAAAACGTTGCCCAAGCTTGGGAACGTATGAAATCTCTTATCAAGAACTGCCCTACTCATGGTTTGACTACTTGGATGGTTATCCAAACTTTTTATGCAGGCTTGAACTTTACCTCGCGGAACTTGTTAGATTCGGCCGCAGGAGGAACTTTTATGTCAACTACACTTGGTGCTGCCACAAAGCTTCTCGATGAGATGATGACCAACTATTCCCAATGGCACACCGAACGCGCTCCAACAGGTAGGAAGGTAAACTCTGTCGAGGAGATTTCCTCCCTTAATGAAAAAGTTGACTTGATCATGTCTCTACTTTCGAAGCAATCTACTGTTGATCCTCGTGATGTTCCTTTAAATTCTTTGATTGCTCAAGAACAAGTAGATGTGAACTTTATCTCTAGAAACAATTTTAACAACAATGCTTATAGGAGTAATTTTGGTAGCAATCCTAGACCGTTCCCCTCTAATTCTTATGGGAACAACAATGCTTATCCTAGTACCAAGAACTCCACTACTGAACTAGAGACTATGCTTAGAGATTTCATCACTACCCAAAAAGCCTTTAATAAGAATGTAGAAGAGAAACTACATAAACTAGATGATCTTTCTTTTAAGGTAGACCATTTAGCCAATGAGGTAAAACTGCTAAAAATTGAAACCTCTCCTCTTAAGGAGAGGGAAGTCATCCCTATTAATGCTACTCAAGTGCAAATTAATGAAAATATTAGGATGATGGCTAAACTTAAAGAAAGATGGGCTAGAGAAAGGGAGGAAGAGGAAAGAATTAAGAGCCTTCCTACCCACCACACTGTTGCTACTATCCAAGTTGTTGAGGATGTTCACACTCTTAGCACCCAATGTACTCCTGGTCCCAATGGACCTATTAATGGTGATGCTATGACTTTAGAAGCTACCAAACAAGTGAACCTTAAGGACACCACTACCACTTTACTTGATGCTCGTGACCTTGATTTTGATAATTGCACTCTTACCGAAGTTATTGATTTCCTTCACAAGATGTCTAGAGATCCCCGCACTAGCACGCTTAACCTTGCCTTCACAGAGCATATCACTAATGCTCTCATCAAAGCTAGGGAGGAGAAACTTAGAGTAGAAGCCTCCATACCTAGAAAGCTAGAAGATGGTTGCGATCCTATGATAAAAATTAATTTGAATGACTTCTCTTGTTATGCATTATGTGATGTTGGTGCTAGTACCTCTGTTATGCCCAAAAGAATATATGATATGCTTAAATTGAAACCTTATGATTCTTGTTCTTTTGGTGTTCGTCTCGTTGATTCTTCCATAAAGAAACCTTTGGGGAGGATCGACGATGTTCTTATTGTTGTTAATGATAATTATGTGCCCGTTGATTTCACTATTATGGATATTGAATGTGATCCTTCATGTCCAATTATTTTGGGACGTCCCTTTTTGCGCACCGTTGGTGCTATCATTGACATGAAAGAGGGTAATATAAAATTTCAGTTTCCTCTCAAGAAAGGGATGGAACACTTCCCTCGTAAGAAGGTCAAGTTACCTTTTGAGTCCGTTGTACGGGCTAGTTATTCTTTTACTCTTGATAAAACTTGATCTATGCATTGTGCCTAGCTTAAAGGCATAAAAGAAAGCGCTTTTGGGAGGCAGCCCACATGAATAAATTTTTTGCTTTTGTTGTGTCTTGATGTTGTTTACTGCTGTAGCATCATCATTGTATCTTTTCTTTTCATATTTGTGCCAAGTATAGCCTCTGATTGCTAGAAAGTTCAAAAGTTGTGAGGTGCTGTCCAGGAAACAGATTCTGTCATTGGATAGAAAAATTCGTATAAAATCACCAGATCATCTTTTTGGTCTGAGTTTTCTCGACAGCGTTCTCTATATAATTGTCTTTCGTGCGTCTGTTCTGAGTTTTTTTATTTGAGTTGCAGAAGTATCCCGAACAGATCAATTACTACCTGTTGTTCTGTTTTTCCCAGATTCTGTCATGTTTTGCCTTTCCTTCACTTTGCAAATTAAGAACTTGCTTTTTCTTTGCAAAAACCTTTTGGCAATCTTGAGAAACAGTAGAACTTCAAGAATATCCTTATTTCCAGCAAGGTATAATTATTTTATTAAGGGTACTAACCTCGCTAATCAGATTATGATGAGTTATGTATGAAGGGAGTTTTCAAGTGTGCGAGGGAAGATGATAAAAAGATTCAGGAGTGTCAAGCGCTCAAGCTTGGGGATGCACCCGTGCACCCCCAAGAAATATTCAAGGAGACTCAAGCGTCTAAGCTTGGGGATGCCCCCGTGCATCCCCTTCTCCATCAACATTATCAGTTCGTCTTTCGTTCCGCTATATTTTTATCACTTCATGTGTTATGTGCTATGCTTGGAGCGTCTTGCTTTTAGTTTTCTTTTTAGTTTTTCATAACGAGTCGGAACCCAGCATTCCTTTATGTGGGAGAGAACACGCTCCACCTCTACCTAGAACATAACATAGAATTTTCATGTCTATCTTTGCTGTGTGTGTTCTTTGTCTTTTAAATAACTACTATCATGCTCTGCTCTTAGTATTCATGCTTATCTTTTCAAAGAGCTTTTGTTTAGTTGGTTGCTTGAACTCTCTTTAATTATCATGCTCACCTTATTAAGAGAGTTTTCTTCCGTTGCATTGGTTAATGTGTCTATGATAAAGATGCTACTTGCATGATGGTGCTTAGTAGTTCAGGTTTTCTTATGGTTAATCTCAAATAGCTGGGGGGTTCCCAATGTGTTATTGGAGTACCAACTTGATTTGTTTGCCTATGATATGGTATGGTTTAGTAATATCTTCTTTCGAGAATTTATTTTGATTGACTTGGCGTATGCTCACGCATATTTAAGACTGTAAAGAAAGTCTGTCAAGCCTTGATGATCTTTTGTTTCTGAGTAGCGATATAATTACCATGCCTGATTCAATATTGCTTTGTCGCTCTGCATGATTATGACCGTCATTGCTCTCTTAGTTGGTCGCTCCCAGTCTTTTGCTAACCTCCACCTGTACTAAGCAAACTAACCATGCAATACATAGCTCATGGGAAAGTAGCCTAAAAACTATTGTGGTAAAGAATATGTTGCTTATGTATCTTATTTCTTATGAGTTGCTTGCTGAGCGGTAACCATGTTTCTGGAGACGCCATCAACTGTCACACTATTGTTGAATATCATGTGAGTTGCTATGCATGTTCATCTTGTCTAAAGTAAGGGTGATTTACCGTGGGTTGAATAACTATGCATATTGTTAGAGAAGAACATTGGGCCGCCAACCAAAGCCATGTATCATGGTGGAAGTTTTAGCTTGGACCTTAATCCTCAATCTCTTATGAGAATATGCTTATGCATTAAAGAGGAGTCCATCATCTATTTTCTATGTTGTCCCGGTATGGATGTCCTCAAGTTGAGATCTATCAAAAACGAGAAATCAAATGCGATCTATCTCCTTGGACCTTTGTACAGGTGGCATAGAGGTACCCCATTGTGACACTTGGTTGAAACATATGCAATGCAATGATAACCCATGGAAATCTGAGCTAATTAGGACAAGGTGCGAGCACTATTGGTATTCGATGCACGAGGCTTGCAACTTATAGGATGTCTTATACATGACACATATGAAGTACTACTACCGTTGACAAAATTGCTTCCATGTTTTCAAATAAAAAGCTCTAGCACATAACCATTCTTTTACCTTTATGTTGAAGCACCAACTACTGAGAGCATGATTGTCATTCTGAGTGTAATGTGCATTGTCCCAAAGTAGCATTGTCTTTTGCATGATTGTGATATCGTTTATTCTGAAATGATTGTATCTAGTCATCACTTAAACCTTGAAGGTGCCCCTGCATTTATGTTTTGCATCACTAAAGGGGGCAAGCTAGATATCACTTTATCATATTTGCACATCATGTTCATTGCAAATCTATTTGATGTTTCAGTTTCATATTGTAAAACTTTCAGTCATTTGTGATTTTCTCATGAGGCAACTTAATTACTTTAGAATCATTGTCTCAGTAAGCTTTTTTCATATGACTATAAAAAGTCCTATATGGTTAATAGCATGTCACCACAGAAATTATTCTTGTTATCATTTACCTACTCGAGGACGAGCAGGAATTAAGCTTGGGGATGTTGATACGTCCAAAACGTATCTATAATTTCTGCTTGCTCCATGCCACTTTTGGGTGATATTGCTATGATATTCATACACTTCCATACACTTTTGATCATATTTGGACTAACTTAATAATCCAGTGCACCCCAGTGCCAGTTTCTGTTTTCGGCTGTTTTTGTATTTCAGGTTTTCACGTTTCGAGTACTGCCCAGAAAAATCCAGAAAAATTATATAAAAAATCAGCGATCCGGAAACAACACTGCGTCCGAAGGGCAGCCTGGGGGGCCACCAGGGCTCCAGGCGCCCTGGCGGCGCCCCCCCTGGGCCGCGCCGGGGGGGCGCCTGGGCCCCCCGATGCCCTACTTTGGCATATATTTAAAGGGTCATCCGTAACCCTCAGAACATGAACTCTTTTCGCGATCCCATCTCTGTTCCGCCGCCGCCGCCGCTTCCAACATCGGGAGCACCAGGAGAACTCTTCCCGGCACCCTGCCGGAGGGGAGGATCACCACCGGGAGCTTCTCCACCACCATGGACGCCTCCCGGATGACTCGTGAGTAGTCTCCCTTGGACCATGAGTCCATGACCAGTAGCTATGTGATGTTCTCCTCCCGTTCTTGTGCTTCACTAATTAGTCCTCGTGAGCTGCCCTACATGATCGAGGCACCTATGTAATCCTTATGCTGTTGCTATGTTGAGTTTGCTGGGATCCGATGGATTATGAGATTATGTTCAGATTGATCTTGAGTAATATATTTGATCTACCTCTTTTATATTTTTGTTCATAAGTAATTCTTGCATGTTCTCCGTTGTTATTTATTGCTTTGGCCGAGTAATAGGTAGTGACTCCAAGAGGGAACGTTATGCTTGATTGTGGGTTCATGCCCCTCGATGACTAGCTTGAGTGATAGAAACATGAGTCTAGGGGATGTGCTGTTGCCACAAGGGGGAAAACAACGGTGCTTGTGCCCGCGGGTGCAAGGATTGTTTACTTTACGCAAAGTTCTTTTAATGCAGTTGTCTGTTGCATTGAGTTTACACTATGGGTGGGACTCGCAACTTAATACCAGTGAGATGTTCTGGATAGATATCTCAAGGTGGATGATTAGTAGTAGGCATTGATGGATTTCGGTCTACTTACTTTGGTGTACCGCCCATGCTTTGAACCTCAACCTTTCTTGCAATGTAGTCAGCATTGGTTTGCGTTCGTGGTCCTGTCAATTGCCCAGCTGTAATTTGTTTACCTCACATAGCTGTTTTATCGTCTTTTGGGAGAGAGACATCACTAGTGAACATCATGAGACTCCGGTCCATATTACCATCATTGATCACATCCGCTATTTACTTTCCGTTATTATTTACTATTGCAAAACACTATCTATCACTACTATCATTGCTTTTAATCCTTTGTGAACTACAAGGCCGGAGGGATTGACAACCTCTCTGTACTCGTTGGGAGCAAAGTTATTTGTATCTGTGTGCAGGTCCACATTGATTGCTACTAATCTGGCGTCGTAGCAGTTGACACCTACTCGTTGAACCTAGGAGTCTCTGGGGATTCGATCCTTGGCATCTTTGCTAAGGGAAAACACTTCTACTTACTGCATCTTACACCTTCCACTTGGGGTAACCAACGAGGGGTTCGAGGCCCATCACATACGCGTCAACTTAATAGGCCCAAAAGTCAGACCATTCCCTCTTTTTTTAATAATTTATATATAGCTCATTGCGACTTCTTATGCAACTTATTGCAGTCCTTTTTTTAGGTTGGCCAGGTATTTCGCATATTTCTGTGGGTTCCAAACTATTTCTAATACCGAAATGTCAAGCCATATTTAAAGTACTTTGAAGATATATTTAAATTATGATAATGCCCAGTGAAATAGGAATCTGAAAATGTGAAAAAAAATCAGAAATTATAAAGTAATTGCCAATTTGTCATCTGTTTTTATATTTACAACCAATTTCATATTACTTTCAAGATTTGTAGGCATCTTGAAAGAGTTGCAGCCCATCAGGGCGTAGAAAAATAAATAGGCCTGGATTGGGTATTCTTCAGAAAAAATAAACTAGGCTCATTTTACAGTTTGTTAAAAGTACAACCCATTTTCTAGGTAGGACAACGATTAATAATTTCAACCAACCGTTCAAGACAGAATTCAATAAAATTTCCCACATTTTGATGGGATCCGAAATATTTTTATCCCGAAATTTCTAGTCAAATTAAATATAAATTTGTATTACGTAAAAATCTAATGAAACATTGCCCGCGCAACAATTAAAAATTAAGAATTTCAAAATCCATAAATAATATTTATAAACTAATTTCGTGCTTGGTGCATTTTTTATAGTTACTGCCCAGTTTCTATAATTACATCCCGTTTATTATTTTTTAAAGCCCATTTTCCTGTTAAGCTTAATACATCCCTCATAGGAAAGATTTGCAGACCAGCGGGGCGGAGAATAACAAGTTGACCTTGCCTGGGTATTCCTCAAAAAAATGTATAGCTAGGCTAGCCATTTTCATCTTGAAAAAAATTAATATCTGGGTTGGATATCTGTCCTGGGCTAGACGGGCCACAGCCCGCTTAGTTAATACCCTGCTCTCCTCTGAATAACAACAAAAAAATTGCCAAGAAAAACTCTGCAGTGCTCACGCCTCAAAAACACAACTACTGCTCGAGTTGCTTGGTCCTAGCTGCCGGCCGCACCTTGTGTAGTTCTCTCGTTTATATTGACTACATAGGTTGACAATGGTGTGGGACCGTGATGTCAGGAAACCAGGAGGAAGCAAAAAATATATAGTTGTACATAAGAAGGAGGCACTTGCGTATGGACGGCTATGGCCCTAGTGGGTCCCTACTGTTAATCAGTCAAAATAAAGTCATCTCATGAATCCTCATGTTCATTGACCATGTTAACAATGCTCGGCACCACGGCGAGTGCAACAACTCGAAGGACGACAGAGAGGGCCTCGCGGGCTCTACGGATGGTCTGATACAGCGCTCGCTGCTCATTCAGGAAGCCAGGATCATCGGACACCTATGAGCACCTTCGAGAGACAGAGACGGCATGAAACGGTAAGGCCGAGCTTGAGAGCTCTAGTTTATTTCACACCTGTATTAAGATACAAGTGTAATTTACTCGTCATCGGAAACAAAGCATAAAATACATGCATAATGAAACCGAGGGCCCGAGGTATGTAAGTAAAACCGGCGGGTTACGCATATAATTTGAGAGATCGGTGTATATTTAATAGTCGAAATCGACCAACCAAGCGCTTCGCCTGAGACCATCTGCTTTTATTTACAAGCGTCAGTTATACAAGCGGTTTTGGTTGGAAAATAACGATCCAATCACGGCCTAAGATGATGAGTTGGTCGGAAGATCATATGGTTTCACGTCTAACCTACCCGACTTTTCGTATAGGCTATGAATGAAACATAAGACGATGAACTTCTTAAGCACGGAAACAACAGAACAGGATGATCTTCCTAACAAGCAAATCACTGGCATTAGATCGACATACAAAACAATACGAAGCATTATTCTCAGGAGGAACGGTGAACAGCTCGTGATGCTGCATGCCATAACATTCCAAGCTCAACTTTGCAATCAAACACAAGGCCTGGCATTACATAGACAATATTCAGAACAAACTCTTAAAATATCTTAGATAAGTCAACATTCATGTGACTATGCATCTTAGCAGAGTAAATATTTACTTCTAAACTGAAGACAGGAATAGGAAAAAACGATCGACGTTGCTCACAGCAAAGGGCGTCCCACTCAAAAATATCAAATGCATGTCTTCTGGCTAACATCAATGAGCAAAAATTGACAAGGTTTTCCAATTCCAATATATTAAACTAATGTCAACTTTGACAAGCTTTTCCCATTCAAAATATGTAATGCCTATGATTGTGAAACGGGCAGGGTTTGTCGTCAGTTTGTCATCTGATAGTCCGGTGGCTCAAGGTGACGACGAATGATTAGAGAACCATTCGATGTATTGTGCATGATGAAGTATTATTATGGAGGACACGAACCATCTGAACATTTTGTGCAGTTCCACTAAAATCAAGCTGAGCATCCTTGTGGATTTCGTATTTATATGCTGCCAGAAATCAAAGACACATCATCACACACATGAATATTGGCCCCAGTGTCAACCCACCAATCGGTGGACTAACAAACTGAAAGTACGGTAAACAAATTACCATACCCAGATGCCCCATCATTGTTGCTTAGAATGACATTGACAGATTTGGAGTCCTGTCCTGGTTTCCTGTACTTGTTTGGGCACTTTTTGCTCAGTGCACTCCACGTGTTGTAGAGTTTCCTATGCTCTCTGCAGACTAGTCATGTCACCAGCGTCTACTAATACTCTGTAAAGCTTCTCGATCATTCCTTGTGTAATGTAGCGCAAACAGTGACTGCTTCTTTCTGCAAAGTGGTAAGACCAACTGGACCCACTAATGCAGCAGTTTGCCTTAGACACATTGGCTCCTTTTGTGCAGTTCTTCTAAAAATCAAAGTCGGAATAAAACCGAGCTTTAATTTTGATATCCCTGTAAGCAACAAAAGGTATAAGGGAAACAATTATCGAGAAATAACGGTTGATGACTTGTACTCCCAGAAAAAAAAACATCTACTGATCTACCTTATCTAAATGGGAAACAAAGCAGGAGAGTAGCAATTCTCAATCAGTGTGATTCATTCATATTAACTGAGACATTATCTTAACAATGCCTTGTTTCAACATGTATAAAGAACGACAAAGCAGAAAAGTATCATTCCTATAACAATGTGACTCATTCATTTTAACAGAGACATTATCTTAACAATACCTTGGTTAAACATGTAGAAAGAACTACAAAGCAGGATAGTACCATTTGTAAAACACCGTAACTGATATATAATAACAGAGACATTATCTGAACAATACATTTCTTATACATGTACTCTGGCTGATCCCTAACAGAAATGGTACTCCCGCCGATCCCTAACAAGTGTTGCAGTTTTGAACTAAGATTCACTAGTTAATTATGAGGAAAGTCGGTACTGACCTTTCAAGACCAAGATTTGAAATAACGCGTGACGAAGACCTCAAAGAGATCTCAACACATATATGGAAATCCGGTCTCATTTTGTGCAGTTCCACCAAAATTATGTGAAGCAAAATGTCGCAATAGCAACAAGTTGAATAGATATCCTTGTTTTAACAGAGGCAAAAAAGGAATAAATTACTGGCCAATAAAGGAGTATGAAACATGCGGCCACAAAAATGGTAATCCCGCCAATCCCTAACAAGTGTTGCAGTTTTGAAATAAGATTCATTAGTTAATTCTGAGAGTGACATTGCTTAATTTTACTAGCGGCATTAGATTAACAAAAAGCATAAATAGTTCCAGGGGAGAGTGGGCACAACAACATGTGCTTCCATCTACTTATAAAGGGGGTGATGCAGAGTTTATTAAAAATAGTACCAATACAAGTAGCACAACATCTCAAAACACACTGCACGATCATGTGGATGCATGTGACATGGGACATGCCAGCACCATGTGCGTCCACACGTATAAATGGGTGATGTAGAGTATGTAGCCAAGCAGCATATCTGCGTTGGTCCCATATTTGTTCTCTTTGAAACTTTTTTCGATGTGAGGGCAGCAAATCTAGTCCTGCACAAACTACCCGACCCCCCATTTTCTTTCCCTTTTCAACAAAGAGTTCGGTTCCTTACAGATGTGTGTACTGGGTTACCCCCTTTTTCCCTTTTCGGCCAACAAAGCAGCTGGATAGCTAGTCTATACTACTTTCACTCCCTCCTTTCCTCATTGAACCACGTCCTAGATTCATGCTCCACCCCACCGTGCCCTTCTTTCCTCTTTAAACCAAGACCTAGATTCGACTACAGAAACGAAAAAGATCGGCATGCAGCTAGACCAATGACGGTTTCAAAGAAACTTATACCTTAGGGTCGTCGAGATGTGGCAAGGCGTGCGGAGGGAGGTCGGATCTGCCCACACTACGTACGGCAGCGAGGAAGAAGAGGTCGGTGGCCCTCCCGCACAGGCGCTGGGTGAAATAGAAAAGCGCAGCCGGCAGTTGATTGCCTCCCTCACCGAAGGCGATAGAGTGAACACTGCACCTCCTCCCCTTCCCGGTGCAACGGGATCCGGACGCCTCCTTCGCTAGCTGTGAGGGGGTGAGAGAGACAAAGGCCACAACGCAGTCTTGTTTAGATCTGGTGAAGAGGGTGATCGACAGTGAATATAGCAAACCTTAGGAAAGGAACGCTGAGCCTCCAGTGTGTATATATATGTAGTGCGGCGAGAGTGTGGAGAGTGTAAACCCTAGTGAACAAGCTCTAAGGCTCCCGCTTATATATATAGTGTAGTACGGACTGAGCTCCGGTGCCTTAACTGGACCTACTTTTGGCTGTATGACAGGTGGGCCAACCACATTTTGGGCCCACCTATCATAAACCCAAAGGCAGGTGCACTAAAGTCAATGAAGCTACGTCCATATAGTACTCGTGTATACGACTAATATATAGTGGAGTGGTTTTCTTATTCTCTCCATAACAATCGTTTTAAATTGTGTAAGTACGAAACGAAACTCTTTATTTAATGTACCAGTGAAGAAAACTACTACGTACTTCCGATGAACTAACGATCCACGCGTCCTGGTCGCACTTCCTGTCCTTCACGTGCGGTACACTACCGTCCCTTAAGTGAACAACCACACATGCGCCAAATTATGGGAAACGTGTGAGTGTGTACAAATAAAGAATTTTAATTTCAATTATCAGAAAGGTTTGAGAGTATGTACATTTTTCCCTCTCTAATAATTATGGTTTGTTGTGTTCGGCCTAAACTTGGTCAAACTTTACAAATTTTGACTTCAATGAAATCTAATATGCGGAGTAAATAAAAATGGAGGGCTACTACGTCCATCCGGGTTTTTAGTCCAAACCATTTTTTTAATCAAAGTTGATAGCTGGACAAATAAAATTACAGGGGAGCTAGAGAGAAAGTTGTGAGAAGGCTTAGAAATCAATACAAAACTTATGCTCTTAGTACCAACGTCAATCCTTCTTTGAGGAAACATTTGGTTCATAGCCAATTGTGTGATAAAATTGCACCAACGTGAAAGACGACTACGTCTCCAACGCAACCAAGGTGAACGGATGAAGGATATCATCTTTGTGGGTAACAAGCAAAGAGCACTGATGGAAGACAACTTGTTTTTCATTGAAATTCGATCAGCTTCACCAGCCGATGCAACCATGAGGCGCAACCATGAGCATCGATAGGTCATCATGGTGATGCATCATCCATTTGGCATCAAGTTTGGGTGAGGCACCTATGAAGTTCGACAACTCATCACCGTGGTCCGTTTCTTCTCAGTAGTCAAGCTCAAGGAAGGAAGAACCACGTGGCAGAGGACAGTGAGGCGGAACAACAATGGCCATCCAATTTTGTGCAGTTCCACTAAAATTGAGGAAGACATGCCCGGGTATGGAGATACGCATCGCTGTTTCCAAAAATATAAAAAAGGGATATAGTGTTGTTACTTTGTTTTACAAGATTAACGACGACATCTCAATTGTCAATAAGAATTATGAAAAGTACCTCAACAAACAGAAGCATCATGATTATCTTGATGGGAACTAAACCTGGGTACCCGAGAACAAAAGCATTTCTTCATTTAACCAGTGATAGTATTAGATTAGCAGCAGCAATAGGAGCATATGGAGAATGACCACACAACCACCATGTACTTTTTGTCGAAACAACATGTATACCTCCACCGAGGCATAAATCAGGACAACTTTTTGAGTGGCATTTCCTCTATAATAGTAGGTGATGTTGGACTAGCCGACGAACCCTAGCTACTATACATGGGGAGCTGGGGAGTAGTCGCATAGAAGAAAACCCGCATGCAGCGACCTGGGGAGCTGGACCAGTACAAGAAGTTATACCTCAGGTGGGCGAGATGTCGCTTAGGCGGGCGGGCGGGATCTGCCAACACGACGGCAGCGAACAAGGGCGCGGAGGACCTTCGTCCGCGCCAGCGCCGGCTCCGAGAGGACGGTGCGCATCGGCTTGCTCCATCGCTGACGGCGACAACGTCAACGCTGCACCTCCTCACCTCCCGCAGCGGACAGGATTCGGCCAGATCTGTGACCACCGGTGAGGCGAGAGATAGTGTGGACACTATCATCTTGTTTTGATATGGAGAGGGTGAGAGAGCGAGACACGAGAAACTCTATCAAACAAGAGGCTATAATGGAGTAAAACAATCTCTCCGTAGCAGTGGTTTTAAATAGAATACGCGCGTTCCCGGAGAAAAGAAACGAAAACTGGCGGACAATTTTTTAATGTACCAAGAAAGAAAACTCGATCAAAAACACGCCCCCGCTTCCACGTTGCGAGAGTCGTCACGCACACACACATAGACATGGACATGCATATCCATGTTTACGTAAAATTCCATTTCCATCTCCATCTCCAATCATATTTGTCCAACTAGCACATTATTTACGTTGTTAATTATATACGCGGCAATATTAACGTACAACATCTCTTGTTTGCGGGCGTCCGGACCGCTGCCACGGCCGCTCCTGACCAACCCGAACCCTCTTCATCACCCGCGCGTGCTTCCCGCCCGAAACGGTCAGTGCCGCATTCATGCCCGGCCAGAGCGGACGCGACCTATCACTGGCGCCGGCATTGAAGAGTGAAATGATGGTTGCTTCTTCCGACTAACTTACTGTGTGATTTGACTGCTCCTTTAGTGGCCCCTACACGTACCCCCCCTACGTGTATGCAACAGTCACACGTACACATGGACGCAAAAACGCGCGCGACGCCCTAATGCATGCATGTCCGAGCACACACCGGAACACACACGGTCACGCTCAAGTGCTCAACCTACACGTGCATGCACACACATACTCAGCTAGGGTGAGCTAGTGACCGTATAAACACCGGAAAATGTATATATTGAGCGCAATGAGCGTATTATGAAGTCCACTGACTATATTTTTATAAATATGAAGTGACAGTTGATACGTCCCAAACGTATCTATAATTTCTGCTTGCTCCATGCATGTTTTGGGTGATATTGCTATGCTTTTGATACACTTTCATACACTTTTGATCATATTTGGACTAACCTATTAACTCAGTGCACCCCAGTGCCAGTTTCTGTTTTCTGCTGCTTTTATATTTCAGGTTTTCCCATTACTTAAATAGCCAGAAAAATTCGGGGAAAAATATATAAAAAATCAGCGCTCCAAAAGCTTCCACACGCCAGAAGTGGGGCTAGAGGGGAGCCAGGGGCAGCCCAGGCGGCCTGCCCACGCGGCCCCCTCCTGGCCGCGCCGGGGGGGGGGGCGCCTGGGCCCCCCTCTCCGCCTCTGGTGACCCCCTTTGGCATATATTTACCACGCGTCGCGAAATCCCTGATTCCGGAACCCTTTTCTCCAGAAGCTATTCCGATCTCCGCCGCCATCACCACCAAGTTTCGGGGGACCAGAATTCCTGTGCCGGCATCCTGCCGGGACGGGGAAGTGCCCCCGGATTCATCTCCATCGACGTTGCTTCCTCCCTCCATGATACGGGAGTAGTCCCTCCTCGGGGCTGAGGTTTCTACCAGTAGCTATGTGGTCAATTCTCTCTCCCATGATGTGATCTTCGTTGTGATCATAGGCTATGTTAATCTAGGGTGATCCCATGATATTTCCCCTTCCTTTATGTATTGGATTGATGTACTCACTTGTATTTATCTAGTATAATCTCCGAGACCAAGGTGACAGCGGTCTATTGGACATGGATTAGAAGAATATTTTCATGAGTGATTTCCTCTTTTGTGTGTGGATTGAAGATTGAGAGTCTCTTGGTGCTTGTCTTTGACTATCCTTGAGATATGTTGTCGTCATTGTGGTATTCTCTTTGGATGGCCGTGGTGACATTGGGAAATCCATAGATTGAGAACTACGAACTTTGAGGTGTGCTTTTGTAGCCCTACATAATTCTCGTCCTCTCTTGACCACAAAGGAATGACCTCCGAGTGCGTCTCCATTGCATGTTTTATGGGAAATATCATGTGATTAGACTATGTCAATGTTGTTGGGAGTTGCCACTAGTGAAAGTATGAAACCTAGGCCTTGTTTCCACCATTGCAATACCATTTGTGCTCACGTTTACCACTTGTTTGCTTGCTGCACTTTTTATTACAGATTTATATTACTTTGCTTTGCCACTCCTATCGTCCATATTTTACCATCTCTTCGCCAAACTAGTGCACCTATACATCTGACAAGTGTATTAGGTGTGTTGGGGACACAAGAGACTTCTTGTATCTTGATTGCAGGGTTGCTTGAAAGGGGTACGTTCAACCTCCACTTCCCTGAGTTCGATAAACCTTGGGTTACTCACTTAAGGGAAATTTGTTGTTGTCCTACAAACCTCTGCTCTTGGAGGTCCAACACTGTCTACAGGAATAGAAGCGTGTAGTAGACATCAAGCTATTTCTGGCGCCGTTGCCGGGGAAGTGAGGTAAGTGAAGGTACCTTCTCTAGATCTTGCAATTAAATCGTTTTGTTTCTTGTTTTTAGTTTCACTAGTTATGTTTATGGAAAACCGCACTCTTAGTTCTCTGCTTGGGGAAGGCCGCTTTACCACACCCGTGGTAGAGAAGTCTCCTCCACCCACTGAATGTATCCCGTTCCAAATACCACTTAGGATAATTGAAATAATTAGGAATGATTGTTATGATGGGACAGTCAATCCTAGTATTCATTTGTTGAAACTTACAGAACTTTGTGAGTTTTTTAAGATTTCAGGTTTGACAAGAGATGGAGTCATGAGGAAATTATTTGCCTTGTCACTGAAAGGAAAATCATTGGAATGGTATAGGCTACTAGATGACTCTCACCTGCTGGATTGGGAAGAGATCCAGTCTCTCTTTTACTCCAAGTTTTATCCTCTTCATGAAGTCCATGAGAATAGGAATTATGTTTATAATTTCTATCCTCATGACGGAGAGAGCATAGCTCAAGCTTGGGGGAGACTAAAAACGTTAATGCTAAAATGTCCTAACCATGGGCTCCCCAAAGATATGATTATTACTAATTTCTATGTGAGGCTCTCTCGACAGGATAAAGATTTGCTCGATGCATCCTCTACGGGTTCTTTCACAAACGAAAAGATTGATGCTAAATGGGAACTCCTTGAAAGAATTCAACGCAACACTGAAAATTGGGAGATCGACAAAGGTAAAGAGTCAGGTATAATTTATGAGTATGATTGCATTAAGTCCTTTGTTGAAACTACAAGTTTTAATAAGTTTAGTGCTAAGTTTGGGCTTGATTCTCAACTCCTTGTTGATTTCCTCAAATATTTTGCTTCACATCTTAATATGCCTAAGGAGGATTGGATCAAGCATCATGAACCTCTTAAAGAGATTTGCAAAGAAAATGAAATTGTTCATGATGATTGCAACATGCATGATCTAATACCTAAAAATGAAGTTTTATATAAGCATGTTAATATTTGTGGAGTGGATAGACCTTGTGAAAGGCCTATGATTGAAGAAGAGAAGTATTGTAAGCAACATAAGCATGAAAGAACAATCACTTGGGTCAAAGATTTAAATGAAATTGCTAGAGAATTGTGTGACCTTTATCCTTTTACTTGTGAACTTTGCTGTATAGAGGGTCACTTTAATTTTCAATGCATGCACTTTCAAAACATAATTGTTAACCAGTTGTGTGATAACATGATCACCTCTGATCTTTATGATGAGCTTATGTTATTTTTGATGTGTGAAGAGTTATCAGAAAAGACTTCTTGGCTAGATGTTAATGCCATAGGAATAAAAAACACTTTGCAAAATTGCCATCTCTATTGTGTTGTTAATTGCCATGAAAATGATTACATAAGTAAGATTAGAAAGGAGGGAACTTTACCAAAGTATAAAAATGTCTCTTATATTTCTGCTAATAAAAAGGAGAGTTTCTCCCAAGTTTCCCCTATTGTTTCTAATGATAAACCAGGATATGTGGAGAAGCTTCATCTCCAACCACTCCCTCCTAAGGTGAAGAAGAAGAAAACGAAGAGGAGGAGGAAGAGGAGCAAGAAGGAAGAAGAATGGGTATCAACCTGGCCTGAGCATATTCCTCCCATCAACTTTTATCCTAACGGTTGTAAGTTTAAAGAAGAAGGTGAAGTTTATTGCCTTAATTATCATCTTGATGATACGTCCGTAGGTACTATTGAAGATGATTTTGATTATGATATGCATGTTACTTATTGTGATTGGGAAAATGATGATAATGCTACTTATGATCTTGAAAATCTTTTTGGTACCAACTCTGAAAGTGATGATATGGAAAGCTCTAAGCTTGGGGATGATAGGATTGCAAATCCTTTACCCACTAGTGATGTGATAATTGATAATTCTTGTGCTAGTAAGAATAAAGACAACATGTTTACAAATATAGTTGCTAGCAATGATAATGCTCTTCTCCACTATGATGATGTTATAACTCCAATCTATAGTGATTATAAAGGTACCTATGACATAAGGAGAAATTATCCTTATGAAACTTGTCATAATCATGGAGGGAATTACTCCCTTGTTGAACACCATCTTCCTAATACACAATTAATCTATAGTGTTCAAGTTGTTTATGATAGTCCTACTCCCACTATTACCAATGAGAAAGATTATGCTTATGTGGAGAGTAAGAGTACCTTTTTGCATGTGGATCATGGTAACAATGATTTATGTGATGCTTATATTGTTGAGTTTATTCGTGATCCCACTGAAAATTATTATGAGAAGGGAACATATGCTTATAGATATTTCAATAATGTCAAGTTCCCTCTCTTTATGTTCAAGGTTTTGAAGCTGCACTTGTTTTGTCTTCCTATGCTTATTGCTTTGTGCTTCAATGAATTATTCTATTGCAATATTCCTATGCATAGGAAGCATGTTAGGCTTAAATGTGTTTGGTATTTGCTTCTTGATGCTCTCTTTTGTTCTTCAACTCTTATTCCTACGAGAGCATCATTAAAGTCTTAAGCCTATCTTTATGGCTATAAAGAAAGAGCTCTAGGGAGACAACCCTTGTTATCCTTGCTTTCAGTTTGTTCTTTCAGTTTTTAGTGGTCTTGATGTTTGTTACTACTGTAGCAACATCATTTTATCTTTATTTTTCAGCTTTGTGCCAAGTTTAGCCTCCGATTGCAAGAAAGTTCAAAAGTTGTGACGTGCTGTCCAGGAAACAGATTCTGTCCTTGGACAGAAAAATTCGTATAAAATCACCAGATCATATTTTTGATCTGAATTGTTTTGACAGCGTGCTCTATACAATTGGCTTTCGAGCGTCTGTTCTGAGTTTTTTGATTTGAGTTGCAGAAGTGCCCCGAAAAAATTATTTACTACCTGCTGGTCTGTTTTTCACAGATTCTGTCCTGTTTTGCCTTTTCTTTGTTTTGCAAACCTTGAGCTTGCTTTTTCTTTGCAAAAACCTTTTGCCGATCTTGAGAAACAATAGCTCTTCAAGATTATCCTTATTTCCAGTAGGGAAAAATTATTTTATTGTGGGTACTAACCTCGCTAATCAGATTATGATGAGTTATGTATGAAGGGAGTTTTCAAGTGTGCGAGGGAAGATGATAAAAGATGATTCAGGAGTGTCAAACGCTCAAGCTTGGGGATGCCCCCGTGCACCCCCAAGAAATATTCAAGAAGACTCAAGCGTCTAAGCTTGGGGATGCCCCCGTGCATCCCCTTCTCCATCAACAATTATCGGTTTGTCTTTCGTTCCACTATATTTTAATCACTTCATGTGTTATGTGCTATGCTTGGAGCGTCTTGCTCTTAGTTTCCTTTTTAGTTTTCTTTAGCTTTGCTTGCTGTTCATAACAAGTTGGATCCTAGCCTTCATCGTTTGGGAGAGAAACACGCTCCACTCCACTGTAGAACACAACATAGGCTTGCATGCGCATCTTCTTGTGTGTGTTCTTTATCTTTTCATAGCTGCTGTCATGCTTAGCTCTTAGTTTTCATGCTTATCTTTTTAAGAGCTTTTGTTTAGGTTGTTGCTTCTGGAACTCTCTTGAGTTATCATGCTTATCTTGTTAAGAGAGTTGGCTTCTGTGGCACTGGTTGATATGTCTATGATAAAAATGCTATGTGCATAATGGTGCTTAGTAGTTCATGTTTTCTTATGGTTAGTCTCAAATAGCTGGGGGTTCTTAATGTGCTATTGAAGTACCAGCATGATTTGTTTGCCTATGATATGGTATAGTTTAGTGATATCTTCCTCCAAGAATTTATTTTGATTGACTTGGCATATTCTCACGCATATTGAAGACAGTAAAGAAAAGTCTATCAAGCCTTGATGATCTTTAATTTCTGAGTAGTGATATAACTTCCATGCCCGATTCAATGTTGCTTTGTCGCTCTGCATGATTATGGCCGTCATTTCTCTCTTAGTTGGTCGCTCCCAGTCTTTTGCTAGCCTTCACCTGTACTAAGCGGACTGACTGCTTGTGCATCCAAAATCCTTGAAACCAGTTATGCCATATGAGTCCACCATACCTTCCTATATATGGTATTTACTCGCCATTCCTAACGAAGACTCTCTTGTACCATCTCAAAATTATTCAAAAGCATTTCTCTTTTGTGCCTCTGTATTATCTCATGAGGAAGTAGTAGTGAATTCATGATCTTTTTAAGTTGGACAAGTTTTACCCCGGGATTGCATGTCTAATCTGCAAACCCCTAATACGAGAAGGAACTGGCATGAGTGCGCCCGGCTCATAAAAGAGAATACAACAAACAAACCCTCCTTCATGCTTTGTTCATGAGAAATCAGAAAACTTTTGGCAGTGATAAACAAAGGAGATTAAGGGGATGTGATCGTCCCCGTGCGGGAGCCGTTCCTCGAAACTTGTCCAGCTCGAGAAGTAATTGAGTTATCTACTAGCATTCGTTGACGAATTATGCACCTCCCAAAAGCTTTTTATCTCTGTTTTTAAAACCAAGAGCTCTGGTACATGTTTAGTCTTTGCTTCCAGCCACGGGTTTTCAACCTTGCCATCAAAATCCACGGTTCGAGAGTCTCCACCTTCTTTCTTCAAAGCACCAACTATTGAGAGCATGATTGTCATTCTGAGTGTAATGTGCATTGTCCCAAAGTACCATTGTCTTCTGCATAATTGTGTTATCACTTATTCTGAAATCATTGTATCTAGTCGTCACTTAAACTTCGGAGGTGCTCCTGCATTTATGTTTTGCTTCACTAAAGGGGGCAAGCGAGGTACCACTTTGTCATGTTTGCACACCATGCTCACTACAAATCTATTTGGTGTTTCAGTATCATATTGTAAACTTTCAGTTCTTTGTGATATTCTCATGAGGCAACTTAATTACTAAAGATTCATTATCTCAATAAGCATTTGTCATGTGACTGTGGAAGATTCTTTGGTAGGATGTCACCACAGAAATTATGCTTGTTATCATTTACCTACTCGAGGACGAGCGGGAATTAAGCTTGGGGATGTTGATACGTCCCAAACGTATCTATAATTTCTGCTTGCTCCATGCATGTTTTGGGTGATATTGCTATGCTTTTGATACACTTTCATACACTTTTGATCATATTTGGACTAACCTATTAACTCAGTGCACCCCAGTGCCAGTTTCTGTTTTCTGCTGTTTTTATATTTCAGGTTTTCCCATTACTTAAATTGCCAGAAAAATTCGGGGAAAATATATAAAAAATCAGCGCTCCAGAAGCTTCCACGCGCCAGAAGTGGGGCCAGAGGGGAGCCAGGGGCAGCCCAGGCGGCCTGCCCACGCGGGCCCCCTCCTGGCCGCGCCGGGGGGCGCCTGGGCCCCCCTCTCCGCCTCTGGTGACCCCCTTTGGCATATATTTACCACGCGTCGCGAAATCCCTGATTCCGGAACCCTTTTCTCCAGAAGCTATTCCGATCTCCGCCGCCATCGCCACCAAGTTTTGGGGGACCAGAATTCCTATGCCGGCATCCTGCCGGGACGGGGAAGTGCCCCCGGATTCATCTCCATCGACGTTGCTTCCTCCCTCCATGATGCGGGAGTAGTCCCTCCTCGGGGCTGAGGTTTCTACCAGTAGCTATGTGGTCAATTCTCTCTCCCATGATGTGATCTTCGTTGTGATCATAGGCTATGTTAATCTAGGGTGATCCCATGATATTTCCCCTTCCTCTATGTATTGGATTGATGTACTCACTTGTCTTTATCTAGTATAATCTCCGAGACCAAGGTCACAGCGGTCTATTGGACATGGATTAGAAGAATATTTTCATGAGTGATTTCCTCTTTTGTGTGTGGATTGAAGATTGAGAGTCTCTTGGTGCTTGTCTTTGACTATCCTTGAGATATGTTGTGGTGATTGTGGTATTCTCTTTGGATGGCCGCGGTGACATTGGGAAATCCATAGATTGAGAACTACGAACTTTGAGGTGTGCTTTTGTAGCCCTACATAATTCTCGTCCTCTCTTGACCACAAAGGAATGACCTCCGAGTGCGTCTCCATTGCATGTTTTATGGGAAATATCATGTGATTAGACTATGTCAATGTTGTTGGGAGTTGCCACTAGTGAAAGTATGAAGCCTAGGCCTTGTTTCCACCATTGCAATGCCATTTGTGCTCACGTTTACCACTTGTTTGCTTGCTGCACTTTTTATTACAGATTTATATTACTTTGCTTTGCCACTCCTATCGTCCATATTTTACCATCTCTTCGCCGAACTAGTGCACCTATACATCTGACAAGTGTATTAGGTGTGTTGGGGACACAAGAGACTTCTTGTATCTTGATTGCAGGGTTGCTTGAAAGGGGTACGTTCAACCTCAACTTCCCTGAGTTCGATAAACCTTGGGTTACTCACTTAAGGGAAATTTGCTGCTGTCCTACAAACCTCTGCTCTTGGAGGCCCAACACTGTCTACAGGAATAGAAGCATGTAGTAGACATCAACAGTCAGTGTATTTATCTCGTTTGAAATTAAGCCATATTAACCAGAGAGGAGGCAGTACGGACTAGCATTACTTTGTTGTGTCCCGTCAACTTGCCGAACGAGGAGAAGCTTGCAGGACGGGAGAATCTTGCGCGCGGTGTCTCGCAGGACAAGGAGAAACTTTTGACTAATGCAAGTTGTCCTTTACTCAGGCGGTGGACGTGCAACAGTTAATTCGGTGTCAGATTGCCAGAAGCATACACTATACTAGTAGTACTATTATTGTTGCACTTCGCGAAGAGGCGAACAGCCAAGCGCAAAGTTTACTAGTACTAGTACTACTACTACTATTGTAGTCTATAGAGGTACACTAGGAACCGGATGGAGGAGCATCTGCACTCTTATTATATTTTTAAAATGTGATAAAGCAATCTTCAACACATTTGGTTCTCTTCGAGGGTTCTCGCATGTGATAATGGAAGTTGATTGCATGGAACACTCGCCACAATTCTCGCTTAATTCTGGCTCATATCCTGTTACAAATAGGAGCACTCGGTAATATTTCCTTTTTTGTTATTCAGCATGTAAACAGGTCAGCAAACCTTGTGGCGCATCTTTGTGCGAACCGTGCTTGCTGCACTTTGAATGTGGCTGAGAGCTGGCTTGATGAAACACCTCGCTTCCTACTTCTTCTTTTTTCAGGGTACCTCGCTTCCTAGTGACCAGTGTCTTGGTTGATCGTCCTAAGAATGCTTATATATGAATAAAGCTCTCTCATTTACCCGCAAAAAAAGGTTAAGCCATATTAACCGGAAAGGAGGGAGTATGGACTAGCACTACTTGTTGGTGTGTCGCGTCAACTCGCAGAACGAGGAGAAGCTTGCAGGACAAGGTGAAGCTCGCTTATGCCTTTTGACTAATGCAATGTACCCTCGCCCAGGCGGTGGACATGCATCAGTTCATTCGGTGTCAGATTGCCAGAGGCATACACTGTAGTACCGAACATGCGGAGTACCATCATTGTTCGACTTCACGAAGAGGCGAAGAGCCAAGCGCAAGGTTTAGTAGTACGAGTAGTACTACTACTAGAACCGCATGGTGGAGCCTCTGTACTCTTATTTTTCTTTAATCTCTGATAAAGTACACATTTATTCCAGAGAAGGGCTGAAAATGGCAGCCCAACATGTAATGATGATATCGATCAACCATGCTCGAATATATCTTGGCCTCCGTGCGAGCCCGTCTGTGTGTTCTCGCTCCTCGTCTCTCTCAAGGAACAGCGGGTTGGCCATTTTGCCGTCAATTGAGATCGGTTTGCTCACACTCCGTTCCCACGTGTCAGTGATATGCCAAGAGGAGGTGCGTTGACCGGCTGACCGTACGCGTACTTGGTTTTGCACCTTCATAATACTCCTCCCTTCGTCACGGTTTACAAGGCGCGCTTCATTATGATGCATTTATCTCAATGCATTTCCACCACCAGAGAGACTTTAGACGCGTTTGGTTTAATGCTCAATTAATTAGGGCGTGATAACCGCAATTTTCTGTCGATATAGTACTACGGAGTGGAGTAAGTGCATGCATGTGTGTGATACGTATCCAACGTATCTATAATTTTTGATTGTTCCATGCTATTATTTATGATGTTTTGGATGTTTAATGGGCTTTGTCATACACTTTTATATTATTTTTGGGACTAACCTACTAACCCAAAGGCCCAGTCCAGATTGTTGTTTTTTGCCTGTTTCGGGGTTTACAGAAAAGGGATATCAAACGGAGTCCAAACGAAATTAAACCTTCAGGAGAGATATTTTTGGAGAAAATCACGCACGGGAGACTTGAGAACCATGGAGTAGGGCATACGTGGTGCCCACGAGGGTGGCGGGCGCGCCCCCCTAGGGCGTGCCCCCTGCCTCGTGGGTCCCGCGTATGGCCCCCGGTGCCCTCCTTCCTCCTATATATTCCAACGTACCACAAAACCATCAGAACAACAGAGAAAACCCTAGTGCCACCGCCGTAACCTTCCGTTCCCGTGAGATCCCATCTTGGGGCCTGTTCCGGAGCTCCGCCGAAGGGGGGATCTTCCACGGAGTGCTTCTACATCATCATCATCGGCTCACCATGAGTTGTGAGTAGTTTACCACAGACCTTCGGGTCCATAGCTAGTATCTAGATGGCTTCTTCTCTCTCTTTGGATCTCAATACAAAGTTCTCCTCGGTCTTCAAGGAGATCTATTCGATGTAATCTCTTTTTGCGGTGTGTTTGTCGAGATCCGATGAATTGTGGGTTTATGATCAAGATTATCTATGAGAAATATTTGGTTCTTCTCTGAACTCTTTATGTATGATTATAATATCCTTGCAAGTCTCTTTGAATTATTGGTTTGGTATGGCCTACTAGATCTATAGTTCTTGCAATGGGAGAAGTGCTTGGCTTTGGTTTCAATCTTGCGGTGTCCTTTCCCAGTGACAGTAGGGGCAGCAAGGCACGTATTGTATTGTTGTCATCGAGGATAAAAAAGATGGGGTTTATATCATATTGCTTGAGTTTATCCCTCTACATCATGTCATCTTGCTTAAGGCGTTACTCTGTTCTTATGAACTCAATACACTAGATGCATGCTGGATAGCGGTCGATGTGTGGAGTAATAGTAGTAGATGCAGAATCATTTCGGTCTACTTGTCTCGGACGTGATGCCTATATATAATTATCATGCCTAGATAGTCTCACAATTATTCGCTTTTCTATCAATTGCTCGACAGTAATTTGTTTACCCGCCGTAGAATATCGCTATCATGAGAGAAGCCACTAGAGAACACTATGGCCCCCAGGTCTATTCTCAACATATCAATCTACACCTACTTTACTTTTTCCGCTTTTACTTTCTGTTCTTATAACCAAAAAATACCAAAAATATCAACTATCAGATCTCACTTTCGTAAGTGACCATAAAGGGATTGACAACCCCTTATCGCGTTGGTTGCGAACTTCTTATTTATTTGTGCAGGTGCGAGGGACTCGCGCGTGGTCTCCTACTGGATTGATACATTGGTTCTCAAAAACTGAGGGAAATACTTACGCTACTGTGCTGCATCTCCCTTTCCTCTTCGAGGGAATACAACGCAAGCTCGAGAAGTAGCAAGAAGAATTCCTGGTGCCGTTGCCGGGGAGGCTTACGCAAAAGTCATATACCAAGTACCTATCATAAACCCTTATCCTTCGCATTACATTTTTGCCTCTCATTTTCCTCTCCCCCACTTCACCCTTGCCGTTTTATTTGCCCTTCTTCTGTCGTGTGTTTATCGTTGGCTTGCCTCTTGTTGGCTTGTGTGTTGCTTGCTTGAATGTCATCATGTCTAGCACACCTATCATTATCAACACTCCCGAGAGTGAGGTCCTCAACTTTAAGCAAAGGGAGGAAGAAAACCTAAAAGATGCCTGGTATAGAATTTGCAATGCTCAAAATAGATCTAATAGGAAGCTTTCCACTTCCGTGCTTCTTCGCAATTTCTATGTCGGCATAACTCCGTGGAATAGATTTATCTTAGATACCATTACCGGAGGGAATTTCTTGGGTAGCCATACTTTTGATTCTTATAATACAATGACTGAATTATTTGGCTCACCACCTCTTATGGTTGATGGGACCGTTTTAACTTTGGGGCATGTCATGCAAAGGTTAGAAATCATTGAAAACAAAGTTGCTACGGTAGAACTGGTAGAAAACTTGGATAGAAAAATCCGTAATGAAATTACCCAATATGGATCCAAGGTAGGAGTTGTTCTAAAGAATCTTAAGGAAAAGGAACCCATAGTTAAAGAAAAGCTAGATCAGGATTCTAGTAGAACCTTTGGGAAGACTTGTGTGAAGTTTATATGATCTTGCTGTGAAAAACAGAATCATTAGCGCTCGCTAGAATGGTCATCAGATTTTACTGGAGCATGCTATTTTGTTGATTCTTTTTGCAGAAGATTAATAGAAGAATTCCTCACGTTTACCAATTTAGTTTGAATTTTTTGGAGTTACAGAAGTATACGAAACCTGCAGATTACTACAGACTGTTCTGTTTTTGACAGATTCTGTTTTTCGTGTGTTGTTTGCTTATTTCAATGCATCTATGAGTAATATTGGGAAGTATGAACCATAGAGAAGTTGGAATAAGTAGGTTTAACACCAATATAAACAAAGAATGAATTCATTGCAGTACCTTTGAGTAGTGGTTTGCTTTCTTATACTAACGGAGCTCACGAGATTTTTGTCTAAGTTTTGTGTTGTGAAGTTTTCAAGTTTTGAGTATTTCTTTGATGGACTATGGAACAAAGAGTAGCAAGGGCCTAAACTTGGGGATGCCCAAGCACCCCAAGTAAAATTCAAGGACAACCAAAATCCTAAGCTTGGGGATGCCCCGGGAAGGCATCCCCTCTTTCGTCTTCATCTATCGGTAACTATACTCGGAGCTATATTTTTATTCACCACATGACATGTGTTTTACTTGGAGTGTCTTGTATAATTTGAGTCTTTGCTTGTTAGTTTGCCACAATCATCCTTGCTGGACACACCTATTTGAGAGAGTTAAATATGGCCTAGAAATTGATAGAACACTCTATGTGCTTCACTTATATCTTTTGAGTTGAATAGTTTTTGCTCTAGTTCTTCACTTATATCTTCTAGAACACGGTGGTGATAATATTTTGAAGAAATTGTTGAACTCTCATGCTTCACTTATATCCTTTTTAGAGTCTATTAAAACAGCATGGTAATGTTCCTAGGCTATAAAACTAGTCTTCACATGATAGACATCCAATATCAATGTAGTAAAAACATTCACACTAAGTGCACTGAATATGATGAGAAGTTGGATGCTTGATAATTGTTTTGAGATATGAGGATAGTGATATTAGATTCATGCTAGTGGAGTTATTATGAAATTGAGAAATGCTTGTGTTAAGGTTAGTGATTCTCGTAGCATGCACATATGGTCAACCGCTATGTGACGAAGTTAGAGCATGAGGTATTTGTAAAGTGTCCACCTTTGTGTGGAGGTCGGGGGCACGCGATGGTTAACTCCTACCAATCTCCCCCCTAGGAGCATGCGTTGATTGCTTTGTTTTGATGACTCGTAGATTTTTGCAATAAGTATATGAGTTCTTATGACTAATGTTGAGTCCATGGGTTATACGCACTCTCAAACCTTACACCATTGCTAGCCTCTCTTGTATCGCGCAACTTTCGCCGGTACCATACACCCACTATATATCCTTCCTCAAAACAGCCACTATATATATTCCTCAAAACAGCCACCATACCTACCTATCATGGCATTTCCATAGCCATTCCGAGATATATTGCCATGCAACTTTCCACCGTTCCGATCATATGACACACATCATATTGTCATATTGCCATGCATGATCATGTAGTTGAGATCGTATTTGTGGCAAAGCCACCATGCATAATTTTTCGTACATGTCACTCTTGATTCATTGCACATCCCGGTACACCGCCGGAGGCATTCTATAGAGTCATACTTTGTTCTAGCATCGAGTTGTAATATCGAGTTGTAATTCAATGAAAGTGTGATGATCATCATTATTAAAGCATTGTCCCATGTGAGGAAAGGCTGAATCAATAAAGCCCCTCCAAAAAGAAAAAAAATGAAGAAAGGCCAAAGAAAAAAAGGCCCAAAAAGAAAAAAGAAAAAGGGACAATTGCTACTATCTTTTTCCACACTTGTGCTTCAAAGTAGCACCATGTTCTTCATGATAGAGAGTCTCATGTTTAGTCACTTTCATATACTAGTGGGAATTTTCGTTATAGAACTTGGCTTGTATATTCCAACGATGGGCTTCCTCAAATGCCCTACGTCTTCGTGAGCAAGCAAGTTGGATGCACACCCACTAGTTTCTTTTATTGAGCTTTCATACATTTTTAGCTCTAGTGCATCTGTTGCATGGCAATCCCTACTCACTCACATTGATATCTATTGATGGGCATCTCCATAGCCCGTTGATATACCTAGTTGATGTGAGACTATCTCCCTCCTTTTTGTCTTCTCCACAACCACCTCTCTATTCCACCCATCGTGTTATGTCCATGGCTCATGCTCATGTATTGCGTGCAAGTTGAAAGGTTTGAAAGAATAGGGTATGAAAACAAGTGATTGGCTGAAATCGGGGTTGTGCTTGATATGAATATTTTGTTTGATGAAGAGGGAGCATAGCCAGACTATATGATTTTGTAGGGATAACTTTCTTTAGCCATAATATTTTGAGAAGACATGATTGCTTTGTTAGTATGCTTGAAGTATTATTATTTCTTATGTCAATATAGACTTTTGTCTTGAATCTTTCAGATCTGAACATTCATGCCACAATTAAGAGAATTACATTGAAAAAACTATGTTGGTTAGCATTCCACATCAGAAATTCTGTTTTTATCATTTACCTACTCGAGGACGAGCAGGAATTAAGCTTGGGGATGCTGGATACGTCTCCAACGTATCTATAATTTTTTATTGTGCCATGCTATTATTTATGATGTTTTGGATGTTTAATGGGCTTTGTCATACACTTTTATATTAGTTTTGGAACTAACCTACTAACCCAAAGGCCCAGTCCAGATTGCTGTTTTTTTGCCTGTTTCAGGGTTTTACAGAAAAGGGATATCAAACGGAGTCCAAACGGAATGAAACCTTCGGGAGAGATATTTTTCGAGAAAATCACGCACAGGAGACTTGAGAACCACGGAGTAGGGCCTACGTGGTGCCCACGAGGGTGGGGCTGCACCCCCTGCCTCGTGGGTCCCACGTATGGCCCCTGGTGCCCTCCTTCCTCCTATATATGCCTACGTACCCCGAAACCATCAGAACAACACAGAAAACCCTAGTTCCACCGCCGTAACCTTCTGTTCCCGTGAGATCCCATCTTGGGGCCTGTTCCGGAGCTCCGCCGGAGGGGGGATCTTCCATGGAGTGCTTCTACATCATCATCATCGGCTCATAATGAGTTGTGAGTAGTTTACCACAGACCTTCGGGTCTATAGCTAGTATCTAGATGGCTTCTTCTCTCTCTTTGGTTCTCAATACAAAGTTCTCCTCGGTCTTCGAGGAGATCTAGTCGATGTAATCTCTTTTTGCGGTGTGTTTGTCGAGATCCTATGAATTGTGGGTTAATGATCAAGATTATCTATGAGAAATATTTGGTTCTTCTCTGGACTCATTATGTATGATTATAATGTCCTTGCAAGTCTCTTCGAATTATTGGTTTGGTTTGGCCTACTAGATCTATAGTTCTTGCAATGGGAGAAGTTCTTGGCATCGGGTTCAATCTTGCGGTGTCCTTTCCCAGTGACAGTAGGGGCAGCAAGGCACGTATTGTATTGTTGCCATCGAGGATAAAAAGATGGGGTTTATATCATATTGCTTGAGTGTATCCCTCTACATCATGTCATCTTGCTTAAGGCATTACTCTGTTCTTGTGAACTCAATACACTAGATGTACGCTGGATAGTGGTCGATGTGTGGAGTAATAGTAGTAGATGTAGAATCGTTTCGGTCTACTTGTCTCGGACATGATGCCTATATATAATGATCATGCCTAGATAGTCTCATAATTATTCGCTTTTCTATCAATTGCTTGACAGTAATTTGTTTACTCGCCGTAGAATATCGCTATCATGAGAGAAGCCACTAGAGAGCACTATGGCCCCCGGGTCTATTCTCAACATATCAATCTACACCTACTTTACTTTTTCCGCTTTTACTTTTTGTTCTTATAACCAAAAAATAACAAAAACATCAACTATCATCTCTATCAGATCTCACATTTGTAAGTGACCGTAAAGGGATTGACAACCCCTTATCACGTTGGCTGCGAATTTCTTATTTGTTTGTGCAGGTGCGAGGGACTCACACGTGGTCTCCTACTGGATTGATACCTTGGTTCTCAAAAACTGAGGGAAATACTTACGCTATTGTGCTGCATCTCCCTTTCCTCTTCGGGGGAATACAACGCAAGCTCGAGAAGTAGCAGTGTGTACCCGTGGTGGAAGCACTGCATGCATGAGTGTACGCATTATTTCCTCTAGTAATAGACGCCATGCTATAACTACCAACGCTATTTTTCAGGCCGATCGCTAGTCGCCTTGGTCCCAGTGATTTTGTCTTTTTCTGAAGCGCACTCTATAAACAGTGATGGATGGAGTAGTATGAGCGGATTCAAAGAAGAGCGTATTGATGGTTGCTTCTTCCGAGCAACTTACAGTGGGAAAGGTGGCGCTTATGATTTGACTGCTCATTACTCACTATTAATGCGGCACAATGACCGGTCTGAGTCTCCCATGCGGCTGTGCACTACCCCCTCGGTTCTTAAATATACTCCGGAGTATTTGTCTTTCTAGAGATTTCAACGAGTGACTACTCAAATATTTGTCTTTTTAGAGATTCAAATGGACTACTACATACGGATGTATATAGACATATTTTAGAGTGTAGATTCACTCATTTTGCTCCGTATGTAGTTACTTGTTGAAATCTCTAGAAAGACAAATATTTAGGAACGGGTGGAGTACACATACGAAGCAAAATGAGTGAATCTACACTCTAAAATATGCCCATTTGAAATATGTCAAAAGACAAATATTTAGGAATGAAGGAGTATAATTTTGTGCATGGCACATGGACCCAGATGCCGAAGAGGCTTCTGGCAATGTTATCAAGCTTCCAGCATTTGTTTACATAATTGACGTATTATACAAATAATTTTCCAGTGACATGAAATTGTACAATGGTGTGAGCTTTCAGCTTTTGTTTCGTGTGTCTTGCCATCGATGCTCTTTCGGAAACAATAAAACCCTAACTTCCTTACTAATCAGAGCTAATATTTACATCACAACTGAAGATAAAGTTGTCAGAAGGTGTTAAATTAAAATTGATCCATGCTTTCATTGGCAGCAACGTCCCCCCAGCTCTGTCTAAATCAACAAGGCATGTTGGGGAAAAAAGTAGCTGTCTGGAGCATGCAACATTCTGATCATTTTGTGTAGTTCCACTAAAATAGAGCTGAGCGTCCCTGTTCCAAAGATATTAAGTGTGATTACGATAATAGAGGACTGCTGATGAAACAATAAACACACAAATAGAAGCCGGTCACCTTTGCAGTCTCTCTTAAGACTAACTAGTTGGAGAAGATTAGGCTCGGAGTTTGATGGGGAGGATAGATCAAAACCAATCTCCCTTTGTGCAGTCGCACTGAAATGTAGAGACGTTGCCCGTGTGACATTTTTGTAGAACTGCACAAAACACTCTTAAGAAAAAAGTGATTTGTGCAGTTCACCAAAAGGTCGCAATAGCAACGAGGTGAAATGGATAGCCCTGCTTGCAAAAAAGAGGTAGAAAGGAAACAGTTACTGGCCAATAACAGTTGATGACACATGCGACGACAAAAAAGAAGCATGTTCCTTGTCCTAAGGGAAGATAACAACACGGTTGTGTTTGTCTAAAACGGTGTGACGATGAGATTGCAATATGGAAAGTACGTTGGACGAGCTACGTTTTGGGCAAAGAACTATGGAAGATCCACATGCAGCGACGTGGGAAGACAGGCAGTGGAGCAAGGCCGGAGGGGATACCTGGAGGTCGTCGGGATGTAACTAGGTGAGCGGCGCGGGTGGAATCCGCCCATACTGCGGCAGCGAGCAGGTGGCATAGGCCCTACCACACCGGAGCTTGGTAAGAGAGAACGGTGTGTACCGCAGATCTGGACATGCTGCCTCGGCGCCGTCGAACGGAGAAACGATGCAAGTCCTCCCTTTCATCGCCGGCGGACGGGATGCGGCCGGATCAGTGACCAACGGTGAGAGAGAGAGAGAGAGAGGCCACCGCAGCCTTGTGTGAGATACTCTAACGAGAGACAAACCAGGAAGGCATGCTCCATTGTATATAGTGGAACGGACTACCTTTTTCTCCATAAAAATCGTTTTATATTCTGTGTACGTGCCATTGATCGATATAACTTTATTTAAAAATAACGCGCCAACGCATCAAGTCGAACTTTGTTTCGTGCACGCGTGGTACACGACCTCCGTAAGTAAACAACCGCTACACGCGTTCAAATTAGCACGTGGGCTGCCATTTTGTACAGAAATGAGCTCCACCGTGTACCCGCGCGGGTGTGGCTGGGCACGAAGCGTGAGTACATGCACGGTGCACCTATTCTCTTCTTGTATACGTACACCACCTACGTGGGGTTGTGTGAGAGAGATACAAATGTAGGGAGATATAGTGTGTGGGTTCGTGAGAGTTTTTTTGGGGGGGTGGGGTCAATCAAAAAATGTAACATATGCAATGTGTGTGAAATAGAGTCCTGGATATGTCATATATAGAGGGGGGTGATCCACGAGAAGAGAGTGGAGGTATCATCGGCTTCAGGTGTCCATGGAATCGAAGAGAGGGATGATGTGTGTGTGTGCGCACGCGTGATCGATAAAGAGTGCCATCGAATTTGTGTGTGCCCACGTCAAAGATATAGAGTGGCTGGCCTACTGGAACGTGAGAGGGGACAGGTGTAGTTTGTCTCTGTGGCATGGATACCTACCTACAGCGCTCGACTATCAGTGTGTGGTGGGGGGAGGGAGGCCTAATTACCTATAGAGGTACAATGGCTGGTATATGTGTGGAGGAGGAGAGAGGCCTACCTTGTGTATTAAGGGAGATCGATCGGCATGCATGCATATGTGTAGGAGAGGAATAAGGTTGGGAGAGAGACAGAGCTAGAGTGTTGGAGGGGGTGGTAGTGGAGTTGCTCCTAACAAATGGTGGGATAGGCTTGGTAGACAACCAGAGGGCGTGCCTGCAATATCAATAAGAGAGGGGATGGCTGCCTGGCTGTGCACGTGCGTGTGAGAGACGGGTCAGGAGGCATGCACGAATGATGAGGGAGGCGATATGGCTGTGGTAAGCAGACATAACTACATAGGAAGATCAATCTTCCTTTGTCAGAGAAAGGAGAGACATAACTTGTGAGGTACGTCGATCGATGGGGGGAATAGTTAAAGTCGACCTAGGTATATGTTGGGAGATCGATCGGTATACATGCATGTGTGTGTTAGAAGCAAATGAGGCACGGGGAGAAGGATAGAGAGAGGGATGCATCTAGGAGGTGGTGCCAGAGTCATACTATATTGAGGGGGTGGAGTGTGCGAGTACGAGATCGATGAAGGGAGTCATGGGAGTGAGGCATGGACGGTGATAAGAGAAGAGGGGAAGCTTGTGTTTTGTGCTAGGCACACCTGGCTAGAGAGGCATATCGATCGATGTGTGCCGTAAAGAAGGAGCTGGGGGGCCTACACACACCATGGGTGAACGACCTAAAGTGAAAAGACGAATTTGCGTGATGGAGCTAGAGAATGTTGAGGGAGGGTGAGAGGGATGCGGGCGTCTGCATGCACGAGAGAAAGTTAGCGCTAGCTAGCTACAAAGATAAGAGGATTGTGTGGGTGTAAAAGACGAATAGAGATCATACTGTATTATAAAAAGTGAATTCGGATATTTGAAGAATGTATCATAGTGTTTTAAACCGACGCATGTGTGAATATATATAACGGTGATACACATGGTGTCGGGGATATACCCCGCGGTATGAACCGGCCGGAATTATAACCCGGCCGGACTTGGTAATTTACTTAAGACGGTTTATATTTGGCAAGTTACTGGTGACCCGGCAGGTGGATCAAGGATGACAAGGCCCAAGGCCCAGAAGGCCGGTTCATATTAATAGTGGGCCGGTTTATGAAGAAAACAGAAGGGATATTCTCCTGCAAAGGAAGTAAGACTAGGACTCCTTGTAATAGATCAATCCTAGTCCTATTAGGACTAGTCATGTAAACCGCCCCTTCAACATATATATGGAGGGGCAGGGCTCCCCAAAGAGGGGAGAAGTTAGGAGACAAGTTTTAGAGGAGAAGTTTAGACAAGTTTCTAGGGTTAGACACAAAGAGCCGGTTCACCGGCGACACCACGAGGATCATAATGAGACCTAGCCTCAAACAGCATGTAGGGCTATTACCGGATGATGTTTCCCGGGGCCCGAAGCTGTCTAAATCCGTGTCTTGCATTGCGTCTCTCGATTCCGCTCAACCCCTCTCAAGCTACTACATAGATGCGCGGCCTCACCACTAAGTCCGCTAAACCGGACATCTGTCGTGTTAATTCCACGACAGTTGGCGCCCACCGTGGGGCCCGTGCACGGTGGTGTTGAGTTCTTGGAGGGATCTTTATTAGGGTCAAGAAGTTCGCAAATTTCCAGATGAATATTTTACAGTCCATGAGATTGAAACCAGAAGAAGGAAATTTAGGATTGTGCCGAGCCGCCGCCTTTACAAGTCGAAACCGAGAGGAGATCAATTTTTGCTGCTACCGCACATTGTCGGGATGGACAAAAATTCTAATGCGGCCAGGCACCAGCCGTTTTCATTGAGTTGTCGTCTGCTGCTCCCGAGGAATTCATATATGACTATTGTTTATAGGTTAGAAGGCGAAGACTGTTGGATAAGCAGATGCCACGCCGCTGCGGCACACACAACAAAATTCGTCAGAATCATCGAATCGTCCGCGTGGGAGACCGAGCTGAAAGATATCAAATTTATGAATTAGAGAAGGACCACGACCCGGAAGATACAGGGATGGATTCGACTCGGAGGAGGAAAACCTGCCTTGACTGTTTTGTGTCTGTTCTAGGCTGCTCTAACCCCATCAAAACGGCCGCCGGATGCCAAGCCATCGGGGCCTGAAAGAAAAACCGTCGCTTCTTTCTTCCGAGTGCTACTGGATCTCACATCCATCAACCCGGATCCCAGCCGCTCTGTATTGAATCGCCCAGTACTACTGAATCGCAACAATGGCCTCGGCCGCGACGTCTTCCTTCTCCGTTTCTGCCTCAAACCGTCGGCCACCTCCGCTCTTCCCCATCGACGCAGGCATGCATCCGCGTCTGACCCGCCCCCACCCGGCTCGCGCCTGCGCCCGCACCCGCTAAGCACGCCCGCCGCCCACTCTGCCGCCACTCGCCGCCCTCGTTGGATCGCTGTCGCGCGCCGCCGGCTTCGCTCCCGCACGCCGCCCGCTTAGCCGCCACGCGCCGCCCGCCTTGCCGCGTTCTGCGCGCCGCCGTGGGTCCTCCGCGTCCGTGCTGCTGTGGACCTCCTCCACCTGCGCCGCCGCTTCTCGAACCACTGCCAGAGAACCACCCTGCACCTCTGACCCGCCGTGGAGCGCCCTGCCTCGCGATGTTGTTCGCGAGACGCCTCGGCTTCACCAGGGCTTCCGCGAGCTGCGGTCCCGCCTCGCCGGTGCCCCCGTCGCCACGGCCTTTGGCTGGCCATACTTCCGCCGCTGTGGTCAACAGCCACGCTTGGGCCAACGCCGCTCGTTTTTTGCTGCCTGAGAGCCACCCTCGCAGATCACCGTTTGCAAGTTAAAAAGGGGTGGAGCTAGCTTAATGCAAGGAAATACTGGCTACGTCATTGAATCTGAAGATACATTTGTTGGTCTTACATGGCTGCGGCTACAGTATATAAGTTTGGAGAGTCAGACATACTCAAAAGCAGTGACAGAACAAGTCAGATGGAATATTATTATTACAAAGTTACAAGAACCAGTCCAATGTCTATTTTTATAAATGAGGTGCTAGCGCTTGACGGGAGATTACAATGCAACAAGGGCAGTCTGTGTAAATTGGATAAGGCACACATACATGGAGAACCTCAGGCACTTGAAAACAAGAGAAGCAATCAATTCTTCTGCTGAAAAAGCAGCGTTATGTATCCGTCTTCGTCCGGCGAAAAATACCAGGTGTTATTTTTCTTATGTATTTTATCGGTATATTTTGATTCGTCCAACAGCGGTTACTCTGGCTTGTAATATTTTTTACGCAGGACGACTATTAAAAAAGACAGCCAGGTGATCATCAAGGTATGCCACGGAGGCATGTTCGTAAACAGACTCCCCCACCGGTTTACAACGTTATGACCGTTTCTCACGACCACACCGGTTTACCACGCTATGGCCGTTTTCCACATCCGCGACGGTTTAACACCAGGAGGACAACTAGCCCGTCAGCACCGGTCGGTCCATCTGTTATTCGAGCGAATCAGTTTACAACACGGAAGACAACTTGCTCGTTTGCACACCGGTTTACGACCCCACAGCCGGTTTAATTGTTTGAGCCGCCTTTAATACTGCGGTCGTTTTACTATCCAACTTTTTGATCCGGTCTATTCAACATACCGGTTCAAATTCACTCAGGTGATATCCATCTACAATATTATTTCTCTTATTATATAATATTTTTTAAGAAAATAAGATGCTTTGATCAGTTTATCTGGTTTTGCAGAACATATGCATTCAGCAATAATAAAACTCCCTGAAGAACATGAGGTCACGTCCCGCTCAAAGAGGACGCTTCACGGAAACCCTCTGGATGGTAATCCATCCAGTGATTGGTTTATATTTACCCACCAGTTCAGGAGGAACCCTGGAGACCCTCTGAAAAGATGGATAATCCACATTCAGTGATTGGTTTATATTTACCCAACGGTTCAGGAGGAACCCTGGAGACCCTCTGAAAAGATGGATAATCCACATTCAGTGATTGGTTTATATTTACCCACCGGTTCAGGAGGAACCATGGAGGCCCTCTGAAAAGATGGATAATCCACATTCAGTGATTGGATCGGCCCTCTGGAAAGATGGATAATCCACATCCAGTGATTGGCTCAATTTTTTATGTACGATTCTATCGGCCCTCTGAAAAGATGGTTTGCCCACGTTCAATGATTGGCTAGGCCCTTTGGGAAAGATGGATAATCCACGTCCTATTGATTGGCTCAGTTTTTATTTGCGGTTCTATCGGCCCTCTGAAAAGATGGTATGCCCACATTCAGTGATTGGCTAGGCCCCCTGGGAAAGATGGATAATCCACGTCCCATTGATTGGCTGAACCTTGCTTTGAGCCTGGCAGCTCTTAAAAAGCCTCGACTACATGGTCTTATTTGCAAAATTTGCATCTTTTTGTGTTTGTGTTTTATAACCCTTTAAACCGGAGTGGAACAGCTACAGAAGCTGACCACATATCTATAAAGTGGAAAGTCTGGGTCATGAATACCAGCATGAGTAAACCGGTGTTCATTATAACCCGGATCATCTATCAGGCAACAAGCCACAAATTTCTGAACAAAGTTTTCAGAACAAGATAAACCGGTGTCTATTATCAAGCCCGGGTTTGTTATTGGATCCATGAAGATCTTCATCAAGAAATTTTAAGGTTCTACCGAATTAAGAATATAAAGCACACTTGATCGCAGGTACGAAGTATCTTGTTTTTAAATTCATATTGGCAGTACATGATCAGTTATAATGACCGGTGTTTATTAAACCGGCCTGGCTTTGACTATAAGTCGCCAGTATGAGACAAAATAATGACCGGTGTTTATTAACCCGGCCTGATTATGATCAAACATCACTGGAACCGGTCTTCAAACCGGATTATATTCTTCAATAGCCAAACATGGCTGGATTCCTATTATGCTTATAAATATTATGATTGAGGTTTTTCAAAGTCGCTTCAAGCGTAATGGATATTATTTCATCAATGAAAGTGATTTATTCTATAGAGGAAAAGTCCCGAGTCGCCGCAGGCTTACAACCCGGCACTTGGGGGCTACATTATTCAGATTGAGATTACATCAAATACACAAGTCTCAAGCACACAAACAAGTTGTCTACTTGACACTTGGGGGCTAATGGGCAGTTGAAGCAGTAAAACAGCAGCAATTCAAAGACAAAAGTCTCAAGCACACAAGCAAGTTGTCTACTTGACACTTGGGGGCTAATGGAAAGATCATTTGCTTCATCTGGAAGTACCGGTTCACCTTCTAAATGTAGCTAAACCGGAACTTGGGGGTTACCAATTGCTCCTGTCAACAATTCAAGGTACAAAAGTATTAATCCATTACATTGAAGGGTCCACTGCTCAGTTGGTAAAGCACAAAGCTCTTAACCTTGTGGATGTGAATTCAAACCCCACGATGGAAGTTACATTATATAATGATATTTTCAATGATTATATTTAGATAGTCCCTGCTCATTATTTCATAATGACCCGGCACTTGGGGGCTACACATTGCTGTTCAAGTTTACAGGGTCATATTTTCAAAGTCCATGCTCATTATTACATAATGACCGGCACTTGGGGGCTACATAATATGGAATATTCAGTTTCATAGTGATTGGGATGAACAATCCGGATTTCTTCAGGATTATACAATGCTATTTTCAATGAAGTATATACAAAGTCCCTGCTCATTATTACATAATGACCCGGCACTTGGGGGCTATAGGTAATATGCATATAAAGGAGGAACATCTTCAAATTTTCAGTTTCTGGCAAATCAGGTTAAATTGTGTGACCCGGTAATTTTGGCAATCATAAACCGACAAGTTCTACATCTTCAAACCGGATGGATATCAGTTGAATATTTCAAAGATCAACATTTTTGTCAAGTCAGAGCATTGAAAGGCTGATTTGAATGGATTCTGGATTTACAATATTTTTTCTTATGCAAGCAAGTTGAATATGAAGTTGGTCTGTTGCCCCAGATTTTCTAGAAAAAGGAAGGACAAGGACTTAAAGATGATCAGGTGCCGATTTACAAGAATTTTTAACTCGGAGCACAACCCATCAAATTTGTTCTTGTGTTTGTTTTGGAGCATAAGTTTACCATGGACACATCCAAGCTAAACTTGGGGGCTAATGTCGGGGATATACCCCGCGGTATGAACCGGCCGGAATTATAACCCGGCCGGACTTGGTATTTTACTTAAGACGGTTTATATTTGGCAAGTTACTGGTGACCCGGCAGGTGGATCAAGGATGACAAGGCCCAAGGCCCAGAAGGCCGGTTCATATTAATAGTGGGCCGGTTTATGAAGAAAACAGAAGGGATATTCTCCTGCAAAGGAAGTAAGACTAGGACTCCTTGTAATAGATCAATCCTAGTCCTATTAGGACTAGTCATGTAAACCGCCCCTTCAACATATATAAGGAGGGGCAGGGCTCCCCAAAGAGGGGAGAAGTTAGGAGACAAGTTTTAGAGGAGAAGTTTAGACAAGTTTCTAGGGTTAGACACAAAGAGCCGGTTCACCGGCGACACCACGAGGATCATAATGAGACCTAGCCTCAAACAGCATGTAGGGCTATTACCGGATGATGTTTCCCGGGGCCCGAAGCTGTCTAAAGCCGTGTCTTGCATCGCGTCTCTCGATTCCGCTCAACCCCTCTCAAGCTACTACATAGATGCGCGGCCTCACCACTAAGTCCGCTAAACCGGACATCTGCCGTGTTAATTCCACGACACATGGTGTGGTTATGAACATGGTATACTACATATAATATATTTTATCTCTACTCTTATAAAAAACGAAGTTGTTGATGATGGTGCCATCCTGCAATATAGGCCGTCCGATTTATATCTGACGGATAGGAAGGAAACTATGTCAATTTTGAAAAAAGATACCCACACCCCTCTCCATATTTGCAAATTAGGCCTCCCCTTGATCATGTTGATGTTCTGTGGAACGCATGGGCATCTTGCTAGTACTACGTATAACATATAGAACATTGATCATAATTTGGGCTAATGTGTGGCTTTGCAGCTCAGGTCTAAATACTTGTCATAATGTAGGGGGCGGGGCACTATACTATGTGTGATAAACATGGTGTACACATATGGAACATGGTATAGATTATGAATATATAGTTAGTACATCAAATGTACTATTATTTGGAATCAACATCAAGTGTATTCAAAAAATAGAATTCGAGTTCATGTAGTACACATAGTTCATATCTATCTCTATAGTAATCATGTGGTGTGTTATTAAGGTAATACACGAATGATGGTTGAAGTTGGCAACAATCATGATTGTAGATTGTTATTGAAATAGAGAAACGAATTCAAATTCAGTTCAAATTGCAGTGGTAGTATAGACATTTGGAATGCACTAAAATGTTGGTATGAGTAGGTTACATGCATTATACAGCAAGCAAAAAAAAAAATTGGACATGACATGGATTCATACTACCGAATAGCATTTAATTGCACTAAATTGTTGGTATGAGTAGCTTTAAATAGCATTTTATAGTAAAACGAGGGAAGACTCTCTCTTTGTGTGGTGTGAATAGTTTTATTTTTTTTGTTTTCTTTTTGGTTGAGGGAAGTGCGAATTGATTTGGTATGTACAAGTACAATATTACACGTTAGGCTTGTCCCTAAAATTCAACCTGCGCCTTGTTATATCCCGAAAATTCAGATATCGTGCTGCCAAAACTGGCGCCTTCACAACCCGCGCCTTGCTATCCCGAAATTACAACGCGTGCAAAAACTCCCTCCAGCTGCCAAATCCCGACACGCGAAATCCCCCTTCTAACCCTGAGCCGAAAGGTCCGCTAGTTCAAATCGGTTGGAGGTACTTTTGTAACACACCCTACATTTTGGACAATCGCGTCTCCATCGCCTCCTTTTTGCCATTCGAAATCCCAGGCCGCCATAACCTCTCCACTCCAGCCACGAAACCCCACCCTCCTCCGTCCACCACCTCACCGCTGCCCCGCCGGAGCCTCTTCGCTGATGATGTCATCCACCGCAATAGCTCGATGTCCCTTGTCCACCTCCCCAGATGAGGATCCGTCGTCCATCTCGTCGTCCCGCCGGTTTAGCCGCCCCGTCCTCCACCTCCAAGGAGCTGCTCCGATGATCGCCTCATCTATCGCGGCTGCTCAATCCCCATAGCGCCGCCTTAACCTGCTCCGCCGGAACCGCAGCATCCTCACCGACTCCTCGGACGAAGCCGAGGCCTACTCGGCGCAACCAAAGAGGTTGTACACTCATTGCATCGCACCTTCTCCTTAGCTCGACCTCCCGGCGCCGACGGTGCTCCATCCCACACCCCCATGGAGCGGCTACCTTGAAGCCGGCGCCGCAGGCAACATCTCCACGGCGGCTCTCCCCCAGTGCGAGGCCCCTTCGGTGGCGGCGGCCATACCAGCCGGATCTGCTGCTGCTGCTCCGGCTCTCGCTCGCTTGCTCGCGCTGCTGCTGCTGCTGCTCCGGCTCTCGCTCGCTTGCTCGCGCTGCTGCTGCTGCTGCTCCGGCTCTCGCTCGATCGCTGCTCGCCCAGCTGCTGCTGCTCCGGATCTCGCTCAATTGCTCGCTCGCCAGCTGATGCTGCTCCGGCTCTCGCTTGATCGCTTGCTCGCCCAGCTGCTGCTACTCCGGCTCTCGCTTGTGCTACTGCTGCTGCTGCTCTCCCCCTCGCTTGTGATGTTGCTCTGCTCTGATTTAGCTACACTTCAGTCAATCTGAATTGACTTTTGGGTCAGTTAATTTTCAGGGGTTGGGGGGGCTCGCCGGACTTAAGGAAGAACCACCCGCAACGGGGACGGGGGCTCGCTGGTTCAGGGTGGGGGCGGGGGGCCTATAGGGCTGGCCGGGGCGGCGGCGGATCGGCGGTGGGGAGTTGTTTCGGGGCGGCGAGGCGGCGCTGGGGCCGGCGGTTCGTTCGGTGGTGGCTGGCGGCTCAGGGAGGTGAAGGTTGAAGATGAACTACGGGCCCTCCCTAAACTACATGTCAAGTGCCTCTCTGCTACCATTGCGTTCAGTTTCGATAGTAACATTCAGATTCCATAGTAAATTTCAGTTTCGACAGTTAAGTTCAGAGTCAACAGTTTTTACCTCATTTGTTGTAGTCAGGTGGTTTTTGGTGATGTAAATTTTACATCTATTTTACATCATCTATTGGAGATGCTATTAGAATCCCACTTGAGATTAACGATGTCTGTCTTGTGCTGCTTCAGCCTTGACATCTTACGGCTCACCGGGGCTGCTCCAACGATAGAACGAACCATCACAATAGAGCAGTGCCCTGGATGCCGTCTACAGATCCCTCAGATCTTCCTCCACACCTCCGACAGTCACCTCTGCCTCAACTGCTTCAGTGACCAACCCAATGATGTTGAGGTCGACACGGCTACGGCAAAGAGGTTGTACACTTGTTGCATCACTTATTACTATACATTCATGTCGATCCATTAGGGCTATTTTGGTTCGACGGAAAAACATAGCAATAGGGAATTTTCCAATGGCACTCCACTATTCAATTATGTATGCATTTTGCTGAAAGGAATGAAACAAAACATCCACCTAGACCTACTTTTCAAAATCCTATGCATGAAAACAAGACCAAGTGCATTAGTGGTAGAATAACATTCTAACTATACACGCTTTCATATGGTTTCACTTTATTTTGGCCATGTTTCTTTGCATTCCTCTGCTCTTCCAATTCCTGTAAACCAAACACCCAAATTGATGGAAATCCCGTGTTTTCAAATGCTCTGTTTACCATGTGCATTCCTATCCTATTCCGGTGCTTTTCCTATCCCTGCGTTTTTAGAATCATGCAAACCAAATGAGCCCTTACAGAACTACTTCAGTTATAGGTAGGTGTCAAAGGGAACTTTGTGTGGTCTGTCCTGCTCCTGCCGCGACATCGTCCACCTCACCTGAGGTGCTCCATCGACAGAAACATCCACCAAACCAGACATCACGACTCCTGACCGTCTTTCGCCGCCTGAGATCTCCTTCCCTACCGCCGGCACCCACCGCAACAGCATCACCATCATCGACTAAGCAGATTAACCTGAGGAGTACACGGGTCCACAAGAGAGGTCGCACTCTTTTGATTCTCCTTATGTTATGCATTGCTTAAAATTACCTACTACTTTATCGTCATGTTCACCTCTTGGACTCCAAGTCAGGTCCAAATTAATAATCAAACTTGAGTTCTAAATTAGTTGTGGGACACATATTGAGGAAGCAATGAATAGTATCTTTGTCTAATATCTGGTTCACCTAGGGTATGCCTATGTTGTTCATCTTGGGTGGGAAACAAATAGTAAAGCAATCATCAACTGTCTTTTTATAAAATTAAAGCAATCATCAGCCTGCTATCATTATTTTTGGATCCATCCACTGGTTGTTACCATCACTCTAAATTTCTGCATGCTCTCCTTACATAATCTCACCATATTTTTTCGTATGCATGTCAGATATTGTACACAGTCATGCTGAACATGTAGAGAAAAAGAGAAGAGTTTTGCGCGGCAATACAATGTCATGCAGACATCGCTCCATGGTTGGTTCAATGGCAAACCCTCCCCACCCCTCTCCAGATTGTAATCCAGTGGAAGATATCTGTTCTGAGGCGGATTCAGACGCCGCTGACCACTCCTATTTACCCCCCAAGGTGTTTGCTCTACCTTGGTATGATGATGTTAGTCATATCATGCATATGTTGCCTTGCAGTGCCTACTTTTGACATCATATATGTCATCTGCTTAGTTTAGACATGTTCTGTCGCCACCTGTTTAGTTTCTATATCATATATGGGAATTATGGAGTCTCATGTCTTTTAGCCAGCCATAATATATGTGTGCAATGCCATCCTGTTTAACCAGGCATCATATATTTGAATGATATCTTGCCCATCCTTTTCTTCATTACATTTCCATTTGTCGACAATGTTTGTACATTAAACTACTCTTCCCGTGAATCAGCCATTTGGGTGGGAGATTGAAAAATCTGGAGTGAAAACAAGGCCTTCAGAGCAGACAGTGCTACTTGTCAAAGCAGATCTCTTGTTGGGTCCCGATAGCTCCTCAGAGATGGATTCAGAGACAGATGACCAGCCCTATCCCTCCATCGAGGTGTATGCTCTAACTTGGCACGGCGTTTTAGTTATTCATCATATCTTTGAATTATGTTATGCTATGCTATCCAGTTTAGATAGACATCATATATGTGAAATTATGTCATGCTATCCGTTTTAGTTAAACAATATACATGTAAACTATTTCATGTCCTCTTTTTTCCACACTATCTATTGCATCTGTCTCTCATACAATGTCTGTACATTCAACTATGTTTCCTGTTTATCAGCCATTTGAATTGGAGCGGGTGATGCCAGCATCTAGCGGACTAAAAACACGGTCTTCAAATAAAACAGTGCTACCTCTTGGTGGAGATAGCACCCCGGTTGTACATGCACAAGAACCAGCCCTACCACACATAACCCAAACTCTCGCAGATTGTACCCCTACTGCGATGGACAAAGAACCAGCTTCACCCAACCTACAACAAATTTTCCCATTTTTCTCTATAGAGAAGGACCGATTTGGAAACTTAGGATCAGGTAACATGTGCTAATACCTCTGCTATCTTCAAGAATGCTTGGTGGCAGTATCAGAATTACCTGAAGAAAACATACTTCACCGGTAAAGAAACTCATCAAATTCCCTTACGTTCTCCTGAGACACATTTAATGGACGATGACTGGGAACGCCTTGTTCTGTACTGGTCCCGAACCAAGAATGTGGTAAGGTCTATGAGCTCATTTTCTATTTTAAGTACTATATTCTTGCGTCTTACTGTACTCTGTTCATGTAGACCAAGTGCTTAAACCTGAAGAACAACTGTTCTAATTTAAGATTCCATTGCTATCATAGTTCCAAAAAGCGCTGGGCGTTAATTGTGCGTTTTGCCACCGCCTTGCGCTTTACTAACCAAAGCGCATGCTTATGCGCAGTTATGCACGGATTAAGTGTAGTTATGCGCAATGCGTTTCGCCAACGCCTAGTGCCTAGGCGCGCTTAAGCGCTCGCTTAGGCGCGCCTTTTTTAACTATGACTGCTATCGTGCATACTGCTTTGCTCTTGTATCACTGTATTTACTCAGACAAACTTATTTTTAAATTGAAGGATCCAATCGAAACTCCAATGGCACGCAGGTATGTTCACGCATGTTTCGTTAACATGCTTGCTCTTATCAATAGCTCTGTTGATTTCAATTTCAATTGTGTATACAGTTGACTTCTCATATCATGCCCATTACTAGCATCACAACAAAGCAAATAGTGTTGTTGTACATGTAGACCCATGGTACCCATCTGAAATCTTGTTGTGCCGTGTAGTTTCCCACGCTTTATATTCTTTCACTGCTGCTTTGTGTTGAACTGATATGATTTGAACCGTGTCTCTATTTTGATTTGGCAAGACAATGCAGTGACCATAGGACATAGATATATGTTTGTTTGATGCTTTTATTATGTACTAATATTGGCAATAGAAGACTTGGTAGTTTAACCCTCTCCACCTTACTAATGAACTGGTTCACCAAAATGAGTTTCATATACTAGTACATGCTAAACTGTTATGTGTCTGCTTGTTTCTTCTTTTAGAATGCTGACGGAATATTGGGAAAGAGTGCCTTATTAAGCAATGGTAAAGGAAGTAATGCAGATAAGTTTCAGGATAGTGACAGATCCTTGTTGGTCTCCAACAAAGCTGATAAAACAGCTAAGGAAGACTATCTCGAAGACAGTTGTCAGGACCGATCATTCAGTAAAATAATTACCGAAAGACCGACCTTTTTATTAAACCAGCGAGGAATATCATTCCTTGCTGGCCGACAATTCCTTGATACAGAATTCCAGTACACTGAATATTATACAAGGTTGAGCTGGGGTTGCTCAACAATTTTATTACAAGTGCGCCAATATATTACATAAAGGCGGATATGACACATAGGTAGGGTGGTATACTACTAAGTCGTAATAAAAGGTGGTGGATATGTCACAAAGAAGTGGGTGACGTGACTCCAATATATTACAGTTCATCAAGTGTCGGAGTGAGACCCGATGAATTTATTTAGTGGTAGGCGGAAGCGGTTATATCACAGTGATCAACTCCGGGATCGCAAGGGACTGACTGGGACTCCACTAGACGTCGGACTCGCTATCGAACTCTTCATCCATGAGATCGCCTTCGTCCACATCTGGCCAAATCAACAAGCCAGGTGAGTACTTTGAATGTACTCGCAAGACAGTTCGGACTTAAGATATAACAAATGCCAACATGATGCATATGAGCATTTCAACAAAAATGCAACCGGATAAAATTATTAGTGTGCTGTATGCAACAACAGAAGTCGGGCGGTAATCCTCCCGAAATCCAAGATAAAATAGAAGGAGACCAAACGAGTGTCTGAGTGACGCCTCGTAAAGAAAAACATAATAAATGATAACAGGCCAGAGTCGGGCGTCTGGGCGACACCACATAAAGGGCTTAAAGCAAAAATAAATAACAAGAATGCCTCAGTCGGACGTCTGAGCGACATCGCATAAAGGGCTTATAAATAAAAAGAATGCCACAGTCGGACGTCTGAGCGACATCACATAAAGGGCTTATAAATAAAAAGAATGCCACGGTCAGACGTCTGAGCGACATCACATAAAGGGCTTATAAATAAAAAGAATGCCACAGTCGGACGTCTGAGCGACATCACATAAAGGGCTTATAAATAAAAAGAATGCCATAGTCGGACGTCTGAGCGACATCACATAAAGGGCTTATAAATAAAAAGAATGCCAAAGTCGGACGTCTGAGCGACATCACATAAAGGGCTTATAAATAGCAATAGTATAATGATGAAATACTTCTAGAAGTAAATCAATACAGAGATAGTTGGTGAGTTCATCTACCAAATGAACTTGACGAAAACACTACTCTGGTTACCAACAAGAATTTACTAGAGACGGTCACCAGGTTGACATGAAGATTGACCCTAGGCCATAAACATGGCTACTGGAGGAATTTAACTCTGCAGAGCTTGTACTACTAACTCATAGCCAACGGATTCTACTAGCCATGGGGACTAGTTCCATCTACGGTGTTTTAGTAGAAACCCAAGTAACCAGTACACACCCATTTAACATCCTGCTGTCCGGAATCACCCGCGACAACATTCACGAAAAACTTTAAGACGGGGAGGCTACAACCTCGAATAGCATGGGATCGAATTTATATATGCGCGCTCTAAGGGGTGCCCCCCTCTCAGTCCCAACCAGAAACACCCATGCCCCCTGACCGGATGACGGGCTTTAATCCAGGGCCATGGAACCCTCATCCCGGCCCCTCTACTTGGTGTGTACTCGGGAAGTGGTTTACAACTGACTAGACCGTAATCTCAACAGACGGCCTATGATAGTACCAAAAAGGAGATGAACGGAATCACGATATGATCTCCGTTGATACTGAGTTAATCAACTACTGGCATGCTCCAACAATACCAGCATTGCACCCATCATGTCACCACATGATCGAGGTGGTTCAAACATTATCATTCGGGGCTCACCCGAAGCTTGCTTGCATGAAATATAACCATACACATATGCTTATATGACCATGCTTATGAGAAGAACTACTCGAGCAAACATGCAACACACTCATCATATCAAAGGTTCAAACATGCTTGCCTGGTTCTGAGAAGTCGGAGTCTAAGTCGGTGTGGTTCGTGGCTCCGTCACGTCCTTCGGTATCTACGTATTCAAACAAATGTATACTAACATAAATACCGTGTGTGCAAATAAAGTTGCTCCAAAAAAATTCACATAAATATGAAAAAAAACTAGACAGAAAACTAAAGAGGACAGAAAAAGAATCAACTCAAAATCATCTTTAGTTAAAAAGATATTAGAGTTTCTGCCCAGGGACTCATCTGTAATGAAACAGAAAAGTCCCAGGGGCTAGAACAGAAAACAGCAAAGCGAACCGGTACGCAGTACGTCAACTGAAGGAGAAAACGTACTTTGCCCGAAGGCGCTTACAGAAAAACGGTTCGAGGGAGAGGTGTGAGGCTGATAAGAGGCCCCACTTTTCGGGTTTGAACTCTGAGACAGAGTCGCGCCGACGCCGGTGCTGCGATGGTCGCCGGCGCCAATCCACGGCGAGTTAGGGGAGGGGAGTGATACGTACGGCTTCTCGGTGATCTTCCGCGTCGAATGGTGGTGGAGTTGAGCGTCGGCGAGCCCCACGTCGACGGCGGCCCTTTCTCCGGCGGACGGCGGCTCGGGTGATCGTGGGCCTCGTCAGAAAGAGTTCCTGGGGTCGAATTGAAGTGGGGGTTAGGTTTAGGTGGGTGCCAGGGTGCTACGCTCCAGTCCACGGCGACGGAGGAGCTCTCACCGGAGAGAATGCTGCTGGATCCCGAGGCGGAGGGAGTTGGCCGGAGTTGGAGAAGAAGAGCCCCTCGAGGCTCTTCCAGAGGCTGGGCGTGGTCTAGGGAGGTGGTGAAGGTGTGCGGGCTCGAGAACGAGCTCGGGGGTGCCTTATATAGCCGGCCCGAGGAGGTTGTCGTGAACGGGATAAGTCCGGCGAGTGATTACGGCAAGGCAGTGGCGTGACGGCGGGTTTAGGGGCTTGAGCATCGACTAGGAGGTGTAGTGGTTCCATTCACGTGCCTAACTCAGCAGGGGAGAGAGAGTTACGGGCTGTCCTCGACGGAACGGCCGTGCGGCACGTCGGCGGTAGAAAACGTGCTCTGCGCGCGCTAGGCCACAGTGACGGTGTGGCAGGCGTGCGCTGGCAGTGGAGATGGCCACGCGGAGCGCTGGGGTGATTTGGGCGGCGCCAAACGGCGTTGAGCTGCGGGGTGACTTCTGTCAGCCGCCACGGGCAGCGCTGTTGTCGTGGCAGTCGCCGACGTGGTCGGGCCAGGGCGCCACCGACGCCCAGAAGGAGCCAAGCAACCGTGCGGCGCTCTGGATAAGAAGATGGTGCAGTGCAGCATCGAGCCAAGGTGGGTACTGGTGAGATTGTCGAAACTGCCTGACGAAACTGACGAACTGTCGAACTGTCTGTCGACGGTTTCAGTTAACAGTTTCTGAACCTGACAGCACAGTGCATGGTATGTGTTCGATGAAATGATTCTGGCATGTGTGAAATGTTTCTGGGGCTGATATTTGGTGGAGTGGCCTCTTGATGTATCTAGAGGCTGCCTGGTTTTTCACAGAATTTTTGGAAGAGGATAAATATGAATTTCACCAAATTTTGCAAATCTGGTCCAAACTTGCAGCAGGTGAAATTTGAAAATTTCGAACTGTGGACCGGTGAAACAAGATGGATCTAGGTTGTGGGTACTAAGGACTATCTAGGAAGGTTGGTTTGGAATCAAATAACTAGGTGGATATGGTGGTTCCTTTGTAAATCACCAAGGTCCACTATAAAGGACAGAAATAGATTTTGGAGTAAATTAAATAGAAGAAAAATCCCAATAAGGTCAAAACTTACTGGAATTGATGAGAGACTTGTCCTAGGGTGTGAAGAGGGTTTTGGAGAGAAATATTTCTGTTGGGGTCATGGCAAGATGAAGGTTGGAGGGGAGGATAAGTCCAAGGTCAAACTTGAGAGGCATAATTCAAGTAGGGGAGAATTTAAACAACCTCTTTAAAACTCAACTAGGGCTTAAGCCAACACAAGAGAAGATCTTCAAGGTCAAAAACCAAGCTTGAAAAATCACCAAAAACTTTGGCCAGAAAAGATTTTAGAAGGGGCTTAAGAAAAGATCAAACAACCCTCTTCCAAAAGGCCAAAAGTTTGGAAGAAAACCAAACTCAAAAATTTGGGGTGTTACAACACCTACCCCCTTAGGAAAAATCTCGTCCCCGAGATTTCAGCTGATCCTCAAATAGGTGTGGGTGTTATGTCTGAAGGAAATCTTCCCTTTCCCATGTGGCCTCATCCTCTGTGTGGTCACTCCACTGAACCTTGAGAAATTTAATAGTCTTCTGATGGGTCCTTCTTTCAGACTCCTCCAAACTTTTTACTGGGTGTTCCCGATAGGTGATATCTGGTTGCACGTCAAGGTTTTCATGTGACACATGTTTCTCCGGGTTGCTTACACACTTCCGTAGTTGCGAGACGTGGAACACGTCGTGGACGTCTGACAGTTCCTTGGGAAGGTCCAGCTGGTACGCCACTGTGCCTCTCCATGCAATTATACGAAAGGGTCCAATGAATCGGGGTGCTAGTTTCCCTTTGACTTTGAACCGTTGCAGTCCTCTCATAGGTGATACACGTAAGTATACGTCTTCACCGGGCTCAAAACTTATTTCCCGATGCTTTTGATCGTAATAGGTCTTCTGTCGGCTTTGGGCTATTTTGAGTCGATCCCGTATTATCTTTACTCTCTCCTCAGCTTCCTTCAACATATCTGGGCCGAATATACGACTGTCCCCTATTTCTGGCCAGTTTAATGGAGTACGGCATCTTCGTCCGTACAAGGCTTCGAAAGGTGCCATCTGTAGGCTGGCTTGCTAACTATTGTTGTATGCAAACTCGGCATATGGTAAGCTTGCCTCCCAACTGGCCCCATATGTGAGGACACATGCCCTTAGCATGTCTTCAAGTATTTGATTTACTCGTTCCGTTTGTCCTCCAGTCTGGGGGTGATAAGCTGTATTGAACGTTAGTTGCGTTCCAAGGGCTTGTTGCAATTGGTCCCAAAATTTGGAGACGAACTGAGTGCCTCTGTCGGATACTATAGTCTTTGGATCCCCATGTAGGCATACTATGCGGGCGAGGTAAAGCTTGGCAAGCTTTTGGGTGGTGTGGGTTGTCTTGACTGGTATGAAGTGTGCTACCTTGGTCAGTCTATCTGTGATGACCCATATGGCATCATTACCGTGTTGTGACCGTGGTAGTCCAACAATAAAATCCATTCCAATATCGTCCCATTTCCATTCCGGTATCTTGTTTGGCTGTAATAGCCCTGCGGGTTTTTGGTGCTCGGCTTTTATGCGTTGACATGAATCGCAGCATGCAATAAATGTGGCTATATCCCTCTTCATGCCGTGCCACCAAAATCTTTCCTGAATGTCCTTGTACATTTTCGTCCCTCCAGGGTGGATTGAGTATGGAGCGGTGTGGCTTTCTGCTAGAATTTGCTGTTTAAGGTCATTGTTATTTGGTATGCAAAGTCTGTTTCCGAACCATAATATTCCTTCACTGTCTATGGTGAATAATGAGGCCTTGCCCTGACTTACTTTTCTTTTTATCCCTTCGATGCTGGGGTGTCCGTGCTGAGCCTTCTTTATTTGTTCTATTAGCGTAGGCTGTATTTCCAGCTTTGACACTTCGCCTTCAGTGACCATCATTAGGTTGAGTCTAGCGAATTCTTGCTGAAATTCGGGTCTCAGGTTCTTGTATGCTGCCGTTGTTCGGGCTGGGGTTACGGCTGAGAGCATCTGCTACCACGTTTGCTTTTCCTAGGTGATAGTCATAATCTTTTACTAGTTCCAGCCAGTGTCGTTGTCATAAATTAAGTTCTGGCTGCGTGAAAATATATCTGAGGCTCTTATGGTCCGTATATATCTCACAGCGATTCCCAAGCAAAAAGTGCCTCCACTCCTTGAGTGCATGAATGACTGCTGCCAACTCCAAATCGTGAGTAGGATAGTTTTGTTCATGTTTTCGCAGTTGCCGGGAAGCGTAGGCGACTACTTTGCCTTCTTGCATTAGTACGCATCCGAGGCCTTTTCGGGATGTGTCGCAATATACTTCAAAACTCTTGTGTATGTCTGGTACAATCAATACTGGGGCTGTTGTTAACTTCTTTTTGAGTTCTTGAAAGATTTTCTCACATACTTCGGTCCATACGAACTTCTTATCCTTCTTGAGTAACTGTGTCATTGGTTTGGCTATGGTGGAAAATCCTTCAATAAACCTTATGTAATATCCAGCCATACCGAGGAAACTTCGTATGCCTGTTACACTAGCTGGTGACTTCCAACCAAGTATGGCCTTGACTTTATCTGGGTCCACAGCAACTCCTTCTTGTGTTAATACGTGTCCTAGGAAACCCACTTGCCTCAACCAAAATTCACATTTGCTGAATTTGGCGTAAAGTTGGTGTTTCCTTAATTCTCCCAGTACAATGCGGAGGTGTTCAGCATGTTCTTCCGGTGTCTTTGAATATACCAAGATATCATCAATAAATACCACCACAAATTTGTCCATGAATTTCATAAATACTTTGTTCATGAGGTGGACGAAATATGCGGGGGCGTTGGTCAGTCCAAACGGCATTACTGTAAATTCATAAAGTCCGTATCTGGAGGTGAATGCTGTTTTCGGGATATCTTCCGTTTGTACTTTCAATTGATGGTAACCTGACCTTAAGTCAACTTTTGAGAAGACCTTAGCTTGCGCGAGCTGGTCAAATAAATCATTTATCCGTGGCATCGGATATTTGTTCTTGATTGTGACCATGTTGAGCGCTCGGTAGTCTATACACAATCTCATGGTTCCATCCTTCGTTTTGGCAAATAATACCGGCGAACCCCAAGGTGAGGAGCTGGCCCGTATAAATCCTTTGTCTAGTAGTTCCTTTATTTGCTTCTTTAGTTCAACCAACTCGGATGGTGCCATTCTGTACGTTTTCTTGTATATGGGGGTGGTTCCAGGTGCTAGCTCAATAATGAATTCTATTTCTCTGTCTGGTGGCATGCCTGGTAGTTCTTCGGGAAATACGTCTGGAAATTCACATACAACTGGAACCTTGCTTAACTCAGAAGTATCAACTTTGTTTAATTTTGGTTGCCGCGATACTGGCCTTTCTTGAGCTGTGACTCTTATTGTCTTTCCGTGATGATGAGTAAGAATCACTGTCCTGTTGAAGCAATCGATAAATCCTTTATTGGTGGTTAGCCAATCCATACCCAGGATAACATCCAGTCCCTTATTTTCTAACACAATGAGGTTTGCGTGAAATTTTAATCCTTTAATTTCAATGGTCAAACCTTGGTAGTAATTCTGAGTGATCTGCTTACTTCCAGGGGACTTGATGGTCATTGACTTTCCCAAGGGAAGCATTGAAAAACCATGTTGCAAGGCAAAACTCTTCGAAATGAACGAATGAGAAGCTCCAGAATCAAACAAAACCGTGGCAGGTATTGTGTTGACAGGGAACGTACCGACTACGACATCTGGGGCATCCTGTGCTTGCTCCTTGGTCACATGGTTTAGGTGGCCTTTCCTATGATTGTTATTGGGGTTGAAGTTGTTACGCTTGGGTGCGGAATTGTTTCCGTTGCTGTTTGGCTTCGGTGCTGAGTTTCTTGGCTTTGGGCACTGTTTAGCATAGTGTCCCCCTTCTCCACATGAGTAGCAGGTAACACCCGGGCGATAGGCGAAATCCTTGTCTCTTGCATGAAAATTCTTGTATGGACGTGTGTCATTTGTCGTGGGTTTGTTCGCCCCATTCCTCTGGAAATTTACCTTATTCTTGTTGTTTCGAGGGTGGTTGGTCTGATCCCTTTTTCTCTTGCGAATGTCTTCCAGACTGCGACGTTCATTCTCCAACGTAATGGCTTTGTCCACCAGTGTCTTGAAATCCGGAAAAGTGTGTACGACTAACTGGCATTTTAGTGCTGGTGCCAGTCCGTCCAAGAACTTTTCCATCTTCTGTTTTTCAGTCATACGCTCTTCATTAGCATAACGGGATAATTGCGTAAACTGACTGTTATACTCAGGTACCGTCATGCCCCTTTGCTTGAGGTCATCAAATTCTATTTTCTTGATCTTCATAATGCTCTTAAGGATGTGTGCCCCACGAAAGCCTTCCTTGAAATCTTCCCAGGTGATATTATTTATGTCGGGATGCATAAGCAGAAAATTTTCCCACCATGACGCGGCTGCTCCAGTAAGGTAATGTGGTGCGTATAGCACCTTTTCACGGTCTGAGCATTGTGCCACAAATAATTTCCTTTCAATATCTCGAAGCCAATCATCGGCCTCAAGAGGTTTGTCCGTGTGCGAAAACGTCGTTGGATGTGTCTTCTGTAATTCAGATAATTTTGAGTGCTGCTGGTATGGCTCACGGTGATTTCCCATGTTAATGACATGGTTCATCATTTCTTGGTGCTGTTGCTGACTTTGCTCGTAAAGACGGCACACTTGAGAAAATGTTGTCTCACTGCCCTGCTGACTTGACTGCCCCTGTGTGAAATTGTTGTCTGTCTGTGTGCCATAATTTTCTTCCGGCGGACTTGGCATGGAACGCGTCCAGCGATGAGTCATTTCTTACTCTGGGGTAATAAAGCAGAAATCCTGAGAAGAACCGAGCAGCAAAAAAAAACCAGGATTTTGCAAAAGCGACTAAACACGAGCTCGAAAGAGATTTTTGAAATAAACTGCTTGATTACGCACGGAGAAGGACCGCTAGTACATATTTTACATGCGGGTTCTAATTATACATACGTCACTCAGGGTGTGCGTACACATCCTGACATGTTGTTTATGCTAGCGCACTCCTCCAAGATCCTACATGATGCGCAAACAGACTACTCCCGTCAACCTATTTTACATAACACACAAATATTACAAGCGAGCACAGTGCGTCGCGGGATAACGCACTAGTCGGAGATGTTGAAGATTTCCCTCGGCCTGCCTAGGGTAAGGCCCAGTGATGCTGGAGACTCAACTTCCTCCTCACTAATTGGCTCCAGGCGCGGAGTATGGGTACGAGGTGTCGAAGCAGGTGTAGCAGGCGGTGCAGCTCTGACTGGGGTAGGAGCAATGACTTGGTCAAACTCCTCAGTGGTAGGCAGACGGCGAGCGGTGGCTAAGATGGAAGGTGCGTAGGATGCGGCGGACGAGACAAATGTCATTGGTGGCGCAGTATGGAGTAGCTCCCTCCTGTTGGCGGAGCCACTCTGGACCAATTCCATATGGGTAGCCACCAAGTCATCCACAAGATTATCAAAGGCTGCCTCAAGTGCCTTGAGGTACTCAACCATTGATTCAATGGCTTCATCGCGCTCCCCATTTGCGCACGCAAATGCATAGTGGCACGTGTAGGGCACGTGGCATGGGAGGTAACGGTAGCGACGAGTCTTCATCGAAGGAAGGATGTCCCGGAGACGAGCTATCGCCTCACGGGCAGCCATTTGCATGGCATGCCTCTCCGTAGGCATGGCCCTGCCCACAAATCGGAGGCGGCGCGCTTCAGAACGCCCTCCCTTGAAGTGCACCACGGCCTGGTGCATTGACACGCTGTCGTTGAGCTTGTGACGGTAGAGTGTAAACTCTGGACGGGTGGATGGCCCAATCGCGACTTTGGTGATGGCGAAGAGGAGCTTGACAAACCCCTCAGGAATGTTGGTGAACACCTGTGCATCACAGTCGTTGCTGGCCATCTACAAAAGTAGACAAAAATTCCGAATAGTCAAGTCATAAATTTATGATGACCAACCGAAAATTGCTACAGATGTAAAAATGCTGAGAAGCAATTTTTCGCTAATAACCGATCAGCGAGCGCACCTAGTGGCTTCCTACAGTCAGCCTGGCTCTGATACCAAGATTGTCAGGACCGGTCCTTCAGTAAAATCGGAAGACCGACCTTTTTATTAAACCAGCGAGGAATATCATTCCTTGCTGGCCGACAATTCCTTGATACAGAATTCCAGTACACTGAATATTATACAAGGTTGAGCTGGGGTTGCTCAACAATTTTATTACAAGTGCGCCAATATATTACATAAAGGCGGATATGACACATAGGTAGGGTGGTATACTACTAAGTCGTAATAAAAGGTGGTGGATATGTCACAAAGAAGTGGGTGACGTGACTCCAATATATTACAGTTCATCGAGTGTCGGAGTGAGACCCGATGAATTTATTTAGTGGTAGGCGGAAGCGGTTATATCACAGTGATCAACTCCGGGATCGCAAGGGACTGACTGGGACACCACTAGACGTCGGACTTAAGATATAACAAATGCCAACATGATGCATATGAGCATTTCACCAAAAATGCGACCGGATAAAATTATTAGTGTGTTGTATGCAACAACAGAAGTCGGGCGGTAATCCTCCCAAAATCCAAGATAAAATAGAAGGAGACCAAACGAGTGTCTGAGTGACGCCTCGTAAAGAAAAACATAATAAATGATAACAGGCCACAGTCGGGCGTCTGGGCGACACCACATAAAGGGCTTAAAGCAAAAATAAATAACAAGAATGCCTTAGTCGGACGTCTGAGCGACATCGCATAAAGGGCTTATAAATAAAAAGAATGCCACAGTCGGACGTCTGAGCGACATCACATAAAGGGCTTATAAATAAAAAGAATGCCATAGTCGGACGTCTGAGCGACATCACATAAAGGGCTTATAAATAAAAAGAATGCCACAGTCGGACGTCTGAGCGACATCACATAAAGGGCTTATAATTAAAAAGAATGCCACAGTCGGATGTCTGAGCGACATCACATAAAGGGCTTATAAATAAAAAGAATGCCACAGTCGGACGTCTGAGCGACATCACATAAAGGGCTTATAAATAGCAATAGTATAATGATGAAATACTTCTGGAAGTAAATCAATTCAGAGATAGTTGGTGAGTTCATCTACCAAATGAACTTGACGAAAACACTACTCTGGTTACCAACAAGAATTTACTAGAGACGGTCACCGGGTTGACATGAAGATTAACCCTAGGCCATAAACATGGCTACTGGAGGAATTTAACTCTGCAGAGCTTGTACTACTAACTCATAGCCAACGGATTCTACTAGCCACGGGGACTAGTTCCGTCTACGGTGTTTTAGTAGAAACCCAACTAACCAGTACACACCCATTTAACATCTTGCTGTCCGGAATCACCCACGACAACATTCACGAAAAACTTTAAGACGGGGAGGCTACAACCTCGAATAGCATGGGATCAAATTTATATATGCGCGCTCTAAGGGGTGCCCCCCTCTCGGTCCCAACCGGAAACACCCATGCCCCCTGACCGGATGACGGGCGTTAATCCAGGGCCATGGAACCCTCATCCCGGCCCCTCTACTTGGTGTGTACTCGGGAAGTGGTTTACAACTGACTAGGCCGTAATCTCAACAGACGGCCTATGATAGTACCAAAAAGGAGATGAACGGAATCACGATATGATCTCCGTTGATACTGAGTTAATCAACTACTAGCATGCTCCAACAATACCAGCATTCCACCCATCATGTCACCACATGATCGAGGTGGTTCAAACATTATCATTCGGGGCTCACCCGAAGCTTGCTTGCATGAAATATAACCATACACATATGCTTATATGACCATGCTTATGAGAAGAACTACTCGAGAAAACATGCAACACACTCATCATATCAAAGGTTCAAACATGCTTGCCTGGTTCTGAGAAGTCGGAGTCTAACTTGGTGTGGTTCGCGGCTCCGTCACGTCCTTCGGTATCTACGTATTCAAACAAATGTATACTAACATAAATACCGCGCGTGCAAATAAAGTTGCTCCAAAAAAATTCAGAATCTGGGCTCATCATCGCTTCCTCATAGTTCGTAGGTTCATCATGGTCTAGTAACATGACTTCTAGAACTGGGTTGCCGTGCCACTCTGGTGCGGAACGTACTCTGGTTGACCTACGAGGTTTGGTAGTAACTTGATCTGAAGTTTCATGATCATCATCATTAGCTTCCTTGCTAATTGGTGTAGGTATCACTGGAACTAGTTTCTGTGATGTGCTCACTACAAAAAAATACACTTCCGTGATGATATGTGTTTGTCACAGTAGGTCACGTTTTCTGTCAAACATCCATGATGATTTTATGACAGAATCAAGATAGTCATACCTATGCTGTCGTAGAAGTCTTCCATGACATTACCAAAATTATCATCACAAAAGTGTCCACTTCCATGGCGATAAATCGCGCGTCACAGAAGTGCTTTCGTCAAGGGTGCCCGACACATGGCATCCACCGTAACGGAATGCCATTAAGCTATCGGGTCCAGTTTTGGATTCGATAACCCGTTAACAGCCCCGACCAATGGGAATTTTCCACGTGTAAAATCATCATTGGCTATAGGAAACACGTGTCGGCTCACCGTTGGGACAGATGTCATCCACTCGTTGGACCCAAAGCGCCTATGATACGTCGACATGTGGCATGGCCCAACAGAGGCCCATTCTTGTGAAAAGGCCAGTAAACGAATACTGGAAATGAGCCCAAGAATAAATGGGTCGTATTTGATGACGCTATGAAAACGGCCCAATGTATTAACGGGCCACAAATGGGCCGATCGTAACCACGGGCTGTATTTGGCCCATAAGCAGAAAATGACAGTAACGGGTCGAAAGTAAACGAATGCTGGAAATGAGCCCAAGAATAAATGGGCCCTGAGAAGGTCGAAAGATACATGGGCTGGAAACGGCCCAACGGAATAATGGGCCGTTAATGGGTATAAAGTGATACACTGTTCATTACGGGCCAGTTTTACCACGGGCCATTAATGACCCGAGAGTAATAAGGGCCTCATATGGGCCGAAAGACGTCATGGGCCATACATGGGCCGGAAGTTAAAACGGGCTGGAATTATATTGGACGGCCCAGATGACGCTACTTGGCCTAATTCGGATAGGCCATAAATGGGCCCTGGGTTAGCGGGCTGTAAATGGGCTATACGCAAACATGCCGTTAACAGGCTTGTCGTGGGCCGGCCCACCACCTTTTGACCAAGTCAAACAGGCCGGCCTTTTCACAAGAATGGGCCTCTGTTGGGCCATGCCACATGTCGACGTATCATAGGCGCTTTGTGTCCAACGAGTGGATGACATCTGTCCCAACGGTGAGCCGACACGTGTTTCCTACAGCCAATGATGATTTTACACGTGGAAAATTCCCATTGGTCGGGGCTGTTAACGGGTTATCGAATCCAAAACCGGACCCGATAGCTTAATGGCATTCCGTTACGGTGGATGCCACGTGTCGGGCACCCTTGACGAAAGCACTTCTGTGACGCGCGATTTATCGCCATGGAAGTGGACACTTTCGTGATGATAATTTTGGTAATGTCATGGAAGACTTCTACGACAGCACAGGTATGACTATCTTGATTCTGTCATAAAATCATCATGGATGTTTGACAGAAAATGTGACCTACTGTGACAAACACGTATCATCACGGAAGTGTATTTTTTTGTAGTGAGCACATCACAGAAACTAGTTCCAGTGATACCTACACCAACTAGCAAGGAAGCTAATGATGATGATCATGAAACTTCAGATCAAGTTACTACTGAACCTCGTAGGTCAACCAGAGTACGTTCCGCACTAGAGTGGCACGGCAACCCGGTTCTGGAAGTCATATTACTAGACCATGATGAACCTACGAACTATGAGGAAGCGATGATGAGCCCAGATCCTTTGGCTGAGATGGGGTCCATGTATGAGAACAATGTGTGGACTTTGGTTGACTTGCCCGATGATCGGCAAGCCATTGAAAATAAATGGATCTTGAAGAGGAAGACCGACGCCGACGGTAATGTTACAGTCTACAAAGCTCGACTTGTTGCGAAAGGTTTTCGACAACTTCAAGGAGTTGACTACGATGAGACTTTCTCACCCGTAGCGATGCTTAAGTCTGTAGGAATCAGGTTAGCGATTGCCGCATTTTATGATTATGAAATCTGGCAAATGATGTCAAAATTGCATTCCTAAATGGATACCTAAAAGAGGAGTTGTATATGATGCAACAAGATGGTTTTGTCGATCCTAAAGGTGCTAACAAAGTGTGCAAGCTCCAGCGATCCATCTATGGACTGGTGCAAGCATCTCGGAGTTGGAATATATGCTTTGATGAGGTGATCAAAGCATATGGTTTTATACAGACTTTTGGATAAGCCTGTATTTACAAGAAAGTGATTGGGAGCTCTGTAGCATTTATGATATTATATGTGGATGACATATTGTTGATTGGAAATGATACAGAATTTCTGGATGGCATAAAAGGATACTTGAATAAGAATTTTTCAGTGAAAGACCTCGGTGAAGCTGCTTATATATTAGGCATCAAGATCTATAGACATAGATCAAGACGATTAATTGGACTTTCACAAAGCACATACCTTGATAAAGTTTTGAAGAAGTTCAAAATGGATCAGTCAAAGAAAGGGTTCTTGCCTGTGTTACAAGGTTTGAAGTTGAGTAAGACTCAATGCCCGACCACTGCAGAAGATAGAGAGAAAATGAAAGTCATTCCCTATGCCTCAGCCAAAGGATCTATCATGTATGAAATGATGTTTACCAGACCTGATGTGTGCCTTGCTATAAGTTCAGCAGGGAGGTACCCTAGGAGTGGATCACTGGACAGCGGTCAAGAACATCCTGAAGTACCTGAAAAGGACAAAGGATATGTTTCTCATTTATGGAGGTGACAAAGAGCTCGTCGTAAATGGTTACGTCGATTCAAGCTTTGACACTGATCCGGAGGACTCTAAGTCACAAACCGGATATGCATTTTTATTGAACGATGGAGCTGTCAGTTGGTGCAGTTCCAAGCAGAGCGTCGTGGCGGGATCTACGTGTGAAGCGTAGTACATAGTTGCTTCGGAAGCAGCAAATGAAGGAGTCTGGATGAAGGGGTTCATATCCGATCTAGGTGTAATACCTAGTGCATTGGGTGCAATGAAAACCTTTTGTGATAACACTCGAGCAATAGCCTTGGCAAAGTCATCCAGGTTTCACAAGAGAACCAAGCACATCAAGAGACGCTTCAATTCCATCCGCGTTCAAGTCAAGGAGGGAGACACAGAAATTTGCAAGATACATCGGATCTGAATGTCGCAGACCCGTAGACTAAGCCTTTTCCACGAGCAAAACATGATCAGCACCAAGTCTCCATGGGTGTTAGAATCATTACTATGTAATCTGGATTATTGACTCTAGTTCAAGTGGGAAACTGAAGGAAATATTCCCTAGAGGCAATAATAAAGTTGTTATTTGTATTTCCATATATCATGATAAATGTTTATTATTCATGCTAGAATTGTATTAACCGGAAACTTAGTACATGTGTGAATACATAGACAAAACAGAGTGTCCCTAGTATGCCTCTACTAGACTAGCTCATTGATCAAAGATTGTTATGTTTCCTAGCCATAGACATGAGTTGTCATTTGATAAACGAGATCACATCATTAGGAGAATGATGTGATGGACAAGACCCATCTGTTAGCTTAGCAACTTGATCGTTTAGTTTTACTGCTATTGCTTTCTTCATGACTTATACATGTTCCCATGACTATGAGATGATGCAACTCCCGAATACCGGAGGAACACCTTGTGTGCTATCGAACGTCACAACGTCACTGGGTGATTATAAAGATGCTCTACCGGTGTCTCCGAAGGTGTTTGTGGTGTTGGTATAGATCGAGAATAGGATTTGTCACTCCGAGTGTCCGAGAGGTATCTCTGGGCCCTCTCGGTAATACACATCATAATAAGCCTTGCAAGCAAACGACTAATGAGTTAGTCACGAGATGTTGTATTACGGAACGAGTAAAGATACTTGCCGGTAACAAGATTGAACTAGGTAAGATGATAGCAACGATTGAATCTCGGGCAAGTAACGTACCGATGACAAAAGGAACAACGTATGTTGTTATGCGGTTTGACCGATAAAGATCTTCGTAGAATATGTAGGAACCAATATGAGCATCCAGGTTCCGCTATTGGTTATTGACCAAAGATGAGTCTCGGTCATGTCTACATTGTTCTCGAACCCGTAGGGTCCGCATGCTTAACGTTCGATGATGATCGATATTATGAGTTTATGAGTTTTGATGTACCGAAGGTAGTTCGGAGTCCCGGATGAGATCACGGACATGAAGAGGAGTCTCGGAATGTCCGAGACATAAAGATTAATATATTGGATGACTATATTCGGACACCAGATGAGTTCCGGGGGTCACCGGATATTTATCGGAGTGCTGGGGGGTTATCGGAACCCCCGGGGGGGACTATTGGGCCTACATGGATCATAGGGAAAAGGGGAGGTAGCCCACAAGGGGCAGCCACGCCCCCTCCCTATAGGGAGTCCGAATTGGACTAAGGAAGGGGGCGCGCGCCCCCCTTTCCTTCTCCTCTTCCCTCTCCTTCCTTCCCTTCCTCCTCTTAGGTTGACTAGGAAAGGAGGAGTCCTACTCCTACTAGGAGGAGGACTCCTCCCTCTCCTTGGTGCGCCCAAGGGCCGGCCGGCCTCCCCCTTGCTTCTTTATATAAAGGGGCAGGGGCACCCACAAGCAACATTGTTTTAGCCGTGTGCGGTGCCCCCCTCCACAGAAACACACCTCAGTCATATCGTTGCAGTGCTTAGGCGAAGCCCTGCGTCGGTAACTTCATCATCTCTGTCACCACACTGTTGCCACATCCCTAGCTTTACTTTGCCCTAGGATAGTTTTTGCCTGTGCATCATGTTTAATTTTTGTTAAACTTGAATTGGGGATGTTGGAACCCTAGCACCAAAGGAACTCAACTAGGTTGAACCTAAATACTTTTCAATGTATCCAAAGTGCCCTTCACAAAATGTTCATCATTTTTGGTCTTGGCTAAAAACTCTGCCAAAAATGGTTTCATAATTTTGGGAGCCATTTTGGATCCTTGAATTAAATCATAGATATTTGCATTTGGACATTTAAATCCTATAGATAATTTTAAATGCCCAAATAATCTTGGAAGTAAATGAGGGTTGTCGGAATTAATCCAGACAGTGCCCACAAATATTTCCAAGATTTATGAAAATGTTCTGGCATTTTTATTAAATCAAAACCAAAAGCAGAAAATAGAAAACAGAAACTATTTAAGAAATTAAGAGAGAGCACTTACCTGTGCAGCCCAAGTGGCCGGCCCAGCCAGCAGCCCACCAACCGGCCCGACCACAGGCCCAGCCCACCACCGCGTCGTCCTCCTGGCGCCAGTCGGCCAGGCGTGTGGCCGGCGCACGCGCACGGCCGTGCCTCCACGCCACCTGCCTGCCTGGCCCTCCCCTCGCCAGTGCGACGCCACGAACCGTCTCGCCGCTGATGTCTGGATCGAGCCGTCCTCTCCAGTCCTTCCCCTCGCCTCTCCCTCACTCCCTTCCACACATGGCCGAGCGCCACCGTCGCCGCCGTTGCCGTAGCCGTAGCCACCGTGACCCCCTCGCCTCTCCGACGCGCCAACAAGCTCTGTTGCGACCTTCTCGTCCTCTCCAACAAGCTACGGGACGTCGGGAGGCCCTGCTTCGTCGTCATCGCGCTCGTCTTCAACCTCCGGCCGCCGTCGACCTCGCCGTCGATTCGCAATGTCCGTCGCTTCCCCGAGCTCACCGAGGCCACTGCCGCAACCACCGTGAGCTCCCGGATCGTTTCCCCCTTCTCCCCTAGTCGTTTGCGACCTCTAGGTCTTATCCCCACTGATGCCCGACCTCACCGCCGCCGGTGATGCCGCCGCCGTGGCCGCAGCCACGCAAGCTCAAAACTGAGCACGCCACCGCACCCGTCGTTTCACCAGAAGCCCATAGCACCTTCTCCCTGGCCTCCCCGTGCCCCGTAGCTCCAATTCCGACAAGGCCCGAACTCCGGCGCCGCCGCGAGCTCGTTTCCGGCGAGCTCCGGCCGCCCTAGCTGCTGCTTCTTATTGGAATGGACGCAGACGAGCTCCAGCTCCTCGCCCGTGGCCTCCGCTGCCCAAATGACCGCCGGAACGGCGATTCCGTGCCCCTCCGCCGCGTCTGTGGACGCCAGCGTCGAGCCGCCGGTGGGTTTGACCGCTGACCGGCGTGCCTTGACCCCCACTGCCCAGTTGACCTCCCCTCCTCTCTCACTGACCTGCGGGCCCCGCCCGGCTAATTATTCCGGTTAGTGTTCATTAACTAATTAGGTTAGTCCTACAGTCACTGACTAGTGGGCCCTGCCCAGTTAGTTAGGGCTAACTAACTTAGTTAGTTTGTTGAGCCACTGACGTGTGGACCCCACACATCAGGTTTGACCTGGACCAGCCCTGTTGACTGCTGACCTCAGCCTGACGCAGTGCTGACGTAGTAAGTAATTTCTGGAATTTTAAATAAATCAGAAATGATTTATTTATTTCAGAAAATAGCCAAAACTTCAAAAAATCATAGAAAATAATCTATAACTCAGATGAAAATAAATTATATATGAAAATTGATCAGAAAAATCCAAGGAATATGTCTATGGCATTTTCATGCATGTTTGAATAACTTACAGCCACTGTTTAGGACAATTTGAATAAATGGCATTTGAATAATCACATATGGAGTTTGAATTTGAACCTTTGGTTCAAACCAACTTCATTTAATTGTGTTGCTAGTTGCATTAGCTCAACCAACAGCATATTGCCATGTCATGATCATGCATCATATTGTCGCATTGCATTGATTGTGTTCTTTCTCCGTTTGCCGGTTTTGTTCTCTCTCAGTAGACGACGTTCCGACGATGAGTTCGATGACACCGATGAAGAGCTATTAATATCTTCAGAAGTGCCAGGCAAGCAGAACCCCCTTGTTCATTCCGATACAATCCCACTCTCTCGCTCCTACTCTCCTTTACTGCATTAGGACAACAACGACTGAACTGCTATTTGCTGCGGTAGCTAAACCCTTTTCCTCTGCATGACCTGTCATTGCCACAGTAAATAGTTGAAACCCACTAGTATGAGTAGGAGTTGTTTGAGCCATGTTGTGCCTACTCATTCATGCTTTCTGGTTATGCCTACTATTGCTTAGAGTTGTGTCAGGTCTGATTCATCGGGGATGAATTGGAATGTGGTGAACATGCCCTACTGCTGAGAGCTAAGTGTGTGAACACGATTTGGTAAAGGTAGCGGTGAGAGGCCATGTAGGAGTACATGGTGGGTTGTCTCATTGGAACCGTCCTTAAGAACTGAGTTCTGTGTAAGTTGTCCAATGACAAAGCTACTACCACACATTGGGTTCCGGTAACTCGACCCCTCTCGACTTATTAATCAACATGATCTCTGTCCAGGAGTTGCAACTAGTTTCTGGTGTTTGTAGGTAGTGTTAGTAGTCTACCAAGTGGCACACGGTACATGTGGGCTTGGGACAGACTAGGCACCGTGGCACGGTGTACCAAGCGTAGATCCATCCATCGAGGTGGGCTTGGGAACCCTGCGGACATCGTTTGGGGCCGTGAGCGACACCCCGGCCGGATCTCCCCACGGATGGAACCCGAATAGGCGATAAACCTGGACGAGAGACTTGTGTGGTTAGTCAGGTCGTGGCCGACACCCTCGCCAGGCTTCCGCTTGAAGGTTGCCGAGATACACGACGTGTACATGGCGGTAAGTGGCGAGAGCGTGTGTGAAGAAGTACACCCCTGCAGGGTTAACATGATCTATTCGAATAGCCGGGTCCACGGTTATGGACTTCTTGGATGCTTACATGGTACATAGACAAGTGAAAGTGGATACTCTAAAATACTCAAGATAAGCGTGAGTGCTATGGATGGCCTTCTCGTAGGGAGACGGGAGCGGATCCATAGTGGTGTATTGATTGGTGAATATGTGGACTCGTGTGCGCCACCTCAAAAAAGTTACCTGCAGTCATAGTTCAGGATAGGCACCGAGTCAAAGCTGGCTTGCTGCAGTCAAACTCCACCACCCCTTTGTTGATACTGATGCATATGTAGTTAGTTCTGATGTAAGTCTTGCTGAGTACCTTTGTACTCACGTTTGCTTAATTATGTTTTTGTAGAGAGACTTCAGTCTCGCTAGTGGTTCCGCGTGGACTTCGACGTTTAGCTTGTTACCTCAGCTACGATCTTGTGCCCTTGGGAGGGTCTTGTAGATAGTCAGGCTTCCCAGCCTTTTTCATTTGTAGTTGTCTGTACCCAGACATGTTATGCTTCTGTTGCTTGTATGCTCTGTATGTTGGGTCATGTGACCGCTGATTGTAATAAATGCTATGATGGCTCTTCTGGGCCTTTATCTATATGAGTTGTTGAGTTATGTTGTGATGCCATGTTGTACAACACATACTTGCATGTTATGCGTACGTGTGATGTGTATTGCTATGTGTGGGATCCGACACCTAGTTGTTTACCTTTGGTAGCCTATCTTACAGGGAAATGTCTCCTAGTGCTTCCACTGAGCCTTGGTAGCTTGCTACTGCTCCGAAACACTTAGGCTGGCCGGCATGTGTCCTTCTTCGTTCCTGTGTCTGTCCCTTAGGGGAAATGCCACGCGTTGTTCCTTTAAGTCCTTGTAGCTTGCTACGACTTGGGTTCATACGTTGATGACCGACACGTTCGTTGCTGGGTCATGTATGCCTGTCTCTGTAATTTAGTGCCACTTTTGGTTTATAACTGGTCATGTCGGCCCGAGTTCTCTGTCATATGGATGCTAGCGACACTATCATATACGTGTGCCAAAATGCACAAACGGTCCCGGGCCAGGTAAGGTGGCACCCGTGGGGATACCGTGCGTGAGGCCGCAAAGTGATATGATGTGTTACAGGCTAGACCTGTGTGATTTAGGATCGGGGTCCCGACAGCTTTGGTATCAGAGCCTGACTGCCTGTAGGATTAGCAAGCCAAACTGGTCGAAGTCGTGTCTAGAAACTCTTTAGTTATATAAGGGAATTGATTGTGGAAGGGAACGTAAGGCTCTTTTTACTCCTTTACCCTATGCCCTTCTGATCCGAGTCACCTTCTTCTTTCTACGGGGATTAAGAACTAGGCTTTCTCTTCTGCCTATCAGGATCACGTTAATTGTGGATTCAACTCTCAGTTCAGTTTATTCTACTTCTGTGTGTTCAACTGTTGATCTCAGAACCTTGACTTTATGATGTTGAGTGGTTATGCTATCCTTGTGCATGAGTCTCAACAGTATTTTCGAGCATTTACAGCCGTTATGCTGTCCGAGTCATCCCAGGTCTCTAAACAATCTGATGCATTTGCAAATCATTCCTCCCTGTTCTGAATGTCCTTTCAGGCCAGATTAACCACACTAGTCGGTGTGTTAAGGTACTCCGTAGCCTCGACATATGTGTTGGAACTATTATTATGACCCTAGGTGTCTTAGAGGATCACCCAGTGATCTAGCAATGCTTTATATTCTCAGTGTGATGATTCTGGCCATTATTCTCGAAAGCATCCCGTGATGCCATTTAGTTAGTAGGCATTCTACTCCTGGGTTCTTGAACCCAAGATTCACTCTACTTACTTCATGTTGATAGCATTGCTCGTCCCTTTAGGATATTAGTAACCTTGTGATAGTCCTCGAGGTCTGTGGTATATCCTTCTTTCAAATACCATGAACCATCCATGGCAGGAGTTCTTTTGAACCAAAAGATCACAACCAGAGTGCTCTTGAGTAGTACCCCATTCTTATTGTGACTCTGCCAATTCTACCTTTCTGCATGGGTTATCCGGAAGATATATGTTGAACTAGTTCGACATACTAATCTATGCATCCACAACTCAGAAAGATATTTGTTCCTTTGAGTTGCCCTTTTTTAGTTGCATTGTGACCCTTTTCTATCAGTTGGTAGTCAGGAGTAGTTGTGCATTCGTGCTCATCGATGCCTTTTACTCTTGTGATCCGTCAATTCATTCTATCTTGGAATGACTAGGAGAAACCAACTCCAGTACCTTATCCTTATCCAGGATTGGGTCAAAGTAGTTGTATTCCGCAGATCAAAATGCCAATCCAGCCTTTGCTCTGCTCTACCTTGGAGTGTCACCTTCTTTTAAGTCAAGAATGTCCTGGGAATTGCACCACCTCCTATGAACTTTTGATAAGGTGATACTTCTCGCCATCATCGTCCATTCCTCGGTCTCCGTGTTATGGTAACCGGAATACCGACAAGTGAACTGTGATGTGTGAAATCAATACTCCTAGCGACTTCATTGCTTGGTAGTTAAAGGACAACAATCTCATTCTTAGCGTGTTGGCTATTAAATCACCATTCTAAGATTGATCGTGCTACCTAGTCCATCTTACTTGGTGCACTCTTCGATCAATGAGTTAGGATTGTGTCAATCCCTCGCTCATTTGATCATATCGTCTTGCCCTGAAAAGCAAGATTGATCTCGAGCTTAGTAACATATCGGTGGTTCGTGATTTCCGAACATCTTCTCGGAAGTATTACCAGGTTGTTCCCTGACCGCTATGTTGAGTTCGTGATCAAGTTGGTTCCTTATAAACCACCACTTCTCCAAGAATCTGTGTTGGATACCCTGAACTGGTTGGTTAAGCTAAAACAATAACTTGGAGAGTTGGAAGATAAAAGCTTGCCAGCTTAGTTCATCTCAAGGGGTATGTTTGCGTGTGTTGAAGATAGATGACATCTTCATCAATTGGTCCCTGTGATCAGTTGTTGGACCTACTATCATATCAAAACTTTGATTTGAGTATGGGCTATCATCAAATCAAATCAGAACCAACGATGTTCATAATGTTGTCTTACTCGTGGTTGATCCCTCGAGCATACATCATTATATCTTCTGGGTCTGACCAATACTATCACTTGTTCACATAATTATGGAATTCCATCTCCATGGAAACCTGGATGAGTTATTGTTGAGCCCATCGACAACATCCCTATCCTCTCCATGATTTTGATGAACATTAAGCTAGTGTTGGAAACTTTGTAAGCATTGCCTTCGTGTCCCGTTCATGAGGTATATGTTGGATGAGAGGAGAAACTTTCCGTAATTCATGTGTAATTGATGTAAGTTGCCACAGTGAGTTGAGAAAGTTTATTTTGCTTCCTGTGGAATCATCCCAAGTCAGTCATTGATACGTCTCAAACGTATCTACTTTTCCAAACACTTTTGATATTGTTTTGACCTCATTCTTGCATGATTTGAACTAAACTAACCCGGACTGACGCTGTTTTCAGCAGAGCTGCCTGTATGGTTTTATTGTGTGCAGGAAAACGGATTTTTAGGTATCTCAGAAAAATCCACGAAAAATCACAGAAAATCCACGCACCCGAAGGAACCCGGAGCCAGAAGAGGGACCAGGGGGGCCCCAGGCGCCCTGGTGGCGCGGCCCAGCCCCTGGCCGCGCCGGGGGGTCGCCTGGGTGGGCCCCACCTCCCCTGGTGCCCTACTTTGACTCGTATTTTAGCTCGTGACGGAGAAATCCCAGATCAGAAGTTCTTTTCCCAGTTTTCATCGCGGAGCCGCCGCCACCCTCTGTTCTTCTTCGGGAGGGCTAATCTGGAGGCTGAATTGGCCTCCGGAGAGGGGAGATCGTCGCCATCGTCATCATCATCACCACTCCATCGTCCCTCCATGGCTTCTCCTTCCATGTGTGAGTAATCCCCTGCTATAGGCGAAGGGGATGGTAGGGATTGGATGAGTTAGATAATGTAATAGTTTGTTAGATCGTTGGGGGCATGTTGCCTATCATCTACTATGGTGTTTATCATATTTGCTTCAACTTGTTATTCTTAATGCTTGACACTTAGGGCCCGAGTGCCATGATTTCAGATCTGAACCATATGTGTTTGCATGAATATATTTGTGTTCTTGATCCTATCTATGAGTTGTTTGCACCTATTACGGTTCGGAACCGGCGATCCCAAAAGTGACAGCTTGGGACACCAAAGGGGATGGTCCGTAGTTTGAGGATTACATGTATCTATTGAGTTTATTGCTTTGTTCCGGTGCTCTTTGACAGGAGCACCTTAATCTCCATAAGTTCCTTTTGGCCCCGTTCGTAGCGGGATGGTAGGACAAAAGATGTTGTGCAAGTTCTTATTGCAAGCACGCACAACTACCTACGGGATACATGCCTAATGTTTGATATTTGCCTAGATGATCATTACTTTTCCGTGTGCCGTGCCCCAAGTTAGAATCATGATATATCTCATCCATGCAGCGCCCAACCATTTGTCTCCCTAGCCTATAGTGTTTTAAATCCTGCTTGTCACTAGTTGCTACTTCTGCCATTTACCTTTACTATTTACTTTTGCTGTTTACTTTTACTATCACTATCATCACTATCATATCACTGTTACCACTTATCTTTTGTTGCAAGTAAGTATATTTCAGGTGCGGTTGAATTGACAACTCAACTGTCAAAGCTTATAAATACTCTTTGGCTCCCCGTGTGTCGAATCAATAAATTGGGTTATTCTTACCCGCGAAGACTATCTCGATCCCTTACGGTTGAGGGTTATCAAGTACCGTTTTCTGGCGCCGTTGCCGGGGAGCATAGCAATATTTACAAGTCTACTTGAAGTATCCTACCTGCTGCACTTCATCCGCTATGGGTAAGAAAGGAGACCCCAAGGTTCCGATCTTACTATCCAATACAAGAAGAGGTACTGTTCTGAGCACTAGTGCTATACTTGATTCACCTTCTGTTATGAGTAAGTTTGCCTCACCACCACCACATGATGCTCCTCCTGAATCTGTTACTATGTCCGATACTCTTAATGATGCTTCTACTACTATTGATGATATTAGTTCACTTGGTTATGCTCTTGAGAAACAGATCGCTGCTGCTGCTAAAAAGTCTGGAATTGAAATTCCTGTTACTCGCTACCCTATTGGTGAAACTTATGATTATCCTGATTTGAGTAAACTCAAGGAGAGACTCCTTGATGGTGATTACTATATGCTTGATGAAGATTTATGCAGGGAACTGACAGAGTTTTCTGGCTCTGACCCTGAAGTTATTAAGAAACTGTTTGAAAAACACTCTTTGAAGAACAAAACCGTTCCTGATCCTGAATTTGCTACATCTCCTATATGCATTGATGATCCTGATTATGATTTCTCTGTTGATCTTTCACTTATACCTATGGTTGAAGTTGACCCCTTTTATGGCAGAGAAAATGATGATGCTATTGCACACCTAACTAAACTCGGTGAGTTGGGTGGCCTGTTTACCACAGATGAGAAGATACGATACTTTTATGTGACCAAGCTTCTTCCTTTCTCCTTGAAGGAAGGTGCTAAAGCATGGTATGATTCACTCCCATGCGGTTCCATTAAGAGTCCTCAAGACTTAGCTCACTCTTTTGTTGATAAGTACTTTCCTGCTCACATGCAACATGCTGCTTTACAAAGAATTTATAACTTTAAACAGTTGCAGGATGAGTCCCTCCCTAAAGCTTGGGGGAGGTACTGCGGTCTGATTCGGGCTAGACCAGGACAAGAAATCCCTAAGAACGAATTAATCGATATATTCTATGCTGGTCTAACTGATGAATCCAGGTCCTATTTGGACAGTTGTGCTGGTTGTGTTTTCAGGAAAAGGACACCGGACGATGCAGAAGATTTGATGGGCAGGATTGCCAAAAATCATGAAGATTGGTCCGTCCCTGAACCACCTCCACCACCAAAGAAGAGGGGCATGTTTGTTCTAAGCCCCGAAGATATGCGCGAAGCAAAGAAGTCTATTAAAGAGAAACGTATTAAAGCTGAAGACGTGAAGAATCTACCCCCTATTGAGAAGCTGTGTGAGCCTACCACTCACCCTCCTATGGTAGAGGTACACTCTCTTTTAGATTTCAATGCAAGTGACACCCCTCATGGTAAGCCTCCTGATCAATGTTTAGATGAGTTTGATAATTTTATTATGAAACAAAATCATTTTAATGAGAGGATACAAAGTCAGTTGCATGATAATTCCCTTGCTATCAAAAGTTTGCTTGATGTTCTAGGTAGAACGGTTAATGATGTTCAATGTCTTGTGAAACATTTTCATATGGTTCAAACTCAGCTTGACCAAATTTCTAATGTGCAAAAAGATTTGCTTGCTAACAATGCCAAACAAGATAATTTGCAGGCTTTCGGGATTAAGACCCGAGGAGGAACTAGCACTCAAGACCCTCTCTATCCAGAGGGGCATCCGAGGAGAATCGAGCAAGATTCTCAAATGCAGGAAGAAGAAATTGTTGGCACTCCAAAGAAGAAGAAGAAACATAAGGAGACTAACAATTCTAATGATCCTATTACAGATGAAGAGCCAGCTGTTGATCCCAACAGTGTATCCATCTCCGATGCTGAGACTGAAGACGGTGCTGAACCTGAAGGTAAGGATAATGAGAAGAATGATCCGCCTGAAGTTCAAGAATAAGCAGCACCTGACAAACGTAAGAGGTACACTAAAGAAGACTTCATCGCAAGAAAACATGGGAAGGAAAGAGAACCATGGGTACAGAAACCCATGCCCTTTCCAGGTAAGTCCATCAAATCTAAAGAAGAAGAGTGATAACCCTCAACCGTAAGGGGTCGAGATAGTCTTCGCGGGTAAGAATAACCCAATTTATTGATTCGACACACGGGGAGCCAAAGAGTATTTATAAGCTTTGACAGTTGAGTTGTCAATTCAACCGCACCTGAAATATACTTACTTGCAACAAAAGATAAGTGGTAATAGTGATATGATAGTGATGATAGTGATAGTAAAAGTAAACAGTAAAAGTAAATAGCAAAAGTAAATGGCAAGAATAGCAACTAGTAACCAGCAGGATTTAAAACACTGTAGGCTAGGGAGATGGATGGTTGGGCGCTGCATGGATGAGATAGATTCTAACTTGGGGCACGGCACACGGAAAAGTAATGATCATCTAGGCAAATATCAAACATTAGGCATGTATCCCGTAGGTAGTTGTACGTGCTTGCAATAAGAACTTGCACAACATCTTTTGTCCTACCATCCCGCTACGAACGGGGCCAAAAGGAACTTATGGATATTAAGGTGCTCCTGTCAAAGAGCACCGGAACAAAGCAATGAACTCAATGGATACATGTAATCCTCAAACTACGGACCATCCCCTTTGGTGTCCCAAGCTGTCACTTTTGGGATCGCCCATTCCGAACCGTAACAGGTGCAAACAACTCATAGATAGGATCACGAACACAAATATATTCATGCAAACACATATGGTTCAGATCTGAAATCATGGCACTCGGGCCCTAAGTGTCAAGCATTAAGAATAACAAGTTGAAGCAAAGATGATAAACACCATAGTAGATGATAGGCAACATGCCCCCAACGATCTGATAAACTATTACATGATCTAACTCATCCAATCCCTACCATCCCCTTCGCCTGCAGCAGGGGAATTACTCACACATGGAGGGAGAAGTCATGGAGGGATGATGGAGTGGTGATGATGATGACGATGGCGACGATCTCCCCTCTCCGGAGGCCAAATCAGCCTCCAGATTAGCCCTCCCGAGGAAGAACAGAGGGTGGCGGCGGCTCCGCGACGGAAAACTGCGAAAAGAACTTCTGATCTGGGGTTTCCGTGTCGCGAGTAAAAATACGAGGCAAAGTAGGGCACCAGGGGGTGTGGGCCCCACCCAGGCGACCCCCGGCGCGGCCCAGGGGGGGCGCGCCCACAGGGCGCCTGGGCACCCCCTGGCCTCCCTCTGGCCCCACTTCTGGCTCCTAGTTCCTTCGGGTGCGTAGATTTTCTGTGATTTTCCGTGGATTTTTCTGAGATACTTAAAAATCTGTTTTCCTGCACACAATAAAACCATACAGGCAGCTCTGCTGAAAACAGCATCAGTCCGGGTTAGTTTAGTTCAAATCATGCAAGAATGAGGTCAAAACAATATCAAAAGTGTTTGGAAAAGTAGATACGTTTGAGACGTATCAACTCCCCCAAGCTTAGCATATTGCTTGTCCTCAAGCAATTCAGTTCAACGAACTGGACGCGACAAAGAAAACTTTGGCAAACTCTTTTGCTTCATTAGATGTATATAAGCATGTACTACGAAAAGAGTTTAGCAAGTATTGAAATAGTACTCATGAGGACAATGCAAGGAGCAATCCTTCTTTCAAGTGACCAGTCACAAATACTTAAAAGTAAATAATATATTACTGAAAATCAAGACAAGATTACATTGCACATAGCTTGAGCATACTAGGGTGGTATCTCGCTAGCCTCCATGAGTGAAGCAAAACATAAATGCAGAGACTCCTCCAGAGTTTTTAAAAGAGACTAGAACTAAGAATTTCAGAATAAATCGTATCACAAGTATGCAGAAGACAATGTAATACTTTGGGACAATGCACGTTACACTCAGAATGACAATTATACTCTCATAGTTGGCGCTTTGAAGAAAGAAGGTGAGACTCTCGAACCGTGGCTTATATTGGCAAGGTTGAAAACCCGTGGTCAGAAACAAAAACTAAACATGTACCAGAGCTCTTGATTTTAAAAACAGAGACAAAAAACATTTTGAGAGGTGCATATTTCGTCAACGAATGCTAGCAGATAACTCAATCACTTTTTGAGTGGACAAGTCTCGAGGAACGGCTCCCGCATGAGGACGATCACATCCTCTTAATCTCCTTTGTTTATCACTGCCAAAGTTTTCTAATTTCTCATGAACAAAGCGTGAAGGAGGGTTTGTTTGTTATATTATCTTTTTGAGCCGGGCGCACTCAATGCCAGTTCCTTTTCGTATTAGGGGTTTGCACATTAGACATGCAATCCAGGGGTGAAACTTGTCCAACTAAAAAAGACTATGAATTAACTACTACTTCCTCATGAGCTAAAACATAGGCACAAAAAGAGAAATGCTTTTGATTAATTTCGAGATGGTACACGAAAGTCTTCGTTAGGAATGGCAGGTAAATACCATGTATAGGAAGGTATAGTGGACTCATATGGCATAACTGGTTTTAAGGATTTTGGATGCACAAGCAGTCAGTCCGCTTAGTACAGGTGGAGGTTTAGCAAAAGACTGGGAAGCGACCAACTAGAGAGCAATAACGGTCATAATCATGCAGAGCGACAAAGCAACATTGAATCGGGCATGAAAGTGATATAACTATTCTAAAACTCAAAGATCATCAAGGCAGAGTAGACTTTTTAGTCTTAAACATGTGTAAGCATGTGCCAAGTCAATCCAAAAATTCTCTAAAGGGAAATACCACCTTAGTATACCAGACTATGAACAGTGCAATGCATGTAGATCATTTCAATAACACATTATATACTCTAGTTATTCGAGACTAGCCACAAGGAAAGCATGAACCACTGGAAGAGCATTGTAAACATAGCACTAGGTCGCTACAAGCTGGTCTCTAGATCATAAGTACAGGCATATGTACAAAAGTAGAAACAAAAAGAGTTCATACCGGTCTTCCTTGTTGCTTCCCTTCAGTCGATCTTCGTCATTACTGCTTGTCACTTGCACGATCGAACGTAGGAAATATAATTAAATGCCAACACGGACTCGAGCTGAACTCTGAAAACAAAGCAAACTAAAGAGAGAAAGGAAATCTTTTTGGATTTTTCAATGGTTGAATAAAAGCAAAAGAAAGAGAAAATCTTTTTGTTGTTTTTGCAAAGAGAGAAATAAAGAAGAACGGGCAAAAACTTCGAAAAGATCAAAGCGAATAAAACGGATAATACAATGGAAAAGTGAGAGGGGCACCTACTCCCCCAAGCTTAGGCTTTTGGCCTAAGTTGGTAGCAGCTACTGCCCTGTGATGGCCTGGCTTAATAGGGATGATAGACTACTCATATCAATAAGGAATTCCTTCTTTTCCGGGAGCCCATTCGGATAGAACTCCAAAGTTGAGCGTGCTCAGCTTGGAGTAGTTTCAGGATGGGTGACCGACCGGGAAGTTGCTCCCGGGTGCGCACGAGTGAGGACAAAGTGCACAGAAAAGACTAGTATTGATATGTGAGGCCAGTCTAGATCCCGCCAGGAGTAACGACCACCGGCGGGTGTGTCCGGGGCGTTACAAGTTGGTATCAGAGCCGACCCTCGCGGTTACACGGATGTTTGCAGACAGTTTGCAGTCATGTTGTGCATGACGTTTGTGACCCGTCGTGGCACACGGCATGGCACATGTGCTGTCCTGGAAGCACAGACGTTTGTGCCAAGAGGGAACGTTCCTGTGGCCCGACGAGGACGTCGGTTCCTCTGAGTGAGGGTGTATGTGATGGCCTGGCTTAATAGGGATGATAGACTACTCATATCAATAAGGAATTCCTTCTTTTCCGGGAGCCCATTCGGATAGAACTCCAAAGTTAAGCGTGCTCAGCTTGGAGTAGTTTCAGGATGGGTGACCGACCGGGAAGTTGCTCCCGGGTGCGCACGAGTGAGGACAAAGTGCACAGAAAAGACTAGTATTGATATGTGAGGCCAGTCTAGATCCCGCCAGGAGTAACGACCACCGGCGGGTGTGTCCGGGGCGTTACATGCCCCCAGGAGCCTCCTGCTCTGGGGGTATGGTGGTGAGTCCAAGGGTCGTAGAAAGATGCTAGCGCGTACACCGAACTCCTCGGAGTCTCCCACGAGGAAGGTTCCGAATGCCAAACAGAGGAAGAACCCTTACCAAACTCGGTGGCGGTTTCTCCCTGAAAAGGTGGTATCTCACCGTGCCCCTCCTCGTCGGGCACAACCCCCTCCATGGGGTTATGAAATTGATGCTGGACCATGAACTCATCGAACTGGACAACATCAAAAGACCATCCGTTCCTGCAAGAAAAATCAAACAAAAGAGGTGCAGGTAGACGGATCTCGCGTTCCGCGGTAGTTACGAAATGCAAGATATAAATAAGATTATCAAGCTCAGAACCCATGGTAACAAACTTATGCCTTTTCATAGCAGCAAGATCAAAGCTTGAATAAGTAAAAGGAGTATCATCAGGGTGTGGGGTGCCTCCAAGATGTTCTAAGATAAGTGTGGCATAAACGCCACCATATAAGTCTCCCTTGTTACCGTTCATAGCAAGGCGTCGAGCAATTAAGGCACCCAGATTATAATCAGACCTCCCTGAGAGGGCTGCCGCCAGGATAGCAATATTCGGAGCAGAAATGTTGCTCGTGTTGTCACGAGCTAACACCCCTCTAGCAATATAATATGCAAAATACCTGAGGTGAGGAAATAAGATGCTGGAGATCTTCGACCGATGAATATCCCTCGTACCCATGCTGCAGAGAGAGTTGATGACGGTTTTCAGCTCGGAGGGCTGAGTGGCCATCCTAGCCGTCCTCCCAACATTCGGCACACCTACTATTTCACAAAAATTCCCCAAAGTCATGGTGATAAGATCATTATAAATTTTAAACTCAATAGCACCTGAATCAGGATTATATCTAAAACTGTTAATGAAACTGGAGGTGAGTTTTTGATACTGAGTAACACGGCTCGTGACGAGTCGTGTCAAACCTGCATTAGCACAAAGATTATAAAACTCATCCTTGATTCCCGCAGCTTCCATGAATTCATCACATGGAAATGTCATCGCACGTGCTGGACTTGTATCTTCCAACAACTCCAGGGGCACATGATCTTCATTATAGCTCACCCTAGCAGTCGATGGTGAAGCTGCGGCTCTAGTAACTCGATCGGAGTGTGCGGGCCTCCTCTTCTCGAGCCACCCTTTTGCCCTTCCTAATAAACTCATTTCTGAATTTTTTTACAATTCACAAAAACGAGGATTAAAACAAAGTGAGCTAAGGCAAACTACTCAACTCACTTGCCCAAGGCATAAACTTGCATCAAAACTTGAAAAATAACTTTCTACATATGCATGCAGGCTCATCTATACAGCACCAGGAACTACTAAATACTCACAAATGAAGCCACCAATCAAAAATCTAATTGGAGGGGTGGAGGAGTCACATACCAGGGAATATTTGCTCAAAATTTCAGCTCAAATGATGGGCTATAGAGAGAGATCGAAGAATCACCTCCAAGAACAGCAAGAACACAAGAACAAGAGCAGAACTCGAGTTTTTGGAGAAATAGAGAGAGGAAGGAAGAAGACATACCTGGAGGGGGGCCATGTGGGCCCCAGGCGCCCTATGGGCGCGGCCAGGGGCTGGGCGGCGCCAGCTGGCCACCTGGGCCACTGGTGGGTCCCCCTGGCTGGCCCCAGGCCCCTCTGGGTCTCTCCCGACGTGGAAATTTTTATTATAATTTTTCTGGAATTTTTCTGAAAACTTCACTGTTGAAATTTTTTCGAAGTTCAAAAAGCTGCGAAACTCTCTGAAAACTTGAAACAGTTAGTAGTATTGTGAAGCTTCAAAAACATAAATACTTGGTACAACAAGTAGAACAAAAACTAAAAACAAATGAAAACATAACAAGCTCAACTTTTTATCTATATAAAACATGTTCACTAGTAAGGTTGATCAAGACTTACCAACAAACAGGCGATATATAGAGCAAAAAGTCTCACCTCCTACGAAGTAGTTACTAAACCTTTACTTTGATGGACATTGTCCCCACCATGATAGTTTTATATTTGTGAGGCACATGTAGTGGACAGTCCCATTCTCCAATTTTCACGGTCTCGATATTCTCTATAGAGTTGAGGCCATGCCTCCTGTCGATCTTCTTCGGAAAATATACCGTGTGTTCTTTATCATTCACATGGAAGGTAACCTTCCCTTTATTGCAATCAATAATAGCACCTGCAGTGTTAAGAAAAGGTCTACCAAGAATAATGGACATGCTCCCATCCTCGGGCATGTCAAGCACAACAAAATCAGTAAGAATTAAACAATTAGCAACTTCTACGGGAACATCCTCACAAATACCTATCGGAACAGCGGTTGACTTGTCAGCCATCTAAAGGGAGATATCTGTAGGAATTAGTTTCTCTAAACAAAGCCTCTCGTAAAGAGAGATAGGCATAACACTCACTCCTGCTCCAAGATCACATAAAGCAGTTTTGACATAATTATTCTTTATGGAGCAAGGAATGGTGGGTATACCTGGATCACCGAGCTTTTCAGGAATCTTGCCACTGAAAGAGTAGTTAGCAAGCATAGTAGATATTGCATCATTAGGAACTTTTCTTTTATTAGTGACAATATCTTTCATATATTTTGAATAAGGAAGTAACTTAATAGCATCAGTCAAAGGGATTTGAAGAAAAAGAGGTTTAATCCACTCACAAAACTTATTGTAATGCTCTTCTTCTTTAGATTTGATGGACTTACCTGGAAAGGGCATGGGTTTCTGTACCCATGGTTCTCTTTCCTTCCCATGTTTTCTTGCGATGAAGTCTTCTTTAGTGTACCTCTTACGTTTGTCAGGTGCTTCTTCTTCTCGAACTTCAGGCGGATCATTCTTCTCATTGTCCTTACCTTCAGGTTCAGCACCGTCTTCAGTCTCAGCATCGGAGATAGATACACTGTTGGGATCAATAGCTGGTTCTTCATCTGCAATAGTATCATTAGAATTGTCAGTCTCCTTATGTTTCTTCTTTTTCTTTGGAGAGCCAACAATTTCTTCTTCCTGCATTTGAGAATCCTGCTCGATTCTCTTCGGATGCCCCTCTGGATAGAGAGGATCTTGAGTGCTAGTTCCTCCTCGGGTCTTAATCCCAAAAGCCTGCAAATTATCTTGTTTGGCATTGTTAGCAAGAAAATCTCTTTGCACATTAGAAATTTGGTCTAGCTGAGTTTGAACCATATGAAAATGCTTCACAAGACATTGACCATCATTAACTGTTCTTTCTAAAACATCAAGCAGTCTTTTGATAGCAAGGGAATTATCATGCAACTGACTTTGTATCCTCTCATTAAAATGATTTTGTTTCATAATAAAATTATCAAACTCATCTAAACATTGATCAAGAGGCTTACCATGAGGGATGTCACTTGCGTTGAAATCTAAAAGAGAGTGTACCTCTACCATAGGAGGGTGGGTAGTAGGCTCACACAGCTTCTCAATAGGGGGTAGATTCTTCACGTCTTCAGCTTTAATACCTTTCTCTTTAATAGACTTCTTTGCTTCTCACATATCTTCGGGGCTTAGAACAAACATGCCCCTCTTCTTTGGCAGTGGAGGTGGTTCAGGGACGGACCAATCTTCATGGTTTTTGGCAATCCTGCCCATCAAATCTTCCACATCGTTCGGTGTTCTTTTCCTGAAAACACAACCAGCACAACTGTCCAAATAGGATCTGGATTCATCAGTTAGACCAGCATAGAATATATCGATTAATTCATTCTTAGGGATTTCATGTCCAGGTCTAGCCCGAATCAGACCGCAGTACCTCCCCCAAGCTTTAGGGAGGGACTCATCCTGCAACTGTTTAAAGTTATAAATTCTTTGTAAAGCAGCATGTTGCATGTGAGCAGGAAAGTACTTATCAACAAAAGAGTGAGCTAAATCTTGAGGACTCTTAATGGAACCGTATGGGAGTGAATCATACCATGCTTTAGCACCTTCCTTCAACGAGAAAGGAAGAAGCTTGGTGATATAAAAGTATCATATCTTTTCATCTGTGGTAAATAGGCCACCTAGCTCACCGAGTTTAGTTAGGTGTGCAATAGCATCATCATTTTCTCTGCCATAAAAGGGGTCAGCTTCAACCATAGGTATAAGTGAAAGATCAACAGAGAAATCATAATCAGGATCATCAATGCATATAGGAGATGTAACAAATTCAGGATTAGGAACGGTTTTGTTCTTCAAAGAGTGTTTTTAAAATAGCTTCTTAATGACTTCAGGGTCAGAGCCGGAAAACTCTGTCAGTTCCCTGCATAAATCTTCATCAAGCATATAGTAATCATCATCAAGGAGCCTCTCTTTGAGTTTACTCAAATCAGGATAATCATAAGTTTCACCAATAGGGTAGCGAGTAACAGGAAGTTCAATTCCAGACTTTTTACCAGCAGCAGCAATTAGTTTCTCAAGAGCATAACCAAGCGAACTAATATCATCAAAAGTAGTAGAAGCATCATCAAGAGTATCAAACATAGTAACAGATTCGGTAGGAGCATCATGTGGTGGTGGTGAGGCAAACTTACTCATAACGGAAGGTGAATCAAGTGTAGCACTAGTGCTCAGAGCAGTACCTCTTCTTGTAGTGGATAGTAAGATCGGAACCTTGGGATCTCCTTTCTTACCCATAGTGGATGAAGTGCAGCAGGTAGGATACCTCAAGTAGACTTGTAAATATTGCTATGCTCCCCGGCAACGGCGCCAGAAAACGGTACTTGATAACCCTCAATCGTAAGGGATCGAGATAGTCTTCGCAGGTAAGAATAACCCAATTTATTGATTCGACACACGGGGAGCCAAAGAGTATTTATAAGCTTTGACAGTTGAGTTGTCAATTCAACCGCACCTGAAATATACTTACTTGCAACAAAAGATAAGTGGTAACAGTGATATGATAGTGATGATAGTGATAGTAAAAGTAAACAGTAAAAGTAAATAGCAAAAGTAAATGGCAAGAATAGCAACTAGTAACCAGCAGGATTTAAAACACTGTAGGCTAGGGAGATGGATGGTTGGGCGCTGCATGGATGAGATAAATTCTAACTTGGGGCACGGCACACGGAAAAGTAATGATCATCTAGGCAAATATCAAACATTAGGCATGTATCCCGTAGGTAGTTGTACGTGCTTGCAATAAGAACTTGCATAACATCTTTTGTCCTACCATCCCGCTACGAACGGGGCCAAAAGGAACTTATGGATATTAAGGTGCTCCTGTCAAAGAGCACCGGAACAAAGCAATGAACTCAATGGATACATGTAATCCTCAAACTACGGACCATCCCCTTTGGTGTCCCAAGCTGTCACTTTTGGGATCGCCGGTTCCGAACCGTAACAGGTGCAAACAACTCATAGATAGGATCACGAACACAAATATATTCATGCAAACACATATGGTTCAGATCTGAAATCATGGCACTCGAGCCCTAAGTGTCAAGCATTAAGAATAACAAGTTGAAGCAAAGATGATAAACACCATAGTAGATGATAGGCAACATGCCCCAACGATCTGATAAACTATTACATGATCTAACTCATCCAATCCCTACCATCCCCTTCGCCTACAGCAGGGGAATTACTCACACATGGAGGGAGAAGTCATGGAGGGATGATGGAGTGGTGATGATGATGACGACGGCGACGATCTCCCCTCTCCGGAGGCCAAATCAGCCTCCAGATTAGCCCTCCCGAGGAAGAACAGAGGGTGGCGGCGGCTCCGCGACGGAAAACCGCGAAAAGAACTTCTAATCTGGGGTTTCCGTGTCGCGAGTAAAAATACGAGGCAAAGTAGGGCACCAGGGGGTGTGGGCCCCACCCAGGCGACCCCCCGGCGCGGCCCAGGGGGGGCGCGCCCACAGGGCGCCTGGGCACCCCCTGGCCCCCCTCTGGCCCCACTTCTGGCTCATGGTTCCTTCGGGTGCGTGGATTTTCTGTGATTTTTCGTGGATTTTTCTGAGATACTTAAAAATCCGTTTTCCTGCACACAATAAAACCATACAGGCAGCTCTGCTGAAAACAGCGTCAGTCCGGGTTAGTTTAGTTCAAATCAAGCAAGAATGAGGTCAAAACAATATCAAAAGTGTTTGGAAAAGTAGATACGTTTGAGACGTATCAAAGAGCATTACAATAAGTTCTGTGAGTGGATTAAACCTCTTTTCCTTCAAATCCCTTTGACTGATGCTATTAAGTTACCTCCTTATTCAAAATATATGAAAGATATTGTCACTAATAAAAGAAAAGTTCCTAATGAAGCAATATCTACTATGCTTGCTAACTACTCTTTCAGTGGCAAGATTCCTGAGAAGCTCGGTGATCCAGGTATACCCACCATTCCTTGCTCCATACAGAACAATTATGTCAAAACTGCTTTATGTGATCTTGGAGCAGGAGTGAGTGTTATGCCTCTCTCTCTTTACGAGAGGCTCTGTTTAGAGAAACTAATTCCTACAGATATCTCCCTTCAGATGGCTGACAAGTCAACCGCCGTTCCAATAGGTATTTGTGAGGATGTTCCCGTAGAAGTTGCTAATTGTTTGATTCTTACTAATTTTGTTGTGCTTGACATGCCCGAGGATGGAAGCATGTCCATTATTCTTGGTAGACCTTTTCTTAACACCGCAGGTGCTATTATTGATTGCAATAAAGGGAAGGTTACCTTCCATGTGAATGATAAAGAACACACGGTATATTTTCCAAAGAAGATCGACAGGAGGCATGGCCTCAACTCTGTAGAAAATATCGAGACCGTGAAGATTGGAGAATGGGATTGTCCACTACATGTGCCTCACAAATACAAAACTATCATGGTGGGGACAATGTCCATCAAGGTAAAGGTTCAGTGATTACTTTGTAAGAGGTGGGACTTTTTGCTCTATATATCGCCTGTTTGTTGGTAAGACTTGATCAACCTTACTAGTAAACATGTTTTATATAGATAAAAAGTTGAGCTTGTTATGTTTTCATTTGTTTTTAGTTTTTGTTCTACTTGCTGTACCAAGTATTTATGTTTTGAAGCTTCACAATACTACTAATTGCTTCAAGTTTTCAGAGAGTTTTGCAGCTTTTTGAACTTCGAAAAAATTTCAACAGTGAAGTTTTCAGAAAAATTCCAGAAAAATAAAAATAAAAATTTCCACGTCGGGAGTGACCCAGAGGGACCCACCAGTGGCCCAGGTGGCCAGCTGGCGCGGCCCAGCCCCTGGCCGCGCCCACAGGGCGCCTGGGGCCCACATGGCCCCCCTCCAGGTATGTCTTCTTCCTCTCTCTCTCTCTCTCTCTCTCTCTCTCTCTCTCTTTTTCTCCAAAAACGCGAGTTCTGCACTTGTTCTTGTGTTCTTGCTGTTCTTGGAGGCGATTCTTCGATCTCTCTCTACAGCCCACCATTTGAGCTGAGATTTTGAACAAATACTCCCTGGTATGTGACTCCTCCACCCCTCCAATTAGATTTCTGATTGGTGGCTTCATTTGTGAGTATTTAGTAGTTCTTGGTGCTGTATAGATGAGCTTGCATGCATGGGTAGAAAGTTATTTTCCAAGTTTTGATGCAAGTTTATGCCTTGGGCAAGTGAGTTGAGTAGTTTGCCTTAACTCACCTTGTTTTAATCCTCGTTTTTGTAAATTGCCAAAAATTTCAGAAATGAGTTTGTTAGGAAGGGCAAAAGGGTGGCTTGAGAAGAGGAGGCCCGCACACTCCGATCGAGTTACTAGTGCCGCAGCTTCACCCTCGACTGCTAGGGTAAGATATAATGAAGATCATGTGCCCCTGGAGTTGTTGGAAGATACAAGTCCAGCACGTGCGATGACGTTTCCATGTGATGAATTCCTTGAAGCTGCGGGAATCAAGGATGAGTTTTATAATCTTTGTGCTAATGCAGGTTTAACACGGCTCATCACGTGCCGTGTTACTCAATATCAAAAACTCACCTCCAGTTTCATTAACAGTTTTAGAAATAATCCTGATTCATGTGCTATTGAGTTTAAAATTTACAATGATCTTATCACCATGACTTTGGGAAAGTTTTGTGAAATAATAGGTGTGCCAAACGTTGGGAGGACGGCTAGGATGGCCACTCAGCCCTCCGAGCTGAAAACCGTCATCAACTCTCTCTGCAGCATGGGTACGAGGGATATTCATCGGTCGAAGATCTCGAGCATCTTATTTCCTCACCTCAGGTATTTTGCATATTATGTTGCTAGATGGGTGTTAGCTCGTGACAACACGAGCAACATTTCTACTCCGGATATTGCTATCCTGGCAGCAGCCCTCTCAGGGAGGTCTGATTATAATCTGGGTGCCTTAATTGCTCGACGCCTTGCTATGAACGGTAACAAGGGGGACTTATATGGTGGCGTTTATGCCACACTTATCTTAGAACATCTTGGAGGCACCCCACACCCTGATGATAATCCTTTTACTTATTTAAGCTTTGATCTTGCTGCTATGAAAAGGCATAAGTTTGTTACCATGGCTTCTGAGCTGGATAATCTTGTTTATATCTTGCGTTTCGGAACTACCGCAGAACGCGAGATCCGTCTACCTGCACCTCTTTTGTTTGATTTTTCTCGCAGGAACGGATGGTCCTTTGATGTTGTCCAGTTCGATGAGTTCATGGCCCAGTATCAGTTTCATAACCCCATGGAGGGGGTTGTGCCCGACGAGGAGGAGCACGGTGAGTTACCACCTTTTCAGGGAGATACCGCCACCGAGTTTGGTGAAGGGTCTTCCTCTGCTTGGCGTACGGACCCTTCCTCGTGGGAGACTCCGAGGAGTTCGGTATACGCGCCGGCATCCTTCTACGACCCTTGGACTCACCACCATACCCCCGGAGCAGGAGGCTCCTGGGGGCAGTAGCTGCTACCAACTTAGGCCAAAAGCCTAAGCTTGGGGGAGTACGTGCCCCTCTCACTTTTCCATTATATTATCCGTCTTGTTCGCTTTGATCTTTCCGTAGTTTTTGCCCGTTCTTCTTTATTTCTCTCTTTGCAAAAACAACAAAAAGATTTTCTCTTTCTTCTGCTTTCATTCAAACTTTGAAATAATCCAAAAAGATTTCCTTTTTTCTCTTTAGTTTGCTTTGTTTTCAGAGTTCAGCTCGAGTCCGTGATGGCATTTAATTATATTTCCTACGTTTGATCGTGCAAGTGACAAGCAGTAATGACGAAGATCGACTGAAGGGAAGCAACAAGGAAGACCGGTATGAACTCTTCTTGTTTCTACTTTTGTACATATGCCTGTACTTATGATCTAGAGACCAGTTTGTAGCGACATAGTGCTATGTTTACAATGCTCTTCCAGTGGTTCATGCTTTCCTTGTGGCTAGTCTCGAATAACTAGAGTATATAATGTGTTATTGAAATGATCTACATGCATTGCACTGTTCATAGTTCGGTATACTAAGGTGGTATTTCCCTTTAGAGAATTTTTGGATTGACTTGGAACATGTTTACACATGTTTAAGACTAAAAAGTCTGCTCTGCCTTGATGATCTTTGAGTTTCAGAATAGTTATATAACTTTCATGCCCGATTCAATGTTGCTTTGTCGCTCTGCATGATTATGGTCGTTATTGCTCTCTAGTTGGTCGCTTCCCAGTCTTTTGCTAACCTCCACCTGTACTAAGCGGACTGACTGCTTGTGCATCCAAAATCCTTAAAACCCGTTATGTCATATGAGTCCACCATACCTTCCTATACATGGTATTTACCTGCCATTCCCAACGAAGACTTTTGTGTGCCATCTCGAAATTAATCAAAAGCATTTCTCTTTTTGTGCCTCTGTTTTAGCTCATGAGGAAGTAGTAGTTAATTCATGATTTTTTTAAGTTGGACAAGTTTCACCCCTGGATTGCATGTCTAATGTGCAAACCCCTAATACGAGAAGGAACTGGCATAGAGTGCGCCCGGCTCATAAAAGATAATACAACAAACAAACCCTCCTTCATGCTTTGTTCATGAGAAATCAGAAAACTTTGGCAGTGATAAACAAAGGAGATTAAGAGGATGTGATCGTCCTCATGCGGGAGCCGTTCCTCGAGACTTGTCCAGCTCAAGAAGTGATTGAGTTATCTGCTAGCATTCGTTGACAAAATATGCACCTCTCAAAAAGCGTTTTTACCTCTGTTTTTAAAACCAAGAGCTCTGGTACATGTTTAGTTTTTGTTTCCGATCACGGGTTTTCAACCTTGCCAACAAAAGCCACGGTTCGAGAGTCTCCACCTTCTTTCTTCAAAGCACCAACTAGGAGAGCATAATTGTCATTCTGAGTGTAATGTGCATTGTCCCAAAGTATTACATTGTCTTCTGCATGCTTGTGGTATGATTTATTCTGAAATTCTTAGTTCTAGTCTCCTTTAAAACTCTGGAGGAGTTTCTGCATTTATGTTTTGCTTCACTCATGGAGGCTAGCGAGATACCACCCTAATATGCTCAAGCTATGTGCAATGTGATCTTGTCTTGATTTTCAGTAGTACATTATTTACTTTTAGGTATTTGTGATTGGTCACTTGAAAGAAGGATTGCTCCGTGCATTGTCCTCATAGTACTGTTTCAATACTTGCTAGACCCTTTTCGTAGTACATGCTTATATACATCTAATGAAGCAAAAGAGTTTGTCAAAGTTTTCTTTGTCGCGTCCAGTTCGTTGAACTGAATTGCTTGAGGACAAGCAATATGCTAAGCTTGGGGGAGTTGATACGTCTCAAACGTATCTACTTTTCCAAACACTTTTGATATTGTTTTGACCTCATTCTTGCATGATTTGAACTAAACTAACCCGGACTGACGCTGTTTTCAGCAGAGCTGCCTGTATGGTTTTATTGTGTGCAGGAAAACGGATTTTTAGGTATCTCAGAAAAATCCACGAACAATCACAGAAAATCCACGCACCCGAAGGAACCCGAAGCCAAAAGAGGGACCAGGGGGGCCAGGGGGGGCCCCAGGCGCCCTGGTGGCGCGGCCCAGCCCCTGGCCGCGCCGGGGGGTCGCCTGGGTGGGCCCCACCTCCCCTGGTGCCCTACTTTGACTCGTATTTTAGCTCGTGACGGAGAAATCCTAGATCAGAAGTTCTTTTCCCAGTTTTCATCGCGGAGCCGCCGGCACCCTCTGTTCTTCTTCGGGAGGGCTAATCTGGAGGCTGAATTGGCCTCCGGAGAGGGGAGATCGTCGCCATCGTCATCATCATCACCACTCCATCGTCCCTCCATGGCTTCTCCTTCCATGTGTGAGTAATCCCCTGCTGTAGGCGAAGGGGATGGTAGGGATTGGATGAGTTAGATCATGTAATAGTTTGTTAGATCGTTGGGGGCATGTTGCCTATCATCTACTATGGTGTTTATCATCTTTGCTTCAACTTGTTATTCTTAATGCTTGACACTTAGGGCCCGAGTGCCATGATTTCAGATCTGAACCATATGTGTTTGCATGAATATATTTGTGTTCTTGATCCTATCTATGAGTTGTTTGCACCTATTACGGTTCGGAACCGGCGATCCCAAAAGTGACAGCTTGGGACACCAAAGGGGATAGTCCGTAGTTTGAGGATTACATGTATCCATTGAGTTTATTGCTTTGTTCCGGTGCTCTTTGATAGGAGCACCTTAATCTCCATAAGTTCCTTTTGGCCCCGTTCGTAGCGGGATGGTAGGACAAAAGATGTTGTGCAAGTTCTTATTGCAAGCACGCACAACTACCTACGGGATACATGCGTAATGTTTGATATTTGCCTAGATGATCATTACTTTTCCGTGTGCCGTGTCCCAAGTTAGAATCATGATATATCTCATTCATGCAGCGCCCAACCATCCGTCTCCCTAGCCTACAGTGTTTTAAATCCTGCTTGTCACTAGTTGCTACTTTTGCCATTTACCTTTACTATTTACTTTTGCTGTTTACTTTTACTATCACTATCATCACTATCATATCACTGTTACCACTTATCTTTTGTTGCAAGTAAGTATATTTCAGGTGCGGTTGAATTGACAACTCAACTGTCAAAGCTTATAAATACTCTTTGGCTCCCCGTGTGTCGAATCAATAAATTGGGTTATTCTTACCCGTGAAGACTATCTCGATCCCTTACGGTTGAGGGTTATCTGTCATGCATACGTGCGAAGTATTCTGTGGTTTGGAGCCTTGCAACCTTCACTCTATATGTATTCCTAGCACACCAAACCACCGATTGATTTGTTCAAGGAAAAGAAGTCTATGCTCGGGATCTAATCCATGGACTTGCCTAGAGACTTCGTTATCCTCAATGATGGTCCCCACCTGAACTCGGTAGTGTTTTATTATAAGACTACTACATGGTCATGCTTGTCTTGGACAACGTGCTCACATGTATGTAGCAGAACCAGCTCATGTTTTGGAGCTTACTATCACAGTTCATTCCTCGAGAATCTCGCAACATCATCTCGTCGATTTGTGTTGCGAACTTTCATTTTCTTTCTAGACTCAATGAGTCTGGAATATCCTGACACCAGCTAGATCTGAATCTCAGGCAGATATGATGTTTGGAGCATTTTCCAAGAACTATAATATTGGTCTCTCGATAACCGGTAAAGTGGGTATCGTGGCCAACACACCCAGCCGGAAGACCTATTGTTGTAGTATCTTGATTGAAGAAGTTGGCCACCTTCCCCATAAGCATTTCATAGGATTTACTTCCTAGTTGTCCCTTATGGATTTTTGTGCTCCTGAAGTCCGACCTTTACTTGACGTTCTAGGTACCAAACCATTCTAATAAATGGGTTGTGCTAGCACATCAAGGAGAACATTAGAAGCGGAGTGCTAAATGTCTCTCGGTCGATCATCCGGATTTGTTTCTTGGCATTGCTAAGGAAAAATCTAAGAAAGTGTTATCTTCCTTTGCATCTGCATCGTCCATCGCTATTCATCATGGTCGTATGTTGTGTTGCCAGGATCCTTGCCACGGATATTGGTAAAACCTTGATGGATATGGGAATGCTCAAGTTCTTGAGAGCACGCACAAGCACTAGGTGTTATCACCGGCACTAACTGGGATTGCTCCTAGTCCCTTCGGTTATGCTATAACCCCTCAAGAGTATATTTACTCTCTACTGTTGGGATTCACCCCAGTTACCAGAATCATTCCCAGCATTTGCATTTTGTTCCCAGCTTGCACCGCCAATGTGCCATTTCACCATGGGTCCCGTCCATTTCCGATGATAAGCAAATCATCCGTTGTGTTGTCTTCAACAAGGTAGTCCCCATCATCTATTATAGATGGAGTATGTCGTTCCTTCGAACTCCTTCAAACTATCGATTGTGATTTGCCTCAGGCTGGTATAGGGAATTTCAATGATCTCTATATCAAAAGTAATTCTTTTTGCCACTTAAGGGAATAACTCTACGAGTCACCTTCTCTAAGGTGCCCCGTCTGGTGACTTCGATCACCATCTTATTAGGTGTGGAATTTCGCCTGCAAAGTGAACCTTCATCTTTTGTTTCACTCCATCCTCTTGGATGGGTGTTCCGTGTCTCAGCTCAAGAGATGCTTCAATGTCTCACTCCATGAGTTGATCTTGAGTTCCTCGATCTTCGGGAATATTGATTCCTATAGAGTATGTCTCCGTTATCATCTGGTTGGATGAAGATCTCAAAGCAAGGATGACAAGATCAATATGATGCAATAAATCAACATCTCCGAGAAGGAAAATTGGATCGTGAAGATTGTGCTAGCTTCTGTCCCCTCTGATTTCTTACCCTACGCTTGAATCTTGGGACGAGATTCTTGTTTTAGTGGGGGTGAGTTGTCACATCCCTAGCTTTACTTTGCCCTAGGATAGTTTTTGCCTGTGCATCATGTTTAATTTTTGTTAAACTTGAATTAGGGATGTTGAAACCCTAGCACCAAAGGAACTCAACTAGGTTGAACCTAAATACTTTTCATTGTATCCAAAGTGCCCTTCACAAAATGTTCATCATTTTTGGTCTTGGCTAAAACCTCTGCCAAAAATGGTTTCATAATTTTGGGAGCCATTTTGGATCCTTGAATTAAATCATAGATATTTGCATTTGGACATTTAAATCCTATAGATAATTTTAAATGCCCAAATAATCTCAGAAGTAAATGAGGGTTGTTGGAATTAATCCAGACAGTGCCCACAAATATTTCCAAGATTTATGAAAATGTTCTGGCATTTTTATTAAATCAAAACCAAAAGCAGAAAATAGAAAACAGAAACTATTTAAGAAATTAAGAGAGAGCACTTACCTGTGCAGCCCAAGTGGCCGGCCCAGCCAGCAGCCCACCCAACCGGCCCGGCCACAGGCCCAGCCCACCATCGCCATCGTCCTCCTGGCGCCAGTCGGCCAGGCGTGTGGCCGGCGCGCGCGCACGGCCGTGCCTCCACGCCACCTGCCTGCCTGGCCCACCCCTCGCCAGCGCGACGCCGCGAATCGTCTCGCTACTGATGTCTGGATCGAGCCGGCCTCTCCAGTCCTTCCCCTAGCCTCTCCCTCACTCCCTTCCACACATGGCCGAGCGCCACCGTCACCGCCGTTGCCGTAGCCGTAGCCACCGTGACCCCCTCGCCTCTCCGACGCGCCAACGAGCTCCGCTGCGACCTTCTCGTCCTCTCCACCAAGCTACGGGACGCCGGGAGGCCCTGCTTCGTCGTCATCGCGCTCGTCTTCAACCTTCGGCTGCCATCGACCTCGTCGTCGATTCGCAACGTCCGTCGCTTCCCCGAGCTCACCGAGGCCACCGCCGCAACCACCGTGAGCTCCCGGATCGTTTCCCCCTTCTCCCCTAGTCGTTTGCGACCTCTAGGTCTTATCCCCACTGATGCCCGACCTCACCGCCGCCGGCGATGCCGCCGCCGTGGCCACAGCCACGCAAGCTCAAAACCGAGCACGCCACCGCACCCGCCGTGTCACCAGAAGCCCGTAGCACCTTCTCCCTAGCCTCCCTGTGCCCTGTAGCTCCAATTCCGACGAGGCCCGAACTCCGAAGCCGCCGCGAGCTCGTTTCCGGTGAGCTCCAGCCGCCCTAGCTGCTGCTGCTTATTGGAATGGACGCGGACGAGCTCCAGCTCCTCGCCCGTGGCCTCCGCTGCCCAAATGACCGCCGGAACGGCGATTCCGTGCCCCTCCGCCGCGTCTGTGGACGCCGGTGTCGAGCCGCCGGTGGGTTTGACCGCTGACCGGCGTGCCTTGACCCCCACTGCCCAGTTGACCTCCCCCCCTCTCTCACTGACCTGCGGGCCCCGCCCGGCTAATTATTCCGGTTAGTGTTAATTAACTAATTAGGTTAGTCCTACAGTCACTGACTAGTGGGCCCTGCCCAGTTAGTTAGGGCTAACTAACTTAGTTAGTTTGCTGAGCCACTGACGTGTGGAACCCACACGTCAGGTTTGACCTGGACCAGCCCTGTTGACTGCTGACCTCAGCCTGACGCAGTGCTGGCGTAGTAAGTAATTTCTGGAATTTTAAATAAATCAGAAATGATTTATTTATTTCAGAAAATAGCCAAAACTTCCAAAAATCATAGAAAAATAATCTATAACTCAGATGAAAATAAATTATACATGAAAATTGATCAGAAAAATCCAAGGAATCTGTCTATGGCATTTTCATGCATGTTTGAGTAACTTATAGCCACTGTTTAGGACAATTTGAATAAATGGCATTTGAATAATCACATATGGAGTTTGAATTTGAACCTTTGGTTCAAACCAACTTCATTTAATTGTGTTGCTAGTTGCATTAGCTCAACCAACAGCATATTGCCATGTCATGATCATGCATCATATTGTCGCATTGCATTGATTGTGTTCTTCCTCTGTTTGTCGGTTTTGTTCTCTCTCAGTAGACGACGTTCCGACGATGAGTTCGATGACACCGATGAAGAGCTATTAATATCTTCAGAAGTGCCGGGCAAGAAGAACCCCCTTGTTCATTCTGATACAATCCCACTCTCTCGCTCCTTCTCTCCTTTACTGCACTAGGACAACAACCATTGAACTGCTATTTGCTGCGGTAGCTGAACCCTTTTCATCTGCATGACCTGTCATTGCCACAGTAAATAGTTGAAACCCACTAGTATGAGTAGGAGTTGTTTGAGCCATGTTGTGCCTACTCATTCATGCTTTCTGGTTATGCCTGCTATTGCTTAGAGTTGTGTCAGGTCTGATTCATCGGGGATGAATTGGAATGTGGTGAACATGCCCTACTGCTGAGAGCTAAGTGTGTGAACACGATTTGGTAAAGGTAGCGGTGAGAGGCCATGTAGGAGTACATGGTGGTTGTCTCATTGGAACCGTCCTTAAGAACTGAGTTCTGTGTAAGTTGTCCAATGACAAAGCTACTACCACACATTGGGTTCCGGTAACTCGACCCCTCTCGACTTATTAATCAACATGATCTCTGTCCAGGAGTTGCAACTAGTTTCTGGTGTTTGTAGGTAGTGTTAGTAGTCTACCAAGTGGCACACGGTACATGTGGGCTTGGGACAGACTAGGCACCGTGGCACGGTGTACCAAGCGTAGATCCATTCGTCGAGGTGGGCTTGGGAACCCTGCGCACATCGTTTGGGGCCGTGAGCGACACCCCGGCCGGATCTCCCCACGGATGGAACCCGAATAGGCGATAAACCTGGACGAGAGACTTGTGTGGTTAGTCAGGTCGTGGCCGACACCCTCGCCAGGCTTCCGCTTGAAGGTTGCCGAGATACACGACGTGTACATGGCGGTAAGTGGCGAGAGCGTGTGTGAAGAAGTACACCCCTGCAGGGTTAACATGATCTATTCGAATAGCCGGGTCCGCGGTTATGGACTTCTTGGATGCTTACGTGGTACATAGACAAGTGAAAGTGGATACTCTAAAATACTCAAGATAAGCGTGAGTGCTATGGATGGCCTTCTCGTAGGGAGACGGGAGCGGATCCATAGTGGTGTATTGATTGGTGAATATGTGGACTCGTGTGCGCCACCTCAAAAAAGTTACCTGCAGTCATAGTTCAGGATAGCCACCGAGTCAAAGCTGGCTTGCTGCAGTCAAACTCCACCACCCCTTTGTTGATACTGATGCATATGTAGTTAGTTCTGATGTAAGTCTTGCTGAGTACCTTTGTACTCACGTTTGCTTAATTATGTTTTTGCAGAGAGACTTCAGTCTCGCTAGTGGTTCCGCGTGGACTTCGACGTTTAGCTTGTTACCTCAGCTACGATCTTGTGCCCTTGGGAGGGTCTTGTAGATAGTCAGGCTTCCCAGCCTTTTTCATTTGTAGTTGTCTGTACCCAGACATGTTATGCTTCCATTGCCTGTATGCTCTGTATGTTGGGTCATGTGACCGCTGATTGTAATAAATGCTATGATGGCTCTTCTGGGCCTTTATCTATATGAGTTGTTGAGTTATGTTGTGATGCCATGTTGTACAACACATACTTGCATGTTATGCGTACGTGTGATGTGTATTGCTATGTGTGGGATCCGACACCTAGTTGTTTACCTTTGGTAGCCTATCTTATAGGGAAATGTCTCCTAGTGCTTCCACTAAGCCTTGGTAGCTTGCTACTGCTCCGAAACACTTAGGCTGGCCGGCATGTGTCCTTCTTCGTTCCTGTGTCTGTCCCTTAGGGGAAATGTCATGCGTTGTTCCTTTAAGTCGTTGTAGCTTGCTACGACTTGGGTTCATACGTTGATGACCGACACGTTCGTTGCTGGGTCATGTATGCATGTCTCTATAATTTAGTGCCACTTTTGGTTTATAACTGGTCATGTCGGCCCGGGTTCTCTGTCATATGGATGCTAGCGACACTATCATATACGTGTGCCAAAATGCGCAAACAGTCCCGGGCCAGGTAAGGTGGCACCCGTGGGGATACCGTGCGTGAGGCCACAAAGTGATATGATGTGTTACAGGCTAGACCTGTGTGATTTAGGATCGGGGTCCCGACAACTGTCGTGCTGATGAAACTCTCCCATGAAGCTCAACTGGATCAAGAGCTTTATGGACGTCATTGAGTTGAATGTGTGCTGAACGCGGATGTGTCGTACGTTCGGTGCTTGGATCGGTTGGATCAGGACGACGTTTGACTACATCAACCGTGTCACTAGACGCTTCCGCTTTCGGTCTACGAGGGTACGTAGACACACTCTCCGCTCTCGTTACTATGCATCTAGTAGATAGATCTTGTGTGATCGCAGGATTTTTTTTTGAAATACTACGTTCCCCAACAACGTCGCCCACACTCCTCCAGCACCGACATTATAGTAAAATTGCAGTAGCCGAGGCTTTTGAACCATTGCCCTACCTCGTCCACCACCATCTCCACCCACCACTATTACTAAAAATTTCAGTAGCCGCGACATATCCTCAAACACCACTCCCCCCTTCCACAGTCCCCACCCGCCCCCTCCCCCCTCGAACCCTAGCTCGCAGCCGGCGCCGGCGCCGCCACCAACCCTGTCGGTCTGCCCGTTCCTCCTAGCTTAGATAATAAAGTTTAGGTTACCTAGTGATTCCCATACCGTTGCCCCACTCCCCTGAGTGTTTAGATGAGGCCTGCGGTGTCCCTCCCTGCCAGATCCACATCCCCTGCTCCAGAATGTTGTAGCCTAAGCTCGACCACGTATCCCGAGGAGCCCGACGAGCGTTCGGCCAAGAAGAGGTTTATCATGGCCTCTCCGGTGGATGTTGGCGAGGTGGCCGCCATTCGCCCCGACCTGCCAATCCCGAAGCAACACTTCGCCGCGGAAGCCGGCGAAGACGTTGACTATGTTGCCATGCCGAAGGCTTCATGTCAGCGGGCTAGCGTATTACTATATCTCGGGAAAGCTGGCTATGACATCAAGTTCATCCACACCGACGGCTTCATGCGGGCCATGTCACAGGTTAAGTGGTCCATCCCCAACCCCTCTGGTTCAACCGTCGTCGATCTCATCGATGGACCTGCCGCTAATCTCCTCCTCCAAGTGGTCAAGGATTTGCGAGCTTTATACGCCATCGAGCCCATTTTGTCACTTCTGAAGGACACGTTCTACGGCGGCGGCTTGGGATCCTCAATTGCCGAGTCAGATCTCATCGACAACGACCACGACCATGAGGAGGGCACCGACGAAGGTTCTTCCAAGGAGAAACAACCCATATGTGACATCAGAGAGTGCACCATAGGTCTAGCTCTTCCAACTGGAAGGATCCCATCCATGAAATGTGAGGCAACATTCTATCAGCAAATCTTACCTTTTCTAGCTTGCCAACCCGTACCCTTTGTTGTAGTAGCATTTGCCGTGCGGTGCTTTAACTGTGCCATGTTTAATTATTTCAGTTATGCAAAAATGTATTGTTCAATAGGTCTATGTGATGTTTAAGTATGAATTGTCCACTTTAGTTTCACGAATGGCTACATTTGGTTGTTTATAGTGAGTAGATGCCTTGTTTATCTATATTTGGTTGTTAGGTTGGTTTGAGTGAGCATTTTTCTAGTTATCGAGCAGATGCCTTGTTTATCTGTACTTGGTTCTTAGTTTGGTTGCAGTGAGTATTTGTCCAGTTATCAAGCAGATGCCTTGTTTATCTGTATTTGGTTGTTAGGTTGCTTTTTTTAGCATTTGTCCAGTTATCAAGCAGATGCCTTGTTTATCTTTATCTGCTTGTTAGGTTGGTTGCAGTGAGCATTTGTCCAGTTTTCAAGCATATGCCATGTTTATCTGTATTTGCTTGTTACTTTGTTAGGTTGGTTGCAGTGAGACTCTGTCCAGTTTTCAATGGCTATATTTGGTTGATATATTGGTCATTTATGCCTTGTTTATTTCAGTCATTCACAATGTGTTGTTCATTATGTGCAAGTCAGCACTGTGCCGCTCGACTGCATCAATACCAATTTGAACGGATATATTTGGTTCCAGTTATTCCTGGTATAGTTAACACATGCCTTTATTTCAGTTTTACACATTTATCCAGTGTGATGTCTAAGCATTACCTGTGTTCTATTCATTTTCAAAAATGCCAGTTTGAATTGCAATATTTGATGGTTATTAAGCCTGCTGTCGGTAACATCGCCTTCCATTTTATATCTGCTTTAACAGCATGCTGAAACCAACAACGGGAGTGGCCACCATTTCGAGATGATGATGTTTACCTTTGCTATATTTGTTTGATGTTAAGATTGTTCTACTTATCATGCCTTTCCACTACTTATGTAAGACAACAACGGGAGTGGCCACCATTTTCCGCCGAGGTTAGCTTCATCCCTCGGCTTGTACTCCCCCCGTCGTTCCATAATGTAGTGCATATAGATCCAGGCATGGACACTAGTTAGCTTCTAATATTGACTTGTTGCTTGTAGTACATATGCCCTTGGCAAGGATCAACGCATCGACCCTTTTTGTGTATGGGGAAATGAGATATTGATGAACAAGCATAAAGTGAGGAAACTGATAATGATTATTAGAAAAAAGATACGAATGGTGGAAAGCAAAATATTTGTTTTTGCTCTATCCAACACAACAGTGAGTTGTAGGATGGTAACTACAAACTCTGCAACCTTCTCTTTTACTGCCCATAATGAGTTGTTAGACAACAATGTCTGAATCTTTTTCGTTCCCAGTGGTTCCCAAAGCAGTTCACTCAAGATTACCTCACAAAGTACATGATTAGTAGACACGCAATGAAGGTTAAAGTATTTCATCCAGACTACAATGAGCATCGATAATTCCTAATGAATACAGTGAAGGATGGATGGGCAGCCATCACAAGGGGTTGGCCTAGAGTCGTGCGTGCATTACGCATGGAGGAGGGCACAATATGGGCATCCCGCTTCCCTTCTCTAGCAACCAGAATGTCTTTCGCCTCTCTCTTTAAAGTCTTTAGTACAACTGTGGTTCGTCATTCTTTACTTGGTGCTTCTATAGTTCTTTAGTATATGTACATGTGCATCGAATTATGGATTCGTGGTTGAACCTATATTTGTAATAAACATGGTTGGATATGAAATAAGTGATTGCCTACTTTCAAATTCAAAACATGTGATTTTTAAATTAGGGATTAATTAGGGATTACACTGCACACGGTTTGCAAAAGCGAAACGTTTGCGATATACGTGGAGATCAGAAACATTTCTAGGATCCACTACGTGTGAGATCAATCTCCACTACACACACGACTTTCTCTTGAATACTGTTTGTGGTAGGCCACCTTGCGCAAACGTTTACCACATAAAAAGTGTGCGTGATGGACAACCTTTGCCACACAGTTTCTTCTACGCACCGTGTGTGATGCATTCAATAACACAAACGATAAAATTATTAATATCGTGTGCAATGGCAACGCTATCACAAATGATTTAACAGGAAAAATTGTGTGTGATGTACTTGTGAACGGAAACGTTTTCCTTGGAGCGACTGTGTGGGATGTACATACGAACGGAAATGTTTAGCGGGGACTGACTGTGTGGGATGTACTTGCGTCCGGAAACAATTTTGCCATATAATTGTATTTTTTTAGCTCTACTGTATGTATTTCCGTATTTGAGCGCTCGCCGGTCGCACACGACCTTATTTTGCCGAGCGTGTGTGCCAGGAGGGCATATCCCCGACGGTTTCTGGGTCGTGTGGGAAGGACCCCTCCCTCTATCGCCCACACTCACTTGGTGATGGTTCCAAATGCCGTCGCGGAAAGGGGTTGAAACCGTTTGTTTAGGACCGGCGCGTACCCGTGACATATCAAATTCACATGATTACTTGCAACATGATTTCTCCCGTGACCTCAAGAACAAAGGTAACTACTCACAAGTGATGAACATGCTCAAGATCATAGAGTTAATATATAGCATAATGCATATGAACATATAATCTTCCACAAAATAAACCATATAGTAATCAGCTACAAGATGTAATCAACACTACTAGTCACCCACAAGCACCAATCTATAGTTCCGGTAACAAGATTGAATACAAGAGATGAACTAGGGTTTGAGATGAGATTGTGATGTTGAAGATGTTGATGGAGATTGCCCTCCCCAAGATGGGAGAGTGGTTGGTGATGATGATTACGATGATTTCCCCCTCCGGGAGGGAAGTTCCCCCGGCGGAATCGCTCCACCGGAGGGCAAAAGTGCCCTGCCCAAGTTCCGCCTCGAGACGGCGGCGATCCATCCCGAAAGCCTTCTTCTTATTTATTTTCTAGGTCAGAATCACTTATATACCAAAAGATAGGCACCGGAGGTGGGCCGAGGAGGCCACAACCCACCAGGGCGCCTGGTGGGCCTGGCGCGCCCAGGTGGGTTGTGCCCACCTGGTGGCCCCCTCTGGTGTTTATTGACTATAGTATTTATTAAATAATCCATAAAAATTCTCCGTGAAGTTTCAGCTTGTTTGGAGTGGTGCAGAATAGGTTGCCTGACGTAGCTTTTCCAGGTCCAGATTTCCATCTGCCGGAATTCTCCCTCTTGGTGTGTTCTTTGCAAATTATGAGAGAAAAGGCATTAGAATTACTCCAAAAATCATTATTATGGATAAAAACATTATAACTAACAGTAAGAAAACATGATGCAAAATGGACGTATCAGGGCCGGGAGGCCCGGGCGGGGTTGGAGAGGCCTTGCGGGGTAGAGGCATGGGGTGGCGGGGCGGGCGGGCTGGCCGGCGGCCGGGAGGGCTCCGAGGGGCGGGGCTGGCCGGCGGTGGCTCTAGCTTCGGGGGGCAGCATGCGGGTGAGAGGTGTGGGTAGAGAGAGAGAGAGGGGGAAAAGAGGGGAACGCCAGTTACTTAGGGGGGCTCTTTGCCGTCTGCTAGCAGACGGCAAAGAGTGGTGGTGCCAGGGGGACGACCATTAGTTAGGTCATTTTCTTTGTCGTCTGCTGGCAGATGGCAAAGAGGACCCACGCAGACGGCAAAGAGCAGGCGGGCGGCATGTAGCCCGTCCGTCTGACCTAATCAGCCCCAGGGTCCTGTGGGGCCCAGCCGAGCTCTTTGTCGTCTTCCTTTGGGACCTTTTGAAGGAAATATGCCCTAGAGGCAATGATAAAGTTGTTATTTATATTTCCTTATATCATGATATATGTCTTTTATTCATGCTAGAATTGTATTAATCAAAAACTTGATACATGTGTGGATACATAGACAAAACACAGTGTCCCTAGTAAGCCTCTACTAGACTAGCTCATTAATCAAAGGTGGTTGAGTTTCCTAACCATAGACATGTGTTGTCATTTTATTAACGGGATCACATCATTGGGAGAATGATGCGATGGACATGACCCATCTATTAGCTTAGCGTATTGATCGTTCAGTTTTATCTCTACTGCTTTCTTCATGTCAAATACATATTCCTCAGACTATGAGACTAAGCAACTCCCGAATACCTGAGGAATGTCTTGTGTGCTATCAAATGTCACAACGTAACTGGGTGATTATAAAGACGCTCTACAGGTATCTCCGAAGGTGTTTGTTGGGTTGGCATAGATCGAGATTAGGATTTGTCACTCCGAGTATCGGAGAGGTATCTTTGGGCCCTCTCGGTAATGCACATCATAATAAGCCTTGCAAGCAATGTGACTAATGAGTTAGTTGCGGGATAATGCATTACGGAACGAGTAAAGAGACTTGTCGGTAACGATATTGAACTAGGTATAAAGATATCGACGTTCGAATCTCGGGCAAGTAACATACCGATGACAAAGGGAATAAAGTATGTTGTCATTACGGTTTGAGCGATAAAGATCTTCGTAGAACATGTGGGAACCAATATGAGCATCTAGGTTCCGCTATTGGTTATTCACCGGAGAAGTGTCTCGGTCATGTCAACATAGTTCTCGAACCCGTAGGGTCCGCACGCTTAACGTTTGAAGACGATTTGTATTATGAGTTATGTGATTTGGTGACCAAAGATTGTTCGGAGTCCCGGATGAGATCACGGACATGACGAGGAGTCTCAAAATATTCGAGAGGTAAAGATTGATATATTGGATGTTATTATTCGGACACCGGAAGGGTTCCGAGGGGTTTCATGTACATATAGGAGTTCCGGGGGGTTACCGGAACCCCCTGGGGTAAGTAATGGGCCACATGGGCCATAGGGGAGAGAGAGCAGCCCACAAGGAGTGGCGCCCCCCATGGGGAGTCCGAATTGGACAAGGGGAGGGGGCGGCGCCCCCCTTTCCTTCTCCCTCTCCCTCTCCTTCCCTCTTTCCCCCTCCCAAAGAAAGGAAGGGGGGTCGACTAGGACTAGGAGCCCTAGTGTGTTCCCCCCACTTTGCGCGCCCCCTAGGACCGGCCTCCTACCTCTCCTCCTTTATATATGTGGGCAGGGGGCACCCCAAAGGACATCAATTGTTCTTAGCCGTGTGCGGTGCCCCCCTCCACTATTTACTCCTCTGGTCATATTGTCGTAGTGCTTAGGCGAAGCCCTGCGTGATCAACTACACCATCACCGCCACCACGCCATTGTGTTGTCGGAACTCTTCCCCGACACTCTGCTGGATCAAGAGTTCGAGGGACGTCATCGAGCTGAACGTGTGCAGAACTCGGAGGTGCCATACGTTGGTGCTTGACCGGTTGAATCACGAAGACGTTCGTCTACATCAACCGCGTTAATCTGATGCTTCTGCTTTCAGTCTACGAGGGTACGTGGACACACTCTTCCCGTCTCGTTGCTATGCTTCTCCTAGATAGATTTTGCGTGAGCGTAGGAATTTTTTTGAAATTGCATGCTACGTTCCCAACAGTGGTATTAGAGCCAGGTCTATGCTTAGATGATATGCACGAGTAGAACACAAAGGAGTTATGGGCGGTGATATTCATACTGCTTACCACCAACGTCTTATTTTGATTCGGCGGTATTGTAAGATGAAGCGTCCCGGGCAACATTACATGACCGCGTTCACGAGACCGGTTCCACCGTTACGTGCAACTTGTTTGCATAAAGGTGGCTGGCGGGTGTCTGTCTCTCTTACTATAGTTGAATCGAATTTGACTACGGCCGGTCCTTGTTGAAGGTTAAAAAAGCAAACTTGATAAATCACCATTGTGGTTTTTGCGCCGTAGGTAAGAATGGTTCTTGCTAGAAGCCTGTAGCAGCCACGTAAAACTTGCAACAATAAAGTAGAGGATATCTAACTTGTTTTTGCAGGACATGTTGTGATGTGATATGGTCAAGCCTCGATGAGTTATACGTTATTGTATGAGATGATCGTGTTTTGTAAATTATCGGCAACCGGCAGGAGCCTTATGGTTGTCTCTTTATTGTATGAATTGCAAGCGCCATGTAATTGCTTTACTTTATCGCTATGAGTTAGCAATAGTCGTAGAAGCAATAGTTGGAGAGGTGACCACGACGCTACGATGGAGATCAAGGTGTCAAGCCGGTGATGATGGAGATCATGACGATGCTTTGGAGATGAAGATCAAAAGCACAAGATGATGATGGCCATATCATGTCACAAATTTTGATTGCATGTGATGTTTATCTTTTATGCATCTTATTTTTCTTAGTACGGCGGTAGCATTATAAGATGATCCCTCATTAAAAGTTTCAAGGTAGAAGTGTTCTCCCTGAGTATGCACCATTGCGACAGTTCATTGTGCTGAGACACCACGTGATGATCGGGTGTGATAAGCTCTACGTTCACATACAACGGGTGCAAGACAGTTTTGCACATGCGGAATACTCGAGTTAAACTTGACGATCCTAGCATGTACAGACATGGCCTCGGAACACTGGAGACCGAAAGGTCGAGCGTGAATCATATAGCAGATATGATCAACATAAGATGTTCACCATTGAAAACTACCCCATCTCACATGATGATCGGACATGGTTTAGTTGATATGGATCATGTGATCATTTGGATGACTTGAGGGATGTCTATCTAAGTGGGAGTTCTTTAGTAATATGATTAATTGAACTTAATTTATCATGAACTTAGCCCTGATAGTTTTTCTATATCTATGTTGTAGATCAATTGCCCGTGCTACTGTTCCCTTGAATTTTAATGCATTCCTAGGGAAAGCTAAGTGAAAAGATGATGGTAGCAAGTACACGGACCCGGTCAGTAACTTGACAATTATCATCATTGCTGCACAAAAGAATTATGTCCTTGATGCACCGCTAGGTGACAAGCCCCCTCCCGCTAACGTGGACGCTTTGAATGTCTGGTAGACGCGGTCTGATGACTACTCTATAGTTCAGTCTGCCATGCTTTAAGGCCTAGAATCGGGACTTCAAAGACGTTTTGAATGTCATGGAGCATATGAGATGTTCCAGGAGTTGAATGTAATATTTCAAGCAAATGCCCGAGTTGAGAGATATGAAGTCTAGAACATGTTCTATAGCTGCAAGATGGAGGAGAATAGTTCTGTCAGTGAACACATACTCAGAATGGCTGGATATCATAATCACTTGACTCAGTTGGGAGTTAATCTTCTATATGATAGTGTCTCCAATCACTACCACAAAGCTACAAAGGCCTCGTGATGAAATATAATATGCAAGGGATGGAGAAGACAATTCCCGAGCTCTTCGCAATGCTCAAAGCTGCGGAGGTAGAAATAAAAAAGGAGCATCAAGTGTTGATGGTTAACAAGACCACTAGTTTCAAGAAAAAGGGCAAGGGAAAGAAGGGGAACTTCAAGAAGAATAGCAAGCAAGTTGCTACTCCCGGGAAGAAACCCAAGTCTGGAGCCAAGCCTAAAACTGAGTGCTTCTGTGCAAAGGAACTGGTCACTGGAAGCGGAATTGCCCCAAGTATTTGGCGCATAAGAAGGATGGAAAAGTGAACAAAGGTATATTTTATATAGATGTTATTGATGTGTACCTTACTAATGCTCGTAGTAGCGCCTGGGTAATTGATACTGGTTCGGTTGCTCATATTTGTAACTCAAAACAGGGGCTACGGATTAAGCGAAGATTGGCTAAGGATGAGGTGACGATGCGCGTGGGAAATGGTTCCAAAGTCGATGTGATCGTCGTCGGCACACTACCTCTACATATACCTTCGGGATTAGTTTTAGATATGAATAATTGTTATTTGGTGCCAGCGTTAAGCATGAACATTATATCCGGATCTTGGTTCATGCGAGACGGTTATTCATTTAAATCAGAGAATAATGGTTGTTCTATTTATATGAGTAATATCTTTTATGGTCATGCACCCTTCAAAAGTGGTCTGTTTTTGTTGAATCTCGATCGTGGTGATACACATATTCATAATATTGATGCCAAAAGACGCAAAGTTGATAATGATAGTGCAACATATTTGTGGCACTGCCATTTAGGTCATATTGCTGTAAAGCGCATGAAGAAACTCCATGCTGATGGACTTTTGGAGTCACTTGATTATGAATCATTTGATGCTTGCGAACCATGCCTCATGGGCAAGATGACTAAACTCCATTCTAGAACACTGGAGCGAGCGACTGACTTATTGGAAATAATGCATACCGATGTATGCGGTCTGATGAGTGTTGAGGCTCGCAGTAGGTATCGTTATTTTCTAACCTTCACAGATGATTTGAGCAGATATGGGTATATCTACTTGATGAAACACAAGTCTAAAACATTTGAAAAGTTCAAAGAAGTTCAGAGTGAAGTAGAGAATCATCGTAACAAGAAAATAAAGTTTCTACGATCTGATCGCGGAGGCGAATATTTGAGTTATGAGTTTGGTCTTCATTTAAAACAATGTGGAATAGTTTCGCAACTCACGCCACCTGGAACGCCACAGCGTAATGGTGCGTCCGAACATCGTAACCGTACTTTATTAGATTTGGTGCGATCTATCATGTCTCTAACCGATTTACCACTATCGTTTTGGGGTTATGCATTAGAGACAGTTGTGTTCACGTTAAATAGGGCACCGTCTAAATCCATTGATACTACACCATATTAACTGTGGTTTGGCAAGAAACCTAAGCTGTCGTTTCTTAAAGTTTGGGGTTGTGATGCTTATATGAAAAAGCTTCAACCTGCTAAGCTGGAACCCAAATCGGAGAAATTCGTCTTCATAGGATACTCAAAATAAACTGTTGGGTACACCTTCTATCACAGATCCAAAGGCAAGACTTTTGTTGCTAAGAATGGATCCTTTCTAGAGAATGAGTTTCTCTCGAAGGAAGTGAGTGGGAGGAAAGTAGAACTTGATAAGGTAATTGTACCTTCTCTCGAATTGGAAAATAGCTCACCATAGAAAATCGTTCCCGTGATGCCTACACCAATTAGTGGGGAAGATAATGATGATGATCATGAAACTTCAGATCAAGTTACTACCGAACATCGTAGGTCAACGAGAGTACGTTCCGCACTAGAGTGGTATGGTAATCCTGTTCTGGAAGTCATGTTGCTAGACCATGACGAACCTACGAACTATGAGGAAGCGACGATGAGCCCAGATTCTGCAAAATGGCTTGAGGCTACGAAATCTGAGATGGGATCCATGTATGAGAACAAAGTGTGGACTTTGGTTGACTTGCCCGATGATCGGCAAGCCATAGAGAATAAATGGATCTTCAAGAAGAAGACTGACGCTGATGGTAATGTTACCGTCTACAAATCTCGACTTGTTGCGAAAGGTTTTCAACAAATTCAAGTAGTTGACTATGATGAGACCTTCTCACCCGTAGCGATGCTTAAGTCTATCTGAATCATGTTAGCAATTGCCGCATTTTATGATTATGAAATCTGGAAAATGGATGTCAAAACTGCATTCCCTAATGGATTTCTCAAAGAAGAGTTGTATATGATGCAACTAGAAGGTTTTGTCGATCCTAAAGGTGCTAACAAAGTGTGCAAGCTCCAGCGATCCATCTATGGACTCGTGCAAGCATCTCGAAGTTGGAATATACCCTTCGATGAAGTGATCAAAGCATATGGTTTTATACAGACTTTTGGAGAAGCCTGTATTTACAAGAAAGTGAATGGGAGCTCTGTAGCATTTCTGATATTATATGTGATGACAAATTATTGATTGGAAATGATGTAGAATTTCTTGATAGCATAAAAGGATACTTGAATAAGAATTTTTCAATGAACGACCTCGGTGAAGCTGCTTATATATTGGGCATCAAGATCGATAGAGATAGATCAAGACGCTTAATTGGACTTTCACAAAGCACATAACTTGATAAAGTTTTGAAGAAGTTCAAAATGGATCAGTCAAAGAAAGGGTTCTTGCCTGTGCTACAAGGTGTGAAGTTGAGTCAGACTCAATGCCCGACCACTGCAGAAGATAAAGAGAAAATGAAAGTCATTCCCTATGCCTCAGGCATAGGTTCTATCATATATGCAATGTTGTGTACCAGACCTGATGTGTGCCTTGTATAAGTCTAGCAGGGAGGTACCAAAGTAATCCAGGAGTGGATCACTTGACAGCGGTCAAGAACATCCTGAAGTACCTGAAAAGGACCAAGGATATGTTTCTCGTTTATGGAGGAGACAAAGAGCTCGTCATAAATGGTTACGTCGATGCTAGCTTTGACACTGATTCGGATGACTCTAAGTCACAAACCGGATACGTATTTTTATTCAACGATGGAGCTGTCAGTTGGTGCAGTTCCAAGCAGAGCGTCGTGGCGGGTCTACATGTGAAGCTGAGTACATAGCTGCTTCGGAAGCAGCAAATGAAGGAGTCTGGATGAAGGACTTCATATCTGATCTAGGTGTAATATCTAGTGCATCGGGTCCAATGAAAATCTCTTGTGACAACACTGGAGCAATTGCCTTGGCGAAGGAATCCAGGTTTCACAAGAGAACTAAACACATCAAAAGACGTTTCAACTCTATCCGTGATCAAGTCAAGGAGGGAGACATAGAGATTTGCAAAATGCATACAGATCTGAATGTAGCAGACCCGTTGACTAAGCCTCTTCCACGAGCAAAACATGATCAGCACCAAGACTCCATGGGTGTTAGAATCATTACTATGTAATCTAGATTATTGACTCTAGTACAAGTGGGAGACTAAAGGAAATATGCCCTAGAGGCAATAATAAAGTTGTTATTTATATTTCCTTATATCATGATAAATGTCTTTTATTCATGCTAGAATTGTATTAACCGGAAACTTGATACATGTGTGGATACATAGACAAAACACAGTGTCCCTAGTAAGCATCTACTAGACTAGCTCGTTAATCAAAGGTGGTTAAGTTTCCTAACCATAGACATGTGTTGTCATTTGATTAACGAGATCACAACATTAGGAGAATGATGTGATGGACATGCACTGGTACGCGTCAGTCCTAAACAAGCGGTTTTTAACCCCTTTCCGCGACGGCATTCGGAACCGTCTCCAAGTGAGTGTGGGCGATAGGGGGGTCCTTCCCACATGACCCAGAAACCGTTGGGGATATGCCCTCCTGGCACACACGCTCGGCAAAATGAGATCGTGTGCGACCGGCGAGCACTCAAATACAGAATACGTACAGTAGTGCTCAAAAAATACAATTATACAGGCGAAATCATTTTCGGTTGTAAGTACATCCCACACAGTCAGTCACCAGTAAACGTTTCCGTTCTTATATACATTCCACACAGTCACTACAAGGAAAACGTTTGCGCAAGGTGGCGTAACGCAAACAGTTTTGAAGAGAATGTCGTGTGTGATTGTTCATTGATCCAACATGGTTTATTTCTAGAAACTGTGTGCGTTTCCTAAGGTCATCACCCACGGTGGTTTCTCATTAATGGTTTGCAATAGGAAAACCCAATTAGCAAGCTAATTGCCCTATTATTAATAATCCATTTACTAATCTAATTGACATTAATACTAAGAACATAATATATTCCATTTCCATATTAAGGAAGCATGATTTCATAATTGAAATACATGAGAGTACAACATGATATAGCTTCAGCACTCAGCTACCCCATTACACAACTGCACCAGCAGCAAGTTTCACATGCAACATCTAGAACCTTTCGAAATTAGCATCATAGACGGTACATAGAGAGATGCATCTCATCTGGAAAACTGCTGAAGCGGAAGGCGAATATTGAGCCTTCATTCGTGCTGAAGGTCTTTGCAACTTTAGGCCAGTGCCTGTGGATGATTGACCGTCCATCCTTCGACCTCTTCAGGAACACTTCAATATTGAACCATGGGTGTTGTATGAAAACTTCCCTCGCCTCCTGACCACAGAGGTGGTTTGAGAGGTAATCATCAGTGAAGCCTGAAAACAAGGATGTGCATAAATATCTTCTCTATATTGGAAATGGGGCAAAGGAATACAAAAAGTCAAGGTATAATAGTTAGTACCATCTTATAAACCTCAGTGCTTCCCATTGTTTCCCTGCAACACATATAAGGTAGTTAGTCATCAGGTTAAGTAAGGGTTCGCATGCTATCAGTAAAATATGTTGATGATAAATAAGCACATTTCAGGTTCATCAGATTAATTCAAGCTACATGGAAAACCCATTTATCCAAACCAAGCATGATTAAGAACTAGGAAATATAGCACTTGTATATGTTTCTCATGTATTAAGTGCAGCTAAATTCGATTTATTCCTCACATGGTATACAATAACAGAATGCAGCCACAGCAATTCAACATCGCATTGCAAAATTGAACCAAGCAGTTAACTAAACACCACAACAAATGAACCAAACGTTAACTGAGCACCACATTGCACAATATAACATACTCCTAATAGAAGATCGAATAGTTAACCAAACCAAGCATGCTACTTGGAAATATGGCAATTGTATTTGTTTCTCATGTATTTAGTACACCCCGATTTGATTTATTCCTCACATGGTATACAATAACAAAATGCAGCCACAACAATTGAACATTGCATTGCAGAATTGAACCAAGCAGTTAACTAAACACCACAACAAATGAACCAAATGTTAACTGAGCACCACATTGCACAATATAACATACTCCTAATAGAAGATCATACAGTTAACCAAACCAAGCATGCTTAACAACTTGGAAATATAGCAATTGTATTTGTTTCTCATGTATTTAGTACAGCCAAATTCGATTTATTCCTCACATGGTATACAATAAGAGAATGCAGCCACAGCAATTGAACATCGCATTGCAGAATTGAACCAAGCAGTTAACTAAACACCACAACAAATGAACCAAATGTTAACTGAGCACCACATTGCACAATATAACATACTCCTAATGGAAGATCAGACAGTTAACCAAACCAAGCATGCTTAACAACTTGGAAATATAGCAATTGTATTTGTTTCTCATGTATTTTGTACAGACAAATTCGATTTATTCCTCACATGGTATACAATAACAGAATGCATCCACAACAATTGAACATCGCATTGCAGAATTGAACCAAGCAGTTAACTAAACACCACAACAAGTGAACCAAGCCACAAAAAATGAACGAAGCAGTTAAGTAAACACCAATTGAACAACATAACATACTCCTAATAGAACATCAGACAGTTAACCAAACCAAGCATGCTTAACAACTTGGAAATATTGCACCCTAAAGAATTGAACATCATATTTGCAGAATTGAACCAAGCATTTAATTGAACACCACATTGCACGACATATAGAACATATACATTGTAGCAGAAGATTGCATGGTGAAAGTAGATAGCACAATTCACTAGAATTTGTTACGGAAAGGCAGTAGCTAGCAAACTGAACATGGGTCCTTATAGTGAGCTAATAAGACAAGCTACTCCTCGTTGTTGGAGATATCGATGATGATTGGCTCCTTGGACATGGAAGAGGGCGGGGCCTCCGCGTCATGGGTGCCCTCGTTGTAGTGGTGAGTTGCCTGAGCCGCTCCGGGCACCAACCTTCTGGCTCTCGAGATGAGGTAAGCACGTGCACGCCGAGAAAATACCTCGTAGTCTTTGTTGAAGGCACCAACAGTGGCCTCGAGAAAATGCCACAAAATGTCGTTTAAAGCAGCCAACCGCGTCACGGCGGCGGCGCGCGAGGCGTCAGCGGTGGTGTAAGGGCACTCTTCTCTCTAATGGTTTTGGTGATTGATGACAATACTCTTGCGGACTAATCGTGTGCTGTAAGCTCTACAGGTATATCTCTCTTATGGCACAAGACGATTGTTTGCCCCTCGGATCCCATGAAGGACGGTGTTTTCTTTTTGCTCCCTGTAGGTGGCATTGAGTGATAGGAAAGCCGTACTATTAAGAGGGGGTCCGCGTCGGAAAGGTTTGGGTAGAATCAACACGTACACATCATTCTCCTCCACTTCCTTTCCTTGCTTCTCTGGAGGTCCAACCGGCCTTTCTTTCGTTGTGGCAATTCTGTGGCTTCTGTACTGATCTTCTGCCAAGCATGCGGTAGTACCGCCTTGCCAAGCGGTAGTACCGCACAGGTACACGGTAGTACCGCTTGCCGACACGGTAGTACCGCTCCCGCGGTAGTACCGCGTCCCCATGCGGTAGTACCGTGTATCTGGGCCTGGCACTGGAGTCTAAGTATAAGAAGTGGAGCGGAAGTAAATTTTTACTTCCGTATACCGCACGGTAGTACCGTTTAGCTTAAGCGGTAGTACCGCTCAGCGTAAGCGGTAGTACCGTGTCGCATTTTGCTACTTCCGTTTTCCCCTGCGGATGTAGCCACGGATGTATTTTATTTCATCCGTGGCTATATCAGGTCTTCTTATTTTGCCTTAGCGGTAGTACCGCTTCCCAAGCGGTAGTACCACACAGCCTGCGGTAGTACCGCTCGTAAGTTGCGGTACTACCGCTCTCTGCGGGCTGAAACCCCACATAACGGTTGGATTTGTCCCCCCACTATATATAGGGGGTCTTCTTCTCCAAGGAGACTTACCTCTTCCCCCACTACTCCATTGTTGCTCCAAAAGCTCCATTTCCGCCCGATCTCTCTCCCTAGCCAATCAAACTTGTTGATTTGCTCGGGATTGCTTGAGGAGGCATCGATCTACACTTCCACCAAGAGATATTTGATTCTCCCCACTAATCCCTTGCGGATCTTGTTACTCTTGGGTGTTTGAGCACCCTAGACGGTTGAGGTCACCTCGAAGCCATATTCCATTGTGGTGAAGCTTCGTGGTTTGTTGGGAGCCTCCGAGTTGTGGAGATTGCCCCAACCTTGTTTGTAAAGGTTCGGTTGCCGCCTTCAAGGGCACCACTAGTGGAATCACGGCACCTTGCATCGTGTGAGGGCATGAGGAGATTACGGTGGCCCTAGTGGCTTCTTGGGGAGCATTGTGCCTCCACACCGCTCCAACGGAGACGTACTTCCCCTCAAAGGGAAGGAACTTCGGAAACACATCCTCGTCTCCTTCGGTTCTACTTGTGGTTATTTCTTACCTTTACTCTTGCTTGCTTTACTTGCTTAATTCCTATAGCATGCTTGTGTAGTTGTTGGGCTTATTGTCTTTAGTTGTCTTCATAGTAGTTTATCTAGACAACTTATTTTGTCGTCTAATTTTAATTGGTTAAGAAAAGCTAAAAATTGTTAGTTGCCTATTCACCCCCCCCCCCCTCTAGTCAACCATATCGATCCTTTCAATTGGTATCAGAGCCTCGTCTCTTTTTAAGGACTTTACCGTCCAAAGAGTATGGTTGACAACGTAGTCGAGACGGAGGACCATTCCGATGGAAATCCGTCCTTGCCTACGGTAGATGGGGGAGCCTCCGTCACTCGTGAGGAGTTCAATGTGGCCTTGACCACATTGAAAGAATCACTAGCGAGCGAGGTCAAGGGCATGTTTAAAGAAATGTTTGAGGGGCTTAAATTATCCACCTCACCGTTGGAAGTGGGTCGTCCCGCTACCAACGTGTCAGAGGCTAATCCCGACAAGGGAGAAGCTAGTAGTGAGCAAGCCCCGGTCACTAAGCATGGTAGTGGGAAATATGCCCAATCTCCTCCGCCTACTCACTATGGAGGACCCGTCTCCACACCGCATTTAAATTCCGTCGGGCCCCCACCAAAGTTTGTTAAAAATACTGATTTTGCTACTTGGGTGTTTCGTTTCAAACGTCATATTAATCATTGTTCCACTAACCTCTGGAGAATCATTGAGCAAGGTTTTTATCCGTATGATCCTGACAACATGACTCCAAGAGAAACTGCCGATCATCAGTTCAATGAGTCTGCACTTTGCATTCTTCAAGACTCAATCCCTCCTGAAGACATTGCTCATCTTCGTCCATTCACTGTGGCCAAGGAAGCATGGGAACATGTTGGCACAATGTACAAGGGAAGCACAAGCATTCAACGCTCCAACTATGAAGTAGTGCAAGATGAAGCTGATGAGTTTGCAATGATTGAGGACGAAGATCCTCGTGAACTCTATCGAAGATTAACTATTCTTGCAGTATCTCTTCGAGACCATGGCAGTAAGGACACAGATGACAATTGGATCAAGCGCAAGTTCCTCAAGGCCATGATGCCCTATCACAAGGCCATGTCCTCTGTGATTCGTCAGAGACCGGACTTCCACACTTTATCCTCAAACGAAGTGTTGGATGAATTTGTTGCCATGAGGATCCTTGACGTTACCGCCGACAATGCGGTCCTAAGAGCTCAACGATCCAAGAAGCCTAATCTTGCCCTGAAGGCCAAGGCTTGTGTGGAAGAGGAGGAAGTTGAGGATGATGATGAGTGCTGCCCCGAGGACACCAAATATGCCTATCACGAGCACATGGCTCTTGCTTCTAGGCAATTCTGGGGCAAGAAGAATTCAAGGTCCAACTTCAACAGGAACATCTCCAGTGGGAACAAAGGGAAGCAACGAGTAAGGACATGCTTCAACTGTGGAAATGTAAGCCACTTCGTTGCGGATTGCCCATATGAGAAGAGAGAAGACTTTGGAGGCAAGCTTATTCGGAAGGACAAGTCAAAGTCCTATCCCAACAAGAACAACTTCATCAAAAAGACTCCTCCGAAAGTGTTGGTGGCTCAAGAAGAATATGTGGAGGATGATGACAATGATGAAGAGGATGAGGTGACCACTATGGCCACAATTGCAATTGCTACCACTCCGCACTCATCTCTATTCAACTCACCAAACGAAAACATCACCGCCAAGTGTCTTATGGCCAAGGCCACCAACAAGGTAACTCCGATCATCAACTCTACTATCTCTTCTAACCCCTCATTAATTAATTGTGTTGATGAGGGTGAGGGTAGTAAGGAGGGAGAAAATGAATTTGATGTGTTCATAAAGAATCTCAAGGGCAAATCCAAGAAGCATGTGGTTGCTCTCTTGGAACAACTCGGTGAGGCAAATGACATTATTGAGGCTCACGAGGAAACCATCACTAAAATGGAAGGGCATAGTCGAGACTATGCCGATGAGATATCGGATCTCTCTAACGCTCTAGAGGAGGAGCGTGGTCTTCGTTTGACTCTTGAGGAGTCACACAACGTTGATCATGCTAAATTAAAGAAAGATCTTGATCATGCTCTAGTTGTCTCTCGTGTCCTTAACTCAGAGAAGGCAAAACTTGCGGTTGATCATGCTAAACTCAAAGAGGAGTTTGACATACTTGACAAGGCTCACAAGGCCTTGAAAGGAATGCATGCTTCTCTCAAGGAGTCTCATGATCAACTCCAAGTTTCGCTAACCAAGGAAAAGGCTATCTTTCCTCGCATGGTTTTAATTGATAATGCAAATGCGACTAACCCATGTTGTGAGCATGTGCATCTTGTTGAAGAGAATGCCGAGTTGAAGAAGCAACTTGAGAAAGGCCTTGTGACTTGCATACAAGGTGAGAAGAACCTCAACGCCCTTTTGAGCAATCAAAAGGAAGTTGTGGCAAAGGAAGGAATTGGGTTTGCTCCTAAGCCCAAGAAGAAGAAGAATGACAAGACAAAGCAACCACCCCTTCTCCGACAATCCTTTGTGAAAGAAGGAGAGGGCACCTCTACCAAGAAGAAAAGTGGTGGGGTCAAGAAAAACTCCACCACACCCTCAAATATGGCCGGCGATTTTAATCCGTCATACGTTTTATGCCGTGCTAGTGATGGCCATGTGTTTGCTAAATTTGTTGGTTCCTCTTATGAGTACATTGAATGGTCCATTTGGGTTCCTAAGACCCTTGTCACTAACCTCAAAGGACCCATTACCAAATGGGTACCTAAATCCAAGCATTGATCTATTGTAGGGGTTTGCTTCCGGTGGGGGATCATGGTTGCTCGATAGCGGAGCCACAAATCATATGACCGGAAGCAAAGACTTGGTGGTGGACGTGCATCTCGGTTCATCTATGGCCACCAACGTCGAATGGGGTGATGCTTCATCTTCTAAGGTATTGGGACTTGGCAAGGTGGTTGTCTCTCATGATCTCACGATCGAGAAAGTCATGCTTGTTGAGTCCCTTGCATACAATTTACTTTCTGTCCGCCAACTTGCACTCATGGGCTTTGCTACATTCTTTGATATTGATTCTGTGGCCCTCTTGTGGAGCAAGACTCTTAAAGTAGCCTATGTTGGGCATGTCGAGAACGGCCTTTATGTGGTTAACTTCTCGGAGCAACCCACTAAGGTTGCGACATGCCTAATGGCTAAGGTTGATGTGGGATGGCTTTGGCATCGCCGTTTGGCCCACGTCAATATGAGATCTTTGCAAAGTCTTCTCAAGGGGGACCATGTCCGAGGACTAACAAATGTTAGCTTTGCCAAAGATCATGCTTGCAGGGCGTGCATTGAAGGAAAATTACATGAGAAGGCTCACCCTCCCACGACTATCATCTATTCAAAGAGACCTCTAGAGCTCCTCCACATGGATCTCTTTGGGCCTCCCACTTTTGATAGTCTTGGGGGTAGAAAATATTGCTTGGTGATTGTGGATGATTACTCAAGATATACCTGGGTATACTTCTTCAAGAAGAAGAGTGAAACCCAACAAACCGTCATCAACTTTGCAAATGAAGCTCAACGACAACATGAAGCAAAGATTTTGATGATTAGAAGTGACAATGGCACCGAGTTCAAGAACTACACTTTGGATGAGTTTCTTGGTGATGAGGGGATCAAGCATCAATATGCCGCCCCATATACCCCTCAGCAAAATGGTGTTGCGGAGAGAAAGAACCGAACTTTAATAGATGCTGCAAGAACTATGATGGCTGAATTCAACTCTCCATACAACTTTTGGGCCGAAGCCATCAACACCGCTTGCCATGCATCAAATCGTCTCTATCTTCGCAAAGGCTTGAACAAAACTCCATATGAGATTCTTACCGGTAACAAGCCCAATCTCAAGTACTTCCGGGTGTTCGGGTGTAAGTGTTTCATTCTTAAGAAAGGTGTTCGGTTGTCTAAATTTGAATCTAGAACTCTTGAGGGCATATTTGTTGGTTATGCTACAAACTCTCATGCTTACCGTGTCCTCAATAAATCCACCGGACTCATTGAGGAGACGAGTAACGTAGAGTTTGATGAAAATAATGGCTCCCAAGTGGAGCAAAGTGGTACTTGTGATACAGGTGATGAAATTCCTCCTCAAGCCATAAGAAGAATGGGTATTGGATACATCCTACCCGTTGAGGAACCCCTTGTGGCCGAAGGAGAAGGACAATGTTCCACTCAAGTGGAACCATCACCAACCCAAGACCCACACGCTTCCGAAGAACAAAATGAAGGCCCTCAACCGGACGAACAAGGCCAAGTGCAAAATCAATCACAAGATGGTGGGGATCCACCAAATGATGCACAAGGCCAAGTTCTCTCCTCCGAGCAAGATCAAGGTAAAGAGGAAGCTCAAGATCAAGATTTAGCTCCTGACGACGCTCAAGATGACCAACTCAGTGCTCCTCAGTTATCTCTTGAAGAGCAATTGGAGCGTCGTGCTGCAAAAGTTGCCTCCAGGCTTGTTTCCAGAGGACATCACATGGAGAATATCCTAGGAAGCATCAAAAAGGGGGTAAGCACTCGTAAACAATTAGCAAACTATTGTGCTCATCAAGCTTTTGTCTCCTTTGTTGAACCTAAGAAGGTTTATGAGGCTCTCGAAGACCCCGACTGGCTCAATGCCATGCATGAAGAACTCAATAACTTCGAGCGCAACAAAGTGTGGCGTCTGGTGCCAAGACCAACGGAGAACCATAATGTCATTGGAACCAAGTGGATCTTTAAGAACAAGCAAGATGCCCATGGCATTGTCATCCGCAACAAGGCACGACTGGTGGCTCAAGGCTACTCCCAAGTCGAGGGTATCGACTACGGTGAAACTTTTGCCCCTGTTGCCCGTCTTGAATCCATTCGTTTGTTGCTTGCCTATGCTTCCCATCATAACTTTAAATTGCAACAAATGGATGTGAAAAGTGCTTTTCTTAATGGTCCCCTTAACGAGTTGGTATATGTTAAACAACCCCCGGGGTTCGAGGATCCTAAGTTCCCCAATCATGTGTATCAACTTGATAAGGCACTCTATGGCCTTAAACAAGCCCCACGAGCGTGGTATGAGCACCTTACCGAGTTGTTACAAGATCGTGGGTTTGAAATTGGGAAAATCGACCCCACTCTTTTTACTAAGAAGGTCAAAGGGGAGTTGTTTGTATGCCAACTATATGTTGATGATATTATCTTTGGTTCTCCTAACAAAGCTTTCAATGATGAGTTCGCCGCACTCATGACCACTCACTTTGAGATGTCCATGATGGGAGAGTTGAAGTACTTCCTTGGATTTGAGATCAAACAAAGAAGAGAAGGCATCTTCATCAAACAATCCAAGTATACTCAAGACATGCTCAAGAGGTTCAACCTTAGTGATGTCAAGCCGGCTACTACTCCGATGCCAACCAAATGCCAACTTGACATTGATCCCAATGGTAAAGCGGTGGATCAAAAGGTATATCGCTCTATGATCGGATCCTTGCTTTACCTTTGTGCATCTAGACCGGATATTATGTTGAGTGTGGGAATTTGTGCACGGTTTCAAGCCTCACCTAAGGAAAGTCACTTTGTGGCTGTCAAGCGAATCTTTCGATATTTGGCTCATACCCCAAACTTTGGCTTATGGTACCCAAGAGAAGCGAACTTCAACCTTGTTGGTTTTTCTGATTCTGACTGGGCGGGAGACAAAGTGGATAGGAAGTCCACCTCAGGAGGGTGCCAATTTCTTGGTTGCTCTCTTGTTAGTTGGTCTTCCAAAAAGCAAAGTTGTGTATCTCTCTCGTCCACTGAAGCAGAATACGTGGCCGCTGGCAGTTGCTGTGCTCAACTCTTATGGATGAGGCAAACTTTGAAGGATTACGGTGTCATTTGTGACAAAGTGCCTCTTTGGTGTGACAATGAGAGTGCCATCAAGATTTCTCTCAACCCGGTGCTTCACTTCAAGACGAAGCATATTGAGATTCGGTATCATTTCATCCGGGATCACATAAGGCAAGGAGAGATCGAGCTTCACTACGTCAACACTCATGATAACCTTGCAGATATCTTCACGAAGCCATTGGATGAAGCTAGATTTCGCGAGTTAAGGCATGAGCTAAATATCATCGATTTGAGCAATGTGGTTTGAGTCTGTGCACACACACCCCCCACACTCAATATAGCTATCTTGTCTAGATGTAGGCATGGACATAGGGGGAGTATTGTTCTCTCAATGAACTGTTCCTCCCCCCATTATGCATAAACTAACCAAGTCTTTATCATTTGCCATACATTTGTGGTTTAAATGTTTCAAGTCGAGTTTTGGATCATGGGCCCAAGGATAATTCTTCGCGGTGCCATATCCATATACTCAAACATAGGTGGCCTCGGCCACCGCCCTCCTCTGAAGAGTGTGTTGGTTCACTTTGCGTGTGCGTGCATTTGTGTTTCTCCTTTTCCTTTGTCTAAAGCCTCTTATCAGCCGTGTTTGTTCTTGGAGGAGCGGTACTACCGTGCAAACTTACGGTACTACCGCAGATGGGGTTACGGTACTACCGCTCGACCAGCACGGCAGTAATTTTTTACTGCCGCTGGTAAAGCGGTACTACCGCTTGGCGAGCGGTACTACCGCGCAAGCGGTACTACCGCGATGACCGCGGTACTACCGCACGTATCAAAACGCGTGGGGGTTATAAGCAGGCAGGGGGAGTTCCATCTCCCCCATACCCATTCACTCCTAACCCCCACGTCGTCCCTGTCTCTCTCTCTCTCAAGAACGCCGCCGGAGGACCTTGCCGGATCTCCTTCCTCGTCCACTCGTTTCTCTTTCCGACCGGTGGGATCGTTCCCCACCTCGTCCTCTTGCCATGGATGCAGGTTTTTCCCCGTTTCCCTTCTTCTTTTGCCTTGCCTAAGTTTCTAGGGTTAGGGGAGTTGCTTAGTGCTTTCTTGTGTTCTTCGTGATATCTTCCATGAATGCTTAGGGTGTGGGAGAGTGTTTGTGATCTGGATTTGTGCTTAGAGTTGTTGCCACGAAGTTACTGATCAGCCGTAGTACCGTGTGTAGATCGTGTTGGTAGTTTCGAATTGTTTATCTTCCCAGATCTGTTCCGTGCGGTACTACCGCTGGAGAACCGCGGTACTACCGCACGGTGTAAACCAGATCCGATCTGACCTTAGCGGTACTACCGCTGTACTTAGCGGTACTACCGCTCCAGCGGAATTAAAATTTTAGTACTGCATGTTGAGCGGTACTACCGCGTCCTTACGCGGTACTACCGCTCCGCTTGCAGCACTAATATTTTAGTTCCGCCCCCTCGGGCGGAAGTAAAATTTTAGTACTGCATGCCGAGCGGTACTACCGCGTCCTTACGCGGTACTACCGCTCCGCTTGCAGCACTATTTTTTTAGGTCCGCCCCTTTGGGCGGAAGTAAAATCCTACTACCGTAAGGCATGCGGTACTACCGCATGTGCCACGCGGTACTACCGCTTGCTCTCCGGTACTTTTTTTTACTTCCGTTGGGTCTGCTGTACTACCGTTTGGCTCACACTAGCTTCGTGGCATGTTCTCTTTTCTATTTCCTCTGGTTTCTTGTGTCTCTCGAGGCTCTGGCATTGATTCTTCTCGCGTTTGTTTTGCTGTGGTTGTGTGTTTGTGTTTCTAGGTGGTGGCTCCGGCTTTGCGGGTCGTCGTACCAACCCCGTTCGCGACACCGGTTCCAAGCGCATGCGTACCCCGAGCGATGTGCCAGAAGGCTCCAACCCCAATCCTCAGCGCCGGTACAAGGTCTCAGCCAACAAGCGCAAGGAATCATCCATGTCTATGGAGGAAATGCCTGCTGGTGAGTTCATGGCTAGACGGAAGATCAACCCATATGGGGAACCTCGTGAGCACTTCCCTGGTGATGATGTCTTCTGGACCAAGCAACAGTATCGCATCTATCATGAGGTGCTCAAGACCAAGGCCAATTTGTATGTGGATGCTCACTGGATCGATGTGGAGCACATGAGGAAGGATACCAACAGGGCATATTTTGCTGAAGCCCTTGACTTGATCGAGCAGCTGGGTCTGGAACATATCATGACGTTCCAGAACGATTTTGATCCTGAGCTCGTTGCACAGTTCTATGCCTCGGTCAACTTTTAGGCCAAGGAAGATCGTCCCATGACTTGGATGACTCATGGTCACAAGATGACAGCCACTTGGAAGGAGTTCATGGATCTTCTTCAGGTTCCTGATGAGGGTCTCCACACCCCTATTGGTTTTCGGCCTCACGCCAACCCTGAAGCAGCCAACAAGGACAAACTTCTTCCTTTTTATGAAGCCAAGACCCTTGCTAGTGGCAAAACAACCTATGTGCTGAATACTTTCCTGGACATTATGTATCGGATTTTTCGCAACACGCTGTTTCCTCGTGTTGGCGACAAGGACAAGGTTCACGCCTATCTGGTGGATATGCTTCTGATGTGTCAAGAGGCTCGCTCCGCTCAGGCTGCTCCTCTGGACATCTCTCACATCATGTGGAATGAGCTTCGGTTTGCTATCTACACTCGCAAGGTACCTATCTATGGTCCTTTCTTATATCTGCTCATCTCCAAGACTTGGGAGAAATTGTATCCAGAGGAGGAGTTGGAGGCCGACTGCTACCGCCACGATCCTATCAAGCTTCGCGTCAAGACTCGCTGGGCCAACACCACTACTCGCGCTCAGGCTGCTGCTGCTCACATGGGCACTGAGGATGAGCCTATGGAGGAGCCTGCCGATGTCCGTTCAGGCAGATTTGCCCCCTCGTCTTCCTCTACCGGAGAGAAGCCGTCTTGGGCCAAGAAGCTCCAGCAGAAGATGAAGGCTCTCTTCTGCATGCAGGCTCAGGGGCAATACCGTGCCCATGTGACTGACAAGAAGACTCGTCAGAGGGACAAGAAGATTCTGTCCGTGTATGGTGAAGCGGTCTCAGATGGATCGGAGGACAACATCACTCCAGAGGCTACCTGGATGGCTCGTCAGGGATACCAGTGGACAGATTCTGATGATGAGTATCAGCCAGAGCAGCAGGGATCTGATGAGGACTATCAGGACGAGGAGCAGCAGGGCTTTGATGACGAGTATGACGACTGAGCTTCTCCCGGGCTGCCACCCATCTTCGTTTCCTCTCTTTCCCTTTGTGGTGTCTCGCTGACAAAGGGGGAGAGTGATTTGCATTTGCCGTCTTGTGTCGTCTTGTGTGTGTGTTTCTTTTCGTTGAACTTGGTTTTATTGTGCGTGTTTCTGTGAGACAATCCATATGGTGTAAGACATATGTCCTCGTATCGTTAAACTTATTATCATATTCTTATGCTTATCCTATGCAGTTAAATGTATTATAGAGCATCGCATGTGTAGACTATAGGGGAACACCATACCCTGTATGTGTGCAGTGCAGTCCAAAGCACAATCATATGTAGGCATACATACAGGGGGAGCTCACCTATACTCTAGGGCTTATTTTGATGTCTCTATCATTTCTTCTCTGTGCAAATCTCGTGTTGTCATCAATACACCAAAAAGGGGGAGATTGTAAGGGCACTCTTCTCTCTAATGGTTTTGGTGATTGATGACAATACTCTTGCGGACTAATCGTGTGCTGTAAGCTCTACAGGTATATCTCTCTTATGGCACAAGACGATTGTTTGCCCCTCGGATCCCATGAAGGACGGTGTTTTCTTTTTGCTCCCTGTAGGTGGCATTGAGTGATAGGAAACCCGTACTATTAAGAGGGGGTCCGCGTCGGAAAGGTTTGGGTAGAATCAACACGTACACATCATTCTCCTCCACTTCCTTTCCTTGCTTCTCTGGAGGTCCAACCGGCCTTTCTTTCGTTGTGGCAATTCTGTGGCTTCTGTACTGATCTTCTGCCAAGCATGCGGTAGTACCGCCTTGCCAAGCGGTAGTACCGCACAGGTACACGGTAGTACCGCTTGCCGACACGGTAGTACCGCTCCCGCGGTAGTACCGCGTCCCCATACGGTAGTACCGTGTATCTGGGCCTGGCACTGGAGTCTAAGTATAAGAAGTGGAGCGGAAGTAAATTTTTACTTCCGTATACCGCACGGTAGTACCGTTTAGCTTAAGCGGTAGTACCGCTCAGCGTAAGCGGTAGTACCGTGTCGCATTTTGCTACTTCCGTTTTCCCCTGCGGATGTAGCCACGGATGTATTTTATTTCATCCGTGGCTATATCAGGTCTTCTTATTTTGCCTTAGCGGTAGTACCGCTTCCCAAGCGGTAGTACCGCACAGCCTGCGGTAGTACCGCTCGTAAGTTGCGGTACTACCGCTCTCTGCGGGCTGAAACCCCACATAACGGTTGGATTTGTCCCCCCACTATATATAGGGGGTCTTCTTCTCCAAGGAGACTTACCTCTTCCCCCACTACTCCATTGTTGCTCCAAAAGCTCCATTTCCGCCCGATCTCTCTCCCTAGCCAATCAAACTTGTCGATTTGCTCGGGATTGCTTGAGGAGGCATCGATCTACACTTCCACCAAGAGATATTTGATTCTCCCCACTAATCCCTTGCGGATCTTGTTACTCTTGGGTGTTTGAGCACCCTAGACGGTTGAGGTCACCTCGAAGCCATATTCCATTGTGGTGAAGCTTCGTGGTTTGTTGGGAGCCTCCGAGTTGTGGAGATTGCCCCAACCTTGTTTGTAAAGGTTCGGTTGCCGCCTTCAAGGGCACCACTAGTGGAATCACGGCACCTTGCATCGTGTGAGGGCGTGAGGAGATTACGGTGGCCCTAGTGGCTTCTTGGGGAGCATTGTGCCTCCACACCGCTCCAACGGAGACGTACTTCCCCTCAAAGGGAAGGAACTTCGGAAACACATCCTCGTCTCCTTCGGTTCTACTTGTGGTTATTTCTTACCTTTACTCTTGCTTGCTTTACTTGCTTAATTCCTATAGCATGCTTGTGTAGTTGTTGGGCTTATTGTCTTTAGTTGTCTTCATAGTAGTTTATCTAGACAACTTATTTTGTCGTCTAATTTTAATTGGTTAAGAAAAGCTAAAAATTGTTAGTTGCCTATTCACCCCCCCCCTCTAGTCAACCATATCGATCCTTTCAGGTGGCCTCGACGGCGAGGTGCTCCTCCAAGATCTGAGGGTCGGCACGAATGGCAGCCATCGTGACCTCATCCGGGCGTGCGGTCGTGATTTGCTTCTCCGCTGCCAAATGCTCCTTAAGGTCCTGGATATACTGCGTGCACCATGGCTTAGGCCAGCGCTTATTTGGTGGAGGGTCAGTGATTTGGGTGGAAGGTGTCGCGCTCGCGCCGGCGGTTGGGGCATGTGGGATGTGGAAGGATGAGGAGGATGGGGGTCGGGTGTGGATTACCTGCCTGGATAGGCGAGGCCAAGCAGCGTGAAGGAGGGTCGCCGGCGAGGAGGCGGCGGTGCTGCAAGCAAGGAGTGAAGGTTTCAACTTGGAAAGGAAGGTGGAAAGAGGGGTAATGTGGCTTTTGGTAAGGGGAAGGGGGCGGGGAGGTAGATATTTTCGCAGAAGCCGAAAATTTGGAATCACTTCAGACAAAAAACTCGCGCGCAAAGTGTCATCAGACACGGTCCCTTATTCACACACAGTCCGAAGATATTTTGTGGTGCATCTCACACGGTTGGTTATAATAAACTGTGTGGGATCTACTTGATTTTTGGTCTTGATTTGAATTACATAATGGGGTCACACTGGCCATGGATGGTGTTTGAATTGCTAGACCTTTTATCATCAGTGATCATAAAAGAATTGGAATTATTCAGGGTTCGTTTGGTCATTTTTATGCATTAAGTGAGTTTTCAATGCATTTATGTGCATAATTCAAATTTGAACTACATGCGCATGCTCCAGTGCATATAAATTCGTTGAAGATCAAATCTTTGTCCTTGGGTGCATGCTTAGGTCCCATGCAAGAAATGGGAATGAATTGCAAACACCATGGCACCGTTGATTGCCGGCAAAACATTGAGATGTCTGGTTTTAAAATTCTAGTAGATCCAAAACTCGTATGAAATTCATGAAACTTTGCATGCTATCATGGAGCGGCATCAACATGCCATGGTACAAATTTTGTCCCTTTTGGGGAAGGTTTGGGTATATGCTTCTCACAAACCAGAGCTTCTCACAACAAGCATGATGGTTTTCGGTAGGGAATGTCCCACCTTTGGGGACGAAACGATATCCATTGCCTCTTATTGCTTTCAAGTTTTTTTCTCGTGTCAATATAGAACAACAGGAGTGTTGTGTGATTTTTTGTGATTTTTCGGGGTTCGTTTGGACATTTTTATGCATTAAGTGAGTTTTCAATGTATTTATGTGCATAATTCAAATTTGACCTACATGCGCATGCTCCAGTGCATATAAATTCGTTGAAAAATCAAATCTTTGTCCTTGGGTGCATGCTTAGGTCCCATGCAAGAAATGGGAATTTCAAACACCATGGCACCGTTGATTGCCCACAAAACATTGAGATGCCTGATTTTTAAATTCTAGTAAATCCAAAACTCGTCTGAAATTCATGAAACTTGGCATGCTATCATGGAGCTGCATCAACATGTCGTGGTACAAATTTTGTCCCATTTGGGGAAGGTTTGGGTATATGCTTCTCACAAACCGGAGCTTCTCACAACAAGCATGATGGTTTTTAGTAGGGAACGTCCCACCTTTGGGGACGAAACAATATCCATTGCCTCTTATTGCTTTCAAGTTTTTTTCTCGTGTCAACATAGAACAACAGGAGTGTTGTGTGAATTTTTGTGATTTTTCGGGGTTCGTTTGGACATTTTTATGCATTAAGTGAGTTTTCAATGCATTTATGTGCATAATTCAAATTTGAACTACATGCGCATGCTCCAGTGCATATAAATTCGTTGAAAAATCAAATATTTGTCCTTGGATGCATGCTTAGGTCCCATGCAAGAAACGGGAATGAATTTCAAACACCATGGCACCGTTTATTGCCGGCAAAACATTGAGATGTCTGGTTTTTTAATTCTAGTAAATCCAAAACTCGTCTGAAATTCATGAAACTTGGCATACTATCATGGAGCGGCATCAACATGCCGTGGTACAAATTTTGTCCCATTTGGGGCAGGTTTGTATAATTCAAACCGTGTGCGTTCAGTTAACCATTCATGTGATGCCACGTGTCTTGGTTTTAATGGCTATAGGAGGTGTCGTGTGGACTGCTGCTTGACTGGACGGGATGCGTGCGAGCGCAGTCCAGTGCACAGGCTCACCGGGAAGCGTACAAGCTGTTCAACGCAGGATCTGTGCATCTCTTCAACGCAAACGGTTCTGATTATGGTATGCAAATTAAAGCCAGACTTCCGCGCTAAGCCAACACACACTGCGATTTGTCAAAATATGCAGCTAAAAATCAATATCACTATCTATTTTTTGTAACTAAAATTCAGTAATTAAGCATAGATTTTATGCATACTAGAGATTAAGCAGTCGTTCTCACCGGGAAGCGAGACAGCCTTGGACCGCCGCCCGCCTCGCTCCTACTGGTCTATATTAATGGCGCTGCCGAGCGGCCGCACCCCCCATCCTCGCCACACACACAATTACCCTCCCTTCGCCCGCATCCTCGACGCCGCTTTGAGTCCTCAAAGCCATCAATGTACGAGGATGTCGCCGAAGTGCCCCATCGGAGGGAGTGGCGATGCCGGGGCTGCTGAAGCACCGGAGCACGGCGTGAATATGGAGACATAGGTTCCCGTCCCCACCAACGAGGTGGAGAACGAGGCTGCCAACAAGCGGAGGCGGGTCAAGAAAGAACCGCAAGTGACTCCAGCAGGCCTAGACTTCATCAACAATGTCCCCGATGATATGTTGATAGTCATCATATCCCTCCTCCCAATCTGAAATCGGGCGAGGATAGCCGCTGTTTCCCGGCGGTGGCGCACCCTATGGCTCCGCACCCCTGTCGACCTCCTCCACGCCCACAAGCTCTGCCATGGCTATCACCAAAGCTTGGATGCGTTCTCCCAGATCGTCGGCAATCACCATGGCCCAATCAAAGGCCTTATTGCGGGCAAGTTCCGTTCCAATGACAAGGAGCGAGCCAAGCTTGACGAGTGGTTCCGATCTCGTGCCATAGATCAGCTCGAGAAGCTAAATTATAATGATGGGCATATGAGCTTGTGCCAACGTTCGCGCTCCGCTTCACGCCCACGCTGCGCCTCGCCAAGTTCATGAACTGCCATTTCCCCCCTCCCCCCTTAATGACGCGCCCGCTCTTTTTCTACCACGACTGAAGCACCTCGAGATCGTCGTCGTCCGCATCCCAAAGGATGACATGGAGCGCCTACTCCGCGGCTGTACTGCACTCGAGTTCCTTCATCTTCAGGCGATGAATTGGTCAAGTACCTTGCACATCACCTCCAGGACTCTTCGCACTATTTATGTGTGTTGCTGGTGCTGCACCGAGAGATCACAAAAGGTGGACCACAATATGGTCATCCAGGACACACCTTCACTTGAGAGATTACTTGTAGTTGATCAACAAGGTCCAACAAGAATCAATGTCATTTCTGCGCCGAAATTGAAAGTGGTGGGCTACTCGTCTGTAAAATACTACAACTTTCAGGTACAACAGTCGCCTTATATACCTCTCCTTGATATCAACGTTATTTCTAGTTTTGAAGATGTATGTTCGTCTATCATCCAGCGAAGCTTCACCCAAACTCTGGGCACAGTGAAGGTCTTGGCACTAGAATCTGTCGTCCCCAACCTGGACCAAGTTTACAGTTGCCTAAGATGCTTTCCGTGCTTGAAGAAGTTATATATCGAGGTGATGTTCCTTTCCTGTTAAATGTTAACCATAAGGGAGTTCAATTTTTTGCACCTTTTCCCAAGTTTACAATGACTATGTACTACGATTTCTGAAGGAATTTTGGAGGATTTTAGGACATACACCCCCACCCCACATTGGTTGCTTCATTCATATGGTTACAATCGTCCATAAGCATTTATCCTTTGGATTCATCTGTACAAGTTTTCTTAGGGAAATTTTCATCCAATCCAACCTCTTGTGAAGAAGGCTACATGTTTCTAGATTGTAATCAAATTAATACCCATGTTAATCATGATAGATCGAAGATGGCACGTTGGTGCATTTTACAAATCATGCAAACCAAATGGGCGTGTAACAGTGTTCAAAACTGCATGTAGGTACTAACATGTTCTCTTCTTTTGCAGTGCATATTAGGCCCGGTGGAAGATGTTGATAACGACAATCACATCAAATGCCTGGATCTGCATCTCTCAAATATTACTTTGAACTCCTACCGAGGGACCCCACCGCAGATTACACTCGCCATGTTCTTTCTTGCCAGAGCAAAGGTGTTGAGGGTACTGAGGTTGAACGCGCATTTAATTAGGAAAGATCAATGGTATGATTATCAGAGGAGGCTGGTACTACGGAATGGAAGTGCCTCCAAAAATGCCAAACTTCGTATTGGAAGAGCAAATGGCAAAGCAATTGGAAGTTATTGTGTCAAACCCATACATGACTTGTCAGCAGCTGATCCCTTTTCAGAAATGACGCAGCTTGCAATGTTTGAATTTGGGCGTTGTAATCTTTGAACTTGAACCTTGCAATATTTATGGTATTTGTTATATTGAACCATTTATGTTCTCTTGTCTCAACGCAAACAATTCATCTAGGTGAACCGCATGTCGTACATCGCACACACCTTGATCTGGCTGACCGTTTCTTTTGTGTTGCCTAATCACAAACAATTCATTCGAGTGAACTGTATGTTGTACATCGCACACACCTTAATCTGGCTAACCGTTTCTTTTGTGTTGCCTAATCACAAACAGTTCATCCGAGTGAACCGTATGTTGCACATCGCACACGCCTTCATCCGGCTGCCCATTTCTTTTGTTCCTCCTCATCGCAAACAGTTAATTGAACTGAACTGTATGCCCTTCATAGCACACGCAACTAAAACCTAAACAGTGTTTGATGCATCCGTCATCGCAAACGTTTATACATTTCTGACGGTTTTCATACACCACTGTTTATGATTATGGCATTGCACACAGTTTCTGGAAGGGTCTCTGATTATAGTGTCGCGTTAGCAGCATCCTGCAGTAGTGATGACCCATCTGTTAGCTTAGTGTATTGATCGTTCAGTTTTATCGCTACTGCTTTCTTCATGTCAAATACATTTTCCTCAGACTATGAGACTATGCAACTCCCGGATACCTGAGGAATGCCTTGTGTGCTATCAATCGTCACAACGTAAGTGGGTGATTATCAAGATGCTCTACAGGTATCTCCGAAGGTGTTTGTTGGGTTGGCATAGATTGAGATTAGGATTTGTCACTCCGAGTATCGGAGAGGTATCTCTCAGCCCTCTCGGTAATGCACATCATAAGAAGCCTTGTAAGCAATGTGACTAATGAGTTAGTTGCGGGATAATGCATTACGGAACGAGTAAAGAGACTTGCCGGTAATGAGATTTAACTAGGTATAAAGATACCGACGATCGAATCTCGGGCAAGTAACATACCGATGACAAAGGGAATAAAATATGTTGTCATTACGGTTTGACCGATAAAGATCTTCGTAGAATATGTAGGAGCCAATATGAGCATCCAGGTTCCGCTATTGGTTATTGACTAGAGAAGTGTCTCGGTCATGTCTACATAGTTCTTGAACCCGTAGGGTCCGCACGCTTAACGTTCGATGATGATTTGTATGATGAGTTATGTGATTTGGTGACCGAAGATTGTTCGGGGTCCCGGATGAGATCACGTACATGACGAGGTGTCTCGAAATAATCAAGAGGTAAAGATTGATAATATTGGATGATATTATTCGGACACCTGAAGGGTTTCGAGGGGTTCCGGGTACATACAGGAGTTCCAGGGGGTTACCGGAACCCCCCGGGGAAAGTAATGGGCCACATGGGCCATAGGGGAGAGAGAGGGCAGCCCATAAGGAGGTGGCGCCCCCCCCCCATGGGGAGTCCAAATTGGACAAGGGGAGGGGGCGCAGGCCCCCTTTCCTTCTCCCTCTCCCTCTCCTTCCCTTTTTCCCCCTCCCAAAGAAAGGAAGGAGGCCGACTAGGATTAGGAGTCCTAGCGGGTTTCCCCCCAGTTGGCGCGCCCCCCTAGGGCCGGCCTCCTCCCTCTCCTCCTTTATATACGTGGGCAGGGGCACCCCAAAGGACATCAATTGTTCTTAGCCGTGTGCGGTGCCCCCTCCACTGTTTATTCCTCAGGTCATATTGTCGTAGTGCTTAGGCAAAGCCCTGCGCGATCAACTACACCATCATCGTCACCACGCCGTCGTGTTGCCGGAACTCTTCCCCGACACTCTGCTGGATCAAGAGTTCGAGGGACGTCATCGAGCTGAACGTGTGCAGAACTCAGAGGTGTTGTACGTTCGGTGCTTAATCGGTTGAATCACGAAGACGTTCGACTACATCAACCGCGTTATCTAATGCTTCCGCTTTCGGTCTATGAGGGTACGAGGACACACTCTTCCCGTCTCATTGCTATACTTCTCCTAGATAGATCTTGCATGAGCGTAGGAATTTTTTTGAAATTGCATGATACGCTCCCAACACCTTTGGTGTCCACTCGCAGACGGCAAAGAACTTACTAATGGCAAACTATGTCTTTGCCATCAGCTAGTTCGTTGTCGTCTGCGAGCCGACGACAAAGAGGGTCTTTGCTAGCAGATGACAATGAACTGGCTGATGGCAAATTTCCTGATTCCGGTCGTGAATCGGTGTCCGCAAGTGTTCCGGGGGTACCGGGTGATGACCAGCATGACCGAAAGATATTTAGGGGGGGGGCGACAAGTGTTGGGGGGCCATGGGCCAACGGGAAGGGGCACACCAGCCCTCTAAGGAGCTGTGGGCACCCCCTCACCCCATCCTATGATACCAGAGGAGGAGGGGCGCCCCCTAAGGCTGCCCACCCCTTTGCCTTGGGGGCCAAGTCTCCTAGGGGAGGCGCCCAAACCCATCTAGGGTTTCCCATGTGGTGGCCGTCGCCCCCTAAAGGGAAACCCTAGGGCTCCCCACCCCTCCTGCCTTCCCCCTATATATAGATGAGGAGTAGGAGGGCAGTCGCTCCCCTTGAGCACCAATCTACTGCACGGCGCTGCCCTTCCTCTCCCTCATAGTTCCTCTCCTTCTCCCCTTGGCTTGGCGAAGCCCTGCTGAGATTGCTCCACCACCACCGTCACCACGCCGTCGTGCTACCGGAGGACTCGAGCTACTACTTCACCCTCGCTCGCTGGATCGTCAAGCCGTACGTGTGTTGAACGCGGAGGTGTCGTCCGTTCGGCACTTGTATCGGAGTTGGTGGGACGGATCATGATTCGATCGCGATGACGTTCGACTACATCAACAACGTTTCTGAATGCTTACACTTAGCGATCTATAAGGGTATGTAGATCCAATCTATCCTCTCGTAGATGGTCATCTCCTAGATTGATCTTGGTGAGCGTAGGAAATTTTTTGTTTCCCATGCAACGTTACCCAACAGTACATGTGACAGTTCAGGTCTCAGGACATAGAACGTATGTTGTACTAGAGACTCACACATGACGTATCGTTGCGTGTCATAGTCGGGTTTGTCCGACTCGGAACTTATCTGAACTCGGATCCGACTAAGTCGAATCCGACCAAATCCTTCCGAATACATATTATCCAACTAGCATCTAATTGTTTTTTTATCATTTACATCATTTTCATTTTGGTTCAACACATGTAAGTTATTTTTGTACATGATCAACATTTTTTTTCTTTGGTGGGTTTAGTTTTCTTTTTCCGTGAGTTTGCCAAGTTCGTTGGTTCTCGCTTGGGTTTTTGTTTTTTCTATTTGCATTATTTGTCCATGGTTTCTTTTATGTTTTCTTTGTTTTTTTCACCGGGTTTCTTTTCCTGTGTGTCAAATTTCCCCTATTTTTTCGTTTTTCTTCATTTTTATATGTTTATTTCTATGTATTTATTGGTTTTTTTGCCTTGGTTTTTTTTCTTTTCTCGGTATTTTTATTTTTTTAGGTTTCATAGCTTTCATATGTGTTTGTTTGCTTCTTTTCCGGTTTTCTCTATTTTCTTTTTTTGAATTGTTTTCTTTGGGATTTTCACCTTCTATGTTTTCTTTTTCTTTTTGGTATTTGTTGTGTTTTCTTCATTTTCATTTTTTTATCCATTTCATCATTTTCATTTTGGCTCAACACATGTAAGTCTCTTTTTGTACACGATCAACATTTTTAATACATCTGAAATATTTTTAAAAAAATACGGTTAACATTTTTAAAATATGCTATTAACAATTGTTAAGAACTTTATATTTTTTATGTTTACATTATCCCATACATATTGTAGATTTTGGTATGTATCCATCATATCTTAATAATACATGTTAAATAATATTCTATAAAACTTTACCTTTCATGAACATACGGTCAAAAACTTCTCGATACACATTTTTACATTTTCCAAATGCTTGATTACCATTTTCAAATATAAGCCTAATTGTTTTTAATACATGGTCAACATTTTTTATATGCACATTTTAACGTTTTTCAAATGCTCGATTAACATTTTTTTAAATACAATTTTCACACTTTGAATATGTTTGATTAATAATTTTGAAATACTTGTTTAACATTTTTGAAATGCTTGATTAATAACTACATGAGTATCTTTTTCTCACACATTGTATTTTTTCGTATATATGTGAAACTTTTTTCCTCTATACAGACTTAAAACTATTCTAACGCTTGGATAACATTCTTTTTCAATTTTTTATGTAAAGTGTTATGAGTAATATATTTTATGTAGCATATTTAGAGGTATAAACATGAAAGAAAACAGAATGTGGCCTCAATGCACTTAAGCCGGTCCATCTCGCTGCTCTTGACGCCAGGGTTCCCATTGTTTCGCCATAAGGGATACAAAGGGGCGTCCCGTATGCGCCGCGTAGGGTAACATATCTCTCCTATTATGAGATGTAGCTCTGCCTCGGCTCACCTCTACCGCCAAATGTATGGACAAGCCCATTTACCGAGTTTTGCTCGCTCACTCATTTATTCGCACACTCGATTTTCCCCGGTTTCGTTGTATGGGTTTGCTCGTTTTATATTGATTTTGTTTTTTCTTCATTATTTACAATTTCCTTTTCCTTTTTATTTTTTCATTTATTTTTTGTTTCTTTTGAGTTGTCGTCGGTTTTCTTGGTTTTTATAGCATTTCACAATTTTGCATCGTTTTCTTTGTATATTTTTTATTTTTATTAGTTTATTTGTTTTTTCTTGGTCTTCTTATATTTTTGTTGAGTTTTACTATTTTTTTCACTGTTTTGCATCAGTTTATGTGATATTTCCGGTTTTTCTTTGGTTCATTTGCTTCTTTTTTTCTAGTTTCCATCGGCTTTGTTTGGGTTTTTGAGCACATATCCATATTTTTTGGATACATTATCAAATTTTGGTATATGATAGAAATGTTTTAACACAAATTTAACATTTTCTATATATATACATACATAGGTTTTGATGTCTAAATATGTTCTTTCTTACGAGTTTGATATTTCTAAATACCCGATTAACATTTTTTTTCCAAATATAAGTTTTAATGTCTGTCTTATTTCATAAGAAAAAAATTCCAACAAAATATTATATGAATTTTGATGTCTAAGTATATATTTTTTGTTTTCTCAGAGTTTTCTTTTCCATATTTTCAACATATGTCTACTTTTTCAGAATACATTCTATATTTTTAGTTTTAACCTGAAACAATTGTGGCACACGTTAAACATTCTTCAATAAATGAATGTACAGTTTTTCAAATATGCAGAACACCTTTTAAAATACATGTTTAACCAAATTTCAAATACACATTGAACTTTGTTAATGTCTTAAAAAAATTATTAGACTACGTGCAGATTTTTATATTGTATAAACATTTTTTAACAGTGTCATGACCATATCTTTGAAATAAAATAATTATCCTTAAAATGACGAATATATTTTCTGAATGGTATGAAACATTTCATTTTACGAAAACATGACTTTTACATTGTATATTTTTTTTAGAAAATAACATTTTTTAAATGCATAAACATTTATGAATTGGCACATATTTTAAAATGTATCTACATTTTATAGAAGTTGCTCGAGCATATTTTTACATTGAGGTAACACCTTTTTGGGAACGTGTCGTGAACTTATTTAAAACTTAAAGATTTTTTTCATTTTTGAAATAAGAACAAATGTGTAGTAATAAAATATAGGAAAGAACGTGCACTACAGAGCCAGTGCCCCTCCCGCGCACTGGGCCAGCCAAATTAGGCCATGGTATAGACGATGCTGCGCTAAGTATGTCTGTCTATAAGCGATATATGAGAGCAACTAGCTGAGGAATACTCGTTGCAAGGCTTTCGCAAGGGTCACTTTTCATGCACTCTGCAACTGCCACGTGTCGTGTGCTGGACGGTATTTCATTTTTTTTAGTATGCATTTTTGGGTTTTAGATGACTTTTTTTGAATATATTTTTTGGCTTTTCGTTTTGGCCGGATTTTTCCTAGGTTTTCAGACAAAAACAGTGTGCAAAAAAAGCTTTCTTTTTTATTTCTCTCACGGGAGTCGCGGATTTGCTTTTCGTTGGGGCATAAATTTGCTCCCGCGAGAGGCACATATTTACTTGTAGTGGTAACATAGATTTGCTTCCGTGTTTTCTTATTCTTCAACAAGAGGCTCACTTTTACTTCACGTAGAGACACAAATTTGCTTCCGCGAGAAGCACAATTGTCCCTCTCTTAAAAGAAAAAAAAAGTGTGTTCCTTGTTTATTTTTCTTTCACGAGAGGCACACCTGTGCCTCTCTTAAAAAGATGTTTTTCCTTTTTTCTTCCGCGAGAAGGACAAATTTATTTCTCGTGGAAGCACAAATTTACTTCCATGAGAGGCATAATTGTGCCTCTTAATAAAAGAAGATAAAGGTGCATTTTTTTTCTTCCGCGAGAGGCGCATATTTTTTCGCGAGAGGAAAAACCATGCCTCTTAGGAAAAGGAAAATAAAGAGATACAATATTTGTTCTTTTAAGAGAGGCATAGTTGTTCCTCTCGTGGGAGCAAAAAAATTCGTCTGTTTTTTTCTTCAAAAATGGTTCGTCGAAACCTATCAGCATGGGAACTAATTTCAAAAATCTTGACATGAGTAATCCAATGGTGAAAATGGTTCAAGATTTAGACGCACAGTTTAAGAGACATAAAGTTTCTTGAATAAACAAATGTAAGAGTACCTCTTAATAGTGATTTCGGCGACACATAGCCATGGGAGCCTATTTATCGCATACCGTGATAGACACCGACGAAACACACACCATACGTCAGCCTACACTTGGTCCATGTGCTGGCCCATTACGGGGTTTTCTCTGTCCTTTTCCAGCGGTTTTCACTTTTTCCTGCGTTTATTTCTTCAGTTTTTTATTTTCTTTCCTGTTTTTTTATTTTTTATTTCGTGTATATTAAATTTTTTTGTGTAGGTATATTTTTTATTTTTCTATCTTCATTTCTTCTTTTCCCTTTTCTCCATTTGGAAATTCGGAACTATTTTGACATTCGAGAAATTTTTTAATTTGGGAAAAGTTTTTAAATTATCATTCTTTTTGTGGAAATTAATGATCTCTTTTACAATTAATTTACATTTTTTGAACTGACAAAAATTATCATTTTTTTGGGGACAATGTATAAATTTTTTGAATCAATATTAATAGAAAAATCAGGGAACTTTTTTGAGATTTGGGAACAGTTTATAATTTCAAGAATATTTTTTGAATCGTCAAACTTATTTTCCATTTCGCGAACTCTTTTGAATTCATGAACACTTTTTGGATACGTGGAGAATTATGGAAGTCCGAACGTATTTTTCCAATTCATGAACTTTTTTTTAAATTGGGGAATGACTTTTAAATTACGTATATTTTAAAATTCTTAAAATTCTTTTCTCATTTGATATTCATGAACGGTTCTTGAAGTAATGAGACAAAAAAGAAAAAGAAAAAGGAAAAAAAATAGGAGCGCCAAATGCCAGTTTCTTTGAGAAACGGCCGAAAATGCCAGCTAGGAGTGGACCAACGTGCAACCCTCAATCCCTCGCATGCCCTTTTGAGTCGGCCCATTTCCAGGTGGACACCTCTATTTTTTTGTTTCCTTTTGTTTTTGTTTTGTTTTCCAGTTTTTTATTTAAAAATTCATGATTATACTAAATAAATAAATAAATAAATAATGTTCATTTTTTTCCGTTCAAATAAATAATGTTCATGATACCTGCATGTTCGCCCTGTCCGCGGACGGATACCGTACCTAGTTTGGACGGATACGGTGACAATATGAGTCCTGCGCGTGCCACGCCCTTTTTTCGCGTCGGTGGAGGTGGCGGAGTGAAGAACAATTAAGCTGTTGCCGATGGCACCTGACTTGGTCCGCGCAGAAGCTGCCGTTTCGTATGCACAGAGCTACATGGTGACCGGCAGATAAGCTGTTACCTATTTTTTTTAAGTACACATAGCCGTATCATAGCTTTATTAAAGGCAGAATTGTAAGTACAAGATGACTCTCACTCACTGCGAACAACAAAATAATAACACAAACACCACACACACACACCAATGACCATACAACACTACAAAGCTCAAACGTCTGCCGTAACATATAACAACACCGTGCCTTGACCCACACCGACACCTCTGAAGACAAACTGCTCTCACTGAATTTCGCTTGTCGACGCGCCATCTACTTTGAATGCCGAAAAGGAGATGGCAGGTAAATGGAAGGACTTGCTCTGATCCAGGAAGACACCGTCTTGGATGCACCGGCAATGGCTGTGCATACTCCCGTCGGGAATCATAATAGGACCACGGTAAACACCGGAGAAGGGCAACGAGGAACAAAGCCGTGTCCCCAAACACGATGCTCCCAACAAAGGAGCGACGCCGAGTATGCTATCACCATGCCAATCCGACTGAAAAAGGCTTTCGGCCAGAGACAACAACCAACTCCACACGAGCGAGCGAAATGCCGAAATCATCTCGGCGACAGACCGCACGACAAGGATAAACACCGCCCACCAAACACCTACAACCTGGCCGAGGAACCGCAGATAAACTGTTATCTTCAGGGGTATAATCGGACCACGAAATACATGCGTGTTCAACGGTATTAAAACGTGTGTTGTGCGTCCGCAATGTCTCCACCGTGTCATGTGCTGCTGCTGACGTGAACCACCTCATGCACCAAAGCTTAGGGCATGTACAATGGTTCTAGCTTAAGGATGCCACGTAAGATAAATGATGAGGTGGAGGAGAGAGAAATCATAAGAGAAGGCTTGTCTTAGCTTATTTAAGCAAAGGCAAGAGATGATAACTTAGCACAATTTGTCTCACCATGTTTTTAGGAATAACTAATTATTGAAGATAAGGCTAAGAGATGATCCATTAGACTTGTTTTTTTGTCATCTCTAATTTACATGCAAAACTTAATATAAGACTATCTTAGCAATCATTGTACATGCCCTTAGAGAGCGCACCACTCTTGCTAAGCAAACAGAGAGACAAGAAACCGCTTTGCGCACATCCATCCACACAGCACACGAACGACACGATCGCGCGCGCCTGGAAGCCACTCCTGGGCCGAGATCGGGACGCGCAACATCGATCGACGTACGTGGAACATGCAGGGACATATTCCGGTGCTCCGTCGCTCTCTCTCAGGCATGCCGCATGCGGCCTCGCCCCCGGCTTTCCCCATCTCCCTCCCTTTCGCCGGAAGACCCAGTTCCTGGCAGCACACAGCTTACGCATCACATCACCAACCAAGGCCACCACCATCCCGATAGTCGAGAGTGGCCAGGCCAGGCTAGGCTTCAACCCCGCGCATCCATCACGTCGAAATCGTGCGGCGAATCGAGAGCACACCGACGACGAGGCGGAATGGCGCCGCGATGTCTATCCATCACTACACCACTGCTGAGTATTGACCTAGGAATAGCCGTACGTGGGCTGAGCGGGACAGACTGACAGGCGAATGTGTATGGCGTGATCATATTATTCTCCGTGTAGTGTAGTGCTCGTCGAGCCGCCGCATCGCAGTCGAAGCTTTCGCCGGATCGTCGTGAGGGCGACGCCTCTTCGATTTGTCAAAGATCGGGCACTACCAGCGGCCGGCCGGCTCTTTCGCCGTGCGCAAGAAACCAAACCACTGGATTTCTCCTCAAGTAAGTACTACATCTTTAATGTCCAAAAACGTCTTATATTATGAAACAGAAGGAGTAGTATTTTGCTTGGCAGTAGCCACCCTGAGCGATTGAGCACCGTGTGGCGAATCGTTTCGCTAATTTATGTGTCTTTTCTGCCAAAGCGTCAAGCAAGCATAGTTAGCACCGTTCGTGAAATGCACTACTATCTGAAAAGACAGAGATCGTTGTATACGGACACTTTATTTTGGTTTGAGAAGACAGGTGGAGAGACATGGACCTCATGAATAATATGCTCAACTATATCAGACATATATACCTCCTCTGATCTTTTTTTCTTTCTTTCTTTCTTATGGAGAGGACTTGTGGTTCTTGAATCGTGTCCTGCTTAGCAAAATTATTTATCTTTTGTTCTCTTCCTGGTAGGGTCTCATCCCGGTCCCTGGGATAGTGATGCGAGAAAACTATCAAATCACGCTTAATGAACTTTTGGATAATCTCAAGGGCCAGACGAATCCACAGATTTAACCAGTGGTATGCCGTATACGCCTGGGTTATTCTTTCTTCCGGAATGGTTATGCTTAATTTCGTTTTATTTGCAAAGGTCAAACTAATTCAATACTTAACTGTTAATAAAGTTAGCATCATATCTAGAGATTGGGCGATGGCTAACATACGCGGCCTGTGGATTTGGCTAGCTGGGCAACACACATTGGACGCGTAAAAGAAATGTTGTCCCCACATATTAGCTTTCCAAAATCTAGTGCAATGTGGTAGTAAGAAAATTAATGTGTAGTGCAACATGTCACCCCTTTACAGATACATAGTGCAAAGTGGAATCATTTTATGCTTAAATAGATAAGCGACCTCATCCTCTTCTATTTGTCCGTTCTTCCTGGAGAGGGCTCTCCAATCTTGAACCATGTCATGGTTAGAAACATTATTTATCTTTAATTCTGTTCCTTTTAGGATGTCATTTCATTCCCTGGTAAAGTGACGGGGAATGTCACAAATCATGTCCAGTTAACTTTTGGATTATCTCAAGAGCCGACGAACCCACAGATTAGCCAGTGGTACGAATGTGGGTTATTCTTTCTTCCAGAATGGTTAGGTTTAACTTTTTCTTTCAAAGAGTCAAACTAATTTCTTTCAATCATAAGTAACTAGTTTTCGAAAGACGCCCAAAAGGCATCTTATATCTGATAAATATTAAAAAAAATCAGTACAATGTACAAACAATTGAATACAAAAAAATCAGTGAAAAATAAAATTACATTGAAAATCATACTCCCTCCATTCGAATTTAGAGTGTGCATAGATCCTAGCATCGATACCAATGCATGAGCTGCCTGTTGTACTATGGACCAAAATACGGCTGCATGCAGGTTTGTCTCATTCCCATGTGCATGTGCTACTCTAACACCCATCTTTTCAGCTAAGGGTAATGGTTGTCTAAAACTATATGCACGCACTACATTGTGGAATTTGGCTCAAAAACTAATACACACTATAAAATGGAAATGAGGGAATACTGGCCTTCTTCTTCCTTCGATTGTACTTGACCGTCAGACAATGAAAATTTCGCTGAACCAACGGTAAGAGAAGGGGACACCAGCAAACGCCTTCGCCATACCATGTTTTGAAGACCTCAATAGTCACTAGCTTCATGAGACAAAATCTAGAAATCGTTGAAGTAGCATCAGTTAGAACATCACCCCCACATAGTGCATGCTTGCAATCCATTACCATCAGTTAAGAGGGATGGACAAATCAAACCATGTTGCAAAATAACATGGAAGAAGAGGTCGTAGCCGCCGCACTAATAGTTAGGCAGTAGCCTACTTTGAAAGACACATCGGTTACCAAGATCTGAAGGGAGCCAACATATTTTGAGATACATACTGAGTTCATATTCCGGTCAACTCATCCAAAAGTCTGAATTATTGGAGAGGGTTGGACATGATACTCCAACACTCTCCCTCATGTCTATGCTCCTTTGGATTTTATGATGTGGGTAACGAAAGCGGGCACATGCTGTAATTATTTATTGCGTTTACTGGGTTTTGAACCCTAAACCTCTTGGTTGAAAATTTATGCATCTACCCAGTTCACCCATTAGTCCAAACTGATGAAGAGAGGTGAGCAATATATTTCAACACCCCCTCATGTCTATGCTTATTTAGTCCTTAGATGTGGGATATATGTAGGCTGCAGAATCATTTTTAATACTGTGTTGCCAGAGTCTTGAACTCAAGACCTCATGGCTCTGATATCATATTGAATTTATACTCCGGCCAACTCATCCAAAAGTCCAAAGTATGTGAGAGGGTCGGACATTATACTCCAACAATATAAACTCTTACATGCCCTTTGTTAGCGACGGATCGACCATCGCCGAGGTAGGAACACGTCGTCGTCGTCGCCACCTCGTCAATTTTGCGAGGGAAACAAAAAACTAAGGGTAGAAATTAGACAGATGAGTCCTCACTCATCTTGTTTACGACAAAGCCTATGGACGATAGATGGGAGCAGGACAAAGGCGGCGGTCACGGCGTGTAGGAAAGTTTTGGCCGGCCCTGTGGTTGGACCGGTCCCTTCCCCACCGGTGGTGGCCAGGCAGAGCGCGCGTGTGAGTCGGTCGCGGACTCCCCCACGCGGTCGGGTTCCGTCCATCCTAGAGAAGGCGGCCTTGTGCACAGCTGCTCGGCGCCTCACTCCAAGTATGGTATCATCCTCCCTAGTCCATCTTGCTATGGTTCCCGTTTCGTAGTGCGTGGTTTCGTTCCCCTTGCACACCTTGGTGAGTTGGCCTCGGATTGCGACATAGTGTTTCGAGGAGAGAAGTGCCCTCGTTTGGAGAAGATTTCCACCATCTGTGCCAAGGAGCGGCTTGATGGGGCACTAGCGGAGGCCCGTGCTCGAGCGGAGCATGCAACTACCACCGCCCCAGTCGCCGCCATCCATGGGCATAGGGAGCCTTGGGGTGTATAGGGGCCGGCCCAGCCACTGATACGTGTCCAACGTATCTATAATTTTTGATCGTTCCATGCTATTATATATATTCTGTTTTGGATGTTTAATGGGCTTTATTATACACTTTTATATTATTTTTGGGACTAACCTACTAACCCAAGGCTCAGTGCAGATTGCTGTTTTTTTTGCCTATTTCATTGTTTCGCAGAAAAGGAATATCAAACGGAGTCCAAACGGAATAAACCTTCGGGAGAGTTATTTTTGGAACCGTATCTACCCAGAAGACTTGGAGTACACGCGAGGGAACGAGAAAGGCGGCCACGAGGGTCCAGGGCGCGGCCAGGGGGGCCAGGCGCGCCCCCACCATCATGGGCCCTCTCTAGCTCCCCCGATGCCCTCCTTCCTCCTATATATATCCATGTACCCTGAAAACTGTTGGGGAGCGTAGTATTTCAAAAAAAATCCCTACGCACACGCAAGATCATGGTGATTTATAGCAACGAGAGGGGAGAGTGTCGTCCACGTACCCTCGTAGATCGTAAGCGGAAGCGTTATGACAACGCGGTTCATGTAGTCGTACGTCTTCACGATCGATCGATCCTAGTACCGAACGTACGGCACCTCCGCGGTCTGCACACGTTCTGCTCGGTGACGTCCCATGAACTCACGATCCAGTACAGCTTTGAGGGAGAGTTCCGTCAGCACGACGGCGTGATGACGGTGATGATGAAGTTACCGTCACAGGGCTTCGCCTAAGCACTGCAATGATATGACCGAGGTGTGTTTCTGTGGAGGGGGGCACTGCACACGGCTAAAAGATCAATGATCAACTTGTGTGTCCATGGGGTGCTCCCCACCCCCGTATATAAAGGAGTGGAGGAGGGGGAGAGGCCGACCCCCTATGGCGCGCCTACGAGGAGTCCTACTCCCACCGGGAGTAGGATTCCCCCCCCCCCTTCCCTAGTTGGACTAGGAGAGAAGGAAGGAGAGGGAGAGAGGAAGGAAAGGGGGGGCGCCGCCCCTCCCCTCCTAGTCCAATTCGGACTAGAGGGAGAGGGGGGGGCGCGGCCTGCCCTGGCCTCCTATCTCTCTCCCACTTTGGCCCAATAAGGCCCATATAATTACCGGGGGGTTCCGGTAACCTCCCGGTACTCCGGTAAAATCCCGATTTCAGCCGGAACCATTCCCATGTCCAAATATAGGCTTCCAATATATCGATATTTATGTCTCGGACATTCCGATACTCCTCGTCATGTCCATGATCATATCTGGGACACCGAACTACCTTCGGTACATCAAAACTCATAAGCTCATAATACCGATCGTCATCAAACGTTAAGCGTGCGGACCCTACAGGTTTGAGAACTATGTAGAAATGACCGAGACTTAATAACCAACAGTGGAACCTGGATGCTCATATTGGTTCCTACATATTCTACGAAGATCTTATCGGTCAAAACCGCATAACAATATACGTTGTTCCGTTTGTCATCAGTATGTTACTTGCCCGAGATTCGATCGTCGGTATCTCAATACCTAGTTCAATCTCGTTATCGGCAAGTCTCTTTACTCGTTCCATAATGAATCATCTTGTGACTAACTCATTGTCATTTGCTTGCAAGGGTTATAGTGATGTGCATTACCGAGAGGGCCTAGAGATACCTCTCCGACACTCGAAGTGACAAATCATATTTTTGATCTATGCCAACACCACAAACACCTTCGGAGACACCTGTAGAACATCTTTATAATCACCCAGTTACGTTGTGACGTTTGATAGCACACAAGGTAATCCTCCGGTATTCGGGAGTTGCATAATCTCATAGTCATAGGAACATGCATAAGTCATGAAGAAAGCAATAGCAGTAAAACTAAACGATCAAGTGCTAAGCTAATGGAATGAGTCAAGTCAATCACATCATTCACCAATGATGTGAATCCGTTAATCAAATGAGAACTCATGTCTATGGCTAGGAAACATAACCATCTTTGATTCAACAAGCTAGTTAAGTAGGCATAATAGTGACACTTTGTTTGTCTATATATTCACACATGTATTATGTTTCCGGTTAATACAATGCTAGCATGAATAATAAACACTTATCATGATATAAGGAAATATAAATAACAACTTTATTATTGCCTCTAGGGCATATTTCCTTCAGTCTCGCACTTGCACTAGAGTCAATAATCTAGATTACACAGTAATGATTCTAACACCCATGGAGTCTTGGTGTTGATCATGTTTTGCTCGTGAGAGAGGCTTAGTCAACGGGTCTGCAACATTCAGATCCGTATGTATCTTGCAAATCTCTATGTCTCCCTCCTTGACTTGATCGCGGATGGAATTGAAGCGTCTCTTGATGTGCTTGGTTCTCTTGTGAAATCTGGATTCCTTTGCCAAGGCAATTGCACCTGTATTGTCACAAAAGATTTTCATTGGACCCGATGCACTAGGTATTACACCTAGATCGGATATGAACTCCTTCATCCGGACTCCTTCATTTGCTGCTTCCGAAGCAGCCATGTATTCCGCTTCACATGTAGATCCCGCCATGACGCTTTGCTTAGAACTGCACCAACTGACAGCTCCACCGTTCAATAAAAATACGTATCCGGTTTGTGACTTAGAGTCATCCGGATCAGTGTCAAAGCTTACATCGACGTAACATTTACGACGAGATCTTTGTCACCTCCATAAACGAGAAACATATCCTTAGTCCTTTTCAGGTATTTCAGGATGTTCTTGACCGCTGTCCAGTGATCCACTCCTGGATTACTTTGGTACCTCCCTGCTAAACTAATAGCAAGGCACACATCAGGTCTGGTACACAACATTGCATACATGATAGAGCATATGGCTGAAGCATAGGGAACACCTTTCATTTTCTCTCTATCTTCTGTAGTGGTCGGGCATTGAGTCTTACTCAACTTCACACCTTGTCACACAAGCAAGAACCCTTTCTTTGACTGATTCATTTTGAACTTCTTCAAAACTTTATCGAGGTATGTGCTTTGTGAAAGTCCAATTAAGCGTCTTGATCTACCTCTATAGATCTTGATGCCTAATATATAAGCAGCTTCACCGAGGTCTTTCATTGAAAAAAATTCTTATTCAAGTATCCCTTTATGCCATCCATATATTCTAGATTATTTCCAATCAATACTATGTCATCCACATATAATATCGGAAATGCTACAGAGCTCCCACTCACTTTCTTGTAAATACAGACTTCTCCAAAAGTCTATATAAAACCATATGCTTTGATCACCTCATCAAAGCGTATATTCCAACTCCGAGATGCTTGCACCAGTCCATAGATGGATCGCTGGAGCTTGCACACTTTGTTAGCACCTTTAGGATCGACAAAACCTTCTGGTTACATCATATACAACTCCTCTTTGAGATATCCATTCAGGAATGCAGTTTTGACATCCATTTGCCAGATTTCCTAATCATAAAATGCGGTAATTGCTAACATGATTCGGACAGACTTAAGCATTGCTACGGGTGAGAAAGTCTCATCGTAGTCAACTCCTTGAACTTGTCGAAAACCTTTCGCAACAAGTCGAGCTTTGTAAACAGTAACATTACCGTCAGCGTCGGTCTTCCTCTTGAAGATCCATTTATTTTCGATGGCTTGCCGATCATCGGGCAAGTCAACCCAAGTCCACACTTTGTTCTCATACATGCTTCCCATCTCAGATTTCATGGCCTCAAGCCATTTTGCGGAATCCGGGCTCATCATCGCTTCCTCATAGTTTGTAGGTTCATCATGGTCTAGTAAAATGACTTCCAGAACTGGGTTGCCATACCACACTGGTGCGGAACGTACTCTGGTTGATCTACGAAGTTCAGCAGTAGCTTGATCCGAAGTTTCATGATCATCATCATTTGCTTCCTCACTAATTGGTGTCGGAATCACTGGAACTAGTTTCTGTGATGTACTACTTTCCAATTCGGGAGAAGGTACAATTACCTCATCAGGTTCCACTTTCCTCCCACTCACTTCATTCGAGAGAAACTCCTTCTCTAGAAAGGATCCATTCTTAGCAATGAATATCTTGCCTTCGGATCTGTGATAGAAGGTGTACCCAACAGTCTCCTTTGGGTATCCTATGAAGACACATTTCTCCGACTTGGGTTCAAGCTTATCAGGTTGAAGCTTTTTCACATAAGCATCGCAGCCCCAAACTTTAAGAAACGACAACTTTGGTTTCTTGCCAGACCACAGTTCAAAAGGCTTCGTCTCAACGGATTTAGATGGTGCCCTATTTAACATGAATGCAGCTGTCTCTAAAGCATAACCCCAAAACGATAGTGGTAAATCGGTAAGAGACATCATAGACCGCACCATATCTAATAAAGTACGGTTACGATGTTCGGACACACCATTATGCTGTGGAGTTTCAGGTGGCGTGAGTTGTGAAACTATTCCACATTGTTTCAAATGAAGACCAAACTCGTAACTTAAATATTCACCTCCACGATCAGATCGTAGAAACTTTATTTTCTTGTTACGATGATTCTCTACTTCACTCTGAAATTCTTTGAGCTTTTCAAATGTTTCAGACTTGTGTTTCATCAAGTAGATATACTCATATCTGCTCAAATCATCAGTGAAGGTCAGAAAATAACGATACCCGCCGCGAGCCTCAACACTCATCGGTCCACATACATCAGTATATATGATTTCCAACAAATCTATTGCTCGCTCCATTGTTCCAGAGAACGGAGTTTTAGTCATCTTGCCCATGAGGCATGGTTCGCAAGCACCAAGTGATGCATAATCAAGTGATTCCAAAAGTCCGTCACTATGGAGTTTCTTCATGTGCTTTACACCAATATGTCCTAAACGGCAGTGCCACAAATAAGTTGCACTATCATTATTAACCTTGCATCTTATGGCTTCAATATTATGAATATGTGTATCACTACGATCGAGATCCAACAAGAATAGACCACTCTTCAAGGGTGCATGACCATAAAAGATATTATTCATATAAATAGAACAATAATTATTCTCAGATTTAAATGAATAACCGTCTCGCAATAAACAAGATCCATATATAATGTTTATGCTTAACGCTGGCACCAAATAACAATTATTCAGGTCTAAAACTAATCCCGAAGGTAGATGTAGAGGTAGCGTGCCGACGGTGATCACATCGACTTTGGAACCATTTCCCACGCGCATCGTCACCTCGTCCTTAGCCAATCTTCGTTCAATCCGTAGCCCCTGTTTCGAGTTACAAATATTAGCAACCGAACCGGTATCAAATACCCAGGTGCTACTACGAGCATTAGTAAGGTACACATCAATAACATTGTAAGTGCATCTAGTGCCACCCCTAGTGGTTTTGGAGTATTGACGACAAACCTGGTTGAGGGACTAATGTGTTTGTGAGAATTGAAGGATAACACAGGTAGTAGTCCCTCATTGATTCGGTTAACCTACCGGAGATGACCCCTAAAAAAGTATGAAGATATTGATATCAGTGGTGGTATATGAAGATAATCATATTGAAGACTATGACTTGAGAAGACATTGTGTGAAGATTGTGGTGAGCGAAGACATAAATGTTTCGCTGTTTCCTTTTCTTCTTTGTTGAGTCATAGGAACCACCGTACTGTTAAGTGGGGTCCAAGTGAACTAAGTCAAAGTGACTGAAGTGATGCTCAACCAAATCCTATGTCTTCGAGTGAAGACTATGAGAGCAAATCTTATCCAGAGGCGGATGAGTCAGCTTTACTTGGAGCTCAAGTAAAGTTGTCGTGTGTGTTTGAAATCTGACCGTTGGAACACGTGTCAGTTCCTTAGTGACCCAGGGTCACTTCGGACAAATCAGGTCGGGTTGCCCAGTGGCTATAAATAGCCCACCCCCTTCACCATAAATTGGTGGCTGCTCAGAGTTATTACACGACTTTTGTCGTTTGAGAGCAACCCACCTCCGAAGCATTTGAGAGAGAAATCCTTGCGAGGACAAAGCCCAAACACCCAGAGCCAAAGAGTGTTAGGCATCACTGAAGTCTTTCTGTCTGTGTGACCTGAAGACTTATTACACTTGAGGACTGTGTTTCCTCCAGCCGGTTAGGCGTCGCGTTCTGAGCATCCAAGAGTCATTGTGGATTGCCGGTGAACGAAGTCTGTGAAGGTTTGGAAGTCTACCTTGAAGACTTACCAGAGTGATTGGACGAGGACTAGGTGTCCTTAGCTCAAGGGGAACAAGGTGAAGACGCGGTCTTCTGAGTTAAATCTCAGCCTCCCTAACCAGACGTACAGTTGTCACATCAACTGGAACTGGTCTAACAAATCACTGTCTTCCCCGAGCTACTGGTTCTATCCTTTCCTTCCCTTTACTTACTGCTCTATGTTGTGAAGACATTGGATGCTTGCCTTATCTGATTGTCTTCATTGAGTATCTACTTGTTGTGATTGGCTTCATTCCTTCTTCCTTTATGATCACTACTGCCTAGTTGCTATTAGTCTTCATGTTTTCACTTCATTGAATACATGACTATGGCTTATCTAGTGTAGTCCACTTTCCGCTGCATACTAATAGGCTTGATCTTATCGTTTGTCTTCGAAACTACCATGTTTTGAAGCATTTCATAAAAACCGCCTATTCACCCCCCTCTAGTCGATATACTGCACTTTCAAACATGTATATCACATATACCTTTGTTCACCTTGCCATCCTTCTTATTCGCCAAATACTTGGTGTAGTTCCGCTTCCAGTGTCCAGTCCCTTTGTAGTACAAGCACTCAGTTTCAGGCTTGGCTCCAGGCTTGGGTTTCTTCGTGGGAGTAGAAATTGTCTTGCTATTTTTATCGAAGTTCCCCTTCTTTCCCTTGCCATTTTTCTTGAAACTTGTGGTCTTGTTAACCATCAACACTTGATGTTCCTTTTTGATTTCTACCTCCGCAGCTTTGAGCATAGCGAAGAGCTCGGGAATTGTCTTCTGCATCCCTTGCATATTATAGTTCATCACGAAGCCTTTATAGCTTGGTGGCAGTGATTGAAGAACTCTATCAATTACACTATCTTCGTCAACTTTGCATCCAAGTTGAGTCATATGATTGTAGTACCCAGATATTCTGAGCAAGTGTTCACTGATAGAACTATTCTCCTCCATCTTGCAGCTATAGAACTTATTGGAAATCTCATATTTCTCAATCCGGGCATTTTCTTGAAATATTAACTTCAACTCCTGGAACATCTCATATGCTCCATGACGTTCAAAACGTCGTTGAAGTCCCGATTCTAAGCCGTAAAGCATGGCACACTGAACTATCGTGTAGTCATCAGACCACGTCTGTCAGACGTTCAAAGCGTCTACATTAGAGGGAGGGGGCTTGTCACGTAGCGATGCTTCAAGGACATAATTCTTTTGTGCAGCAATTAGGATAATCTTCAAGTTACGGACCCAGTCCGTGTAATTGCTACCATCATCTTTCAACTAAGCTTTCTCTATGAACGCATTAAAATTCAAGGGAACGGTAGCACGGGCCATTGATCTACAACAACATAGATATGCAAAAACTATCAGGACTAAGTTCATGATAAATTCAAGTTCAATTAATCATATTACTAAAGAACTCCCACTTAGATAGACATCCCTCTAGTCATCTAAATGATCATGTGATCCAAATCAACTAAACCATGTCCGATCATCACATGAGATGGAGTAGTCTTCAATGGTGAACATCTTATGTTGATCATATATACTATATGATTCACGCTCGACCTTTCGGTCTCCAGTGTTCCGAGGCCATGTCTGTACATGCTAGGCTCATCAAGTTTAACCCGAGTATTCTGCGTCTGCAAAACTGGCTTACACCCGCTATATGTGAACGTAGAGCTTATCACACCCGATCATCACGTGGTGTCTCGGCACGACAAACTTTCACAACGGTGCATACTCAGGGAGAACACTTGTGCCTTGAAATTTTGTAAGGGATCATCTTATAATGCTACCGTCGTTCTAAGCAAAATAAGAAGCATAATAAGATAAACATCACATGCAATCAAAATATGTGACATGATATGGCCATCATCATCTTGTGCTTTTGATCTCCATCTCCAAGGCACCGTCATGATCACAATCGTCACCGGCGTAACACCTTGATCTCCATCATAGCATTGTTCTCGCCAACTATTGCTTCCACGACTATCGCTACCGCTTAGTGATAAAGTAAAGCAATTACATGGCGACTGTATTTCATACAATAAAGCGACAACTATATGGCTCCTGCCAGTTGCCGATAAATTTACAAAACATGATCATCTCATACAATAACGTATAACTCGTCATGTCTTGACCATATCACATCACAATATGCCCTGCAAAAACAAGTTAGACGTCCTCTACTTTCTTGTTGCAAGTTTTACGTGGCTGCTACGGGCTTAGCAACAACCTTTCTTACCTACGCATACAAAAACCACAACGATTTTTCGTCAAGTATGTGTTGTTTTAACCTTCACAAGTACCGGGCGTAGCCACACTCGATTCAGCTAAAGTGAGAGAAACAGACACCTGCTAGTCACCCTTAAGCAACGAGTTCTCGTAACGGTGAAACCAGCCTCGCGTAAGCGTACGCCTAATGTCGGTCCGGGCCTCTTCATCTCACAATACTGCCGAATCAAAGTATGACATGCTGGTAAGCAGTATGACTATTATCGCCCACAACTCATTGTGTTCTACTCGTGCATATCATCTACGCATAGACCTGGCTCATGGTGCCACTGTTGGGGAGCATAGTATTTCAAAAAAAAAATCCCTACGCACACGCAAGATCATGGTGATGTATAGCAAAGAGAGGGGAGAGTGTCGTCCACGTACCCTCGTAGATCGTAAGCGAAAGTGTTATGACAACGCGATTGATGTAGCCGTACGTCTTCACGATCGACCGATCCGAGTACCAAACATACGGCACCTCCGCGATCTGCACACGTTCTGCTCGGTGACGTCCCACGAACTCACGATCCAGTAGAGCTTTGAGGGAGAGTTCCACCAGCACGACGGCATGATGACGGTGATGATGAAGTTACCGATGCAGGGCTTCACCTAAGCACTGCAACGATATGACCGAGGTGTGTTTCTGTGGAGGGGGCACCGCACACGGCTAAAAGATCAATGATCAACTTGTGTGTCCATGGGGTGCCCCCACCCCCGTATATAAAGGAGTGGAGGAGGGGGAGAGGCCGGCCCCCTATGGCGCGCCTAGGAGGAGTCCTACTCCCACCGGGAGTAGGATTCCCCCCTTCCCTAGTTGGACTAGGAGAGAAGGAAGGAGAGGGAGAGAGGAAGGAAAGGGGGGCGCCGCCCCTCCCCTCCTAGTCCAACTCGTACTAGAGGGGGAGGGGGAGCGCGGCTTGCCCTGGCCTCCTCTCTCTCTCCCACTTTGGCCCAATAAGGCCCATATAATTACCGGGGGTTTCGGTAACCTCCCGGTACTCCAGTAAAATCCCGATTTCACCCGAAACCATTCCGATGTCCAAATATAGGCTTCCAATATATCGATCTTTATGTCTCGGACATTCCAAGACTCCTCATCATGTCCATGATCATATCTGGGACTCCGAACTACCTTCGGTACATCAAAACTCATAAACTCATGATACCGATCGTCATCAAACGTTAAGCGCGCGGACCCTACGGGTTCGAGAACTATGTAGACATGACCGAGACTCATTTCCGGTCAATAACCAACAGCGGAACCTGGATGCTCATATTGGTTCCTACATATTCTACGAAGATCTTATCGGTCAAAACCGCATAACAATATACGTTGTTCCCTTTGTTATCGGTATGTTACTTGCCCGAGATTCGATCGTCGGTATCTCAATACCTAGTTCAATCCCGTTACCGGCAAGTCTCTTTAATCGTTCCGTAATGCATCATCTTGTGACTAACTCATTAGTCATTTGCTTGCAAGGCTTATAGTGATGTGCATTACCGAGAGGGCCCAGAGATACCTCTCCGACACTCGAAGTGACAAATCCTATTCTCGATCTATGCCAACACCACAAACACCTTCGGAGACACCTGTAGAGCATCTTCATAATCACCCATTTACGTTGTGACGTTTGATAGCCCATAAGGTGTTCCTCCGGTATTCGGGAGTTGCATAATCTCATAGTCATAGGAACATGCATGAGTCATGAAGAAAGCAATAGCAGTAAAACTAAACAATTAAGTGCTAAGCTAACGGAATGGGTCAAGTCAATCACATCATTCACCAATGATGTGATCCCGTTAATCAAATGACAACTCATGTCTATGGCTAGGAAACATAACCATTTTTTATTCAACGAGCTAGTCAAGTAGAGGCATACTAGTGACACTTTGTTTGTCTATATATTCACACATGTATTATGTTTCCGGTTAATACAATTCTAGCATGAATAATAAACATTTATCATGATATAAGGAAATATAAATAACAACTTTATTATTGTCTCTAGGGCATATTTCCTTCAAAAACATCAAGGCAACAGAGAAAACCCTAATTCCACCACCGCAACCTTCTGTTCCCGTGAGATCCCATCTTGGGGCCTATTCCGGAGCTCCGCCGGAGGGGGGATCGATCACAGAGTGTACATCAACACCATAGCCTCACTGATGAGTTGTGAGTAGTTTACCACAAACCTTCAGGTCCATAGTTATTAGCTAGATGGCTTCTTCTCTCTTTTTGGATCTCAATACAAAGTTCTCCTCGATCTATTCGATGTAATCTTTTTGCGGTGTGTTTGTCGAGATCCGATGAATTGTGGGTTTATGATCAAGATTATCTACGAACAATATTTGATACTTTTATGAAATCTTTTATGTATGATTATAATATCCTTGCAAGTCTCTTCGAATTATTGGTTTGGTTTGGCCTACTAGATCTATAGTTCTTGCAATGGGAGAAGTGCTTGGCTTTGGGTTCAATCTTGCGGTGTCCTTTCCCAGTGACAGCAGGGGCAGCAAGGCACGTATTGTATTGTTGCCATCGAGGATAAAAAGATGGGTTTTATATCATATTGCTTGAGTTTATCCCTCTACATCATGTCATCTTGCTTAAAGCGTTACTCTGTTCTTATGAACTTAATACTCTAGATGCATGCTGGATAGCGGTCGATGTGTGGAGTAATAATAGTAGATGCAGAATCGTTTCGGTCTACTTGTTATGGACGTGATGCCTATATATAATGATCATGCCTAGATATTCTCATAACTATGCGCTTTTCTATCAATTGCTCGACAGTAATTTGTTCACCCACCGTAGAACTCTGCTTTCATGAGAGAAGCCACTAGTGAAACCTATGGCCCCCGGGTCTATCTTTATCATATTACTTTCCTTCATTTTCTGCTGTCGTTGCTTATTTGCTTTATTTACTTTCTGTTCTTATACCAAAAAATACCAAAAATATTATCCTATCATATCTATGAGATCTCACTTTCGTAAGTGATCGTGAAGGGATTGACAACCCCTTATCGCGTTGGCTGCGAAGTTCTTATTTGTTTGTGTAGGTGCGAGGGACTCGCGCGTGGTCTCCTACTGGATTGATACCTTGGTTGTCAAAAACTGAGGGAAATACTTACGCTACTGTGCTGCATCACCCTTTCCTCTTCGAGGGAATACAACGCAAGCTCAAGAAGTAGCATGAAGAATTTCGGGCGCCGTTGCCGGGGAGATCTACGCTAAAGTCATATACCAAGTACCTATCACAAACCCTTATCCTTCGCACTACATTATTTGCCTCTCGTTTTCCTCTCCCCCACTTCACCCTTGCCGTTTTATTTGCCCTTCTTTTTCCGTGTGTTTACCGTTCGCTTGCCTCTTGTTTGCTTGTGTGTTGGATTGCCTGCTTGTCACTATGGCCCAAAACAATAACAAATTGTGTGACTTCTCAAATACCAACAATAATGATTTTATTAGCACGCCTATTGCTCCTATTACCGATGTTGAATCTTGTGAGATCAATGATGCCGTGTTGAATCTTGTCATGAAAGATCAATTTTCTGGCCTTCCTAGTGAAGATGCCGCTACCCATCTGAACAACTTTGTTGATTTATGTGATATGCAAAAGAAGAGGGATACGGATAATTATATTGTTAAATTTAAGCTATTTCCGTTTTCATTTAGAGATCGTGCTAAAACTTAGTTTTCCTCTTTGCCTAGAAATAATATTGATTCATGAAATAAGTGCAAAGATGCCTTTATCTCTAAGTATTTTCCTCCCGCTAAGATTATCTCTCTTAGAAACGATATTATGAATTTTAAGCAACTAGATCATGAGCATGTTGGACAAGCTTGGGAGAGAATGAAATTAATGATACGTAATTGCCCTACACATGGTTTGAACTTATCGATGATTATACAAAACTTTTATGTTGGCTTGAATTTTGCTTCTAGAAATCTTTTAGATTTGGCCGCGGGGGGCACTTTCATGGAAACCACCTTAGGAGAAGCTACCAAACTCCTAGATAATATTATGGTTAACTACTCTCAATGGCACACCGAAAGATCTACTAGTAAAAAAGTGCATGTTATTGAAGAGATTAGTGTTTTGAGTGGAAAGATGGATGAACTTATGAAATTATTTGCTACTAAGAGTGCTTCTTCTGATCCTAATGATATGCTTTTATCCACGTTGATTGAAAATAATAATGAATCTTTGGATGTGAATTTTGTTGGTAGGAATAATTTTAGTAATAATGCTTATAGAGGAAACTTTAATCCTAGGCCTTTTCCTAGTAATTCCTCTAATAATTATTAATTCCTACAATAACTCTTATGGAAATTTTGGTAAGATACACTCTGAATTTGAAACTAGTGTTAAAGAGTTTATGAATTTGCAAAAGAATTTCAATACTTTGCGTGAAGAAAAATTGCTTAAGATTGATGAGTTGGCTAGAAACGTGGATAGAATTACTCTTGATGTTGATTCTTTGAAACTTAGATCTATTCCACCTAAGCATGATATCAATGAGTCTCTCAAAGCCATGAGAATTTTCATTGATGAGTGCAAAGAAAGAACCGCTAGGATGCGTGCTAAAAAAGATTGCTTCATGAAAGAGTGCTATTCTAATTATCTTGAAAATAAAGATGAAGATCTGGAAGTTATTGATGTGTCTCCTATTAGATCCTTGTTTTCTAGTATGAATCTTGATAAAGATGGGACTAGAGATGAGTCTACTTTAGTTAAAAGGCGCCCTAATGATTCGGAGCTTTTAGATCTTGATGCTAGAATTGTTAAAAGTGGGATTGAAGAGATTAAAACTTTGCATAGTGATGAGCCCACTATTTTGGATTTCAAGGGATTCAATTATGATAATTGCTCTTTAATAGATTGTACCTTGTTGCAATTCGTACTAAATTCTCCACATGCTTATAGTCAAAATAAGGCTTTTACCAAACACGTAGTTGATGTTTTGATGCAATCTTATGAAGAAAAACTTGAACTAGAAGTTTCTATCCCTAGAAAGCTTTATGATGAGTGGGAACCTACCATTAAAATTAAAATTAAAGATCATGAATGCTTTGCTTTGTGTGATTTGGGTGCAAGTGTTTCTACAATTCCAAAAACTTTGTGTGATATGTTGATGGGCCTCGAACCCCTCGTTGGTTACCCCAAGTGGAAGGTGTAAGATGCAGTAAGTAGAAGTGTTTTCCCTTAGCAAAGATGCCAAGGATCGAATCCCCATAGACTCCTAGGTTCAACAGGTAGGTGTCAACTGCTAACGGCGCAATTAGCAATCAACGTGGACCTGCACACAGATACAAATAACTTTGCTCCCAACGAGTACAGAGAGGTTGTCAATCTCTCCGGCCTTGTAGTTCACAAAGGGTTAAAAGCAATGATAGTAGTGATAGATAGTTTTTGCAATAGTAGGTAAACAGCGGGAAAGTAAATAGTGGATGTGATCAATGATGGTAATATGGACCGGAGTCTCATGATGTTCACTAGTGATGTCTCTCTCCCAAAAGACGATAAAACAGCTATGTGAGGTAAACAAATTACAGCTGGGCAATTGACAGGACCACGAACGCAAACCAATGCTGACTACATTGCAAGAAAGGTTGAGGTTCAAAGCATGGGCGGTACGCCAAAGTAAGTAGACCGAAATCCATCAATATCTACTACTAATCATCCACCTTGAGATATCTATCCAGAACATCTCGCTGGTATTAAGTTGTGAGTCCCACCCATAGTGTAAACTCAATGCAACAGACAACTGCATTAAAAGAACTTTGCGTAAAGTAAACAATCCTTGCACCCGCGGGCACAAGCACCGTTGTTTTCCCCCTTGTGGCAACAGCACATCCCCTAGACTCATGTTTCTGTCACTCAAGCCAGTCATCGAGGGGCATGAACCCACAATCGAGCATAACGTTCCCTCTTGGAGTCACTACCTATTACTCGGCCAAAGCAATAAATAACAACGGAGAACATGCAAGAATTACTTATGAACTAAAATATAAAAGAGGTCAATCAAATATATTACTCAAGATCAATCTGAACATAATCTCATAATCCATCGGATCCCAGCAAACTCAACATAGCAATAGCATAAGGATTACATAGGTGCCTCGATCATGTAGGGCAGCTCACGAGGACTAATTAGTGAAGCACAAGAACGGGAGGAGAACATCACATAGCTACTGGTCATGGACTCATGGTCTAAAGGAGACTACTCACGAGTCATCCGGGAGGCGTCCATGGTGGTGGAGAAGCTCCCGGTGGTGATCCTCCCCTCCGGCAGGGTGCCGGGAAGAGTTCTCCTGGTGCTCCCGATCTTGGAAGCGGCGGCGGCGGCGGAACAGAGATGGGATCGCGAAAAGAAGTCCTGTTCTGAGGGTTACGGGGAACCCTTTAAATATATGCCAAAGTAGGGCACCGGGGGAGCCACGGGGGGCCCAGGCGCCCCCCCCCGGCGCGGCCCAGGGGGGGCGCGCCCACAGGGCACCTAGAGCCCCTGTGCCCCCCCCCCCCAGGCTGCCCTTCGGACGCAGTGTTGTTTCCGGTTCGCTGATTTTTTATATAATTTTTCTGGATTTTTCTGGGCAGTTCTCGAAATGTGAAAACCTGAAATACAAAAACAGCCGAAAACAGAAACTGGCACTGGGGTGCACTGGATTAGTAAGTTAGTCCAAATATGATCAAAAGTGTATGGAAGTGTATGAATATCATAGCAATATCACCCAAAAGTGGCATGGAGCAAGCAGAAATTATAGATACGTTTTGGACGTATCATATGTTAGGTTTCCATGAGCTTGATGATTGTTCTTTAAATTTCCATCTTGCGGATTCTACCGTTAAGAAACCTATGGGAAGGATTAATGATGTTCTTATTGTTGCCAATAGAAATTATGTGCCCGTAGATTTCATTGTTCTTGATATAGATTGCAATCCTTCATGTCCTATTATTCTTGGTAGACCTTTCCTTAGAACGATTGGTGCAATTATTGATATGATGGAAGGAAATATTAGATTCCAATTTCCGTTAATGAAAGGCACGGGACACTTTCATAGAAAGAAAATTAAATTACATTATGAATCTATTATGAGAGCCACTTATGGGTTGCCTACCAAAGATGGCAATACCTAAATCTATTCTTGTATCGTGCCTAGCCAGGGGCGTTAAACGATAGCGCTTGTTGGGAGGCAACCCAATTTTATTTTCTTTGTTTTTGCTTCTGTTTAGGAATAAATATTGCATCTAGCTTATGTTTGGATGTGGTTTTTTGTTTTAATTAGTGTTTGTACCAAGTAGAACCTTTGGGAAGACTTGTGTGAAGTTTATGTGATCATGCTGTAAAAAACACAAACTTTAGCGCTCACAAGATTGGCTGTAATTTTTTACTGGGGAGTGCTTTTTAGTTGATTCTTTTTGCAAATGATTAATAGACGAAGTCCTCACGTTTACCAATTTATTTCAATTTTTTGGAGTTACAGAAGTATTCGAAAGTTACAGATTACTACAGACTATTCTGTTTTTGACAGATTTTGTTTTTCGTGTGTTGTTTGCTTATTTTGATGAATCTATGAGTAGTATAGGGGGGTATGAATCATGCAGAAGTTGGAATACAGTAGGTATAACACAATATAAACAAAGAATGAGTTCATTACAGTACCTTTGAGTGGTGGTTTGTTTTCTTATACTAATGGAGCTCACGAGATTTTTGGCTAAGTTTTGTGTTGTGAAGTTTTCAAGTTTTGAGCATGGCTTTGATGGACTATGGAACAAAGAGTGGGAAGAGCCTAAGCTTGGGGGTGCCCAAGGCACCCCAAGGTAAAATTCAAGGACAACCAAAAGCCTAAGCTTGGGGATGCCCCGGGAAGGCATCCCCTCTTTCGTCTTCATCTATCGGTAACTATACTCGGGACTATATTTTTATTCACCACATGATATGTGTTTTGCTTGGAGCGTCATGTATGATTTGAGTCTTTGCTTTTTAGTTTGCCACAATCATCCTTGCTGGACACACCTTTTGAGAGAGATAAATATGATTTAGAATTTATTAGAATACTCTATGTGCTTAACTTATATCTTTTGAGCTAGATAGTTTTGCTCTAGTGCTTCACTAATATCTTTTAGAGCACGGTGGTGGTTTTATTTTGTAGAAATTGTTGATCTCTCATGCTTCACTTATATCCTTTTGAGAGTCTTTTAGAACAGCATGGTAATGTACTTTGGTTATAAAACTAGTCCTAATATGATAGGCATCCAAGATGGGCATAGTAAAAACTTTCATATAAAGTGCATTGAATATGATGAGAAGTTTGATACTTGATTATTGTTTTGAGATATGAGGATGGTGATATTAGAGTCATGCTAGTGGAGTAATTATGAATTCAAGAAATACTTGTGTTAAAGTTTGTGATTCTCGTAGCATGCACGAATGGTGAACCGCTATATGACGAAGTTGGAGCATGATTTATTTATTGAGTGCCATCCTTTGTGTGGAGGTCGGGATCGCGCGATGATTAATTCCTACCAACCCTTCCCCTAGGAGCATGCGTTGAATACTTTGTTTTGATGACTCATAGATTTTTGCAATAAGTACATGAGTTCTTTATGACTAATGTTGAGTCCATAGATTATACGCACTCTCACCCTTCCACCATTGCTAGCCTCTCTTGTACCGCACAACTTTCGTCGGTACCATACACCCACCATATACCTTCCTCAAAACAGCCACCATACCTACCTATCATGGCATTTTCTTAGCCATTCCGAGATATATTGCCATGCAACTTTCCACCGTTCCGATCATATGGCATGCTTCATCATCATTCACATAGAGTCATATTTTGTTCTTGCTTCGAGTTATAATCTTTGAGTTGTAAGTCAATAAAAGTGTGATTATCTTCATTATTAGAGCATTGTCCCATGTGAGGAAAGGTCAAATAAAAAAATATGGCCCAAAAAAAATAAAAAATAGAGAGGGGCTAATAAAAAAAAGAGAAAGCCCCTCCAAAAAAATGAGAGAACAGAGAGAAGGGACAATGCTACTATCCTTTTCCACACTTGTGCTTCAAAGTAGCACCATGATCTTCATGATAGAGCGTCTCTTGTTTTGTCACTTTCATATACTAGTGGGAATTTTCATTATAGAACTTGGCTTGTATATTCCAACGATGGGCTTCCTCAAATGCCCTAGGTCTTTATGAGCAAGCAAGTTGGATGCACACCCGCTTAGTTTCTTTTTATGAGCTTTCATACACTTATAGCTCTAGTGCATCCGTTGCATGGCAATCCCTACTCACTCACATTGATATCTATTGATGGGCATCTCCATAGCCCATTGATACGCCTAGTTGATGTGATACAATCTTCGTCCTTTTTGTCTTCTCCACAACCACCACTCTTTTCCACCTATAGTGTTATATCCATGGCTCACGCTCATGTATTGCGTGAAAGTTGAATGGTCTGAATTTTTTTGAGTATGAAACAATTGCTTGGCTGAAACCGAGGTTGTGCATGATATGAATATTTTGTGTGATGAAGAGGGAGCATAGCCACACTATATGATTTTGTAGGGATAACTTTCTTTGACCATGTTATTTTGAGAAGACATGATTGCTTTGTTAGTATGCTTGAAGTATTATTATTCTTATGTCAATATAGACTTTTGTCATGAATCTTTCGGATCTGAACATTCATGCCACAATAAAGAAATTACATTGAGAATTATGTTGGTTAGCATTCCACATCAAAAATTCTGTTTTTATCATTTACCTACTCGAGGACGAGCATGAATTAAACTTGGGGATGCTTGATACATCTCCAACGTATCTATATTTTTTATTGTTCCATGCTATTATATATTCTGTTTTGGATGTTTAATGGGCTTTATTATACACTTTTATATTATTTTTGGGACTAACCTACTAACCCAAGGCCCATTGCAGATTGCTATTTTTTTTGCCTATTTCAGTGTTTCGCAAAAAAGGAATACCAAACGGAGTCCAAACGGAATGAAACCGTTGGGAGAGTTATTTTTGGAACCGTATCTACCCAGAAGACTTGGAGTACACGCGAGGGAACGAGAGAGGCGGCCACGAGGGTCCAGGGCGCGCCCAGGGGGGCCAGGCGCGCCCCCGACCCTCGTGGCCCCCCTCTGGCTCCCCTGATGCCCTCCTTCCTCCTATATATATATATATATATATATATATATATATATATATATATATATATATATATATATATATATATATATATATATATATATATCCATGTACCCTGAAAACATCGAGGCAACAGAGAAAACCTAATTCCACCGCCGCAACCTTTTTTCCCGTGAGATCCCATCTTGGGGTCTGTTCCGAAGCTCCGCCTGAAGGAAATATGCCCTAGAGGCAATAATAAAGATGTTATTTGTATTTCCTTATATCATGATAAATGTCTTTTATTCATGCTAGAATTGTATTAACCGGAAACTTAGTACATGTGTGGATACATAGACAAAACAATATGTCCCTAGTATGCCTCTACTAGACTAGCTCATTGATCAAAGATGGCTATGTTTCCTAGCCATAGACATGAGTTGTCATTTGATCAACGGGATCACATCATTAGGAGAATGATGTGATGGACTAGACCCATCCGTTAGCATAGCACTATGATCGTTTAGTTTTACTTCTATTGCTTTCTTCATGACTTATACATGTTCCTATGACTATGAGATTATGCAACTCCCGAATACCGTAGGAACACCTTCTGTGCTATCAAACGTCACAACGTAACTGGGTGATCATAAAGATGCTCTACAGGTGTCTCCGAAAGTATTCGTGGTGTTGGCATAGATCAAGATTAGGATTTGTCACTCCGAATGTCGGAGAGGTATCTCTGGGCCCTCTCGGTAACACACATCACAATAAGCCTTGCAAGCAAAAGACTAATGAGTTAGTCACGAGATAATGTGTTATGGATCGAGTAAAGAGACTTGCCGGTAACGAGATTGAACTAGGTATAGAGATACCGACGATCGAATCTCGGGCAAGTAACATACCGATGACAAAAGGAACAACGTATGTTGTTATGCGGTTTGACCGATAAAGATCTTCGTAGAATATGTAGGAGCCAATATGAGCATCTAGGTTATGCTATTGGTTATTGACCGGAGATGAGTCTCGGTCATGTCTACATAGTTCTCGAACCCGTAGGGTCCGCACGCTTAACGTTTGATGGCGCTTGGTATTATGAGTTTATGAGTTTTGATGTACCGAAGGTAGTTCGGAGTCCCGGATGAGATCACGGACATGACGAGGAGTCTCGGAATGTCCGAGACATAAAGATTGATATATTGGACGACTATATTCGGACACCGGAAGTGTTTTGGAAAGTTTCGGAATTTACGGGAGTGCCGGGGGGGTTACCGGAACCCCCCCAGGGGGAATGGTGGGCCCTGGTGGGCCATAGGGGAGAGAGAGGGCAGCAGCCAGGAGGTGGCGCGCCCCCTCCCTAGGAGGAGTCCGAATAGGACAAGGGGAGGGGGGCGCGGCCCCTCTTTCCCTCTCCCTCTCCCCCTCTTTCCTTCCCCCTTCTTCCTTCTTTGGTAGTTCCTACTAGGAATAGGATTGCAATCCTATTCCTAGTAGGATTGCACCCTAGCCGCACCATAGGAGGGCCGGCCGGCCTCCCCCATTGCTCCTTTATATTCGGGGGCAGGGGGGCACCCAAAGACACACAAGTTGAATTGTTCTAGCCGTGTGCGGTGCCCCCTCCACAGAAACACACCTCGGTCATACTGTCGCGGTGCTTAGGCGAAGCCCTGCGCCGGTAGATACATCATATCCGTCACCACGCCGTCGTGCTGACGAAACTCTCCCGTGAAGCTCAGCTGGATCAAGAGCTCGTGGGACGTCATCAAGCTGAACGTGTGCTGAACGCGGAGGTGTCGTACGTTCGGTGCTTGATCGGTTGGATCGCGAAGAAGTTCGACTACATCAACCGCGTCACTTGACGCTTCCGCTTCCGGTCTACGAGGGTACGTAGACACACTCTTCCCTCTCGTTGCTATGCATCTGGTAGATAGATCTTGCGTGATCGTAGGAAAATTTTAAAATACTACGTTCCCCAACAGTGGCATCATGAGCCAGGTCTATGCGTAGATGATATGCACGAGTAGAACACAATGAGTTGTGGGCGATACTAGTCATACTGCTTACCAGCATGTCATACTTTGCTTCAGCGGTATTGTGAGATGAAGCGGCCCAGACCGACATTACGCGTACGCTTACGCGAGACTGGTTTCACCGTTACGAGCACTCGTTGCTTAAAGGTGACTGGCGGGTGTCTGTCTCTCTCACTTTAGCTGAATCAAGTGTGGCTACGCCCGGTCCTTGTGAAGGTTAAAACAGCACATACTTGACGAAACATCATTGTGGTTTTGTATGCGTAGGTAAGAACGGTTCTTGCTAAGCCCGTAGCAGCCACGTAAAACTTGCAACAACAAAGTAGAGGACGTCTAACTTGTTTTTGCAGGGCATGTTGTGATGTGATATGGTCAAGACATGATGAGTAATACGGTTTTGTATGAGATGATCATGTTTTGTAATGTTATCGGCAACTGGCAGGAGCCATATGGTTGTCGCTTTATTGTATGAAATGCAATCGCCATGTAATTGCTTTACTTTATCACTAAGCGGTAGCGATAGTCGTAGAAGCAATAGTTGGCGAGACGACAACGATGCTACGATGGAGATCAAGGTGTCGCGCCGGTGACGAAGGTGATCATGACGGTGCTTTGGAGATGGAGATCAAAAGCACGAGATGATGATGGCCATATCATGTCACATATTTTGATTGCATGTGATGTTTATCTTATTATGCTTCTTATTTTGCTTAGAACGACTGTAGCATTATAAGATGATCCCTTACTAAATTTCAAGGTATAAGTGTTCTCCCTAAGTATGCACCGTTGCAAAAGTTCGTCGTGCCGAGACACCACGTGATGATCGGGTGTGATAAGCTCTACGTTCAAATACAACGGGTGTAAGCCAGTTTTGCACACGCAGAATACTCAGGTTAAACTTGACGAGCCTAGCATGTGCAGATATGGCCTCGGAACACTGGAGACCGAAAGGTCGAGCGTGAATCATATAGTAGATATGATCAACATAAGATGTTCACCATTGAAACTACTCCATCTCACGTGATGATCGGACATAGTTTAGTTGATTTGGATCACGTGATCATTTAGATGACCGGAGGGATGTCTATCTAAGTGGGAGTTCTTTGATTAATATGATTAAATTGAACTTTAATTTATCATGAACTTAGTCATGATAGTTTTTGCATATCTATGTTGTTGTAGATCAATGGCCCGTGCTACCGTTCCTTTGAATTTTAATGCATTCCTAGAGAAAGCTAAGTTGAAAGATGATGGTAGCAATTACACGGACTGGGTCCGTAACTTGAGGATTATCCTCATTGCTGCACAGAAGAATTATGTCCTTGAAGCACCGCTAGGTGACAAGCCCCCTCCCGCTAATGTAGACGCTTTGAACATCTGGCAATCGCGGTCTAATGACTACACGATAGTTCAGTGTGCCATGATTTACGGCTTAGAACCGGGACTTCAACGACGTTTTGAACGTCATGGACCATATGAGATGTTCCAAGAGTTGAAGTTAATATTTCAAGCAAATGCCCGGATTGAGAAATATGAGATTTCCAATAAGTTCTATAGCTGCAAGATGGAGGAGAATAGTTCTATCAGTGAACACTTGCTCAGAATGTCTGGGTACTACAATCATATGACTCAATTTGGTTGCAAAGTTGACGAGGATAGTGTTATTGATAGAGTTCTTCAATCACTGCCACCAAGCTATAAAGGCTTCGTGATGAACTATAATATGCAAGGGATGCAAAAGACAATTCCCGAGCTCTTCGCTATGCTCAAAGCTGCGGAGGTAGAAATCAAAAAGGAGCATCAGGTGTTGATGGTTAACAAGACCACTAGTTTCAAGAAAAAGGGCAAGGGAAAGAAGGGGAACTTCAAGAAGAATAGCAAGACAGTTGTTACTCCCACGAAGAAACCCAAGTCTGGAGCCAAGCCTGAAACTGAGTGCTTCTACTGCAAGGGGACTGGACACTGGAAGCGTAACTGCCCCAAGTATTTGGCGGATAAGAAGGATGGCAAGGTGAACAAAGTTATATGTGATATACATGTTATTGTTGGGTACCTTACTAATACTCGTAGTAGTACCTGGGTATTTGATACCGGTTCGGTTGCTAATATTTGTAACTCGAAACAGGGATTACGGATTAAGCAAAGATTGGCTAAGGACGAGGTGACGATGCGTGTGGGAAATGGTTCCAAAGTCGATGTGATCGCCGTCGGCACGCTACCTCTACATCTACCTTCGGGATTAGTTTTAGACCTAAATAATTGTTATTTGGTGCCAGCGTTGAGCATGAACATTATATCTGGATCTTGTTTGTTGTGAGACGGTTATTCATTTAAATCAAAGAATAATGGTTGTTCTATTTTTATGAATAATATCTTTTATGGTCATGCACCCTTGAAGAGTGGTCTATTCTTATTGGATCTCGATTGTAGTGATACACATATTCATAATACTGAAACCAAAAGATGCAAGGTTAATAATGATAGTGCAACTTATTTGTGGCACTGCCGTTTAGGTCATATTGGTGTAAAACGCATGAAGAAACTCCATAGTGATGGACTTTTGGAATCACTTGATTATGAATCACTTGGTGCTTGCGAACCATGCCTCATGGGCAAGATGACTAAAACTCTGTTCTCCGGAACTATGGAGCGAGCAACAGATTTGTTGGAAATCATACATACTGATGTATGTGGGCCAATGAGTGTTGAAGCTCGCGGCGGGTATCGTTATTTTCTGACCTTCACTGATGATTTGAGCAGATATGGGTATATCTACTTAATGAAACACAAGTCTGAAACATTTGAAAAGTTCAAAGAATTTTAGAGTGAAGTAGAGAATCATCGTAACAAGAAAATAAAATTTCTGCGATCTGATCGTGGAGGAGAATATTTGAGTTACGAGTTTGGTCTTCATTTAAAACAATGTGGAATAGTTTCACAGCTCACGCCACCTGGAACACCACAGCGTAATGGTATGTCCGAACGTCGTAACCGTACTTTATTGGATATGGTGCGATCTATGATGTCTCTTACCGATTTACCGCTATCGTTTTGGGGTTATGCTTTCGAGATAGCTGCATTCACATTAAATAGGGCACCATCTCAATCCGTTGATACGACACCTTATGAACTATGGTTTGGCAAGAAACCAAAGTTGTCGTTTCTTAAAGTTTGGGGCTGCGATGCTTATGTGAAAAAGCTTCAACCTGATAAGCTCGAACCCAAGTCGGAGAAATGTGTCTTCATAGGATACCCAAAAGAGACTGTTGGGTACACCTTCTATCACAGATCCGAAGGCAAGGTATTCATTGCTAAGAATGGATCCTTTCTAGAGAAGGAGTTTCTCTCGAAAGAAGTGAGTGGGAGGAAAGTAGAACTTGATGAGGTAATTGTACCTTCTCCCGAATTGGAAAGTAGTACATCACAGAAAATTGTTCCAGAGATTCCTACACCAATCAGTGAGGAAGTTAATGATGATGATCATGAAACTTCGCATCAAGTTTCTGCTGAACGTCGTAGATCAACCAGAGTACGTTCCGCACCAGAGTGGTACGGCAACCCAGTTCTGGAAATCATGTTACTAGACCATGATGAACCTACGAACTATGAGGAAGCGATGATGAGCCCAGATTCCGCAAAATGGCTTGAAGCCATGAAATCTGAGATGGGATCCATGTATGAGAACAAAGTGTGGACTTTGGTTGACTTGCCCGATGATCGGCAGTCCATCGAAAATAAATGGATCTTCAAGAGGAAGACCGACACAGACGGTAATGTTACTGTTTACAAAGCTCGACTTGTTGCGAAAGGGTTTCGACAAGTTCAAGGAGTTGACTACGATGAGACTTTCTCACCTGTAGCGATGCTTAAGTCTGTCCGAATCATGTTAGCAATTGCCACATTTTATGATTATGAAATCTGGCAAATGGATGTCAAAACCGCATTCCTGAATGGATATCTCAAAGAAGAGTTGTATATGATGCAACCAGAAGGTTTTGTCGATCCAAAAGGTCCTAACAAAGTGTGCAAGCTCCAGCGATCCATCTATGGACTCGTGCAAGCATCTCGGAGTTGGCATATACGCTTTGATGAGGTGATCAAAGCATATGGTTTTATACAGACTTTTGGAGAAGCCTGTATTTACAAGAAAGTGAGTGAGAGCTCTGTAGCATTTCTAATATTATATGTAGATGACATATTATTGATTGGAAATGATATAGAGTTTCTGGATAGCATAAAAGGATACTTGAATAAGAATTTTTCAATGAAAGACCTCGGTGAAGCTGCTTATATATTAGGCATCAAGATCTATAGAGATAGATCAAGACGCTTAATTGGACTTTCACAAAGCACATACCTTGATAAGATTTTGAAGAAGTTCAAAATGGATCAGTCTAAGAAAGGGTTCTTGCCTGTATTACAAGGTATGAAGTTGAGTAAGACTCAATGCCCGACCAC
>LR738715.1:716191683-716265847 GCA_902687465.1 Secale cereale | reverse complement strand
AATGACTTTCATTTTCTCTCTATCTTCTGCAGTGGTCGGGCATTGAGTCTTACTCAACTTCATACCTTGTAAAACAGGCAAGAATCCTTTCTTTGACTGATCCATTTTGAACTTCTTCAAAATCTTATCAAGGTATGTGCTTTGTGAAAGTCCAATTAAGCGTCTTGATCTATCTCTATAGATTTTGATGCCTAATATGTAAGCAGCTTCTCCGAGGTCTTTCATTGAAAAACTTTTATTCAAGTATCCTTTTATGCTATCCAGAAACTCTATATCATTTCCAATCAATAATATGTCATCTACATATAATATTAGAAATGCTACAGAGCTCTCACTCACTTTCTTGCAAATACAGGCTTCTCCAAAAGTCTGTATAAAACCATATGCTTTGATCACCTCATCAAAGCGTATATGCCAACTCCGAGATGCTTGCACGAGTCCATAGATGGATCGCTGGAGCTTGCATACTTTGTTAGCACTTTTTGGATCGACAAAACCTTCTGGTTGCATCATATACAACTCTTCTTTGAGATATCCATTTAGGAATGCAGTTTTGACATCCATTTGCCAGATTTCATAATCATAAAATGTGGCAATTGCTAACATGATTCGGACAGACTTAAGCATCGCTACAGGTGAGAAAGTCTCATCGTAGTCAACTCCTTGAACTTGTCGAAACCCTTTCGCAACAAGTCGAGCTTTGTAAACAGTAACATTACCGTCTGTGTCGGTCTTCCTCTTGAAGATCCATTTATTTTCGATGGCTTGCCGATCATCGGGCAAGTCAACCAAAGTCCATACTTTGTTCTCATACATGGATCCCATCTCAGATTTCATGGCTTCAAGCCATTTTGCGGAATCTGGGCTCATCATCGCTTCCTCATAGTTCGTAGGTTCATCATGGTCTAGTAACATGATTTCCAGAACTGGGTTGCCGTACCACTCTGGTGCGGAACGTACTCTGGTTGATCTACGACGTTCAGCAGAAACTTGATCCGAAGTTTCATGATCATCATCATTAACTTCCTCACTAATTGGTGTAGGAATCACTGGAACAATTTCCTGTGATGTACTACTTTCCAATATGGGAGAAGGTACAATTACCTCATCAAGTTCTACTTTCCTCCCACTCACTTCTTTCGAGAGAAACTCTTTCTAGAAAGGATCCGTTTTTAGCAATGAATATTTTGCCTTCGGGTCTGTGATAGAAGGTGTACCCAACAGTTTCTTTTGGGTATCCTATGAAGATTTACTTCTCCGAATTGGGTTCGAGCTTATCATGTTGAAGCTTTTTCACATAAGCATCGCAGTCCCAAACTTAAAAAAAAACGACAACTTTGGTTTCTTGCCAAACCATAGTTCATAAGGTGTCGTATCAACGGATTTAGATGGTGCCCTATTTAACGTGAGTGTAGCTGTCTCTAATGCATGACCCCAAAACGATAGTGGTAAATCGGTAAGAGACATCATAGATCGCACCATATCCAATAAAGTACGGTTATGACGTTCGGACACACCATTATGCTGTGGTGTTCCGGGTGGCGTGAGCTGTGAAATTATTCCACATTGTTTCAAATGAAGACCAAACTCGTAACTCAAATATTCTCCTCCACGATCAGATCATAGAAACTTTATTTTCTTGTTACGATGATTCTCTACTTCACTCTGAAATTCTTTGAACTTTTCAAATGTTTCAGACTTGTGTTTCATTAAGTAGATATACCCATATCTGCTCAAATCATCAGTGAAGGTCAGTAAATAACGATACCCGCCGCGAGCATCAACACTCATTGGTCCGCATACATCAGTATGTATGATTTCCAACAAATATGTTGCTCGCTCCATAGTTCCGGAGAACGGAGTTTTAGTCATCTTGCCCATGAGGCATGGTTCGCAAGCACCAAGTGATTCATAATCAAGTGATTTCAAAAGTCCATCATTATGGAGTTTCTTCATGCGTTTTACACCAATATGACTTAAACGGTAGTGCCACAAATAAGTTGCACTATCATTATTAACCTTGCATCTTTTGGCTTCAATATTATGAATATGTGTATCACACAATCGAGATCCAACAAACTATTTTCATTGGGTGTATGACCATAGAAGGTTTTATTCATGTAAACAGAACAACAATTATTCTCTAACTTACATGAATAACCGTATTGCAATAAACATGATCAAATCACATTCATGCTCAACACAAACACCAAATAACAGTTATTTAGGTTCAACACTAATCCCGAAAGTATAGGGAGTGTGCGATGATGATCATATCAATCTTGGAACTGCTTCCAATATACATCGTCACTTCATCCTTTAACTAGTTTATGTTCATTATGCAACTCCCATTTCGAGTTACTACTCTTTAGCAACTAAACTAGTATCAAATACCGAGGGGTTGCTTATGAACACTAGTAAAATACACATCAATAATCTGTATATCAAATATACCTTTGTTCACTTTGCCATCCTTCTTATCCGCCAAGTATCTAGGGCAATTCCACTTCCAGTGACCATTTCCTTTGCAGTAGAAGCACTTAGTTTCAGGCTTGAGTTTAGCTTTGGGTTTCTTCATGGGAGTGACAACTTGCTTGTCATTCTTCTTGAAGTTCCCCTTCTATCCCTTTTGCCCTTTACTTGAAACAAGTGGTCTTATTAACCATCAACACTTGATGTTCTTTCTTGATTTCTACCTTCGCCGATTTCAGCATTGCGAAGAGCTCGGGAATTACCTTCGTCATCCCTTGCATATTATAGTTCATCACGAAGTTCTACTAACTTGGTGATAGTGACTAGAGAACTTTGTCAATTACTTTCTTATCTGGAAGATTAACCCCCACTTGTTTCAAGTAATTGTAGTACCCAGACAATCTGAGCACATGCTCACTAGTTGAGCTATTCTCCTCCATCTTTAGGCAAAGTACTGTCAGAAGTCTTATACCTCTAGACACGGGTATGAGTATGAAATACTAATTTCAACTCTTGGAACATCTTATATTCTCCGTGGCGTTCAAAACATTTTTGAAGTCCCGGTTATAAGCCGTAAAGCATGGTGCACTAAACTATCAAGTAGTCATCATACTGAGCTTTTGTCAAAAACGTTCATAACGTCTACATCTGCTCCTGCAATAGGTCTGTCACCTAGCGGTGCATCAAGGACATAATTCTTCTGTGCAGCAATGAGGACAAACCTCAGATCACGGAACAATTCTGCATCATTGCTACTAACATCTTTCAACTTGGTTTTCTCTAGGAACATATGAAAAATAAACGGGGAGCAACATCGCGAGCTATTGATCTACAACATAGATATGCTAATACTACCAGGACTAAGTTCATGATAAATTAAAGTTCAATTAATCATATTACTTCAGAACTCCCACTTAGATAGACATCCCTCTGGTCATCTAAATGATCACGTGATCCAAATCAACTAAACCATGTCCGATCATCACGTGAGATGGAGTAGTTTCAATGGTGAACATCTTATGTTGATCATATCTACTATATGATTCACGCTCGACCTTTCGGTCTCCAGTGTTCCGAGGCCATATCTGTATATGCTAGGCTCGTCAAGTTTAACCCGAGTATTCTGCGTGTGCAAAACTGGCTTACACCCGTTGTATTTGAACGTAGAGCTTATCACACCCGATCATCACGTGGTGTCTCGGCACGACGAACTTTCGCAACGGTGCATACTCAGGGAGAACACTTATACCTTGAAATTTAGTAAGGGATCATCTTATAATGCTACCGTCGTTCTAAGCAAAATAAGAAGCATAATAAGATAAACATCACATGCAATCAAAATATGTGACATGATATGGCCATCATCATCTTGTGCTTTTGATCTCCATCTTCAAAGCACCGTCATGATCACCTTCGTCACCGGTTTGACACCTTGATCTTCATCGTAGCATCGTTGTCGTCTCGCCAACTATTGCTTCTACGACTATCGCTACCGCTTAGTGATAAAGTAAAGCAATTACATGGCGGTTGCATTTCATACAATAAAGCGACAACCATATGGCTCCTGCCAGTTGCCGATAACTTTACAAAACATGATCATCTCATACAAAACCGTATAACTCATCATGTCTTGACCATATCACATCACAACATGCCCTGCAAAAACAAGTTAGACGTCCTCTAATTTGTTTGTTGCAAGTTTTACGTGGCTGCTACGGGCTTAGCAAGAACCGTTCTTACCTACGCATACAAAACCACAACGATGTTTCGTCAAGTATGTGCTGTTTTAACCTTCACAAGGACCGGGCGTAGCCACACTTGATTCAGCTAAAGTGAGAGAGACAGACACCCGCCAGTCACCTTTAAGCAACGAGTGCTCGTAACGGTGAAACCAGTCTCGCGTAAGCGTACACGTAATGTCGGTCCGGGCCGCTTCATCTCACAATACTGCCGAAGCAAAGTATGACATGCTGGTAAGCAGTATGACTAGTATCGTCCACAATCTCATTGTGTTCTACTCGTGCATATCATCTACGCATAGACCTGGCTCATGATGCCACTGTTGGGGAACGTAGTATTTTAAATTTTTCCTACGATCACGCAAGATCTATCTACCAGATGCATAGCAACGAGAGGGAAGAGTGTGTCTACGTACCCTCGTAGACCGGGAGCGGAAGCGTCAAGTGACGCGGTTGATGTTGTCGAACTTCTTCGCGATCCAACCGATCAAGCACCGAACGTACGGCACCTCCGTGTTCAGCACACGTTCAGCTTGATGACGTCCCACGAGCTCTTGATCCAGTTGAGCTTCACGGGAGAGTTTCGTCAGCACGACGGCGTGGTGACGGATATGATGTGTTCACCGGCGCAGGGCTTCGCCTAAGCTCCGCGACGGTATGACCGAGGTGTGATTCTGTGGAGGGGGGCACCGCACACGGCTAAAACAATTCAACTTGTGTGTCTTTGGGTGCCCCCCTGCCCCCGTATATAAAGGAGCAGGGGAGGGAGGCCGGCCAACCTCTCCTGGTGCGGCTAGGGAAGGAGTCCTACTAGGAATAGGATTGCAATCCTATTCCTAGTAGGATTCACCGAAAGGAAGAAGGGGGAAAGGAATAGGAGAGGTGGCGCCCCCCCCCCCCCAATCCTAGTCCAACTAGGAACCCTAGGTGGGGGCGCCGGCCAGCCCTATGGGCTGCCTCTCTCTTTCCCTTTAGGCCCACTATGGACCATCCCCTCTCGTAGGGGGTTCCGGTAACCCCCTCCGGCATTCCCGATAAATCCGAAACTTTTCCGGTATACTTCCGGTGTCCGAATATAGCCGTCCAATATATCAATCTTTATGTCTCGGACATTCCGAGACTCCTCGTCATGTCCGTGATCTCATCCGGGACTCCGAACTACCTTCGGTACATCAATACTCAAAAACTCATAATACCGATCGTCATCAAACGTTAAGCGTGCGGACCCTACGGGTTCGAGAACTATGTAGACATGACCGAGACTCATCTCCGGTCAATAACCAATAGCGGAACCTGGATGTTCATATTGGCTCCTACACATTCTACAAAGATCTTTTATCGGTCAGAACCGCATAACAACATACGTTGTTCCTTTTGTCAAACGGCATGTTACTTGCCCGAGATTCGATCGTCGGTATCTTTATACCTAGTTCAATCTCGTTACCGGCAAGTCTCTTTACTCGTTCCGTAACACATCATCTCGTGACTAACTTATTAGTCTTTTGCTTGCAAGGCTTATTATGATGTGTGTTACCGAGAGGGCCCAGAGATACCTCTCCGACACTCGGAGTGACAAATCCTAATCTTGATCTATGCCAACACCACTAATACTTTCGGAGACACCTGTAGAGCATCTTTATGATCACCCAGTTATGTTGTGACGTTTGATAGCACACAAGGTGTTCCTACGGTATTCGGGAGTTGCATAATCTCATAGTCATAGGAACATGTATAAGTCATGAAGAAAGCAATAGCAGTAAAACTAAACGATCATAGTGCTATGCTAACGGATGGGTCTTGTCCATCACATCATTCTCCTAATGATGTGATCCCGTTGATCAAATGACAACTCATGTCTATGGCTAGGAAACATAACCATCTTTGATCAATGAGCTAGTCTAGTAGAGGCATACTAGGGACATACTGTTTTGTCTATGTATTCACAGATGTACCAAGTTTCCGGTTAATACAATTCTAGCATGAATAAAAGACATTTATCATGATATAAGGAAATACAAAATAACATCTTTATTATTGCCTCTAGGGCATATTTCCTTCACTTAATACTCTAGATGCATGCTGGATAGCGGTCGATGTGTGGAGTAATAATAGTAGATGCAGAATTGTTTCGGTCTACTTGTTATGGACGTGATGCCTATATATAATGATCATGCCTAGATATTCTCATAACTATGCGCTTTTCTATCAATTGCTCGACAGTAATTTGTTCACCCACCGTAGAATTCTGCATTCATGAGAGAAGCCACTAGTGAAACCTATGGGCCCCGGGTCTATCTTTATCATATTACTTTCCTTCAATTTCTGCTGCCGTTGCTTATTTGCTTTATTTACTTTCTGTTCTTATACCAAAAAATGCCAAAAATATTATCCTATCATATCTATGAGATCTCACTTTCGTAAGTGACCATGAAGGGATTGACAACCCCTTATCGCGTTGGCTGCGAAGTTCTTATTTGTTTGTGCAGGTGCGAGGGACTCGCGCGTGGTCTCATACTGGATTGATACCTTGGTTCTCAAAAACTGAGGGAAATACTTACGCTAGTGTGCTGCATCACCCTTTCCTCTTCGAGGGAATACAACGCAAGCTCGAGAAGTAGCAGCCACCCATCCACTGGGTCTGTTACCCTTGGGTGCCCTTCAGTTGGAATGGGCTTTGAGGGGAAGGCAACCTACGCCTCCATCCCACTGAGCAGCAGTTGGTGATCTATGGAGATAGTGTCCGGCTCCCCTTTGGGAAGGGGACGGTCATCGACGCCCCTGTTTTGATGGGGCATCGTGACTGCCCTACTAAGCAGATGCCCCATGCTGCAAAGGGGAGTTGGCCTAGTTCAGCCCCACCTGAGGGGCCTAGTAACTTTCCCATGGTTCTCATATGAAGCTACTATGCTAGAACATTAGGGGCTTCAACAACTTGCGTCGGCGGCGCCAGTTGATCGATTACATCTAGCAGCAAGACATAGACATAGTAGGTTTGCAAGAGACAATTCGACAAGACTTCACCATCCAGGAGCTCCAGGGGTTATCACGGCATCCGTTCGCCTGGAAACGGCTGTCGGCGGTCAGCTTCTCTGGGGCATCTTGTTCGGGTCAGGGAAGACTTCATCTCGGTTGAGGATATGGACCGAGGAGAATTCTTCCTTAGTATCTCCATCTCTGACCGATGTGTGAACCTCAGTTGGGAGGTGATCATTGTCTATGGCCCGGTTGATCATGGGCAATCAGCGGACTACTTGGCTTAGTTAAGGGCTAAGGTTGAGCGCTGCAGTACCCTGTTTGTAGTGGCCGGTGACTCCAACCATATTAGACATGCAGCTCACAAGAGTTCCCCTAATGTCGACCGGCTGAGCATGTGCATGTGTAACGACTGCATCACGGATATGGCTCTACGTGAGATAGCCCCTGTAGGGGATCGTTTCACGTGGACCAAGAAACATGCAAACCCTATCCAGAGTGTGTTGGATAGGGTTCTATTGTCTCTCAAGTGGGAGATTATGTTCCAACTGGCTCGCTCCGGGAGGTCACCCGAATTGGCTTTGACCATGTCCCCTTACTATTCTCATCAGGGGAAGGGCCTCCACCGTGGTCGAGGCACTTTCATTTCAAACCATCATAGCTACTCCAACCAGGTTTCTTTGAGATGGTACGAGACCGGTGGGTTCAAGCCTCGGCCGATCTGCCTCAGACATTCTACACTACAGACATTTAGCACCACTGCTCGAAGATCTCCCACCTGTTTATGCGGGGATGGGGCGACAACCTGGGCGCGGACCTCAGGGCCCGCAAAGGGGCCTTGTTGGACCAGATTAAGACGTTAGATGTGTTTGCTGATTCGGTCGGCCTATCGACTGATTCGGTCAGCCTATTGGTTGATGATTGGCTTAGGTGGTACTCCCTTTAGTCCTCGTTGATGGATATATTCAAGGGAGAAGAGTTGTTCTTGCAACATCGGGGAGGCTAGAAGTGGCTTCTTCAAGGCGATGCCAATACCGCTTACTTCCGGGCTATTGCCAATGTGAAACCGGATGTGTTCCATCTCGTGCCTCTGGGAGGGTGGCAACCTCCTGGAACCCGGATGAGATTAGAAACCACATATACTCCTTCTTTAAGGGGTTCTTTATGATGGAACCCCCTAGTAGGGTTTCTTTGTCGGAGAACTTTTGGCCGCCTTCGGACAGGGTCTCTGACATGGAGAATGTGGAATTAAGATTCACATTCTTGTCTGAAGGGGTGGGCAGGGCTATCGCCTCTATGAAGGCGGGGTCGGCACCTGGGTTTATTGGCCCGGTCACCTTCTTCCAGAAATTACGGAATGTCCTAAAACTGGTAATCATACTGATGTTCCATAAATTTCGGCATCATTACCCTGATCCCCAAAATAGTTGGGGCTACGGACATTAGACAAATCAGACCTATCACGGTGATCAACGTGCTTGAGCGCATCTTCTCCAAGGTCCGTGCGACATGACTGGCCCCTGTAGTTGAGCGGCTAGATCACCCTCTCCAGACAGAATTTCTGAAGGGCAGACGGATTCATGAAAGGATCATGTCCCTTCACGAAATTGCCCATGAGGTTAGGGTGCGCGGACATAAGGGCGTTTTCCTCAAGTTGGACTTCCAGAAGGCATATGACCGGCTGGATTGGTCCTTCTTGCGGTTAGTCCTACATCACCGGGGCTTTGATGACAGACGGTGTTCTTGAATTATGCAGTTGGTCCGGTCAGGAAAGACAGCGATTAACATTAATGGCGAAGTGGGACTGTTCTTTATGTCCTCAGCGGGAGTCAAGCAAGGGGATCAGATATCACCACTAATCTTTAACCTCGCCGTTGATGTGCTAGCAGGCATCCTGGATAAAGCTAGGATGGCCAGTCACCTCTCGGGGGTAGTTGGTCACCTGATCAAAGTACCTCGTGATGAGGAGCACAAAGTATAGCGTGAAAACTAAAACAATTCAAGAAAACGCATGAAGACCGATGCCACCGTATGAGCATCTTCGAGAGACTAAGTCGAAAGATCTTCAGATCGGCGAAATCAACCGGACACCTCGTAATCGACAGACATATATAACACTAAAAAAGAGTATTGAAAAACATGAAGCAAATCCAGATAATATACGAGAATCAATACGAAGTCTATGACTTGAGATGGGTTGATTCCATCACAAGAAACTGAGCCATTCAAGCTATGCTTAATCCGTTGCGGAAAAGTGGAATTCACTTTGTTCTTAACTCTTATACTCCCTCCGTCCCAAAATAAGTGACTCAAAAGTGACTCAATTTTGTACTAAAGTTAGTACAAAGTTGAGTCATTTTTGAGTCACTTATTTTGGGACGGAGGGAGTAGAAGATAAAAGACCTGCTCCTCATCTTCTCCTCACTGGAGACCACTCCTCTATCTTGAACCATGTCATGCTTAGGAAAAATTATTAATCTTATGTTCTGTTCCGTTAGGGTGTCATCCCATTCGCTGGTAAAGACGTAAAGCGATGCAAGCATCAAGCAAATCACATCTAGTGAACCTTTGGATAATCTCAAGGGCCGGAGGAATCCGCATATCTAACCAGGGGTGTGCATCCGGGTTATTCTATCTTCCAGAATGGTTAAGGCTTAACTTTCCTTCGGCGGAGGGTTAAACGAACTTAATCATGAACTGCCAATAATTCACCCCGCTAGCTTTAACTTTGCCGGGGCCATGGCACCATTAGCGCCATCACCAACTAATCTAATCTAGTGCGCTCACCGTCTGCACGGCGCGAGTGGATTTAATTGGCATGCGTGATGTCAATAGCTGGAAACACAACAACTCCTCCACCACAGATCGACGGCGACGTCTCCCATCTCTAGCTTGTGTGTGTGTGTGTATGTGTGTGTGGAAGGAATGGAAATGTGGAATGGATGGTTTCTGACTTGACCACCTTTGGGAAATGCCGACACGATCGTCAATTCGGGACGACGCCAGGTCGCCCGGTAGCGGCTGTCGACTAATTCGTGCTGGCGCAACCACCTTTTCTCCGTTTTTCTCGTCTCTTTTGCATCATCTGGTGCCTGAAGATATGCACACGATACATGCACGACACGGCACGCATCGTAGGAGCAGTACAGTACTCATCTGGTTTGGTCGATTTCTCATGAGAATCCAGCTGCTAGCAACCATGGATCAATCTAGGTAGCCGGTGACTAGCAGGACGGACGGAGGTCCAAGGCGGCTAGTTATGCGTTTTATTGCTGCTACTACGGGCCGGCCCCGGCAGCACGCAACACGGGATCGCGAGTCGACGCAACTCATCCTTGTAGTAGCTGATAGTTCCAGCTGCGGATCTAGGTAGCGGCTTGCTTGCTTCGAGACGCGCGCACGGCAGCTGTCTTCCTTCCCGTACGCATACGTGCCTGCTGGGTGAATGGATGATTGAATGCGCGCGGCGACTCGATCTCGACTAAAGGTAGAGCCAGCTGCCCAGCTCCATCGATCGGTTCATGCATGCATGACGATGACGCCGCGTACGGCGTACCCATATATCATATCCTGTCGGTTAGCGTTCGAAGTGTTTGATTTTGGCTCGTCCATCAGCGACCTCAGGCGATGGATCGTGTGGCAATGGCAAGGAGCGTATGGAGTGCGAGACACGGCTCGTGCACGTACGAGACGTGTCCTACGCATGCACGGCACCGCCGAGCGTGCATGTGTGTTATACTGTAGTTATGTCCGGCCCGACGCGGCGAACGGGAACCGAATCAGCACGTGCGCACAGCGTACGCGCATCATGTGGGCATGCGATTGATTTAGTGATGATGTGAACATGCCGCTCTAGCTCTAGGTCGACTTTGGTTGCAGGATTGATTGTAGCTAGAGACAGTTGAACATATCATACTTTCTTCATCTGGAATTACTTGTTACAAAATGGATAAAAATAGATGGATTTGAAATTAAAATACATTCAGGTACGTCTATTTTGTTGATAACTGTAATTTCAGACGGAGGAACTATTATAATTGCAACGAATTATGGAGGGAGACGCGCATTGGAATTACCCGGGCGTATTAATTACCAACGGTCAAGACATCTCGTAGTACTACTACTCTCAATGCATCTGCATGGTCCTCTCAGATCTCACATGAACACCGAAACGCAGCAGGGCGCATGCCTCGTCGCCACGTCGATCTTTCATCCCGAAAGAGCCTGACAGCTACTGGAACCATCCCAAGCCCCTGGACCAGGTTCGTCGGGCGGTCGACTCCTCTTCTTTTCACGGCAAGGTTCGCTGAACCTCCGTCGCCCTGTCTAGGAGTATTGCTCGCTCCACCGATCTGAACCTGATCTTCAAGCTGCTCAGCCCAGCAGTGCATGCATGGGCTTAACTAGAAACTCAACAGTACGCGGCGGCATTGAAACTGCAACTGCTCCGTCGCTTGTACCGCTGACGGCGCAGTACAAAGTTGGCGATCATGCGCTGCCGCCACGCCGCCGTCTGTTTGTTCGAGCTTCCAAATGTGTCTAGGGTCAACAAGGCGTGGGTCACCCCGAACCCCTGAACCAAGTTCACTTGCCGCCTTGCCGGGCAGGCATGCATTGTCTTTTTTTTGTTGCCGAAAGCATGCGTTTGATTTCCATATGGCCAGGTTCACTGAATCTCCTCCAACCCAGTTCTGCATTGAACTCTGCCACTGCCTAGGAGTATCCGCTTCTCCTTTCACCCACGTTTTTTTTCTTGCAGGAAGTTCAAGAACCTTAGATAAATCACAGGAATTAATTGCAGTACACTGAATTCAGTTTGTATCCAAAGGCAAAAACCAGGCCCCACCATTCCACCATCCACGCCGCAGCAACAGAAAAGAGACCGCCAAACCAAACCCAGCAGCAGGAGGAGCACCTGGGGGAGGCAGCGAGAGCAGAGCTGGCAAGCAACGCAAAGCGAAGCTCCATCGCGCCGCACCGCGCCGAGCGGTTTCTTTTCCCCGCTATCTCTCTCAGCCCCCTCCCGCGCGCCAACTATAAATACCGCCTCCCTTCCCCCTCCTCTCGACCACCCAGTCAGACGTCACAGCCACAAACCCAGCTCTGCCCACACACAGAGAGGAAGAAACAAAGTGATAGAGGGATCGACACCCGTTTGATTCACCGTTCATCATGAGGCCGATCAGAGAAGGCGAGGCGCTGGTGGGAGTCGCCGGGGCTCCGGCGGCGGGCGGCCACGGCCACGGCGCGCACCCGGGGCTGTGGAGGACGCCCACGCCGTACCTCTTCCTCGGCTTCGCGCTCATGATGGGGCTCATCCTGGTGGCGCTGCTCGTGCTCGTCTGCACGCGCCGCAAGCCGTCCGGGTCGTCGCGCCGGGGGAGTGCCGCCGAGGAGGCGTCTGCGCGCGGGATGGTGCCGCTCGACAGGGAGCCCAAGGTCGTCGTCATCATGGCCGGCGACGACTTGCCGTCCTTCCTCGCCAGCGCCAAGCCGTTCGCGTTCCCCGCCGTGAACGCCGGCGAGCAGCGGCAGGAGGACGCGGCGTAGGCGCGGCGCCCGCCCGCCCGCCCGTCTAACCGCGGGAACAATTTTGGCCTCTAGGATTTTCCCTGCGCGATCCGTCCGTAGAATCCACTACTCAATTGTACTCCCTCCGTTCGGAATTATTTGTCTCGGAAATGGATGTATCTAGAACTAAAATACGTCTAGATCCGTCCATTTCTGCGACAAGTAATTTCGAAAGCTGTGTAGTAGCTTGCGTTTCTTGGTGAGGTGAGCGGCGCCGGCGGCGTGCGCCGGTCGAGATCTGTGAAAGCGAATGGAATTTTGGCTTGCATCTTCATCCAATAAATGCATGATGCTTGCTTGGCCGCGCCCCAATTCGATTTCCACTTGAAATTTTCCACGCTTTTCGTTTGGGTGGGCGGTATAAAATACTCGGCCGTCGTCCTCATTCTGTCTCTCTTGGAAGTTTCACCGTGAGTCATCGAGCATTAACCGCCCTCCCATCGTGATCGAGTTTGATTTCAAGTAAAAAGTTTGTGCGAAGTGACGGAGCTTCTTCCTTGCCGGGCCCAAGCAAACTTTTAACATGATTGTTCTAGTTCTAGACTGCAACTGCCGGTTAAGTGCATGTTGAAACGTACACAGTGAACTTTCGGTTGCTTGTCCATGTTGAAACGTACACACTACACAGTGAAAACGAGTAGGAGTATAAGATTACATGGTGTGCATTGATCCGGTGTCTAATCTTTAGACGCGAGCACGCAGACTAGAAAACAAAAATAGGCGGACCTAGCGCGTCGTCGACACGTCGCGTAGAATTTATGCAACGGACTGTATGCGCTGCCCTTTATCAAACCAAGGTCCCATCGCCTGTATTTGGAAATGGAGGTCGTATACTTTTAGAGGGCGCCTAGTACTTTTCTCACAAAAACTACACGTACTGCAGTCACTTAAATAGCAGGATCTGCCTGTTAACAATGATTTCTTTGTTATCCAAAGTTCGTGAAAGTACGATTTTTCTCACCAAAATCATATTCCTAGTTTTCCTTTGTTTTTCGGGCATGCTATTTCTCATCCACCTATAATTTGTTGCATGGTTGGTTGATTTCCTCTCATTTTTCCAAAAAAACTCCTGACCGCTCGTCATGGACGACGTGCTGACCCTCAACGCCGCTGTCGGCCTTGTCTCCCTCGCCTCCTCTGGCGTCACCTTCGTCGCCTCTGCCAAAGGCAAGCCCCACGCCACCCGTAAGACGGCGCCGCCGCCAAAGAAGAAGGGCATTGACGCCCGAGCAGGGGGACGTGGAGTCGGCCCAGAGAAAGGGCCGGAGGCACACGCAGGACCGCAAGCTCGAAGCCGCGGCCGCCACCCTCTCGGCCGACACACAGCAGGAGGAAAACCACCGTCCGTTGCCCTTCTTAAAATTTCGTGCGTACATGAAATGGGTCTACACGTTGGACGCACATCCGACGCAAACGTAAAAGCGAACAGACGGCATGCGGACGACCGACCCAAACGGACCAAAAATGGACAAAGCGTGTGCCCATTTGGGTCGGCGCATCGGAATTACTCTAACGGGGCTCGTCATGATCGAGCGGGATGGGGCATGTTGTAGAAAAGGGAGGAAGCTCGCATGTGTTTGCTATAGAATGAAGGTGATGGGCCAGCAATTGGATTTCGGCCAACGCCTCTAGGACAAATTGAGTGAACGTTTGACTGAAAATGCCTAAACTTTGTTTTTCCTATATATTTGCTGGCGGTGAGCAGGAGGCGGTGACAACAAAAAAAACAGCAACGTCGCCGCCGGGATAACGCGACCGGAGGACATGTGTTTCTCGGATAGCCCGATCCCACAACCGTGGCGGCCAAAACCGCCATGACCGGAATCTGGGAAGGAGAGTGGGATGGTGACGACGAAGTCCGAGGACGTGGAATCTGAGCCATTGAATGAGGATCTGATGGTCTACAGGTGCCCACACCGAGGGACAATCCACTTGTACTATCTAGCGGCTCGCACCCCTATCCGTTCGTACTTTGTACTGCAAGTCTGCAACTTGTAGTACCCCGTTTGGCGCCTGTACTACCCCACCGCCCTGCGGTTGTCTTCTAGCCTAACTTGCTGATGCTGCACTACGTCTCTGCTAAAATGGGTCGCACCTTGGCCACTAATATCGCCCGATCGGATCAAGATCAAACCACTTGAGCCGCACGTATGCGGAGCTCACATGCCACTGTTTTGTGCTAAGCACCATATGTCAACTCGGGCCGTACTTGCCCACGAAACATATCGTATCTGTTGCAACCGAGATCAATCAATCATGCAAGTTCTGCTTAGCTCATGGAGAACCCATTATCTACAAAAATCTAATCAAGCATCAGTGGGCTAAAGCTAGTAGTGGCCCCCTTTACAAAGGCGTCCCCGGTCCTATTCGCCGCGACAGAGCGGTAAAGAAATGGCGAAATCGCACGCCGAGATTCTTGTTTCTCTCGGGTTGGATCGTCTCTCCGATATACTCAAATCATTTTTTCCCTCTCTTTCGAAAAGGTTTCCACTCAGCCCTGAAGAGTTGAAGAAATCCTGATTTTTTTTATATTAGTATCGTGAAATGGAGAAAGTACAAGAAGTAAAAGAAAAGAAAAGTAGATTATGGAAAAGAGAAGCAAATGGAGAGGTCCAAATCCAACAGCGAATGCCAATGCCAACATGATACCGCCATGGAGGTCAGGTCACGCGGGGCCATGGCACTCTCCAAAAGGGAGCGCTTTGCGTCTAGGCCGGAAGCGGCGCGTCGACCCCGAGCTAGCCCGTCCGTAGGGGGGTGGGTGACAACAAAACAAAGTTTGTGCTCTTCCTCCCAGCGTCCTCGTCACCTTATTCTCACCCTACATGCTCCCACCACCATAGCTAGCTAGCCATCATCATACAAGTTCTTCCTAGTAGTCTTATCAAATATCAACCCAGGTGCGCTCTGGAATTACGGTACCGAATTATACACCGCTTCGTGCATTAGCGGATCGGAACGAACAAGTGCTAATGGCTAGCTAGCCGGCGTAGAGCTAGGTTGGTTCATCAGTCATGTCAATCTGTGTGCGTTCTGGAGCTTCACACCGTTCCATGGAGCTGATCGGACTGGGAAATGCTAATTCCTTGTGCTTTATCGTCTGCATCCTTCATTCAGTTCTGGGTGACAAGCCGAAGAGGCGTGAAAGCGAACCAGCTCTAGCCTCTAGGGTTTGGGTGGCGGCGGTTGTTTCCTTGTCGCCGGAGCAGTGGCGTCCTGTCTGCTTCGTACCAGTTCCGTAGGGATAAGGTTGGCGGACAGACATGGTTTACCCTGTTGCTGTTGCTGTTGCTAGTGGAAGCGGCGCATCGTAAGAAACTTGGAGAGTCTACAGTACAAAGTCGACGAGCTACCTGGACTTTTTCAAGGGAGGGAGAGGGAGTGGGGGCCTAGTCAGAAACCAGATACGGGGCATGAACAGCAGCAGCAGCAACAGCTCGCTTGTTGTGTACCCGACTACTGCATGCAGTGCCCGGCGGCCACCACCATGGGCAAATTTGACTATTTTGACCTGTTGTGGCAACAAATTCACAAAATGAACCGCTTGCGAAACTATTTCACTCCCGTAACCTTTTTGTGTAGCGCCCGCCACGACGGCGCTGCACCCTTCTGTGCAGCGCCTGCTACAGAGGCGTTGCACGCCTGTCCACCGTGGCAGCCCCTGGCCCGCACCCCGGCCGTGCAACGCCTCCCACTCAGGCGCTGCACATTGTAATGTGCAGCGCCCCCGAGCCAGGCGCTGCACAGGCAGTTATCCACCAGACGCGCTGTATCAGTTGTTAGATACAGGCATGTGCAGCGCCTGCCTACGAGGCGCTGCACTGTATAGTGCAGCGCCTCTGTGGCAGGCGTTGCACATGCCTGTATGACAACAGAACCTTCTGTTGTTCTGCTGTTAGATACGGGCATGTGCAGCGCCTGCTACAGAGGCGTTGCACTATACAGTGCAGCGCCTTGCAGGCAGGCGTTGTACTATACAGTGCAGCGCCTCTGTTGCAGGCGTTGCACATGTGATTAATAGTAGAACAAATTAAAGACATATAGAAATAGGACAAGTTCAAGACATATAGAAATAGGACAAGTTCAACACATATAGATATAGAGACTAGTTCAAGACATATATAAATAGGACAAGTTGGACACAACAAGAAATAGAGACTAATTCAAGACATATAGAAATAGGACAAGTTCAACACATATAGATATAGAGACTAGTTCAACACATATATAAATATGACAAGTTCAACACATATAGGAATAGAGACACTAGTCCGACATAGCGTTCGACATTACAAAAAGAGACACATATAGAAATATGACTAGTTCCTTCCGCGCTTGCTGGCTCCACCTCGGTTCTTCACACATGTCTTCTTGACCTTCCTAGGAAGAGGAACCCGCTCCGGCTGCGGCTCCGCCTCCTCATCCTCATCGTCATCCAAGTAGTCATCCAAAGCCGCCATCCGCGAGGTTTCGACCGCCCTTTTGCCTTTCTGGGTAAAGTCATCGGGTGTGTATTTCTTGTATTCCCTCCTAGGTTTTAACTTGATTGCAGAACGAGGCTTGTACTTCCCCAAGACCATATCGTCAGGAGCCTATTCAAACACAAAAGTTAAGAAAAGACCGTGTGTGAGCATGTAGTTAGCATTGCAACAACAACCGTACCGTGAGCATGTAGTTAGCAATGCCATACCTCTTGGGTGACCACACCAACATCCTCATCATCCAAAGGATTACCATCGCCAGAAATGGGATCTGATGGTGTCGCCGACCCAGAACGTTCTGGTGATACGTACTCGGGGTCACGACAACCGAAAAGATTAGATAGCCGCCTTAACTTTTGGCCCTGGCGCTGCAACATGAACAAGTGAATGAGAGAAGAAACGTGCAAACACATGTTAAGTGCTAGTTTGAAGGAGATGTGAACCTTAAGGAATGCTCGAAGGGCACCTTCCCCATCGTCTTTGCCAGCCGGGGTTGTTTCCAGTATACTATCGGTCTCATCGGCTGCTTTCTTGATCTGGGAACGCTATGAACACAAATGGTATTAACGTGTTAGGCCAGCGAAGATGTAAATAGTGTGAATGGAAAAGAGTAAAGGGCAAATACCACAAAGTTCATCATTGGGCCTGAAGGGATCACTGAGCTTCCTTTACGAATTAATGAGTTGTACTCGTGCCGGGCTATCTCATCGAATACGGTGGGATCATCCAAAATATCCTCAGCATAGGCAGGCTTGCATACCTCCACACGGGTTCTTGCAAGGAACCATGTGAGATAGTTGTTGAACGCCAACGGGCAGTGCTGACGAAGAGGGGCTCCTTTGTTGCGCCTAGCTTGATCAACAGCATACTGCCACTCCACAACAAACTTCCTGTGATGCTTGGCCCAGTCCTTGATCTTGCGCTGCTTTTTCCTATCCAACCTGAAAGTTATAAACATACTATTAGAACCAACGATGAGGCCGACAAACATCTAGGTGCTAAATGTTAGTTATATCTTACGCGTGTAGCACTTGATCCGTGTCCTGCCATTCCGGCGGGAATGCCTGGAACAAACCAAACTGGCGGTACACCCGATGTGGCAGGTGAACCTCGACCGCCCAGTTGCATATGAGTGGACACCGCATATGCCAGAGTTCCCTATCCCTAGTGCACATCGGATTGAGCACGAACTCAATAGGGTTCCAAAAACTGTCTCCACTGCCATACGGTTCCCATACAACCTGCAAAAGGGGATACAATGCAAAATTGATATCTAGTTAAGATATAAGCATGATAAAAACTTATGCAATATCGACTAACCTGCTCAGCCGTGATGGCGTCCATCTCGCTCCTGTAGAGCTTGTACATGACCGATGGATCATCCGTCATCTCATTTAACACATCCCACTTGTAAGCCCAAGTGGGGCGCCGTAGTGGGTCATGTTTATCATCCCAAGGCTCGTACTTCACGGTCTTCGGTCGTCCAACCGGCAAACGCTCCCAGCTCCATACGGAAAGAGCGAGCAAACATCCACCGATACCTCCAGATAGTCTGCAACTGGCTTCGTCCAACTGCACATAAAAAAGAACATGATCGTATTAAAAGAAAGATCGCATTCAGCATGTACCAATGAGATGAAATATGAACAACTTCATACCTGTCTATACAAGTAAGCCAGTGTCGCCGAACCCCAACTCCAATTGCTATTGAAGACGGTCAACGCCTTCAGCCACATCCATGGAGCATTCTTGCCTGTGCCATCAGCAAACAAGGTCCTGGATATAACATACCACATGTAGACACGAGCATGTGTCCTCACCGTGTCCTCATCAGCCTCCAAAGGGCAAGTACCAAAGTGCGTGGTAATCCAGGTGTAAGGGGCACCGGCTGCGACTCTTTCCTTCTTCTTGCCTTCATCTGCTGGTTCCTGAGGCTCTGGAGGAACCATGCCGATAAGGGCTTCCATCTGCTGGCGCCACCCATCTGAATCAGTGCTCATACATAAAGGAACGCCATCGACAGGAAGACCGGTGATCATTGCTATATCCTGAAGCGTCACCGTCATCTCCCCGGTCCGCAGATGGAAACTGTGCGTCTCAGGCCTCCAGTGATCAATGAGCGCGGTGAGTGCCGCAGCATTGTTGGGTGGCGTCGACCGGCTGACCAGCTGAATGAAAGGGAGAAGTCCTGCCTCCCTAACATAAGGTGTGTAGCGCTCATCATAGCGCATCCACCCAAGGTTCACTCTGTGAGCCCTAAGCTTCAGAGGTGCAAGTTCCTACAAGCAAGACAAATAAATCATTAAATATGGGGTATGTGTTTGAAAATTAACGGAATAATTAACAACGGTAAATTTCATTATTACCCGTTGATCCACGGACATAGCGTAAGACCGGTGTTGTTTGTCTCAGTGATCATCGAGAAGCCACTCCATCAGCCTAACAATTTGAAAAAATTTGAAAAAATGTATTCAACACGATGTAGGTTCCCAACATAGAAGAGTTTCCAACATAATGTGGGTTTCCATCTAAAATAACATCTAACTCATCTAAAATATCATCCTAACTCATCTAACATAACATCTAATACCATCTAACATAATGTAGGTTTCCATCTAAAATAACATCTAACTAATCTAAAATAATATCCTAACTCATCTAACATAACATCTAATACCATCTAACATAGTCTATTTTCAATACATACTAACTACACTAACATCATCCTCCCCCTCTCCTAAATTCATCTAACTCATCTAACTACACTAACATACTAACTAAGCCTACTTCAATACTAACTACACTAACATCATCCTCCCCCTCTCCTAAATTCATCTAACTCATCTAACTAAACTAACACTACTTGAATACTAACTACACTAACATAATCTAATACCATCAAATACCATCTAACATAATCATCTACAAATCACAAAAAAGAGAAAATGTATGGATAGAAAGAAGGGGATCGGAGGAGTGTACCTTGTAGGATCGAAGGGGGAAGAAATCCACGGACAAAAGCTTCAGATCTGAGAGTTTTTGAGATTGGGATTGAGGAGGGGGGAGGAGAAGATGCAGCAGCCGCAAGGGTTAATGGAAGGGGTGGGGATTGGGCGTGCGTGCGGCGAAGGGATAACTGCCTGTGCAGCGCCTGGCTCGGGGGCGCTGCACATTGCAATGTGCAGCGCCTGAGTGGGAGGCGTTGCACGGCCGGGGTGCGGGCCAGGGGCTGCCACGGTGGACAGGCGTGCAACGCCTCTGTAGCAGGCGCTGCACAGAAGGGTGCAGCGCCGTCGTGGCGGGCGCTACACAAAAAGGTTACGGGAGTGAAATAGTTTCGCGAGCGGTTCATTTTGTGAATTTGTTGCCACAACAGGTCAAAATAGTCAAATTTGCCACCACCATGATTGCCTCCTCCACCGACGAGCGAGCGTCATTTTTTCTCCCTTTGCCGCGGAGAATATCCCGGAGCATATCACTCCTCCTCCCGTGTTGGCCGTCCTTCCATGTTGCCGTACCCGGCCCACCGAGACCGAGGCCATCATGGCCAGGGAGAAAATGTTTTAGTCCCTGATTAGCTGAGAGTCAGAGATGCTGTGCTGCACTGCACTTGCCTGCCCGAAATAATGGCAGTAGAAGTAGCTGCTGCCTGGCCTATTGCTACCCCGCAAACTTTTTTAGCTGCTCTTTTGGGCTTTGGCTTGATGCTTTCCAGTTCAGAGTTTGTATATTAGATGATCATTGTAGTAGCTAGCTAGCTTAGGAGAGTCTTCGTTCACCGCCGCTGGGAGCTTGTAGTAATACTAATGCTTTAACAGTCATACTTTAGCTCGATGATGATGCTACACGTTCTGATTATTTAGCTGGAACTGCGTCTGCATGCACTCCGAACCGAGAGAGAACACGAATTATATACTCGCTTTGGACCATATACTGGGATTGCATGAGAATATCAGAGAGCTGCAGACACTTGTTTATCTAAAAATTTGAGAATTCCTTGATGAAAAGAAAAGAAAAGAGGCAGTGAATGGAAGGCGATTCGAGTAGGTGGGCGCGTGTACGTGCGGCCTCCGTAGGATGTCAGATAAAGGGAGGCGAGGTTGGAACTCGGGAGGAGCATTATCCTCACGAATATTCCGGCTCAGTTGGAGCCTTGTACTGCATGCCTCTCTAATCTCATCTGCTGGGAACGGTGGAACAGTGCACCCATGGACGCAGCAGGATGCCATGGTTGGCGATCCCTTCGATGAGCCACCCGACGGCACTCGTGCTACGTACGTACGTACATGCTGCTTGCCGCTAACTTCCAGGCCCGGGAAAAGGACGAGGGCGATGACTCGGATCCTATTCATCACCGGGTCCCGTCGATCATGGCAGCTACTATAGCTGGAGTAGAAGCCTGCTGCGCGCCTTTTCCGTCCCTTTTGACACGCCGTTGGGCCGCCGCGTCCCTCTGGCTAGCTAGGGTTCAACGAAAAGCCTCCACCACTGGGCACTGGCGCGCCATGAAACCGGGAGCCTGCTAGCTGTAGCGGCTGCATGGCACGGAAAGGTGCCGTCACACGGGCACACAATGTCGACACCGACACGCGCACGTTGGGCGGGCCTCGTGGCATCACGTCCGCCGTGCGCTCCTCCGCCCGACACTCCCCGGCCGCCGCACCACACGCACCATCGCTCACCAGCTACGCTACGCTACGCACCGTCACATTTTTGTTTGTGCTAGAAAAAGAGATTGCATTGCCCAGCCCAAGGGATCGCAGTCGTTCATGTACAGCAAATCGATCTCGTTTGGGCCTGACCTAAGCCACACGGCGTAGTGGGGAGCTACGCACCGTGGCTTGTTGTCAGCATGGATATGGATGTGAGAGGATAATGCGTCCATGTATCGATCGATCGATGGATCGATCGGACTGGACATACGTACGTGTGCTATTCGATCCTTGCCCTGGGCCAGGAACGCGACAACCCGCGCGCGGCCCCGGTTCGACGCCCACCGATCGTACTGTGAGAGCTGCCACCGGCCGTGCTATCTATCCTTTCCTTCCTCGTCGAGGTGAAATGAGAGGACCATGCACGCATCAAGATCGACAGCGCGAATGGCGGACAGAGACGGCCTCTTCGCTTCTCGATGATGGATCGCCCATCTCCCCGCCCGACACCCTTCGTATGGCGGATATATATGGCTGGTCCCAATGGGCAGGAACATAAGGTAGTAACATACACACTTATCTAGACTATATTATTACCTCCACAGTGGGTAGGAACATGTAGATAGTGTTATGCAACGATGCATTTATTAGCTTACAGACTCATTGTTTCTTGGAGTGTGTGATGTTCCGGTAACTTAGCTAGTTACCACAAGCACCTCACTCTTCATTAAATATGTGCCACATAACCAACTTGTATTGAAATATGTGATGTTACTCCTAAGTTCCACCCCATTGTGACCAGCCTTATGAGAGGTCAGGACGCATCTGCCACGTCAAACCAGCCCACGCTATCCCATCCGGCTCATATATGTTTGTTCACATCCGCTCTCCAGACCAAACCTTAACCACTCCGCCTCACTTAAGTCCGCAAACCAAGCTCTGGTCTGATGATCTCCGGCCTTCTCCGGCATGTCGGACGACGGATTTGACGCCGTCCAGATCTGTCGCTTTGGAGGAAAATGCCCGCCCACACCTGAGAGCAAAATCGGGCGGTAGATGCCATGGTCGTTAGCTTTTATAAAAAGCAATCGGGTCCCTGTGGTCGTGAGGCGCCGGCCATGCTGCTGTTGGTCGTCGCGTTGTTGCCTGCCGTGCTGTCGCTTGCCGCCGCGCTGGCTTGACGCGCCTTTGCTTACCGTCGCGCGTCAGCTGCTGCTGTTGTTTGCATCGCGACTGTACTGTTACTTGAGTCGCATGCTGCTGCTTGCCGCTGCCCGCCATGCTGCTGCTTGTTGCTTGCGCCTCCTGCCGCCACCTCTGTCCGCTGACATCGCTGCTTGGCGTTGGTGCTTGCAACTGCAGCTGCTGCTCCTTGCGGCTCCTTGTGCCATCATGCTCCCCCCCCCCCCCGGGTTCTCGAGTTGCAAGCCAGCTGTAGTGGTGCTGTCCGGCTGTGGCGCCGGGAGCGGGTCGTCTTGTCATAAACCGTATCTTTAAATCACATGGTCATTTGAGTTTTTTGGAACAACGAACCAGAATTGTGGTAGACTTTTGAGAAATTAAAAAAGTGATAATTTTATGTAACCCTAGCCAGTAATATGGTACTCCCTCCGTCCCATAATGTAAGACGTTTTTTGACTCTAGTGTAGTGTCAAAAAACGTCTTACATTATGGGACGGAGGGAGTAGTTTTTAGCTATTTACTCAGATGTGGGAGCTACGTGCTGCAGTGCCACGACGACGATGACTCCATGACTGTGGTTTTAAGCGGATGATGTTGTCTGATTGATGTGTTGAACTAGGTCGGTGCGAGGCTCATAACTTTCTCATGTGAAGTTTGCCTTCAAAATCAGAGTTATCAATCCTCGATCCATACAATAGTCAATTGTTTGGCGTGTTTTTAGTGTTGGGGAACGTTGCATGCAAAACAAAAAATTTATACGCACACGCAAGATCCATGGAGATGCATATCTATGGAGATGCATATCTACGAGAGGGTGAGAGCATCTTCATACCCTTGAAGGTCGCTAAGCGGAATTGTGTATCAACGCGGTTGATGTGGTCGTACACCTTCACGATACGTCCCGATCAAGTACCGAACGTACGGCACCTCCGCGTTCAGCATACATTCAACTCGATGACGTCCTCTCCTTCTTGATTCAGCAAGAGGGGTGAAGTAGTAGATGAGTTCCGGCATCACGACGGCATGTTGACGGTGGTGGTGAAGAACAATCTCCGCAGGGCTTCGTCAAGTACAACGAAAACTATGACGGAGGATAAACTAGAGGGTACGGGGTTGCCGGCACACGGCTTGGCGAATCTTGATGTGTTCCGGATGCTAGCTCTACCCCTCTATTTGTATGTTGATCCCTGGGGTCATTTCTTAGAGAAAGAGCCTCCTCAAAGTCGGTTTGGCACGCAAGGCACGAGTCATTCTCAGACTCCAGGACCAGACGCCATGGTCCTCGGCGTCTGGCCCTGACGCCAGGGTCCCTAGCGTCTGGCCCTGGCCTTTGCAAATCTTTCTTTTGCACCTTCCTAAAACCCAGTGGGCTTTACCCCTTGACCCAAATAAAGTGTCCTCGTACTCGAACATTTCGGGAAACATCTGAAGCCTCTTCCGGTGAATTCTGGAACCCTTTCGGAGACCAAATATTATTATCCCATATATCGATCTTTACCTTTGGACTATTCCGAAACTCCTCGTCATGTTCGTGGTCTCATCCAGGACTCCGAACAACATTCGGTCACCACCAGACATAACTCATATAATACTATATCGTCAACGAACGTTAAGCGTGCGGATCCAACGGGTTCGAGAATGATGTAGACATGACCAAGACGTTTTGATACTTCTCCAACGTATCTACTTTTCCAAACACTTTTGCCCTTGTTTTGGAATCTAACTTGCATGATTTGAATGGAACTAACCCGGACTGACGCTGTTTTCAGCAGAACTGCCATGGTGTTGTTTTTGTGCAGAAATAAGAAGTTCTCGGAATCGCCTGAAAATCAACGGAGATTTATTTCAGAAAATATAAAAAAAATACCTGCAAGAAGATCCACACCTGGGGGCACACGGGCTGTCCTCGAGGGTGGGGCGCTCGCCCCTTCCCAAGGCGCGCCCCCCTGCCTCGAGGGCACCCCGATGCCCCACCGACGTATCCCCAGGTCCTATATATTCCGTTTCGCGGAGAGAAAGATCAGGGAGAATGAATTATCGCGTTTTACGAGACGGAGCCGCCGCCAAGCCCTAATCTCTCTCGGGAGGGCTGATCTGGAGTCCGTTCGGGGCTCCGGAGAGTGGAGATCGTCGCCATCGTCATCATCAACCTTCCTCCATCACCAATTCCATGATGCTCACCGCCGTGTGTGAGTAATTCCATCGTAGGCTTGCTGGACGGTGATGGGTTGGATGGGATCTATCATGTAATCGAGTTAGTTTTGTTAGGGTTTGATCCCTAGTATCCACTATGTTCTGAGATTGATGTTCCTATGACTTTGCTATGCTTAATGCTTGTCACTAGGGCCCGAGTGCCATGATTCCAGATCTGAACCTATTATGTTTTCATGAATATATGTGTGTTCTTGATCCTTTATTGCAAGTCTATAGTCACCTACTACGTGTTATGATCCGGCAACCCCGAATTGACAATAATCGGGACCACTCCCGGTGATGACCATAGTTTGAGGAGTTCATGTATTCACTATGTGTTAATGCTTTGGTCCGGTACTCTATTAAAAGGAGGCCTTAATATCCTTAGTTTCCAATAGGACCCCGCTGCCACGGGAGGGTAGGACAAAAATGTCATGCAAGTTCTTTTCCATAAGCACGTATGACAATATTCGGAATACATGCCTACATTACATTGATGAACTGGAGCTAATTCTGTGTCACCCTAGGTTATAAATTCTACATGATGAATTGCATCCAACGTAATTTCCCATCACCGATCCAATGCCTACGAGCTTTACCTATATTGCTTGTCGCTTATTTACTTTTCCGTTGCTATTATCACAAAAACTACAAAAATACTATCTTTACTTTTATTGCTGCTACCGCCACTATCATATTACTGTGCTACTAAACTATCTTGCTGCAGATACTAAGTTTCCAGGTGTGGCTGAATTGACAACTCAGTTGCTAATACTTAAGAGTATTCTTTGGCTCCCCATGTGTCGAATCAACAAATTTGGGTTTAATACTTTACCCTCGAAAACTATTGCGATCCCCTATACTTGTGGGTTATCAAGACTATTTTCTAGCGCCGTTGCCGGGGAGCATAGCTCTATTATTTAAGTCACTTGGGATTTATATCTGTTTATCACTATGAAGAATTTGAAGGACTCAAAAAACAATATCTTAGCCTCAACTACGAGGGGAGGTAAGGAACTGCCATCTAGCTCTGCACTAGATTCTCCTTCTGTTATGAGTAAACTTGCAACACCTACTCCTGCTATTGAATCTGATATGTCGTATGTTCTTGATGGTGCTACTTCTGCTATGTATGATGAAACTACCTCTATGCCTGATACTGTGTCACTAGGTGAATTGTAGATGAAAAAAATGCTAAAGTTAGGGAGAGTGCAAATGTTGATGATATTTATTGAAGTGATGATGAAACTACTCCCAATAGATATACATTGCCTGTTGTGCCTGAGGGTTATGTTATGGATGAAGAAACTGCTTGAGACTTTCTTGCTTGCAATGATAGATATGATCTTAAGAAGTTATTAGCTAAGCTGAAAGAAAAGTCCTTGAATGCTGGAATGAAACATGACCCTGCTTTTGCTACTTCACCTATATGTGTCACTGCTAAGGATTATGAGTTCTGCGTTGATCCTGAGGTAATTACTTTGGTTGAATCTGATCCTTTCCATGGCTATGAGTCTGAAACTGTTGTGGCACATCTTACCAAGTTGAACGATATAGCCACCCTGTTTACCAATGACAAAAAGATTCGCTATTACTATATTCTTAAGTTATTTCCGTTCTCGTTAAAGGGTGATGCTAAGACTTGGTTTAATTCTTTTGATCCTGGTTGTGTGCGTAGTCCCCAGAATATGATGTATTACTTTTCTGCTAAATATTTTCCCGCTCATAAGAAACAAGCTGCCTTACGGGAAATATATAACCTTGCTCAAACTGAAGAAGAGAGTCTCCCACAAGCATGGGGGAGGCTTCTCCAGTTACTTAATGCTTTGCCTGATCATCCTCTTGAGATGCATGATATACTTGATGTCTTTTATAATGGACTAACCGATGCTTCCAGAGACCACATGGATAGTTGTGCTGGTTGTGTTTTCAGGGAAAGAACAGTGGAACAAGCTGAATTATTATTGAATAATATGCTAGCCAATGAAAATAATTGGACACTTCCTGAACCAACCCCTAAGCCAACTCCGAAGAAAAGATGTGTTCTATTTCTCAGTTCTGAAGACATGCAAGAGGCAAGGAAATCTATGAAAGAAAAAGGTATTGAAGCTTAAGATGTTAAGAATTTACCACCTATTGAGGAAATACATGATCTTGATAACCCGACACGGGTAGTAAAGGTAAATTCTCTTTATAGATTTGATGAAGGTGATATTCCTCATTATAAGTCTGCTAGCCAATGCTTAGATGAGTTTGACAATTTTATTGTGAAACAAGAAAACTTCAATGCTTATGTTGGTAGACAATTACAACGCAATGCTCATATGATTAAACGCTTGAGTGATTATCTGTCTAGTGCTAAAGATGAACTGAAACTCATTAGTATACATGCTTCTATGGTCACCACTCAAGTAGAACAAGTACTTAAGGCTCAGAATGATTTGCTCAATGAATTAAATAGTAAGAACAATGACTATGCTGTTAGAGTTGCAACTAGAGGTGGTAAAATGACTCAGGAACCTCTGTATCCTGAAGGCCACCTTAAGAGAATTGAGCAAGATTCTGAGAGAGCTAATATAGATGCACCTAGTTCTTCTAAGAAGAAGAAAAAGAAAAGTGATAGAAATTTGCATGCTTCTAGTGAACCTATAGCTCACCCACCTGAGAATCCCAATGATATATCTGTTTCCGATGCTGAGACACAATCTGGTAATGAGCATGAACCTAGTGATAATGTTAATAATGATGTTCATGATGATGCTCAACCTAGCAATGATAATGATGTAGAGATTGAACCTGCTGTTGATCTTGATAACCCACAATCAAAGAATCAACGTTATGATAAGAGAGACTTTGTTGCTAGGAAGCACGGTAGGGAAAGAGAACCATGGGTTCAGAAACCCATGCCTTTCCCTCCGAAACCATCCAAGAAAAAGGATGATGAGGATTTTGAGCGCTTTGCTGAAATGATTAGACCTATCTTTTTGCGTATGCGTTTGACTGATGTGCTTAAAGCAAATCCTTATGCCAAGTATATGAAAATATTATTACTAACAAAAGAAAGATACCTGAAGTAGAAATCTCCACCATGCTTGCTAATTACACTTTTGAGGGTGGAATGCCTAAGAAATTAGGAGATCCAGGAGTACCTACTATACCTTGCTTTAAGAGAAATTATGTTAAAACAACTTTGTGTGATCTTGGAGCCGGTATTAGTGTTATGCCTCTCTCTTTATATCGTAGACTTGACTTGAGTAAGTTGACACCTACTGAAATATCTTTGCAAATGCCTGATAAATCAACTGCTATACCTATCGGTATTTGTGAGGATGTGCCTGCCGTGGTTGCAAATGTTACTATTCTAACTGACTTTGTTATACTTGATATTCCCGAGGATGATAGTATGTTTATTATTCTTGGAAGACCTTTTTTGAATACTGCAGGGGCTTTTATTGATTGCAACAAAGACAATGTCACTTTTCATGTAAATGGTAATGAGCATACGGTACACTTCCCGAGGAAACAACCTCAGGTTTATAGTATCAATTATATTCGAAAAACTTCAACTATCACTATTGGAGGTTTTGAGTTTTCTATTCCTACTATCAAGAAGGCATATGACATACTTATTGTTGGGGACATACATATCCCCATTGAGGTAACATAGTGTTATTCAAAAATCTCCGATTTCATGTTACTGGGAAAGAGTTTATTAACAATACCTGATCAACCTCGTTAATGGATTCCTTTTGATGAACATGGGATAGGTGAATCTAGATAGCACAAACCTTCTGTACCCTCCTTTTACTTTCTGTTAATTAGGTTAAATAAAAGAAAAATAGCATTATCTGTCTGTTTCCAGACTTATCCATGCAATAAAAAAATATCCCGAAAATAAAAGTTCTCCGAATGCCATGAAAATGAAATATGATTTTTTCTAGAATATTTAAGAAAATTTGGCACTGAACACACAGCGAGGGGAGCCAGCATGTGGCCTCGAGGGCACAGGGTGCGCCCCCTACCTCGAGGGCCCCACGCGGCCCCCCCTCCACTTATCCTTTCACCCATGATCTTCTTCTTCCTCCCAAAAAAATCCCCAACCAGCTCAAATCCGAGTTCTAGCTCATTTTGCTGCCATTTTCGATCTCATTGCTCAAAGCACCATTCACCAAACTGTTTGGGGAGATTGTTCCTTGGTATGTGACTCCTCCTTTGGTCCAATTAGTTTTTGTTCTAGTGCTTTATTTGTTGCAAATTTGTGCTGCTGGTGACCTTGTTTTTGAGCTTGCGTGATAATTTTTCTTGGTCCCAAATAGTTCTAATGCATGATATAGCTTCTAGACACTTATAGGAGTTGTTGCTATCAATCTTGTTTAGTTTGGTTAACTTTTATTGTGAGTTACTAAAAATTTCAGAAATTTTCAGAAAAGGATAATGTTAAAAAGAATATTGAGGGGCTCTTCCAGCAAGAGCTCAGAGAAGAAGAAGAAAGAAGAAAATAAGAAGCCCAAGTATCATCTTCCTCGCATGGCGGAAGTTCGACCGTGCGAATGGCCTTGTAATAATTTCATGATGTTTGCCGGTATTTACGAAGACTTTTATTGGTTGGCGAATAATGCAGGCCTCGCCGACTTCATCAACGACCAAAAAGAATAGTATCTCTTACTCACCAATATTTTTACGCAAAGCTTTCATTTTCATTCTAGGAAAACACCACCTACGGTGGAGTTTCGCTTATATGATGTGGTTAAGGAGATATCACTGTTAGACTTTTGTGAAATATGCAAAGTACCCTTTGAAGGTAGACTTGATGAACCACGTCATGAAGACGTCAAAGGGTTTATTGATATGTAGCCGTAGGTGAAACTAGACAAGTTTCAGGGGAAAGCATCACCAGTATACACTTCCCTATTCTGCGCTACTTTGCTTTATTTGCTAGTAGGTGTTTAATTGGTCGCGGGGACAGTGGGAATCTCAGTGCCCTTGATATTATCATTTTACGCCATGCATTGTTTCGTGACACAACTTTTAGCTTGGGCGCCGACGTTGCCAAACGATTGAGTCAGAACCGCTCAAAGGGGCCCGTCTTTGGAGGCATCTTTGCTTCTCGTCTTGCTGAACATTTTAATATACCTATTAGGCATCATGAGAAGGAAGAAAAATTGCTTGCCCCTGTTTATCTAGACTACAAGAGCATGGTAGCTCATGACTTTATTGTTAAAGACAAAAATATGCAGCTACTTTGTAAATTGAGGTTTGATGAAATATACTGTGAAATTGTTACCTTGCCTGCACCATCTCTATTTGTTCTGTCCTCAGGCAAGTACCTCATTACATCAGATGCCTTCTACCAATACCAAGGCCAGGCACAAGCTTCAGAGCCTGAGCCAGAACCACCATTTGATCCTTCTCGTCAATCAGTTTATGGGTGGGATCTGGACGAGCTCGCCAACCAGTGACATCCAGAGGACACATCTCAGTACACCGGAGCGAGTGGTTTCGATCCTTGGCCATAGACCAACTTAGGCCAAAAGCCTAAGCTTCGGGGAGTACGTGTTTCTCACCAACTTTACATTAATGTTCACACTTATTCTAGTTGTCGGTGCTCACACTCTTTCACTGCACCATCCATGCTTAGTTTCATTTTCTTTTTCTTAGTCTTTTTCTTGTGACCTAGAAAAACCCAGAAAAACAAAAAATTATTAGTTGTAGCTTCTAGCTCGTTTACTTTCCTTGCTTGCAGTAGTAACAAAAAAAATGAAAACCCAAAAAGATTTCTCGTTCTTCTTTTACTTGTTGGGAGCTTTCCCGTGTAAATAGTTTCTTTTCTTTTCTTTAGGGGTTAAAGTAGAAGACCATGATTAAAATGCTTAGTGGCTCTCATATGCTTTGTTGTTGATTTAACCTTGAGCCATATCACCCTGTCTTCTCTCTTGTATTAAATGCCTGCAGATTCCAGCTTAGTCCAATGCGTGTGCACTATTATTATTATCCACACCGTTCGGTCGTGCGAGTGAAAGGCAATAAGGATGATATATGATGAACTAATTGAGATGAGAAAAGCTGGTATGAACTCGACCTCTCTTGTTTTTGTAAATATGATAGCTCGGCGTTCTTGATTCAGCTCGTTATGAATGAAACATCTTTGCAATGACAATTAGAGATCAGAGTTGCTTATGCCATGCTTAATTAGCTGAGAGTTTATAATGGTATATCTTGTGTGCCAACATGATATTAAAATGGTTGTGATGTGGTATGATGGGTGGTATCCTCCTCTGAACGATTTAAGTGACTTGACTTGGCACATGTTCACGCATGTAGTTCAAACAAATCAACATAGCCTTCACGATATTTATGTTCATGGTGATTTATATCCTACTCATGCTTGTATTCATTGTTGATTAATTTTAACGCATGTTCATGACCGTTGTTGCTCTCTAGCTGGTCGCTTCCCAGTCTTATTCTAGCCTTCACCTGTACTAAGCGGGATTACTGCTTGTGCATCCACTTTCATAAACCCCAAAGTTATTCCATATGAGTCCACCATACCTTCCTATATGCGGTATTTACCTGCTGTTCCAAGTAAATTTGTATGTGCCGAACTCTAAAACCTTCAAATGAAATTCTGTTTTGTATGCTCGAACAACTCATGTATCAACTAGGGCTGTCTATATCTTCCATGCTAGGTGGGTTATTCTCACGATGAGTGGACTCCACTCATCATTCACGAGAGAATGGCTGGTAATCGGGATGCCCAGTCCCATGCTCAAAATCATAATAATTAAACAAAACTCCCCCAGGGCTGTTGCTTGTTTGGACGGTAACTCGTGGATTCGGCTCGCCGTGGAGTGTGCTTGTTGGTGGTTGGGGGAGTATAAACTTTACCATTCCGTTTGAGAACCGCCTATAATGTGTGTAGCATGGGAGATATCGAGATTCTTGGTTGTTATGTTGATAAAGAAAGTATACCGCTCAAAATATTATTCATCTCTATTTAAAAATCGAGCTATGGCACCTCTACAAATCCCTGCTTCCCTCTGCGAAGGGCCTATCTATTTACTTTTATGCAGAGTCATCAACCTCTTATCAAAAAAGCACCAGTAGGAGAGCACCTCTGTCGTTGCATGTATTACCATTAATTTGCATTGAGTATGATCATGATTGGATCTCTTTTACTATGAATTACAATGTCTAGTTAGTCCTTGATCTTTAAAGGTGCTCTGCATTTATGTTTTGCGGTCTTAGAAAGGGCTAGCGAGATACCATCCTGTTATATCATATCATGAATGTTTTGAGAAGTGTTGTCATCGGAGGTTTATTATTATTGCTCGCTAGTTGATTATGCTGTTGATGTAAGTAGTCTTGAGACCTGAAAGTTATTGTGAATGTGGTTAGTTCATGATCTTGTTGAAAACATGAATGCTAGCTTACATATTTACAACAACAAGAGCAAACAGAGTTTGCCAAAGTTTTTCTTTATCACTTTCAGTTTATCAACTGAATTGCTTGAGGACAAGCAAAAGTTTAAGCTTGGGGGAGTTGATACGTCTCCAACGTATCTACTTTTCCAAACACTTTTGCCCTTGTTTTGGACTCTAACTTGCATGATTTGAATGGAACTAACCCGGACTGACGCTGTTTTCAGCAGAACTGCCATGGTGTTGTTTTTGTGCAGAAATGAAAAGTTCTCGGAATCGTCTGAAAATCAACGGAGATTTATTTCAGAAAATATAAAAAATACCTGCAAGAAGATCCACACCTGGGGGTCCACGGGCTGTCCTCGAGGGTGGGGGTGGGCCCCCCTTCCCAGGGCGCACCCCCCTACCTCGAGGGCACCCCGATGCCCCACCGACGTATCCCCAGGTCCTATATATTCCGTTTCGCGGAGAAAAAAATCAGGGAGAAAGAATTATCGCGTTTTACGAGACGGAGCCGCCGCCAAGCCCTAATCTCTCTTGGGAGGGCTGATCTGGAGTCCGTTCGGGGCTCCGCAGAGTGGAGATCGTCATCATCAACCTTCCTCCATCACCAATTCCATGATGCTCACCGCCGTGTGTGAGTAGGCTTGCTGGACGGTGATGGGTTGGATGGGATCTATCATGTAATCGAGTTAGTTTTGTTAGGGTTTGATCCCTAGTATCCACTATGTTCTGAGATTGATGTTGCTATGACTTTGCTATGCTTAATGCTTGTCACTAGGGCCCGAGTGCCATGATTCCAGATCTGAACCTATTATGTTTTCATGAATATATGTGTGTTCTTGATCCTATCTTACAAGTCTATAGTCACCTACTATGTGTTATGATCCGGCAACCCCGAAGTGACAATAATCGGGATCACTCCCGGTGATGACCATAGTTTGAGGAGTTCATGTATTCACTATGTGTTAATGCTTTGGTCCGGTACTCTATTAAAAGGAGGCCTTAATATCCCTTAGTTACCAATAGGACCCCGCTGCCACGGGAGGGTAGGACAAAAGATGTGTTGGGGAACGTTGCATGGGAAACAAAATTTTTCCTACGCTCACCAAGATCAATCTAGGAGATGCATCTACGAGGGGAGAGTTGGATCCACATACCCTTGTAGATCGCTAAGCGGAAGCGTTCAAGAGAACGGGGATGATGGAGTCGTACTCATCGTGATCCAAATCACCGATGATCCTAGCGCCGAACGGACGGCGCCTCCGCGTTCTTCACACGTGCAGCCCGGTGACGTCTCCCACGCCTTGATCCAGCAAGGAGAGAGGGAGAGGTTGGGGAAGACTCCATCCAACAGCAGCACGACGGTGTGGTGGTGGTGGAGGAGCGCGGGACTCCAGCAGGGCTTCGCCAAGCGCTGCAAGAGACGAGGAGGGAGAGAGGTAGGGCTGCACCAAGAGGGAGACGTTCTCATGTGTGTAGCAGCCCCAAAACCTCACATATATATAGGGGGAAGGGAGGGCTGCGCCCCCTTTAGGGTTTCCCACCCCTAGGGGGGCGGCCAGCCCTAGAAAACCCATCTAGGGTGCGGCCAAGGGGGGGGAGAGAGAGGGGGCGCCCTAGGGTGGGCCTTAAGGCCCATCTGGACCTAGGGTTTGCCCCCCTCCCCTCTCCATGCGCCTAGGGACTTGGTGGGGGGGTGCACCAGCCCCCTTGGGGCTGGTCCCCTCCCACACTTAGCCCACGCAGCCACCTGGGGCTGGTGGCCCCACCTGGTGGACCCCCGGGACCCTCCCGGTGGTCCCGGTACATTACCGATATCGCCCGAAACTTTTCCGGTGACCAAAACAGGACTTCCCATATATGAATCTTTACCTCCGGACCATTCCGGAACTCCTCGTGATGTTCGGGATCTCATCCGAGACTCCGAACAACATTCGGTAACCGCGTACATACTTTCCCTATAACCCTAGCGTCATCGAACCTTAAGTGTGTAGACCCTACGGGCTCGGGAACCATGTAGACATGACCGAGACAACTCTCCGGCCAATAACCAACAGCGGGATCTGGATACCCATGTTGGCTCCCACATGTTCCACGATGATCTCATCGGATGAACCACGATGTCAAGGATTCAATTAATCCCGTATACGATTCCCTTTGTCTATCGGTACAGCACTTGCCCGAGATTCGATCGTCGGTATACCGATACCTTGCTCAATCTCGTTACCGGCAAGCCTCTTTACTCGTTCCGTAACACATCATCCCGTGATCAACTCCTTGATCACATATTGTGCACATTATGATGATGTCCTACCGAGTGGGCCCAGAGATACCTCTCCGTCATACGGAGTGACAAATCCCAGTCTTGATTTGTGCCAACCCAACAGACACTTTCGGAGATACATGTAGTGCACCTTTATAGCCACCCAGTTACATTGTGACGTTTGGTACACCCAAAGCATTCCTACGGTATACGGGAGTTGCACAATCTCATGGTCTAAGGAAAAGATACTTGACATATAGAAAAGCTTTAGCATACGAACTACACGATCTGTGCTAGGCTTAGGATTGGGTCTTGTCCATCACATCATTCTCCTAATGATGTGATCCCGTTATCAACGACATCCAATGTCCATGGTCAGGAAACCGTAACCATCTATTGATCAACGAGCTAGTCATCTAGAGGCTCACTAGGGACATGGTGTTTGTCTATGTATCCACACATGTATCTGAGTTTCCTTTCAATACAATTCTAGCATGGATAATAAACGATTATCGTGAACAAGGAAATATAATAATAACCAATTTATTATTGCCTCTAGGGCATATTTCCAACAGTCTCCCACTTGCACTAGAGTCAATAATCTAGTTCACATCGCCATGTGATTAACACTCACAGGTCACATCGCCATGTGACCAACATCCAAAGAGTTTACTAGAGTCAGTAATCTAGTTCACATCAATATGTGATTAACACTCAATGAGTTCTGTGTTTGATCATGTTATGCTTGTGAGAGAGGTTTGTAGTCAACGGGTCTGCAACATTCAGATCCCTATGTACTTCGCAAAACTTTATGTCATATCGTAGATGCTGCTACCACGTTCCACTTGGAGCTATTCCAAACTGTTGCTCCATTATACATATCCGGTATCTCCACTTAGAGTTATCCGGATAGGTGTTAAGCTTGCATCGACGTAACTCTTTACGTCGAACTCTTTATCACCTCCATAACCGAGAAACATTTCCTTACTCCTCTAAGGATAATTTTGACCACTATATAGTAATCCACTCCTGGATCACCTTTGTACCCTCTTGCCAGACATGTGGCAAGGCACACATCAGGTGCGGTACTTAGCATGGCATACCGTACAGAGCCTATGACAAAAGCATAGGGGACGACCTTCGTCCTTCCTCTTCCTTCTGCCGTGGTCAAGTTTTGAGTCTTACTCAACTTCACACCTTACAACTCAGGTAAGAACTCCTTCTTTGACTGATCCATTTTGAACTCCTTCAAAATCATGTCAAAGGTGCGTGTTCTTTTGAAAGTATCATCAGGCGTCTTGATCTATCTGTATAGGTCTTGATGCCCAATATGTAAGCAGCTTTATCCAGGTCTTCCTTTGAAAAACTCATTTCAAACAACCCTTTATGCTTTCCAGAAATTCTACATCATTTCGGATCAACAATATGTCATTCACATATACTTATCAGAAATGTTGTAGTGCTCCCACTCACTTTATTGCAAATACAAGTTTCCAACAAACTTTGTATACCCAAAAACTTTGATCACTCCATCAAAGTGTATATTCCGACTCCGAGATGCTTGCTCTAGTCCATGGAAGGATCGCTGGAGCTAGCATATCTTTTAGCATCCTTAGGATCGACAAAACCTTTCTGATTGTATCACATACAACCTTTCCTTACGAAAACTGGTAAGGAAACTTGTTTTGTCATCCATCTGCCAGATTTCATAAATGCAGGTAATGCTAACATGATTCCGACGGACTTAAGCATCGCTACGGGTGAGAAAATCTCATCATAGTCAACTCCTTGAACTTGTGGAAAACTCTTCGCCACAAGTCGAGCTTCATAGACGGTGACATTACCGTCCATGTCCGTCTTAGTCTTAAAGATCCATTTGTCTCAATGGCTTGCCGATCATAGGGCAAGTCCACCAAAGTCCATACTTTGTTTTGATACATGGATCCTATCTCGGATTTATCGGCTTCTAACCATTTGTCGGAATATGGGCCCACCATCGCTTCTCCATAGTTCGTAGGTTCATTGTTGTTTCAACAACATGACATCTAAGACAGGATCACCGTACCACTCAGGAGTAGTACATATCCTTGTCGACCTACGAGGATCGATAGCAACTTGATCTGGAGCTTCATGATCACTATCATTAGTTTCCTCTTCAACTGTCGTAGGTTCCACAGAAACATCTTTCTGTGTTGCACTACTATCCGGTTGAAGTGAGGGTTCGACAACCTCATCAAGTTCTATCTTCCTCCCACTCAATTCTTTCGAGAGAAACTCCTTCTCGAGAAAGGACCCATTCTTAGGGACAAACATTTTTGTCCTTGGATCTGAGATAGGAGGTATACCCAACTGTTACCTTTGGGTATCCTATGAAGATGTATTTGTCCGCTTTGAGTTCGAGCTTTTCCCGGCTGAAGCCATAAGCATCGCAGTCCCAAACATTAAGAAAACGACAACTTTGGTTTCTTGCCAAACCATACGACGTCGTCTCAACGGACTTAGATGGTGCCCTATCTAAAGTGAATGCAGCTGTCTCTAATGCATAACCTTAAAATAACAGCGGTAGATCGGTAAGATACATCATAGATCGCACCATATCTCATAAGGTTCGATTACGATGTCCGGACACACCATTACGCTGTGGTGTTCCAGGGGACTTCAACTGCGAAACAATTCCACAATGTCTTATGTGATTGCCAAACTCATAATTCAGATAATATCCCCTTGATCAGATCGTAGGAACATGATCTTCTTGTTATGATGATTCTTAATCTTCACTCTGAAATTTTTTGAACCTTTCAAACGTTTCAGACTTTTGCTTCATTAAGTAAATATACCATATCTACTCAAATCGTCAGTGAAGATGAGAAAATAACGATATCCACCACACGCCTTAATTCTCATTGGATCACATACATCGGCATGTATGATTTCCAACAAGTCACTTGCCCGTTTCATTGTACCTGAAAACGGGATCTCAGTCATCCTGCCCATGAGGCATGACTCGCATGTGTCAAGTGATTCAAAATCAAGTGACTCCAAACATCCATCAGCATGGAGTTTCTTCATGCATTTTATGCCAAACTGACCTAAGCGGCAGTGCCACAAGAAAGTGGTACTATCATTATTAACTCTACATCTTTTGGCATTAATATTATCATCATGTGTATTGCTATAATCGAGATTCAATAAACCATTGGGTACATGACCATAAAGGTATTATTCATGTAAACAGAATAACCATTATTCTCTAACTTAAATGAATAACCGTATTGCAATGAACATGATCTAATCATATTCATGCTCAACGTAGACACCTGATAACATTTATCTAGGTTCAACACTAATCCCGAAAATAGAGGGAGCGTGCGATGGTGATCTTATCATCCTTGGAAACACTTCCAACACACATCGTCACCTCGCCCTTAGCTAGTCTCCGTTCAGTCCGTAGCTTTTGCTTCAAGTCACTAATAATAGCAACTGAACCGGTATCCAATACCCAGGTGCTACAAGGAGTACTACTAAGGTACACATCAATAACACGTATATCAAATATACTTTGTTGAAGTTGCCAGCTATCATATCTACCATGTATTTGGGGTGGTTCCGCTACCAGGTGACCGTTCCCCTTACAATAGAAGCACTTAGTCTCGAGGTTTGGGTTCAACCATGGGTTCCTTCATCAGAGCGACAACAGGTTTGCCATTCATGAAGTTTCCCTTCTAGCCCTTACCCCTTTTGAAACCAGTGGTCTTGCTAAACCATCAACACTTGATGCTCCTTCTTGATCTCTATTTTTGCGGTACTAAGAACCGCTGACAGCACCGGGATTATCACCATCCTTTGCATGTCATAGTTCATCACGAAGTTCTAGTAGCTTGGTGATAGTGTCTAGAGAATTCCGTCAACCACTATCTCACCTGGAAGATTAACTCCCACTTGGTTCAAGTGATTTCAGCACCCAGACATTCTGAGCACATGCTCACAAGTTGAGCTATTCTCCTCCATCCTTTTGGCAAAAGAACTTGTCAGAGGTCTAATACCTCTCAACACGGGCATGAGCCTGAAATCCCAATTTCAGCTCTTAGAACATCTCATATGTTCTATGGCGTTCAAAACGTCATTGGAATCCCGATTCTAAGCCGTAAAGTATGGTGCACTAAACTATCAAGTAGTCATCAGGACGTCTCTGTCAGGTGTTCACAACATCCACAGACAACGTTGTAGGGGTTTGCACATCGAGCGGTGCATCAAAGACGTAAGCTTTCTGTGCAGCAGTGAGGACACTCCTCGGACTACGGACCCAGTCCGCATCATTGCTTACAATATCTTTCAACTTAGTCTTTCTCTAGGATCGTATTAAACAGGGAGCTACAACGCAGTTATTGGTCTACTACATAATTTGCGAAGACAACTTAGACTATTGTTCATGACAAGTGAGTTTTAACTAATCAAATTACTTATAACTCCCACTCAAATTGACATCCCTCTGGTCATCCGAGCGTGACATGATCCAAATCTACCAACCCAAGTCCGATCATCACGTGAGATGAGGTGGTGTCAATGGTGAACATCAACATGTTGATCATATCTACTATATGACTCATGCTCAACCTTTCGGTCTTCCGTGTTCCGAGGCCATGTCTGTACATGCTAGGCTCGTCAAGTCTAACCCGAGTGTTCTGCATGTGCAAAACTGGCTTGCACCCGTTGTATGCGAACGTAGAGTCTATCACACCCGATCATCACGTGGTGCTTCGAAACGACGAACCTTCGCAACGGCGCACACTCGGGGGGAACACAATTTTATCTTGAAATTTTAGTGAGGGATCATCTTATAATGCTACCGTCGTCCTAAGCAAAATAAGATGCATAAAAGGATTAACATCACATGCAAATCATAAGTGACATGATATGGCCATCAACTCGTGCTTTTGATCTCCATCTCCAAAGCACCGGCATGATCTCCATCGTCACCGGCGTAACACCATGATCCCCATCATCATGATCTCCATCATCGTGTCGCCATCGGGGTTGTCGCGCGCCCACCATGCTCTTACTACTATTGCTACCGTTTAGCGATGAAGTAAAGCATTACATAGCGCTTAATGATTGACACGCAGGTCATACAAAAATTAAAGACAACCCTATGGCTCCTGCCAGTTGCCGTATACATCGACATGCAAGTCGATATTAACTATTACAACATGATCATCTCATACATCAAATATATCTCATCATGTCATTGGCCATATCATATCACAAACATACCCTGCAAAAACAAGTTAGACGTCCTCTAATTTGTTGTTGCATGTTTTACGTGGCTGCTATGGGTATCTAGCAAGAACGCTTCTTACCTACGCAAAGCCACAACGGTGATATTTAAGTTGCTATTTAACCTTCTACAAGGACCGCCTTTGTCGAATCCGATTCAACTAAGGTGGGAGAGACAGACACCCGCTAGCCATCTTATGCAACAAAAGTCACATGTCTGTCGATGGAACCGGTCTCATGTACGAGGACATGTAAGGTTGGTCCGAGCCGCTTCATCCCACAATACCGCTGAATCAAGAAAAGACCAAGGAGGGAAGCAATCTAAACATCAACGCCCACAAACTCCTTTGTGTTCTACTCGTGATTGCATCTACGCAAAGACCTAGCTCTGATACCACTGTTGGGGAACGTTGCATGGGAAACAAAAATTTTCCTACGCTCACCAAGATCAATCTAGGAGATGCATCTACGAGGGGAGGGTTGGATCCACATACCCTTGTAGATCGCTAAGCGGAAGCGTTCAAGAGAACGGGGATGATGGAGTCGTACTCGTCGTGATCCAAATCACCGATGATCCTAGCGCCGAACGGACGGCGCCTCCGCGTTCTTCACACGTGCAGCCCGGTGACGTCTCCCACGCCTTGATCCAGCAAGGAGAGAGGGAGAGGTTGGGGAAGACTCCATCCAACAGCAGCACGACGGCGTGGTGGTGGTGGAGGAGCGCGGGACTCCAGCAGGTCTTCGCCAAGCGCTGCAAGAGACGAGGAGGGAGAGAGGTAGGGCTGCACCAAGAGGGAGACGTTCTCATGTGTGTAGCAGCCCCAAAACCTCACATATATATAGGGGGAAGGGAGGGCTGCGCCCCCTTTAGGGTTTCCCACCCCTAGGGGGGCGGCCAGCCCTAGAAAACCCATCTAGGGTGCGGCCAAGGGGGGGGGGAGAGAGAGGGGGCGCCCTAGGGTGGGCCTTAAGGCCCATCTGGACCAAGGGTTTGCCCCCCTCCCCTCTAAATGTGCCTAGGGACTTGGTGGGGGGGCGCACCAGCCCCCTTGGGGCTGGTCCCCTCCCACACTTAGCCCACGCAGCCACCTGGGGCTGGTGGCCCCACCTGGTGGACCCCCGGGACCCTCCCGGTGGTCCCGGTACATTACCGATATCGCCCGAAACTTTTCCGGTGACCAAAACAGGACTTCCCATATATGAATCTTTACCTCCGGACCATTCCGGAACTCCTCGTGATGTCCGGGATCTCATCCGAGACTCCGAACAACATTCGGTAACCGCGTACATACTTTCCCTATAACCCTAGCGTCATCGAACCTTAAGTGTGTAGACCCTACGGGCTCGGGAACCATGTAGACATGACCGAGACAACTCTCCGGCCAATAACCAACAGCGGGATCTGGATACCCATGTTGGCTCCCACATGTTCCACGATGATCTCATCGGATGAACCACGATGTCAAGGATTCAATTAATCCCGTATACGATTCCCTTTGTCTATCGGTACAGCACTTGCCCGAGATTCGATCGTCGGTATACCGATACCTTGCTCAATCTCGTTACCGGCAAGCCTCTTTACTCGTTCCGTAACACATCATCCCGTGATCAACTCCTTGATCACATATTGTGCACATTATGATAATGTCCTACCGAGTGGGCCCAGAGATACCTCTCCGTCATACGGAGTGACAAATCCCAGTCTTGATTTGTGCCAACCCAACAGACACTTTCGGAGATACATGTAGTGCACCTTTATAGCCACCCAGTTACGTTGTGACGTTTGGTACACCCAAAGCATTCCTACGGTATCCGGGAGTTGCACAATCTCATGGTCTAAGGAAAAGATACTTGACATATAGAAAAGCTTTAGCATACGAACTACACGATCTGTGCTAGGCTTAGGATTGGGTCTTGTCCATCACATCATTCTCCTAATGATGTGATCCCGTTATCAACGACATCCAATGTCCATGGTCAGGAAACCGTAACCATCTATTGATCAACGAGCTAGTCATCTAGAGGCTCACTAGGGACATGGTGTTTGTCTATGTATCCACACATGTATCTGAGTTTCCTTTCAATACAATTCTAGCATGGATAATAAACGATTATCGTGAACAAGGAAATATAATAATAACCAATTTATTATTGCCTCTAGGGCATATTTCCAACAAGATGTCATGCAAGTTCTTTTCCATAAGCACGTATGACAATATTCGGAATACATGCCTACATTACACTGATGAACTGGAGCTAGTTCTGTGTCACCCTAGGTTATAACTTCTACATGATGAATTGCATCTAATGTAATTTCCCATCACCGACCCAATGCCTACGAGCTTTACCTATATTGCTTGTCGCTTATTTACTTTTCCGTTGCTATTATCACAAAAACTACAAAAACACTATCTTTACTTTTATTGCTGCTACCGCCACTATCATATTACTGTGCTACTAAACTATCTTGCTACAGATAATAAGTTTTCAGGTGTGGCTGAATTGACAACTCAGTTGCTAATACTTAAGAGTATTCTTTTGCTCCCCTTGTGTCGAATCAACAAATTTGGGTTTAATACTTTACCCTCGAAAACTGTTGCGATCCCCTACACTTGTGGGTTATCACGTTTCTCCGGTCAATAGCCAACAGCGGGACCTGGATGCCCATATTGGTTCCTACATATTCTATGAAGATCTTTATCGGTCGAACCTTTAGGACAACATACGTAGTTCCTTTTGTCCGTCAGTATGTTACTTGCCCGAGATTAGATCGTCCATATCTCCATACCTAGTTCAATCTCGTTATCGGCAAGTCTCTTTACCCGGTCTGTAATACATTATTCCGTAACTAACTCCTTGGTCACTTTGCTTGCAAGCTTCTTGTGATGCCGTATTACCGAGAGGGCCCGGAAATACCTCCCCGTCACACGTAGTGACAAATCTTAGTCTCGATCCATGCCAACTCAACAGACACCTTCGGAGATACCTATAGAGCACCTTTATGATCACCCAGTTATGTTGTGACGTTTGATGGCACACGAGGCATTCCTCCGGAGTCCAGGAGTTGCATGATCTCATGGTCGAAGAAACATATATTTGACATTAAGAAAGCAGTAGCAATAAACTGAACGACTATATGATATGCTAACGGTTGGGTCTTGTCCATCACATCATTCTTTTAATGATGTAATCCCGTTATCAAATGATGACTCATGTCTATGGTTAGGAAACCTTAACCATCTCTGATAAACAAGCAAGTCTATTAGAGGCTCACTAGGGACATAGTATTTGTTTATGTATCCACACATGTATTTAAGTTTACATTCAATAAAATTTTAGCATGAATAAAAAACTTTATCATGATTAAGGAAATATAATAATAACCATTTTATTATTGCCTCTAGGGCTTATTTCCATCAGTTAGTTGGTGTTATCATTTTACAATTGTTAAGTTATTTGGTGTTTGTCCAATGTGAAATCAAAGTCGTTAGGTCACGCATGATATTGATGGATGATGCCATGATGATCCAATTTGTGTTATTATTTGTGTTGATATTTTGTTAGTGGTCAAGTAGTCCACGAGTGTCGTGTGTTGTGGGCTTCGTTTGTAATATAGATATTTTGCTTGCTTTTTTCCTAATTAATTAAATAACTCTATTCCGGTTAATGACCAAAAATAGCAAACCTTCGTTTCATATTTGCTAGTCGCTGTCATGCATCCAAAAATTAATATGGTAAAGGCGCGAACACTAGACATATGATTCATTTCCAATGCAAACATGATTAATAAGTGTATTGTACAAGTCTGACAAAGACATGCAAAATAAGCTTTCACACTCATACTTTTACCACTAAATTGCACACATCTACACACCACGATCTTATCGAACTCAAAGACTAACTTATAGCCACATTCACGCATGAACGGCAAGATTTCTATTGACTGTAAGGACATGTTGCATGCCCTTTAGCTGCACGATCTTTTCTGAAGTAAACTTCAGATCGACTGTACATATATCATGAACAACATCATGTGACCTGTTTCCAATCAGCATATATGAAGTCCTTACGATCTGATAAAAAGAAAACATGGAGAGGTCAACACACACGGGTATATTGGAACACGTGTCAATCCACTGTTGAGAAGAATGACATACTGAAATAACAATAGAAAATTTATCATGCTCGTCATCCTTCACCTTACTATCACCAATAACAAAGTTGTCGATTTTGTTGTTTCCCATGTTGCCCCTTGTCAAAGGGATTCACACGCAATCCGGAGCCCAATATTCATATTCACCGAAGACATGTCATGCTCCTTCCTTCTTACCAGGCTCATCTTAGTCCCTAAAGTTAGTAGATTGTGAGGTCTTGCTTTTGCCTTCAAATTTTCCTTTGCCCTCATAATTGCTCTTGTTCTTGAACTTCCCATAGGTTCTCTTGTTCTTGAACTTCCGGGGTTGCAAATTCTTCTTGGGCACGAGATATCCCAAGAATTCCTGTCATGGCCTGGATCACATGTGTCTTTTCTCCTCATATTTTCATCCACGTCAAGACCAGTAACAAGATTCAGAACTAAAAACTCATGGCTCATGTGTTTCGAACAATGACAAATTTCCTCCTTGAAGGAAAGTAACTTGTTCGGCAACACACAGTTGAAATGTCCACACTCCTTATTGAGTGACTGTATCTTATTAGCATGCTCGACTATGGAGTGATGATCACTCACGTTGTATTCGTGGTATTGTTCCATATAACATATAACTCACCACATGTGTCCAAGACCCCGAACTTGGTCTGGAGTCTGTTTCACAAATCATCAATTGCAAGAACTAGTAATACAAATACAATCTCTGATATAAGAGATAGGAGCTCCTATAGTGCGGTGGATGAGTATATGTTTGGGGTAGCATCAGAAGGCTATGGAAGTATTGGTTGTTGTGTGTGCGAAGTTGCTGTTTATGATGATCAATTCACCAACTACATGCTAATAGTTGTTGTAGTTATGGTTTACTCCCTTTGTTCACAAATACTCCTCCGTCCCGAATTATTTGTCGCAGGGATAAATAAAATTGAATGTATTTAGAATTAAAATATATCTAGATACATCCATTTCCGCGACGGGTAATTTCGGACGGAGGGAGTATCTGTTGCCCTAACATTTTTTTCCTCAATAAGATGGAAATAGACAAGTTTTAGTGTGCTTGTTCATTTATTTCAATCCATATGTAGTCCATGTTAAAATATCCAACTAGTACTGTATTTGTGAAGGAAGGGAGTATGTTCTAAAAGTAATCATGAATTTGTTTATTTTTTCAACAGAGACCGAAATTTCACTGTGCACGTTTCAACGTGCGCGCAACCGGGAGTGACTGCTCACATCAATCATGTAAAGCCCCGTCATTTCGCACAAACTAATGCTCATCACTTTGTGTCATGCCAGCAGATCGATCTTGGTCAGTACTGGAGAGTGGTTCTCTCATTGTCGAGGGGTGGTTAATGCTTGGTGACTCATCGTACGAGAAAGACAGAGTCTCGGAATGACGACGACAGGGCAGTAGTTGAAATTCCTGGGTGAAAAATCGAGTTGGAGAGCAGGCAAGCAAGCAAGCAATGCAAAGCCGAAACTTCATTCGCTTTCACAGATCTCAACGCCGCCGGGCGCTCACGTCGTGCGCGCCGGTTATCTCCTCGACTAGATACTAATACTACTGACAAAATTACTTAGGGTAAATCCTACTAGAAATCTGGTTGATGAACAAAATTGGTCCCGCGTCCCGCAGGGCACACGGGCGCGGCGCGGCGCGCGCGCTCAGACCGCGTCCGCCTGGCGTGGAGGCTCAACGGCATCAGGGAACGCGAAGGGCCTGGCGCTGGCGAGGAAGGACGGCATGTCGTCGCCGGCCATGATGACGACGACCTTGGGCTCCCTGTCGAGCGGCGCCATCCCGCGCGCGGACGCCTCCTCGCCGGCGCTCCCCCGCCGCGACGACCCGGACGGCTTGCGGCGCGTGCAGACGAGCACCAGCAGCGCCACCGCGATGAGCCCCAGCATGAACGTGAAGCCGAGGAAGAGGTACGGCGTCGGCGTCCTCCACGCACCCGGGTGCGCGCCGTGGCCGGCCGCCGCCGGAGCCCCGGCGACTCCCACCAGCTCCCCGCCTTCCCTGATCGGCCTCATAATGAAATGGATGATTAATCACACGGATCGATCCCACTTCTCCTCTTTCTCTTCTCACTCTCCTTTTTCCCTCTCTCTCTCCCTCTCTCTGGGCGTGCAGAGTGGTTTCTGGCTTCGCTGTGGCTGTGACGGATGAGTGGGAGACTGCGACGAGAGGAGGAAGGAGGCCATATATATAGGCGGCGCGCGGGAGGGGGGAGGGAGCGGGGAAAAGAAACCGCGCGGCGCGGCGCGATGGAGCTCTGCTCTGCCTGTGGCCTGCCTCCCCCAGGTGCTCCTCCTGTGGACTGTGGTACGTGGTTTGTGGCCTCTGGGTTTGGTTTGGTTTTCTGTTGCTGGGGTGCTGGGTTTTCGCCGCTTGGTTTTGCCACCCGGGACCGGTGGGGGCCTACCCAACATAGGCGGTGAGGTCACTGCATCCAGTGTCATCATGATAACAGAATAATCGCCGCAAGTTTAGTGTACTTACTACAGTTATAATTTGAATTAATTTCTGCTATTTATCTAAAGCTCTGGAAGTTTCTGAAAAGGTACGGGTAGAAACGAGAAGCTGACCCTACTGTGAACCATCAGTGTAGTAGGAGTACTGCTATTACCGGCAGAGTTCAATGCTGAAGTCTGGGTGGAACAGATTCAGTGAACCTAGACATGTGGAAATGCTTTCCCGCAGAAAAATAAAGAAAATGCATGCTTGCTTGCCCGGTCGCTGAACTTGGTGCAGGAGATCGGGACGATCCAAGCCTTGTTGATCCTGAGCACATTTGGAAGTCAGAATCAGAACAAACCGACTTTGTACTAACATGCGAGATGCGACGGAGGGGTTGCAGTTTCAACACTGGCGCCGACGCGTACTGTTGAGTTTCTAATCAAGCACATGCATCCATTGCTGGGAAGCTGTGGAGCAAGCACTACTCCTGGAACACGGCGACGGAGATTCAGCGAACCTTGCGGTGAAACGAGGAGTGCACCGTCGACGAACCTGGTCCAGGGGCTCGGGATGGCTGCACCGCTTGGTGCCACTGCCAGGCTCGTTCGGGATGAACGGTGGACATGGCGGCGCCCTTCGTGTTCGTGTTCGTGGGAGGAAAAACCATGCGGCGCCCTTCGTGTTAGTAGTACGATCTTGTCATGACCGTTGGTAATTAATGTACTCCGGGTAATACGCTTCAAAAATCGTATTGATTATATTTATTAAAAAAAATTACAATCAGTACGGCAAGCGCTCATATACACGCGCATACACTCATCCTTATGAACGCATACACGCACACCCTACTTCTATAAGTACCTCCGAGAGACTGAGCCGACATATCATCTTGAGATTTACGAAGTCATCATAGGCGCCTCGTCGTTGACGGGAACGCCTCCTTGATTCGCAATTATATTTATTAATTGATGATATGTACTGTACAGCGGTCTGATCACATCGTCACCAATCAACCACATGGCCCGCATGCGAACACGCTGTGCGCACGTGCCGATTCGTCTCCTCTTGGCCGCGTCCGGCCGGACATGATGAACACATGCACGCTCCGCCTTGCCCTTGCCGTGCTTGCGCAGGACACGTATCGTACGTGCACGAGCCGTGCCTCGCACTCCATGCGCTCCATGCCAATCGCCACATCTATCCACCGACCAGGCTGCTAATTTTTTTATTTCTTTTGCTGTGGTGATCGACCGGGGCTGCTGCTGCAGATGGACGAGCTAAAATCAAACTCTTGGAACGCTAACCGACCGAGCATGGTGTTGAACCTTGAACGTACACCAAAGGATATCGGTACGCGACGGCATCGTCATGCATGCATGAGTCGATCGAACGAGCTGGGCAGCTGGCAGAGAAAGAGAGCGGCGAGAGTTCTCGCACGCAAGCAAGCAAGCCAGGGGCAGGGGGACAATGATGCCAGCTGCCGTGCGCACGCATTGCGTGGGACGCGTGACGTGTGCGCGTCTCGAAGCAAGCAAGCCGCCACCTAGATCCACAGCTGGAACTGTCAGCTACAAGGATGAGTTGCGTCGATTCACGACCCCGTGTTGCGTGCTGCCGGCCGCCTTGGACCTCCGCCCGTCCTGCTACTGCTAGCTAGTCACCGGCTACCTAGATCGATGGCTGGTTGCTAGCAGCTGGATTCTCATGAGAAATCGACCAAACCATACACTACTCCTGCAATGCGTGTCGTGTCGTGTCGTGCTTGTATTGTATGCACATCTATATCTATCTGATGCAAAGGAGACGAGAAAAATGGGGAAAGGGGAGAAAAGGCGGTTGCGCGAGCACGAACCGACCGCCCGTACTGCGCGACCTGGCGTCGTCGCCGAATTGACGATCGTGTCGCCATTTCCCAAAGGTGATCAAGTCAGAAACCATCCATTCCTTACACACACACACACGCTAGAGATCGATCGAGGACGTCGCCGTCACCTTGTGGAGTAGTTGTATCTTGCTTCCAGTTTTTGACATCACACATGCAAATCCACTCGCGCGATGTTGTGGCCGGTGAGCGCATGCACTAGATTAGATTTGTTGGTGATGGCGCTAATGGGGGTATGGCCCAGGCAAAAGTAAAGCTAGCGGCGTGAATTATTAGCTAGTAACCCTTTTTTGACAAGTGAATTATCAGACTAACTTTGTTGAGTGCCATGATTAAGTTAGTTTAACCCTCCGCCAAAGGCAGGGCAAGTCCTAACCATTCTGGAAGAAAGAATAACGCATATGAACACCATTGCTTAGATCTGTGGGTTCGTCTGCTCTTGAGATTATCCAGTGCTTGATTGAACGATATTTGCTTGATCCTCACATCGCTTTACGTCGTTACAAGGGAATGGGATGACAGCCTAAGAGGAACAGACATAAGACTAGTGTAATCATTTTTCTAAGTGAGTTTTGACGAAATAGGCTTTCGCCCTCCTATATTGATATAGCGACCACATGATATAATTGCTGGGATCTCAGCACAAGCACGCGCAAAAAACAAACAAAAGAGAAACAACATAGAGGAAAAATGCCAACCATGTCGGATCAACGAAAACGAAGATGACTAGCAACCGCCGTGCCTGCCGGAGAATTCCACCACGCTCATAGCATGCCGGAACACCGCATACCAAGCAATACCTTCAAGAAGGAACGCAACGACAACAACGCTGCTACACGGACATGTCCTAGGGTTTCCCCCGGTACGCGAAGGGGCATGGGGGAAGGGGTATATCCGACGCCCTTCCGGAAGGCATGGCTGCGCCCACGGGCGTCACCGCATCGGTGCCGGACAAGCCGACAAGGATTTCGCCCAACGGCCAACCAAGCACGACCCCGGACTATCCATCATGCTCCACCATACTTGCCATCCACCAATATGCGCCACCAAGGTCTTGCAGTCACCATCGCTGTTTCACCGTGGCAAGCGAAGCAAGACCAGCGGGATCAAGGGGAAGTGGCAGGGTCAGCAGCCACGCGGGAGGGGATAACCTCCACCACCCTCGGCGGTAACCGACCGGACAAAGCTCAGGAGCAAACCAAGCACCCCTGCCCGGTCGAGTCCGAAACGGGCTCGTGATGCTCCCGTCGCTGCGCTGCAGTACACGAGACGCCGTTTCCGCCACCCCCACACTACTAGGGAAAAGTCTAGCAGTAGCGCGGGTTAAAGGGCTATCAGTAGCACGGGTGGTCGCGCTACTGCTACGACGCTACAACTAACCTTTATCAGTAGCGCGTTTTAAACAACGCTACTGCTATGTACTGGTAGCAGTAGCGAGCTTTAGTTAAAAGCGCTACTGCTAATAGTTGTAGCGCATTTCTTTAAGAAGCGCTACTGCTAAGGGCACGTTGCTGCTATGTACATGCCACCTTATTTCATGTCGTATTCATACACCGTTATACAAGTTTTCATACAGTAGCAATTTAGAGATTGTTATTACATCATAATGAGTTATTACATCATTGGGTTGAAGAACCACGGATTAGTTTCAAGTGGATTAATTCAACTTGGTCACTTTGGATCCATCCACTTGTTTCTCATTCGCGGTTCTTTCACCTAATGATATAATAACTCCTCATCATCATTATCATCATCATAATATCATTAATAACTTATCATCAGAATACATCATTGTCAAATAACAACTCCTCATCATCATCATTTTCGTCCATGAGACATCATATACTTAAAAAATTAAACTTGCAATATAAATTACTTAACTTAACAAATTAGTTTAACAAACTGACATATAGGAAAAACTGGAGGCATATCTGTCGGTGTCAAAACCGGCAAATCTCGGGTAGGGGGCCCAAGCTATGCGTTTAGAGGATCGATGGTAACAGGAGACTGGGGACACGATGTTTACCCAGCTTCAGGCCCTCTCGATCGAGATAATACCCTACTTCCTGCTATATTAATATGGATGAATATGAATACAAGAGTACCTCGAGATCGTAATGGCTAAACCCTAAAGCCTAGCCTATGAGGATATTGTGATGTTGATGATCCCCTCTACCGACTAAACCCCCCGACTTATATACACGCCAAAGGGGACCTAGGGTTACAAGGGTGACTTGGGGAGGAATTAATTGATACATCCGGACTCTATGCTTGCCTTTTTACGTACATAGGAGTCCTGACCGAATACGGGGGAGAGTCTTCTGCTTCTTCTTTTCGTGGCCCACCAATACGGCCCAGCTTCAATGACCCGGATGCCTAAGGACCCCTGAATACATGACTCCCTCAGTAGCCCCCGGACTTGCTTTCAAGGACAAGATCGTGTCCGGCTTCATGTCTTCGGTCTTGCAAGATGAGTTCTCCTGGATGATAGTTTGGCTTCTTTAAATATTGTATTCCGTTGATTCCTCGTCGCTATCGCCTTGGCTTCCACGTGTCCAACGAATGCGAACCGTCTAGGCAGTTTTACAAATACCCCCTTGACTGTGTAGGGAAGGCACCCATATAAGAGAATAGATCCCAGTTGCCTCTCCATCGCATTCCACGTGAAAGAAATCCTAGTGCGTGCAAAAAATCTTCAAACATGGCTAGCGCCCCAAGCTCTTCCTCGCGCCCTCATGGCCCTCGTGCAGGAGATTGGAAAAGCTACTCTGTGTCCCATGCGCGTCTGAGGACACTACAAGCACAGGGATATCTCCCTCCCGAGGATCTAGTCCCCGTCCGGGCCGGACTAACTTCTATCGACAATCAAGCCTTGACACAGAGCTTTCCCAACCCCTCCGATGGAGAGCTGGTATGTTTTGTCCCCTTCCTTTTAAGAGGCGTAGGGTTCACTGTCCACCCCTTCCTTAGGGGACTCCTGGAGTTCTATGGTCTCCAATTGCACGATCTTACGTCGGGGTTATCCTGTATATCACGTGTTTTGTTGCTTTATGCGAACTATACTTGGGCTGCGAGCCTCACTTTGAGCTGTGGCGAAAGTTCTTCTGCCTTGTCCCTCGCTCGGAAAAGGGATCGATACTTTAAGTTGGGGGCGCCAAAGTATGGCGCATAGACGGGACATGCTATCTGCCCGGTACTCCGAAGAAGGCATCCGAAGAGTGGCCTTCGGAGTGGTTTTACATTGAGGACGTTGCTCTGCCGGATCCAGTTCGATGAGGCCTCCCTAAATATTCCAGTGCTCCGCCATAGAAGCTTTTCAATTGGTGTCCCCGCAGTCCTTCGGAAGAAGAGAGAGCGGTGGTTAGCAGACTGGCTGGCAAGATCAGATTGCTCACCAGTTCGGGGTTATCTATAATCAAAGTGATGGCCATTTCAATAAAGCGATGTGTGCAGCCGCTTCAAGCCACATGACTTCCAATGTGGCATTATAATGGCCTGGATGATGCCTCGCGCTGCTTACACCCAAGTCCGGATGACCCCGCCGCTCTAGCCGTTGTCCTGGAAGGTCTTTATAAGGGAGAGAAGCAAGACTTCATTTGTTTAACATGCCGGGAGGATTTTTCTATGTACAATCCTCCTGACTGGGCAAGTCTCTCTCCTGACCGCCCACTTTTTCTTTGTTATGATGTATTGACCAAACTGAATTCGGTTTCTCCCGACATGAGTGGAGGAAGGTGATCGAGGGGATTAACAGTCCTGCCCCACAGCCAGAGGACCAGTTTCAAAATGCGGGCCCCGGATATGATGAAGATCCGGACATAGGCATAGAGCTAGAAGAGGGAGTCTTCTATCAAGCCTGTCGTGAGGGCACCCTGGTGGCTATCGTAGCCGATTACCCAGGCCTCATTCCTTCTTCCCGCGTAAGTACCTAGGAGATATCTCATCAAAGAGAGGATTCCCAGTGCGCCTTACCCACCGTATTTTATCATACTGAACAGGGACGACGCTCCTCACACCGGACTGTGCGAAGACCGTCATCCCAGAGTGTGATGCCCGCGTTGGGTGAGGCCTCGAAGCGAAAGAGGACCGCGGACCCCAGCGGACCTTCAAAGAGGTATGTTTTGTCTTGACACACGCTGGGTGGAGAAGTCGGTATTACAATTTTCCGCTTTGTTATTTCCTTTTAGGAGGAATACACATCAGAGTGTTTCCGGAGATCATGCAGACCAAGCTCCAGCCAATCTGGCATCCAGTCCATCAAGGGTTAACGCGGATTCCATGCCGGATTGTCCTCTCTAGGAGGATTCGGATGGAATGTCAGTTACTAATTCTGAAAAGTGGAGGTTACGATGGTTCATAGGCGGCGGAAAGCAGCAATGTGTGACCCCAACCTTTTCCGAGGAGGCGTTTAACGCCCTCAGTTCTGCAGATGCCTATATGTGAGCCGCTCAAGACGGACTCGCTGGAGCCACTCACTGGCTTTCGAAAGATATGCGGGTAAGTGTACAGTTTGATGTTCCCATGCCTGTAGCCCCTGGGACTTAAAGCAGTTTGTTCAACTGATTTGAGGATCGTTGTGTTTTTGTAGGCGCTTCAAGAAAAGAATAACTCCTTATCCAAGGAGCTTGAAGAGTGCCGGACCCAGCTAGCGAATGCCACCGCCGAATTGGAAAATTCGAAGAAATCTGGAAAGGATGTTGGTGGTAAGAACAATGGTGTCTGGATACTATGATATTTGTGCCGATCACTGAGTCGTTATGTACATACTAATTGTAATACAACAACAGGGTTGACCGGCCAGCTGGAGAGGGAGCTAAGGGCTGCTTTGGCGAACAATTTTTTTGCCGAAGATGAAACAGCTGCTGGCAAGCGCGTATTGACGCAAGCCATAGATAAGAAGAACCAAGCGCAGGATAAAAATATTCGGCTCGAACAGGAGCTAAAGGACGTAAGGGACCAACTCTCAAGCGCCTTGGAAGAGAACCTGAGGCTAAAAGGCGGCATGTTCAGTATGTCCCTTATACCTAGCTCTCCTTATAGTCTCTTATTTTGGAAGTTTCTTATAAAACTTTTCCTGCAGGTTTGTTAACTGGCCAACCCGAAGGAGGAGTGTCCGGTTTTGAGGGTGACGTGCTGCAAGAGCTTTCCAGAGTCTAGGAGCGAGCTCGGAAGGCCATGAAGAGTATGGCCGGTGCTTTATGGCCGGGCGATTCGCCTCCAAAAACTATGGAGGACTTGGCGGACTTGTTCAAAGGTGCTCGATGCTGCTTCGAACTGTGGAAAGCATCAGCATGTCGCATGGGTGCTTGAGAAGCCTGGGCCATGGTGAAGATGCACTACACTCGTCTTGATCCAAATCATATGGCCCGCTGGGACCACGACGGTCTGATGGACAAGAAATTCCTCTGCATTTGGTATATGACCAAGTAGAGACAGTTGCCAAGCTTTCCCAATAGGACTATAAACTAGACAACCTTATAGAGGGAATAGAAGAAGAGTAGTCGTTTGATTCTATGTATTAATGTACTTTTACCATCAAACTTATCTCCGGCCGAATTTATAAAAAAGTTGCCATGGCCAACCATCTGCTTTAACCTCCATAAACCCAACGGCTGGAGTGCTTCCGAATACTACTTGTGTGGTAAACACGTGATATGTTCAGAAACCAGGCAATCCGGTCATAATTGTTTGAACAGATGAACTATGTTCGGGGAGTTATGTTATATTACTGTTTAACGTAAGAAACATCTTCCAGAGAGAATAGTTCCGTTAGGGGTTTCTTTCCCTAGGTCGGCGTGCATATAGATGCGGGCCTAGGCTTCTGATCGTGTGAAAAGGATTGTAGGATGCCATGTCCTGTGGTAGTTTAAAAGACGCTTTAAAATGCGGTATGTCGTGTATCCGCCGACTGATCATTCCCCTAAGAGCGCTAGCTTTCGTCTTCACCCAGTCCGAGGTACATGTCTAGATTACCCGGTTGTAACAATCGCAGAGGTGCTCCCTTTACGTCCTAGCCGAACAATCGGAAACGTAGGGGTAAGCATAGGAGCCAGGCAACCCAGCTTGGCCAGAATGTAAGTCATATTGGTACATATAATGGCAAGGAAGGACTGTGAAAAACAGACGACATTTTAAGCAATAAGCTTTTTTTTTGGTAATGGGCTTCGTTAAAGAAGCCCACAAGTATATTTGAGGTAGATACATTCGAAGATGTACTTATCCTGTGGCAGTTCGGGCGAGCCGAATACTTGCCAATGAGGGAAAATGTAAAAAGGAAAAAGAGAAAAGATAAAATATAAAAGACATGACCTAACTTGAAAGGAGGAAAAAGTTGCTATTGATCTATCCATAAAATCGTCGGAGCCTCGCAGAGTTCCACGGGTTTGGCTCAAGGCGGTTGTCCTGTGCATTCCGAAGGCGATAGGCTCCACCGGTGAGTACTTCGTCGATAATGAAGGGGCCCACCCATTTTGGTTTGAGCTTGTCATTTTTCTTCTCCGGGAGGCGTAAACGAGTTCGCCGATGTTGTATGTCTTGGCCCGCACTTCTCTGCTCTGGTATCGCCTGTCCAGTTGTTGATAAAATGCGGAGCGGGCTTGCGTTGTATCGCGCTCCTCTTCAAGTCCATTTAGGTTGTCTTGCCGATCTAGCTCGGCTTCTCTCTCCTCGTACATGCGCACTCGAGGTGAGTCATGAGTAATGTCACAGGGCAGAACATCCTCTGCGCCGTACACCATAAAGAAAGGTGTGTATCCGGTCGTCCGATTAGGTGTGGTCCACAGTCCCCATAGTACGGAGTCAAGCTCTTCGACCCAGTGTTTATCAGACCCCCATAGTGAGCGCACCAGTCGAGGTTTAATGCTGCTCATTATTAGACCATTCGCTCTTTCGACTTGGCCGTTTGTCTAAGGATGGTACATAGAAGCGTAATCGAGTTTAATACCTAACATTGCGCACCAATTTTTTACCTTGTCAGCTGTGAAGTTGGAGCCATTATCTATGATGGTACTGTGCGGGACACCATAACGGTGTACTATACTGGATATAAAATCTATCACAGGCCCTGCCTCAACTATTTTTACTGGCTTGGCTTCTATCCATTTAGTGAATTTGTCTACCATCACCAGAAGGTATTTCTTTTTATGGCTTCCCCCTTTAAGGGGTCCGACCATCTCAAGCCCCCAGACCGCAAAAGGCCAAGTAATGGGGATTGTTCTCAGAGCAGTGGGAGCCATGTGACTTTGATTTGCAAAGAGCTGGCAGCCAACGCGGTGTTGGACTAAGGTCTGGGCATCTGCTCGGGCAGTGGGCCAGTAAAAGCCAGCTCGAAAAGCTTTGCCTACGAGTGCCCGGGCTGCGGCATGGTGGCCGCCCATTCTGGCGTGTATTTCAGTGAGAATTTGCCTTCCCTCCTCTTAGGAGATGCACCTTTGTAGAATACCAGTTGTGCTTTTCTTATATAGTTCACCTTTGTGAACATTGTAGGCTTTAGAACGTCGGACTATGCGGCGGGCCTCATTTTGGTCATCGGGGAGTTCCTGCCTTTTAAGGTAAGCTAGCAAGGGCTCTATCCAGGAGGCTACGACAGCCATGATTTTGTGAGCTGAAGGAGTTATCTCCATGTCTGGGTCTCCGATGACGTCTTGGTTAAGTACGGTCGGGGGTGTGTTCGGTTCCGAATTCGTGTCGTCGCTCGCGTCCTGCCATGTCACTGATGGCTTAAATCGCCTTTCCACAAATGTGTTAGGTGGGACGGGGTCACGTTTAGCGCCCATACGAGCGAGTACGATAGCGGCCTGGTTATTATCCCGGGATACATGATGGAATTCCAACCCCTCAAATCTAGCCAACATTTTCAATATAGCATTGCGATAAGCTGCCATTTTTGAATCCTTCACATCAAAATCTCCATTAATTTGGGAGATAGCAAGGTTTGAGCCTCCGCGTACCTCGAGGCGTTGTATGCCCATGGATACGACTAGGCGGAGACCATGTAATAGGGCCTCATATTCGTCCGCCTTGTTCGAGTCCGTGTACTTAATTTGCAGAACGTACTGGACTGTATCCGCAGTCGAAGATATCAATATTACGCCGGCCCCCAATCCGGCTAGCATTTTGGAACCGTCAAAGTACATTGTCCAGTGGGAGTATGAGCCATACTCTTTAGGGAGTTCAGCTTCGGTCCATTCTGCGACAAAGTCAGCCAACACCTGGGATTTAATAGTCCGGCGTGGCTTATAAGATATTTCAAATGATAAGAGCTCGATGGCCCATTTGGCTATGCGTCCAGTGGCGTATTTATTGTTAGTAATGTCATTGAGTGGTACCTCGGATGTCACTGTGATCGAATACTCTTGAAAGTAGTGTCGAAGTTTCCAAGATGACATAAAGACCGCATAGGCAATTTTCTAATAGTGGGGGTATCGTGATTTGCACGGTGTTAGAACCTCAAGTACGTAGTATACGGGTTTTTGAACGGGGAATTTATGTCCCTCTTCGGCTCGTTCGACGACAAGCACGTCACTCACTACCTGGTGAGTGGCTGATATATACAACAACATTGGTTTGCCAACACCGGGGGCGGCTAGGATTGGTTTGCTCGCTAGTAGAGTTTTTATTTCTTCCAATCCAGCTGTGGCCGCGTCCGTCCATTCGAAATTGTCAGTGCGTCGTAGCAATCTATAAAGTGGCAATGCCTTTTCTCCTAATCTGGAGATGAAGCAGCTTAAGGCCGCTACGCAGCCTGCTAGTTTTTGCACTTGCTTGAGGTCAGTTGGTATTTTGAGCTCTGACAAGCCCCAGATTTTAGCTGGGCTAGCTTCGGTTCCTCTATGGGATACGATGAACCCTAATAGCTTTCCGGCTGGAACGCCGAAAACACATTTTTCCGGATTGAGCCTTATGTCATATTCTCGAAGGTTGGCAAATGTAAGGTTGAGATCTTCCACCAAAGTCTCGACGTGTTTGGTCTTAACGACTACGTCGTCAACATATGCATCCACTATTTTGCCAATTTGTTTTTCTAAGCATGTTTGAATCATGCGTTGATATGTGGTGCCATCGTTTTTAAGTCCAAAGGACATAGTGTTGAAACAGAAAGGACCGTATGGGGTGGTAAATGCCGTTGCGGCCTGATCGGATTCCTTCACCTTTATTTGATGGTATCCGAAATAAGCATCAAGGAAGCACAACGAGTCCTGTCCGGCCGTTGCATCGATAATTTGATCAATGCGGGGTAAAGGAAAGGGATCCTTGGGGTAGGCCTTATTTAGGTCTGTGAAGTCGACGCAGAGGCGCCATGATTTAACCTTCTTATGTACCATGACTAGGTTGGCTAGGCAATCCGGGTGTTTAATTTCTTTGATGAATCCGGCTTCCAATAGCTTGGCTAGATCTTCTCCCATTGCTTGTGTTTTGGGTTCAGAAAACCGTTGCAGTGACTGCTTGACTGGTTCGAACCCTTTGATGACATTGAGGCTGTGTTCGGCCAGCCTGCGTGGGATTCCCGACATATCTGAAGGGTGCCAGGAGAATATGTCCCTATTTTCCCGAAGGAAGGCGTGTAACGCGCTGTCTACCGCCGGATCCAGCTATGCCCCGGTAGACGCTGTCTTGTTAGGGTCCGTTGGGTGCACTTGGAATTTGATGATTTCATCTGCCGGCTTGAAGGAGGTAGATTTCGATCTTTTGGCGAGGATTATATCGTCCTTGTCCACCATTGATCGCTTGGTAGTAAATTCTTCGGCCGCGAGGGCTTCGGATAATGGCTCTAAGGCTAAGGATGCCGTCTTGTTCTCGTCACAGAATGCTCTATCCGGATCGCTTGTTAATGTGATCACTCCATTGGGCCCTGGCATTTTAAGCTTCATGTACCCGTAATGAGGTATAGCTTGAAAGCGTGAAAAAACATCCCGTCCTAGAAGGGCGTGGTATCCGCTATGAAAGGGAACAATGTGGAAGAGCAGTTCCTCTGATCTGTAGTTATCGGATGTGCCGAATACTACATCGAGCTTAATGCTTCCCGAACACCAGCTTCGCGGCTGGGTATAATTCCTCTAAAGCTTGTGTTGGTGTGCTCAATGCGGGATTTTTCGACCTGCATTTTTGCAAGTGTTTCCTCATATATGAGGTTCAGTCCGCTTCCTCCGTCCATAAGTACCTTAGTGAGGTGGAAGCCGTCCACTATTGGATCTAGTACAAGAGCTGCTGATGCTCGGATCGGCCAGACTCGGGGTGCGTCTTTGGTAGAAAAACTGATTGCCGTGTCACTCCATGGGCTTGCAGAGCTAATTTGGTAGACCTCGGCAAGTTCGTGATTCGCTCTCTTGTGGCGGTTATTTGAGGAGAACGTCCCGAAGACAGTGAAGACACTGACGTCTTTCTCCCTTGATATGGCGGTGGCAAGAATTTCCGCACCGCTCTTTGCTACCTGCCGGAGTACCCAACACGCTCTAAGGCAATGGTTTGGGACATTGTCCGGGGTGCGTGTATTTGGCAAGGTGTATCGAGCAGTTCATCCAGTACGGACCTGTGCCTTAAAGAAGGTTTGTTCTTCATGCCAATAGGCATATTATCGGATAACCTGCTAGGGTATGTGAAGGAAATATGCCCTAGAGGCAATAATAAAGATGTTATTTGTATTTCCTTATATCATGATAAATGTCTTTTATTCATGCTAGAATTGTATTAACCGGAAACTTAGTACATGTGTGGATAAATAGACAAAACAGTTTGTCCCTAGTATGCCTCTACTAGACTAGCTCATTGATCAAAGATGGTTATGTTTCCTAGCCATAGGCATGAGTTGTCATTTGATCAACGGGATCACATCATTAGGAGAATGATGTGATGGACAAGACCCATCCGTTAGCATAGCACTATGATCGTTTAGTTTAAACTGCTATTGCTTTCTTCATGACTTATACATGTTCCTATGACTATGAGATTATGCAACTCCCGAATACCGTAGGAACACCTTGTGTGCTATCAAACGTCACAACGTAACTGGGTGATCATAAAGATGCTCTACAGGTGTCTCCGAAAGTATTCGTGGTGTTGGCATAGATCAAGATTAGGATTTGTCACTCCGAGTGTCGGAGAGGTATCTCTGGGCCCTCTCGGTAACACACATCATAATAAGCCTTGCAAGCAAAAGACTAATGAGTTAGTCACGAGATGATGTGTTACGGAACGAGTAAAGAGACTTGCCGGTAACGAGATTGAACTAGGTATAAAGATACTGACGATCGAATCTCGGGCAAGTAACATACCGTTTGACAAAAGGAACAACGTATGTTGTTATGCGGTTCTGACCGATAAAAAGATCTTCGTAGAATATGTGGGAGCCAATATGAACATCCAGGTTCCGCTATTGGTTATTGACCGGAGATGAGTCTCGGTCATGTCTACATAGTTCTTGAACCCGTAGGGTCTGCACGCTTAACGTTTGATGACGATCGGTATTATGAGTTTTTGAGTATTGATGTACCGAAGGTAGTTCGGAGTCCCGGATGAGATCACGGACATGACGAGGAGTCTCGGAATGTCCGAGACATAAAGATTGATATATTGGACGGCTATATTCGGACACCAGAAGTATACCGGAAAAGTTTCAGATTTATCGGGAATGCCGGAGGGGGTTACCGGAACCCCCTACGAGAGGGGATGGTCCATGGTGGGCCTAAAGGGAAAGAGAGGGGCAGCCCATAGGGCTGGCCGGCGCCCCCACCTAGGAATCCTAGTTGGACTAGGATTGGGGGGGCGCCACCTCTCCTATTCCTTTCCCCCTTTTTCCTTTCGGTGAATCCTACTAGGAATAGGATTGCAATCCTATTCCTAGTAGGACTCCCTCCCTAGCCGCACCAGGAGAGGCCGGCCGGCCTCCCTCCCCTGCTCCTTTATATACGGGGGCAGGGGGGCACCCAAAGACACACAAGTTGAATTGTTTTAGCCGTGTGCGGTGCCCCCCTCCACAGAATCACACCTCGGTCGTACCGTCGCGGAGCTTAGGCGAAGCCCTGCGCCGGTAAATACATCATATCCGTCACCACGCCGTCGTGCTGACGAAACTCTCCCGTGAAGCTCAACTGGATCAAGAGCTCGTGGGACGTCATCAAGCTGAACGTGTGCTGAACGCGGAGGTGCCGTACGTTCGGTGCTTGATCGGTTGGATCGCGAAGAAGTTCGACAACATCAACCGCGTCACTTGACGCTTCCGCTCCCGGTCTACGAGGGTACGTAGACACACTCTTCCCTCTCGTTGCTATGCATCTGGTAGATAGATCTTGCGTGATCGTAGGAAAATTTTAAAATACTACGTTCCCCAACAGTATGTCCGTTTAGCCTTGATAGTGTACTGTCCGGATATGGATTGTTCAAGAGATGTATTCTGGGCTTTCCAATTGTTTTCCATTGCGCAATACTTTTGTACTAAATCCGACAGTTCTGTGAAACTCAGAACATGATGTCGGTTGAAGGCGTTCAAGAATCCCTTGTCCGTCTAGTTGCAGTCAAATAGAGAGACTGCCTCGTCATTGCAACAATCCCTGATCTTGTTTTTAACAGGCAGGAATCTGGCCCAGAAGTGGTTGACCGTTTCCTCGAGCTGCTGCTGTATGTTCGAGAGATCATCTATGTCCGGAAATCCGTATTTACTTGGAGAGTTTTTCCCAGGGTGGGTGGGTCTTGGTAATTTTCGGTCCCGACCCAAAGTGGTATTCGGGGTTTTGACAACCTCCGACAGGGACGATCCGGGTTCGACATGATCTAATGGTTTCACGGGCCCGGCGTCGGTCCCAAAGCTCAAGGAACATAAAGTGCCTCCCGACAGGGGCATGTTCGGCTCGATGGGTTCGGAGATCCGAACAGTAACAGTCTCCGTATCGAGAGGAGAAGTCTCTTCGGCTCCATCCTTAACTGCTGCCACTAGATGAGTGATCGGGAAGGGATCGATATCATCATGACCGGATTTAAGTCCGATCTGATCTCCTGGCGATGAAAGCCCCAGGTGGGCGATGCAATCTAGAAGCTCGTTTAAGGGCGAGAGATCTGCCGAGGTCGCGTCATCGGAGTGGCCGAAGTCTGCTACTTCTCGAGCTTGTGTTGTATTCCCTCGAAGAGGAAAGGGTGATGCACCATAGTAGCGTAAGTATTTCCCTCAGTTTTTGAGAACCAAGGTATCAATCCAGTAGAAGACCACGCGCGAGTCCCTCAAACCTACACAAACAAATAAGAACTTCGCAGCCAACGCGATAAGGGGTTGTCAATCCCTTTACGGTCACTTACGAAAATGAGATCTGATAGAGATGATAGTCTGATATTTTTGGTATTTTTGGTTATAAGAACAAAAAGTAAAATCGAAAAAGTAAAGTAGATTGTAGATTGATATGTTGAGAATAGACCCGGGGGCCATAGTCTTCTCTAGTAGCTTCTCTCATGATAGCGATATTCTACGACGGGTAAACAAATTACTGTCGAGCAATTGATAGAAAAGCGAATAATTATGAGACAATCTAGGCATGATCATTATATATAGGCATCACGTCCGAGACAAGTAGACCGAAACGATTCTGCATCTACTACTTTTACTCCACACATCGACCGCTATCCAGCATGCATCTAGAGTATTAAGTTCATAAGAACTGAGTAACGCCTTAAGCAAGATGACATGATGTAGAGGGATAAACTCAAACATAGTGATATAAACCCCATCTTTTTATCCTCGATGGCAACAATACAATACGTGCCTTGCTGCCCCTATTGTCACTGGGAAAGGACACCGCAAGATTGAACCCAAAGCCAAGCACTTCTCCCATTGCAAGAACTATAGATCTAGTAGGCCAAACCCAACCAATAATTCGTAGAGACTTGCAAGGATATTATAATCATACATAAAGAGTTCAGAAAAGAACCAAATACCTCTCATAGATAACCTTGATCATAAACCCACAATTCATCGGATCTCGACAAACACACCGTAAAAAGAGATTACATCGAATAGATCTCCTCGAAGACCGAGGAGAACTTGGTATTGAGATCCAAAGAGAGAGAGAGTAAGCCATCTAGATACTAGCTATGAACCTGAAGGTCTGTGGTAAACTACTCACAACTCATGGTGAGGCGATTATGATGATGTAGAAGCACTCCGTGGTAGATCCCCCCCTCCGGCAGAGCTCCGGAACATGCCCCAAGATGGGATCTCACGGGAACAGAAGGTTGCGACAGTGGAACTAGGGTTTTCTCTGTTGTTCTATTGGTTTTGGGGTACATAGGTATATATAGGAGGAAGGAGGGCACCGGGTGCCAAACATGGGGCCCACGAGGCAGGGGGCGCGCCCTATGGGGGGGGCCCACCCTCGTGGACGCCACGTGTGCCGTACTCCGTGGTTCTCAAGTCTCCCGTGCGTATTTTGCTCCAAAAATATCTCTCCCGAAGGTTTCATTCCGTTTGGACTCCGTTTGATATTCCTTTTCTGTAAAACCCTAAAGCAGGCAAAAAACATCAATCTGGACTGGGCCTTTGGGTTAGTAGGTTAGTCTAAAAAATAATATAAAAGTGTTTAACAAAGCCCATTAAACATCCAAAACATGATAAATAATAGCATGGAACAATAAAAAATTATAGATACGTTGGAGACGTATCAAGCATCCCCAAGCTTAATTCCTGCTCGTCCTCGAGTAGGTAAATGATAAAAACAGAATTTTTGATGTGGAATGCTAACCAACATATTTTTTCAATGTAATTCTCTTAATTGTGGCATGAATTTTCAGATCTGAAAGATTCAAGACAAAAGTCTGTATTGACATAAGAACTAATAATACTTCAAGCATACTAACAAAGCAATCATGTCTTCTCAAAATACTATGGCTAAAGAAAGTTATCCCTACAAAATCATATAGTCTGGCTATGCTCCCTCTTCATCACACAAAATATTCATATCATGCACAACCCCGATTTCAGCCAAGCACTTGTTTTCATACTCTATTCTTTCAAACATTTCAACTTTCACGCAATACATGAGCGTGAGACATGGACATAGCACTATGTGGAATAGAGAGATGGTTGTGGAGAAGACAAAAAGAAGGGAGATAGTCTCACATCAACTAGGCGTATCAACGGGCTATGGAGATGACCATCAATAGATATCAATGTGAGTGAGTAGGGATTGCCATGCAACAGATGCACTAGAGCTAAAAATGTATGAAACCTCAACAAAAGAAACTAGTGGGTGTGCATCCAACTTGCTTGCTCATGAAGACCTAGGGCATTTGAGGAAGCCCATCGTTGGAATATACAAGCCAAGTTCTATAATGAAAATTCCCACTAGTGTATGAAAGTGACTAAACATGAGACTCTATCATGAAGTACATGGTGCTACTCTGAAGCACAAGTGTGGAAAAAGATAGTAGCAATTGTCCCTTTTTTGGGCCTTTTTTTCTTTGGCCTTTTTTTCTTCCTTTTTGGAGGGGCTTTCTTTATTTATCCTTTCCTCACATCGGACAATGCTCTAATAATGATGATCATCACACTTTCATTGAATTACAACTCGATATTACAACTCGATACTAGAACAAATTATGACTCTATATGAATGCCTCCGGCGGTGTACCGGGATGTGCAATGAATCAAGAGTGACATGTATGAAAAATTATGCATGGTGGCTTTGCCACAAATACGATGTCAACTACATGATCATGCACGGCAATATGACAATATGATGCGTGTCATATGAACGGAACGGTGGAAAGTTGCATGGCAATATATCTCGGAATGGCTATGGAAATGCCAGGATAGGTAGGTCTGGTGGCTGTTTTGAGGAAGATATATGGTGGCTGTTTTGAGGAAGCATATATAGTGGGTGTATGGTACCGGTGAAAGTTGCACGGTACAAGAGAGGCTAGCAGTGGTGGAAGGGTGAGAGTGCGTATAATCCATGGACTCAACATTAGTCATAAAGAATTCATATACTTATTGAAAAAATCTACGAGTCATCAAAACAAAGCAATCAACGCATGCTCCTAGGGGGGAGGTTGGTAGGTTTTAACCATCGCGCGCCCCCGACCTCCACACAAAGGTTGACACTTTACAAATACCTCATGCTCTAACTTCGTCACATAGCGGTTCACCATACGTGCATGCTACGGGAATCACTAACCTTAACACAAGCATTTCTCAATTTCATAATAACTCCACTAGCATGACTCTAATATCACTATCCTCATATCTCAAAACAATTATCAAGCATCCAACTTCTCATCATATTCAATGCACTTAGTGTGAAAGTTTTTACTACATTGATATTGGATGTCTATCATGTGAAGGCTAGTTTTATAGCCAAAACACATTACCATGCTGTTTTAATAGACTCTCAAAAGGATATAAGTGAAGCATGAGAGATCAACAATTTCTACAAAATATAATCACCACCGTGCTCTAAAGGATATAAGTGAAGCACTAGAGCAAAAACTATTCAACTCAAAAGATATAAGTGAAGCACATAGAGTGTTCTATCAATTCCTAGGCCATATTTAACTCTCTCAAATAGGTGTGTCCAGCAAGGATAATTGTGGCAACTAACAAGCAAAGACTCAAATTATATATGACGCTCCAAGTGAAACACATATCATGTCGTGAATAAAAATATAGCTCCGAGTATAGTTACCGATGGATGAAGACGAAAGAGGGGATGCCTTCCCGGGGCATCCCCAAACTTAGGCTTTTGGTTGTCCTTGAATTTTACCTTGGGGTGCCTTGGGAATCCCCAAGCTTAGGCTCTTGCCACTCTTTGTTCCATAGTCCATCAAAGCAATACTCAAAACTTGAAAACTTCACAACACAAAACTTAGACAAAAATCTCGTGAGCTCCGTTAGTATAACAAAACAAACCACTACTCAAAGTTACTGCAATGAATTCATTCTTTGTTTATATTGGTGTTAAAACTACTATATTCCAACTTATCTATGATTCATACTTCCCAATACTACTCATAGACGCATTGAAATAAGCAAACAACACACGAAAAAGAGAATCTGTCAAAAACAGAACCGTCTATAGTAATCTGCAGTTTTCGCATACTTCTGTAACTCCACATTTTTTGAACTAAATTGGTAAACGTGAGGAATTTGTCTATTAATCATCTGCAAAACGAATAAACTAAATAGCACGCTCCAGTAAAATTTGGTGACCATTCTAGCAAGCGCTAACGATTTTGTTTTTCACAGCACGATCATATAAACTTCACACAAGTCTTCCCAAAGGTTTTACTTGGCACAAACACTAATTAAAACACAAAACCACATCTAAACAGAAGCTAGATGCAATATTTATTTCTAAACAGAAGCAAAAGCAAAAAATATAAAACTGGGCTGCCTCCCAACAAGCGCTATCGTTTTACGCCCCTAGCTAGTCGCGATACATGGATAGATCTAGCTATTGCCATCTTTGATCTTCACTCTTTTAATGGGGTCAAGCTCAAATCCGGGAGGTTCTTTACGTTTCCCTTCATATTCAGAAATCTTTAGATCTAAAGAGTCCAACCGCTTATTACAAAGGGTAATCAACATATTCTTGCAGTGGAGATTCCCACTAACACTCTTAAGAGGTTCAAGAGACTTTTGTAGTATTTTCGTTACTTCACAATTTTTCTCAAAAACTTGCGTCCCTTCCTGGGTTGGATGTGACCCTTTTTGGGGAGGTAGTGTTCCCACTAGTCCCTCTATAATTTCATGCGCAATACTAGGATCAACTTCAATAAAATTCCCTTTGGCAACGCAATCCAAGAGTTGTCTATGAGACATATTCAATCCAACATAAAAATTGCGAAGCAAGATTCTAAAATTCACCTCTAAGGTGCACTTACGATAAGATTCCATCATCCTAAACCAAGCATCTTTTAAATTTTCTCCTTGCTTTTTCTTGAAGTGAAGAACTTCAAACTCGGGAGACAAAGGAGCGGATAAGGGGCTAGCCATGACGACAGGGCAAAGCGAACGATAAACACACGGCAGAAGAAGGGCAAATAAAACGATAAGGGTGAAGTGGGGGAGAGGAAAACGAGAGGCAAAAATGTAATGCGAAGGATAAGGGTTTGTGATAGGTACTTGGTATATGACTTTTGCGTAAGCCTCCTCGGCAACGGCGCCCGAAATTCTTCTTGCTACTTCTTGAGCTTGCATTGTATTCCCTCGAAGAGGAAAGGTTGATGCAGCAAAGTAGCGTAAGTATTTCAATCAGTTTTTGAGAACCAAGGTATCAATCCAGTAGGAGACCACATCGCACCTGCACAAACAAATAAGAACTTCGCAGCCAACGCGATAAGGGGTTGTCAATCCCTTTACGGTCACTTACAAAAGTGAGATCTGATAGAGATGATAGTTTGATATTTTTGGTTATAAGAACAGAAAGTAAAAGCGAAAAAGTAAAGTAGATTGTAGATTGATATGTTGAGAATAGACCCGGGGGCCATAGTTTTCTCTAATGGCTTCTCTCATGATAGCGATATTCTACGGCGGGTAAACAAATTACTATCGAGCAATTGATAGAAAAGCAAATAATTATGAGACTATCTAGGCATGATCATTATATATAGGCATCACGTCCGAGACAAGTAGACCGAAGCGATACTGCATCTACTACTATTACTCCACACATCGACCGCTATCCAGCATGCATCTAGAGTATTAAGTTCATAAGAACGGAGTAACGCCTTAAGCAAGATGACATAATGTAGAGGGATAAACTCAAACATAGTGATATAAATCCCATCTTTTTATCCTCGATGGCAACAATACAATATGTGCCTTGCTGCCCCTACTGTCACTGGGAAAGGACACCGCAAGATTGAACCCAAAGCCAAGCACTTCTCCCATTGCAAGAACTATAGATCTAGTAGGCCAAAGCAAACCAATAATTTGAAGAGACTTGCAAGGATATTATAATCGCACATAAAGAGTTCAGAAAAGAACCACAATTCATCAAATCTTGACAAACACACCGCAAAAAGAGATTACATCGAATAGATCTCCTCGAAGACCGAGGAGAACTTGGTATTGAGATCCAAAGAGAGAGAAGAAGCCATCTAGATACTAGCTATGGACCCGAAGGTCTGTGGTAAACTACTCACAACTCATGGTGAGGCGATGATGATGATGTAGAAGCACTCCGTGGTAGATCCCCCCTCCGGCGGAGCTTCGGAACAGGCCCCAAGATGGGATCTCACCGGAACAGAAGGTTGTGGCGGTGGAACTAGGGTTTTCTCTGTTGTTCTGATGGTTTCGGGGTATATATGTATATATAGGAGGAAGGAGGGCACCGGGGGCCAAACGTGGGGCCCACGAGGCAGGGGCGCACCCTATAGGGGGGCACGCCCCCACCCTCGTGGACGCCACGCGTGCCCTACTCCGTGGTTCTCAAGTCTCTCGTGCGTATTTTGCTCGAAAAATATCTCCCCCGAAGGTTTCATTCCGTTTGGACTCCGTTTGATATTCCTTTTCAGTAAAACCGTAAAACAGGCAAAAAACAGCAATCTGGACTGGGCCTTTGGGTTAGTAGGTTAGTCCCAACAATATATAAAAGTATATAACAAAGCCCATTAAACTTCCAAAACATCATAAATAATAGCATGGAACAATAAAAAATTATAGATACGTTGGAGACGTATCAGAGTCGACATAGGGGTGATGCTCGATGACCGCGGGGAGTGCGTCCGGCCCTGAGGTCATGCGGGCGCCTATAGCGAATCCGCCAATTTGGAGAACCTGGCCAATGGCCAAGTTATTTCCGAGGCTGACCCCATCGCTGATGACGAGACGAGCCATCGATCGCTCATCGCGAGCGCACATCGAAGCTCTCAATGAAAGCACCATTGTCGGTGTCAAAACTGGCAGATCTCGGGTAGGGGGGCCCAAGCTATGCGTTTAGAGGATCGATGGTAACAGGAGGCTGGGGACAAGATGTTTACCCGATATCAGGCCCTCTCGATCGAGGTAATACCCTACTTCCTGCTATATTAATATGGATGAATATGAATACAAGAGTTAATCTACCTCGAGACCGTAATGGGTAAACCCTAAAGCCTAGCCTATGAGGATATTGTGATGTTGATGACCCCCTCTACAGACTAAACCCCCCATCTTATATACACGCCAGAGGGGACCTAGGGTTACAAGGGTGACTTGGGGAGGAAGTAATTTATACATCCGGACTCTATGCTTGCCTTTCTACGTACATAGGAGTCCTGACCGAATACGGGGGAGAGTCTTCTGCTTCTTCTTTTTGTGGCCCACCAATAAGGCCCAGCTTCTGCGACCCGGATGCCTGAGGACCCCTGAATACAGGACTCGCTCAATATCCACATCCACCAAGATGTCGATATTATCATCATCATCATCTTTGGGACGAATATCAAATGTTATTTGCATACCCTCCTCAAATCTATATGCCTTGCAGAGAGCTTCCCGATTAGAGCAACCGAAATGGGAGTGATTAACCGCATTGTACAACTTAGTTCTTAAGTGAGCGCTCCTCGTCTCCATATTCTCAGAGTCTTCGAAACCGAGCTTCTCCAAGACATATGGTCTTGCATGGCACATGATATACTAATTGAATTGAAAAAAAAATCTAGAAATTACACATTAAACCAAAGAAGCACAAGTGATGATTAATTACATTGAAATGCTTTTCCTTGCATACCGTACAAACATCGATGGTCTCTTCCAGCTTCGCTGTGAAAAACCTATTATTTTTCAGGTGAGGAAACCGGTCGCACAAACCCCGGTCATCGTAGCAGTACTTGCACTCCAGGATCCTGTCGTCATCAGACATCTCTCATGTGTTCAAAATTCAAAGATTAGAAATATCGTTTAGTGCTCTTTCCCGCAAATCCAAGGCACTCCACATTTCCTATATTATAGCACAAGCCATGCCAAAATTCACGAAAAAATTCGGCATGACTTTGCTAAAAAGTGACATATCGAGCGCGTGAAATTTGCCGGAACAGAAATTAATCAACACTTCGGCAAAACATAGGCCACTCGGAGGTGTACCCTGCAAACATGGCCACTTGGGCAAGCACATATCCTTTTTGAGCAATACCAGTTTATATCTACATCATATGAGTATTCAAACTTGATGGTCATTGATATGTCTCCGACGTATCTATAATTTTTGATTGCTCCATGCTATTATATTATCTATCTTGGATATTTTATATGCATTTATATGCTATTTTATATGATTTTTGGGACTAACATATTAACCTAGAGCCCAGTGCCACTTTCTGTTTTTTCCTTGTTTTTGAGTTTCGCAGAAAAGGAATATCAAACAGAGTCCAATTGACCTGAAAATTTACGGTGATTTTTTATGAACCAGAAGAAGCCGCCCGAAGCAAAATAGTTGGGCCAGAATTGTCCCGAGCCAACCACAAGGGTTGAGGGCACGCCCTACCCCTCGAGAGGGTGCTTCGTCCTTGTGGTTGACTCGTGGACCCCCTTGACTTGTTCTCGACGCCAAAAATTCCTATAAATACATAAACCCCGAAAAGAAACCTAGATCGGGAGTTCCGTTGCCACAAGCCTCTGTAGCCACGAAAAACCAATCAGGAGCCTGCTCCGGCCCCTAGCAGGAGGGGGAAACCATCACCGATGGCCATCTTCATCATCCCGGCGGTCTCCATGATGAGGAGGGAGTAGTCCACCCTCGGGGCTGAGGGTATGTACTAGTAGCTATGTGTTTGATCTCTCTCTCTCTCTCTCTCTCTCTCGTGTTCTTGATTTGGCATGATTTTGATGTACAACGAGCTTTGCTATTATAGTTGGATCTTATGATGTTTCTCCCCCTCTACCTTCTTGTAATGGATTGAGTTTTCCCTCTGAAGTTATCTTATCGAATTGAGTCTGTAAGCATTTGAGAACACTTGATGTATGTTTTGCATGTGCTTATTTGTGGTGACAATGGGATATTCATGTAATCCACTTGATGTATGTTTTGGTGATCAGCTTGCGGGTTCAGTGACCTTGTGAACTTATGCATAGAGGTTGGCACACGTTTTCGTCTTGACTCACCGGTAGAAAGTTTGGGGCACTCTTTCAAGTTATTTGTGTTGGTTTGAATTAGATGATCTGAGATTGTGTGATGCATATGGTTTAATCAAACCCGCACATACTTGTGGTGACATTGGAGTATCTAGGTGACATTAGGGTTTTGGTTGATGTGTGTCTTAAGGTGTTATTTTAGTACGAACTCTAGGGCTTTTTGTGACACTTATAGGAATAGCCCAATAGATCGATCAGAAATAGTAACTTTGAGGTGGTTTCGTACCCTACAATAATCTCTTCGTTTGTTCTCAGCAATTAGTGACTTTGGAGTGACTCTTTGTCGCACGTTGAGGGATTGTTATATGATCCACTTATGTTATCATTGTTGAGAGAACTTGCACTAGTGAAAGTATGAACCCTAGGCCTTGTTTCTAAGCATTGCAATACTGTTTGTGCTCATTTTTATCATTAGTTAGCTTGCTGTTTTCATATTTCCAGATTACAAAAACCTATATCTACCATCCATACTACACTTGTATCACCATCTCTTCGCCGAACTAGTGCACCTGTACAATTTACCATTGTATTGGGTGTGTTAGGGACACAAGAGACTCTTTGTTATTTGGTTGCAGGGTTGTTTGGGTGAGACAATTTTCATCATGTGCCTCCCATGGATTGATAAACCTTAGGTCATCCACTTGAGGGAAAATTGCTACTGTCCTACAAAACTCTACGCTTGGAGGCCCAACACGAGTCTACAAGAAGAAAGTTGTGTAGTAGACATCAAGCTCTTTTCTGGCGTCATTGCTGGGGAGGCTAGGTAAGAGCCACTCACATCCCGTCAATAGAACTCTTTTCTGGCGCCGTTGCCGGGGAGGTGAGTGCTTGAAGGTATATCTTCAGATCTTGCAATTGAATCTTTTAGTTTCTTGATTTATCACTAGTTTGGTTTATAAAAGAAAACTACAAAAAATGGAATTGAGGTTGCTCATATTATTCATCTCCATAATGTCTTTCGTGAAAATGATGGTAAGGAAAATTGTGCTCAATTGATAGAAGAAGAAGTCAATAAAATGTTTGGTATAAAATATTTGAATGATGAGCATGATTGTAATTTTGTTAGTATGAATTCTTTGAATATCTATGATGCTAATGATATGCAAAGCCACAAGCTTGGGGATCCTATGTTTGATGAAGACAAATTTTTTAGTCCCCCAAGTTTTGATGAGCAAATTTATTATGAGGAAAGCATGCCTCCTATTTACGATGATTATTGTGATGACATGTATGCTATAAGGAATACTAATAACCATGAAACTTGTCATCATGATTTTAATCAAGTGACTCATGATAGTTATTTTGTTGAGTTTGCTCCCACTATTATGAATGAGAATAAATTTGCCTATGTGGAGAGTAATAAAATTCTATGCTTATGCATCATGAAAAGAGTGCTTTTATGTGATAGCTATATTTTTAAATTCATTCATGATGCTACTGGGAATTATTATGAGAGAGGAACACATGCTTTTACATATCTCAATAATATCAAGTTTCCTCTCTATGTGTTGAAAATCTTGAAGTTGTGCTCATTTTGCCTTCATGCTAGTTGATTCCATAAATTGTTTGCTCACAAAATACCTATGTATAGGAAGTGCGTTAGAATTAAATGTTCTTGCCATATGATTCATGATGCTCTTTTTGTATTTCAATTCTTTACATCTATGTGAGCATCATTGAAATCATCATGCCTAGCTAAAACGACATTAAAGAAAAGCGCTTGTTGGGAGACAACCCAATACTTTTATTTATTGTTTTTGTTTGCTAACATGATTAAACTACTGTAGTAATCATGTTTTATAGCTTTTGTTTCAATAAAGTGCCAAGTAAAGCCTTTGGGATATTGTGGTTGATAGTTGACTTGATTCTGTGCAAAAACAGAAAGTTTTGCGTCCAGTGCAGAAAATTCAATAAATCACTGAAACATGATAATTAGCTAAAAAAAATTACACATGATTGATATACAAATTGCCTACGTTGTACTAATTTTTCAGAATTTGTAGAGTTTCAGAAGTATGGTGGTTGTTCGGATGATAATAGACTTATCTGTTTTTGACAAGTTCTATTTTGACTGCATAATTTGCTTGTTTTAGTGTTTCCATAGCTTATATTAAGTGATATAAATTGTGGAAATGATAAGGTACAGTAGGAATTGTGTGAGAACAATTATGAATCTTCTCTTTGACAGTACCCAAGTGAACGATTTGCTTAATTATACTAATGCATCTCATGAAGTTCCGTTAAGTTTTGTGTGACTGAAGTTTTCAAGTTTTGGGTGAGATACCGATATGAGGAGAATAAGGAGTGGAAAGTGAAGGAAATATGCCCTAGAATCAATAATAAAGTTGTTATTTATATTTCCTTATATCATGATAATTGTCTTTTATTCATGCTAGAAATTTATTAACCGGAAACTTAATACATGTGTATATACATAGACAATACACAGTGTCCCTAGTAAGCCTCTACTAGACTAGCTCGTTAATCAAAGATGGTTGAGGTTCCTAACCATAGACATGTGTTGTCATTTGATTAATGGGATCACATCATTAGTAGAATGATGTGATGAACATGACCCATCCGTTAGCTTAGCATATTGATCATTCTGTTTTACTGCTATTGCTTTCTTCATGTCAAATACATATTCCTCCGACTATGAGATTATGCAACTCCCGGATACCGGTGGAATCCCTTGTGCGCTATCAAATGTCACAATGTAGCTGCGCGATTATAAAGATGCTCTACAGGTATCTCCAAAGGTGTTTGTTGGGTTGGCATAGATCAAGATTAGGATTTGTCACTCCGAGTATCGGAGAGGTATCTCTGGGCCCTCTCGGTAATGCACATCATAAGAAGCCTTGCAAGCAATGTGACTAATGAGTTAGTTACAGGATGATGCGTTATGGAACGAGTAAAGAGACTTGCCGATAATGAGATTGAACTAGGTATGAAGATACCGATGATCGAATCTCGGGCAAGTAACATACCGATGACAAAGGGAATAACGTATGTTGTCATTACAGTCCGACTGATAAAGATCTTCATAGAATATGTGGGAGCCAATATGAGCATCCAGGTTCCGCTATTGGTTATTTACCAGAGAAGTGTCTCAGTCATGTCTACATAGTTGTCGAACCCGTAGGGTCTGCACGCTTAACGTTCGCTGATGATTTGTATTATGAGTTATGTGTTTTTGGTGACGAAAGATTGTTCGGAGTCCCAGATGAAATCATAGACATGTCGAGGAGTCTCTAAATAGTCTAGAGGTAAAGATTGATATATTGGATGATGGTATTCGGACACCGGAAGGGTTTTGAGGGGTACCGGGTACATATCGGAGTTTCGGGGGGGGGGGGGGGGGGG
>LR738715.1:715948069-716191630 GCA_902687465.1 Secale cereale | reverse complement strand
AAGTTATGGGCCCTATGGGCCATAAGAGGGAGGCAAACCAGCCCACATAGGGGTGGCGCGCCCCCCCATGGAAGGAGGACGAATTGGAGTATGGGAGGGGGCGGCGCCCCACTTTCCTTCTGCTCCTCCCACTCCTTCCTCCTTTCCCCCTCCATGAGATGGAATAGAGGGGGGGGGGGAATCCTACTAGGACTAGGAGTCCTAGTAGGACTCCCCTCTCCTTGGCACGCCCCTTGGGCTGCCTCCCTCCCTCTCCCTCCTTTATATACATGGGGAGGGCACCCCTAGAACACACATCAATTGTTCCTAGCCGTGTGCGGTGCCCCCCTCCACAGTTTGCTCCTCAGGTCATATTGTCGTAGTGCTTAGGCAAAGCCCTGCGCGGATCACTTCACCATCACCGTCACCACACCGTCGTGCTGAGGAAACTCTCCCTCGACACTTTGTTGGATCAAGAGTTCGAGGGACGTCATCGAGCTGAACGTGTGCAGAACTCGGAGGTGACGTACATTCGGTGCTTGATTGGTTGAATCGAGAAGACGTCCGACTACATCAACCGCATTAAGTAAATGCTTCCGCTTTCATTCTATGAGGGTACATGGACACACTCTTCCCCACTTGTTGATATGAATCTCCTAGATAGATCTTGCGTGAGCGTAGATTTTTCTGAAATTGCATGCTACGTTTCCCAACAGTGGCATCATGAGCCAGGTCTATGCGTAGATGATATACATGAGTAGAACATAAAGAGTTGTTGGCGGTGATAGTCATACTGCTTACCACTAACATCTTATTTTGATTAGTAAGTATTGTTGGATGAAGTGGCCCGGACCAACCTTACATGACCACGTTCATGCAACTAGCTTTGCATAAAGATGGCTGGCGGGTGTTTGTTTCTCCAACTTTAGTTGAATCTAATTTGACTACGTCCGGTCCTTGTTGAAGGTTAAAACAGCAAACTTGACGAAACACTGTTGTGGCTTTGATGCGTAGGTAAGAACGGTTCTTGCTAGAAGCCCATAGCAGCCACGTAGAACTTGCAACAACAAAGTAGAGGACGTCTAACTTGTTTTTGTAGGGCATGTTGTGATGTGATATGGTTAAGACGTGATGAGTTATACGTTTTTTGTATGAGATGATTATGTTTTGTAAATTATCGACAACTGGCTGGAGCCTTATGGTTGTCTCTTTATTGTATGAAATACAAACGCCATGTAATTGCTTTACTTTATCACTATGAGTTAGCGATAGTAGTAGAAACAATAGTTGGCGAGACGACCACGACGCTATGATGGAGATGAAGGTGTCAAGCTGGTGACGATGGAGATCATGATGATGCTTTGGATATGGAGATCAAAAGCACAAGATGATGATGGCCATATCATGTCACATATTTTGATTGCATGTGATGTTTATCTTTTATGCATCTTATTTTGCTTAGTACGGCGGTAGCATTGTAAGATGATCCCTTACTAAAAATTTCAAGGTACAAGTGTTCTCCTTGAGTATGCACCATTGCGACAGTTCGTGGTGCTGAGACACCACGTGATGATCGGGTGTGATAAGCTCTACGTTCACATACAATGGGTGCAAGATAGTTTTGCACATGCAAAATACTCAGGTTAAACTTGACGAGCCTAGCATGTACAGACATGGCTTCGGAACACTGGAGACCGAAAGGTCGAGCGTGAATCATATAGTAGATATGATCAACATAAGTTGTTCACCATTGAAAACTACTCCATCTCACGTGATGATCGGACATGGTTTAGTTGATTTGGATCACGTGATAGTTTAGATGACTTGAGGGATGTCTATCTAAGTGGTTTTTCTTAAGTAATATGATTAACTGAATTTAATTTATCATGAACTTAGTCCTTATAGTTTTTGCATATCTATGTTGTAGATCAATGGCCCGTGCTACCGTGCCCTTGAATTTTAATGCATTCCTAGAGAAAGCTAAATTGAAAGATGATGTTAGCAACTACATGGACTGGGTCCGTAACTTGAGGATTATCCTCATTGCTGCACATAAGAATTATGTCGTTGATGCACCGCTAGGTGAAAGGCCTGCTGTAGAAGAAACTACTGATGTTATGAACGTCTAACAAGCTCGAACTGATGACTACTCGATAGTTCAGTGTGCCATGCTTTACGGCTTAGAATCGGTACTTCAAATAAGTTTTGAACGTCATGGAGCATATGAGATGTTCCAAGAGTTGAAGTTAATATTTCAAGCAAATGCCCGAGTTGAGAGATATTAAGTCTCCAACAAGTTCTATAGCTGCAAGATGGAGGAGAATAGTTCTGTCAGTGAACACATACTTATAATTTCTAGGTACCATAACCACTTGACTCAGCTGGGAGTTAATCTTTCGGATGATAGTGTTATTGACAGAGTTCTTCAATCACTGCCACCAAGCTATAAGGGCTTCGTGATGAACTATAATATGCAAGGGATGGAGAAGACAATTCCCGAGCTCTTCGCAATGCTCAAAGCTGCGGAGGTAGAAATGAAAAAGGAGCATCAAGTGTTGATGGTTAACAAGACCACTAGTTTCAAGAAAAGGGCAAGGGAAGGAAGGGAACTTCAAGAAGAATAGCAAGCAAGTTGGTACTCCCGGGAAGAAACCCAAGTCTGGAGCCAAGCCTGAAACTGAGTGCTTCTAGTGAAGGGGCTGGTCACTAGAAGCGGAACAGCCCCAAGTATTTGGCGGATAAGAAGGATGGCAAAGTGAACAAAGGTATATTTGATATACATGTTATTGATGTGTACCTTACTAATGCTCGTAGTAGCCCCTGGGTATTTGATATGGTTCGGTTCCTCATATATGTAACTTGAAATAGGGGCTACAGATTAAACGAAGATTGGCTAAGGAAGAGGTGACGATGCATGTCGGGAATGGTTCCAAGGTCGATGAGATCACCATCGGCATGCTACCTCTACATCTACCTTCGGGATTAGTTATAGATCTGAATAATTGTTATTTGGTGCTAGCGTTGAGCATGAACTTTATATGTGGATCTTGTTTGATGCGAGATGGTTATTCATTTAAATCAAAGAATAATGGTTGTTCTATTTATATGAATAATATCTTTTATGGTCATGCACCCTTGAAGAGTGGTCTATTTTTGTTGAATCTCGATCATGGTGATACACATATTCATAATATTGATGCCGAAAGATGCACAATTGATAATGATAGTGCAACGTATTTGTGGCACTGCAGTTTAGGTCATATTGGTGTAAAGCGCATGAAGAAACTCCATGCGGATGGACTTTTGGAATCACTTGATTATGAATCATTTGATGCTTGCGAACCATGCCTCATGGGCAAGATTACTAAAACTCTGTTCTCTGGAGCAATTGAGCGTACCACTGACTTATTGGAAATAATACATACCGATGTATGCGGTCCGATGAGTGTTGAGGTTCACGGCAGGTATTATTATTTTCTAACCTTCACAGCTGATTTGAGCAGATATGCGTATATATTCTTGATGAAACACAAGTCTGAAACATTGGAAAAGTTCAAATAATGTCAGAGTGAAGTAGAGAATCACCGTAACAAGAAAATAAAGTTTCTACGATCTGATCGCGGAGGCAAATATTTGAGTTACGAGTTTGGTCTTCATTTACAACAATGTGGAATAGTTTCACAACTCACGCCACCTGGAACACCACCGCATAATGGTGTGTCCGAACGTCGTAACCTTACTTTATTAGATATGGTGCGATCTATGATGTCTCTTACCGAGTTACCACTATTGTTTTGGGGTTATGCATTAGAGACAGCTGCATTCACATTAAATAGGGCACCATCTAAATACGTTGAGATGACACCGTATGAACTATGGTTTGGCAAGAAACCTAAGCTGTCGTTTCTTAAAGTTTGGGGTTGCGATGCTTATTTGCAAAAGCTTTAGCCTGATAAGCTTGAACCCAAATAGGAGAAGTGCGTCTTCATAGGATACCCAAAAGAAACTGTTGGGTACACCTTCTATCACATATCCGAAGGCAAGATTTTTGTTGCTAAGAATGGATCCTTTCTAGAGAATGAGTTTCTCTCGAAAAAAGTGAGTGGGAGGAAAGTAGAACTTGATGAGGTAATTGTATCTTCTCTTGAATTGGAAAATAGATCATCATAGAAAATCATTCCCATGATGCCTGCACCAATTAGTGAGGAAGCTAATGATGATGACCATGAAACTTCAGATCAAGTTACTACCGAACCTCGTAGGTCAACCAAAGTACGTTCCGCACCATAGTGGTATGGTAGTCCTGTTCTGGAAGTCATGTTACTAGACCATGACGAACCTACGAACTATGAGGAAGCCATGATAAGCCCAGATTCCACAAAATGGCTTGAGGCCATGAAATCTGAGATGGGATCCATGTATGAGAACAAAGTGTGGACTTTGGTTGACTTGCCCGATGATCAGCAAGCCATAGAGAATAAATGGATCTTCAAGAAGAAGACTGACGCTGATGGTAATGCTATCGTCTACAAAGCTCAACTTGTTGCGAAAGGTTTTTGACAAGTTCAAGGAGTTGACTATGATGAGACCTTCTCACCCATAGCGATGCTTAAGTCTGTCCGAATCATGTTAGCAAAAGCCACATTTATGATTATGAAATCTGGCAATTGGATATCAAAACTGCATTCCTTAATGGATTTATCAAAGAAGAGTTGTATATGATGCAACCAAAAGGTTTTGTCGATCCTAAAGGTGCTAACAAAGTGTGCAAGCTCCAGCGATCCATCTATGGACTGGTGCAAGCATCCCGGAGTTGGAATATACGCTTTGATGAGGTGATCAAAGCATATGGTTTTATACAGACTTTTGGAGAAGCCTGTATTTACAAGAAAGTGAGTGGGAGCTCTGTAGCATTTCTGATATTATATGTGGATGACATATTCCTGATTGGAAATGATGTAGAATTTCTGGATAGCATAAAAGGATACTTGAATAAGAATTTTTCAATGAAAGAACTCGGTGAAGCTGCCTATATATTGGGCATCAAGATCTATAGAGATAGATCAAGATGCTTAATTGGACTTTCACAAAGCACATACCTTGATAAAGTTTTGAAGAAGTTCAAAATGGACCAGTCAAAGAAAGAGTTCTTGCATGTGTTACAAGGTGTGAAGTTGAGTCAGACTCAATGCCCGACCACTGCAGAAGATAAAGAGAAAATGAAAGTCATTCCCTATGCCTCAGCCATTGGTTCTATCATGTATGCAATGTTGTGTACCAGACCTAATGTGTGCCTTGCTATAAGTCTAGCAGGGAGGTACCAAAGTAATCCAGGAGTGGATCACTGGACAGGGATCAAGAACATCCTGAAGTACCTGAAAAGGACCAAGGATATGTGTCTCGTTTATGGAGGTGACAAAAAGCTTGTCGTAAATGGTTACGTCGATGCTAGCTTTCACACTGATCCAGATGACTCTAAGTCAGAAACTGAATACGTATTTTTGTTGAATGGTGGAGCTGTCAGTTGGAGCAGTTCCACGCAGAGCGTCGTGGCAGGATCTACGTGTGAAGCGGAGTACATAGCTGCTTCGGAAGTAGCAAATGAAGGAGTTCATATCTGATCTAGGTGTAATACCTAGTGCATCGGGTCCAATGAAAATCTTTTCTAAGAGCATCTCCAACAGCCGCACTAAACAAGCGCTGCGCCGCTAATTTTGCCAGTTTTGCGCGCGCGCAACCCGGCGGGTGGCTCCAGCGGGCGCGCAATAACCGCGCGCGCGGTATAAGGAGTTGGGCGCGCGGTCGGATTCGCTATCTCGCGCGGTGTATTTGGGGCGCCCACTTCCGCGCGCGGCACACTCGAGCGCTCGCGCTGCACTCTCTCTTCTCCGCCTCCTACGCCCCGCGCGCGCCGGCGCCGGTGAACTGCACCCCATGGACGCACGCGTCGGCACCCCACTCACCCCATCCTATAGCCGCGACCCCTCCACCGCTGCCGCCGCTGCCGCCGCCGCAAACTCTAGCCCGAGTGGCGTTGGCCTTGCCTCCGCCGGAGCTCCTCCGACCATCGGCCTCGCGCGCGGCCTCTTCATGCCGCCACGGGTGACCTCGGCGGCGGGTGGCGTCGCACCGGCGCCGGCTTGAGCCGCCGCCCCTCCTCATCAAAGCTCCCCAATGCGGCACGGCTAAAGAATGTCAAGACATCGGTGAAGAAAAACAAGGCGGCGGACGGCTCCGGCACCTCGAAGGCGAGGAGGAAGAAGCTTGCAGGACGTGATGCGGTGCGCGATGAGGAGAGGGAGGAAGATTCATCTTCGAAGGCGGAAGAATCGTCTTCCGAAGATGAGGACGAGGACGAAGACGAGGACGAGGAATGATGTGTCTTTCATTTGTGTATTGAACTTGATTTGGATTTTGAACTTGGTTGGATGAACTTGTGGGCATGAACTTTTCTTCATTAACTTGTTTGTGTGAAATTTTATATGTCATGTTCATTGCATTTTGAATGTTTCAACTTCATTTTGTGTTCAAAATGCCATATATGCAATGCCCCGGCGAGTCGCGCGCGCTGCTGGAGCGGCGCGCGCGCGCTGCATTGTAGCGCGGCTGCTGGAGACAACGCTGCGCGCCATGCCAAACCAGGCGATGGGCGCGCAACAAAGCAGTTTTTAGCGTGTGGCGCGTTCGGCGCCTGTTGGAGATGCTCTAACAACACTTGAGCTATTGCCTTGGCGAAGGAATCCAGGATTCACAAGAAAACCGAACACATCAAGAGACACGTCAACTCTATCCGCGATCAAGTCAAGGAGGGAGACATAGAGATTTGCAAAATACATACGGATCTAAATGTAGCACACCCGTTGACTAAGCCTCTTGCACGAGCAAAACATGATGAACACAAGGACTCCATGGGTGTTAGAATCATTACTATGTAATCTAGATTATTGACTCTAGTGCAAGTGGGAGACTAAAGGAAATATGCCATAAAGGCAATAATAAAGTTGTTATTATATTTCCTTATATCATGATAAATGTCTTTTATTCATGCTAGAATTGTATTAACCGAAAACTTAATACATGTGTGGATATATAGACAATACACAATGTCCCTAGTAAGCCTCTACTAGACTAGCTCGTTAATCAAAGATGGTTGAGTTTCCTAACCATAGACATGTGTTGTCGTTTGATTAATGGGATCACATCATTAGGAGAAAGATGTGATGGAAATGACCCATCCATTAGCTTAGCATGTTGATCGTTCATTTTTACTGCTATTTCTTTCTTCATGTCAAATACATATTCCTCGGACTATGAGATTATGCAACTCCCGTATGCCGGAGGTATGCCTTGTGTGCTATCAAACGTCACAACATAATTGGGTGATTATAAAGATGTTGTACAGGTATCTCTGAAGGTGTTTGTTAGGTTGGCATATATCAAGATTAGGATTTGTCACTCCGAGTATTTGGCCATAAGAGGGAGGCACACCAGCCCACATAGGGGTGGCGCCCCCCATGGAAGGAGACCGAATTGGTGTAGGGGAGGGGGCGGCGCCCCCCTTTCTGTCTCCTCATCCCATTCCTGCCTCCTTTCCCCCTCCATGAGAAGGAATAGAGGGGGGGGGGAATCCTACTAGGACTCCCCTCGCCTTGGCGCGCCCCTAGGGCTGGCTCCCTCCCTCTTCCTCCTTTATATACGTGGGGAGGGCACCCCTAGAACACACATCAATTGTTCCTAGCCGTGTGCGGTGCCCCCTCCACAGTTTGGTCGTCAAGTCATATTGTTGTAGTGCTTAGGCGAAGTCCTGCGCGGATCACTTCACCATCACCGTCACCATGCCGTCGTGCTGACGAAACTCTCCCTCGAGACTTTGCTGGATCAAGAGTTCGAGGGACGTCATTGAGCTAGATGTGTGCAGAACTTGGAGGTGCCATACGTTCGGTGCTTGATCGGTTGAATTGAGAAGACGTTCGACTACATCAACCGCGTTAAGTAAACGCTTCCGCTTTCGGTCTACGAGGGTACGTGGACGCACTCTTCCCCTCTCGTTGATATGCATCTCCTAGATAGATCTTCCGTGAGCGTAGATTTTTTGAAATTGCATGCTACATTTCCCAACAACATGACACTAAGCTTGGGGATGCCCAAGGCACCCCATGGTAATATTCAAGGAAGATCCAAGCAACTAAGATCGGGGATGCCCCTGAAGGCATCCCCTCTTTTGTCTTCAATATTATCAGTAACCTCACTTGGAGCTATATTTTTATTCATCACATGATATGTGTTTTGCTTGGAGCATCATTTTTTGTTTAGATTTTCTTGCTGTTATTTAGAATAAGGTTTTAGTATCTTTTATTTCAATAAAAAAGACAAGTATAGCCTTTACCATGTTTATCTTGCAAGTCTTTATGTTGCTGTTTGAAAACAGAAAGTTTTCTAACATTGTCTGAATTCCTCTGTATAGTCAGAACATGATAAATTCTTGAATTTTTTACAAAGTTAGCACAAATAAGTTCTCTGTAATTTGGTAATTTTTCGGAACTGTTAGAGCTAGGGAAGTATGAGAACAATTCCAATCTTTACAGACTGTCCTGTTTAGATAGATTGCTGTTATGTTTGCATGTTTAATGATTCTATTTGAGGATAGGAGTATTAAATATGCAAAGGCATTTAGTATGAAATGTTAAATTATAATTTTAGTGATTTTCTACAGCACGAAATGATAAGGTTTTAAGTTGATTTATACTAACTTGTCTCACGAGTTCTTGTTGAGTTTTGCGTGGATAAAGTTTTTGAGATTTACGGAGACTGCGACATGAGAGGAATTAAGGAGACACACAAGTTTAAGCTTGGGGATGCCCAAGGAATCCCTAATTAATATTTCAAAAATTCTCAAGCATTTAAGCTTGGGATGCCCCGGTAGGCATCCAACCTTTCTTCATCAACAATTATCGTTTAGTATCGGTTTAGCCTAAGTTTTTGCTTCTTCACATGATATGTGCTATCCTTACAATTTCATTTTATTTTGTTTTGCTTGCTATTTGAATAAAGTACTTAAGATCTAAAATTCTGCTATGAGAGAGGGTCTTCTCATAGCTAGTTAATTATTTAACTACTCACTGATCTTCACTTATATCTTTTTGGAGTAGTTTGTCAGTTGCTCTAGTGCTTCATTTACATCTTTTTAGATCACGACGGTGGTTTTATTTTATAGAAATTGATGAACTCTCATGCTTCACTTATATTATTTTGAGAGTCTCTAAACAACATGGTAATTTGCTTGGGTTATGAATTTAGTCCTAATATGATGGGCATCCAAGGGAGATATAATAAAAACTTTCATCTAGAGCATTCAATCTAGGAGAAGTTTGATTCCTTTCAATTGTTTTGAGATATTAAGATGGTAATATTAGAGTCATGCTAGTGGTAGTTTGTGAGGTTAAAGAAATAATTGTGTTAAGGTTTGTGATTTCCGTAGAATGCACATATGGTTTCCTAACTATGTAACAAAATTGGAGCGCATTGTATCTTGATTGTCTATATTTGCGTGAAGGTCGGGGCGTGCTTCGAGGGCTAATTGTCATGCCCAAGATGCGATTCTATCCCAATCATGTGATGAACTAGTGATTGGGACACAACCGCATTTCGGGCGCTTAGCAAGATGAATATCATTACATCGTACCATTACATACATAGGTGGGGGATACATACAAAGTCATACAATAGTCACATGAATCCAACACATCATTCACAAGACATCCGAATACGGATGAAAAACACACGACATCCATCCTGCTATCCCAGGCTGCCGAACAGGAACCTATCCCAAGATCGATGAAGAAGAAGAAGAAATAACTCCAACACAAGTAAACATCGCTCTCACATCAAGACATCGGAAACCTGTACCTGCAACTATTGTTGTAGTATCTGTGAGCCACGAGGACTCAGCTATCCCATAACCATGGGTATCAAGACTAGCAAAGCTTAATGGGCATGGAAATGATAAGTGGTGAGGTTGCTGCAGCGACTAAGCATTGTATTGTGGCTAACTTACGAGTACAAGAATAAGATGAGCATCTACGCCAACGGTGGAAAACTATCAATGATAAAAAAAGTGATCCTGGACTACCTACGAGTTAAACATAACCCCACCGTATTCTCTTCTCAAATTGAAAAGAGAGGGTCACGGTTACTCACGTGGTTGGTGTATTTTATTTCAGATTCTCTGTTAAGTTCTCTACAACCGGCCGTTAACAAATTCCAACCTGCCACATAACCGCGGGCACGGCTTTTGAAATATCATAACCCTACATGGGTGTGCCAACTTAGCCCATCACAAGCTCTCACAATCAGCAGAGGTAGAACCTCTTATCTCAGGGACAGCCCAATCAGACTCGGAATCCCGGTGCACAAGACATTTTGATAATGGTAAAACAAGTCCAACAAGACCTCCCGGCGTGCCGACACCCTGATAGTAGCTGCGTGTATCTCGTCTCAGGCTACGACCGGACGAGACATCCTACGAGTAAAACTAAACCTTGAGTTTCCCCGGGGTGGCCCCGCAGTCTACCCATTTGGGACCAACACCATCAGCACTGCCTCCCTATATTATGTTGAAAAGAATCCTCGGGGACGCGACCCCCTATGCAAATTAATTAATTAATTAATAGTTTTATTATGTTGGCAAATTAAAACCAAAGTTGGGCCTTGCTAGAGGAGTTTTATTCAAAGCGAACTATCAAGGGGGCCCCATAACCCCAACCGTGTTAGGAACGCAAAATCAACGAACATAACATTGGTTTATCGGTTCTTAAGGCGGCATGAGTGGAACAAAACACCGAGCAAAAGGACAAGCCTTCCACCCATTGCCAAGTATATAGATGCATTAATTGTAGTAATAAATATTGTGATATTCCAACATCCAAGTTCCGACATGGAGCAAACTTCATCTTCACCTGCAACTAAAAATGCTATAAGAGGGGCTGAGCAGGAGGTAACATAGCCAAACAACGGTTTGCTAGGATGGTGGAAAAAGGTTAGAGGTTGTTTCATGGCATAAGGGGAGGCTTGATAAACAAGTGGTGGGTAGCGCAACATATAGCGATAGCATCGAGACAACTAGCATAGCAATGATATTAGTGAGATCCAAGGTGACGGTCAACTTGCCTAAAATCACGCAAGGAATAATAACGATTCCATGAAGAAGACGAAGCCACGAAGACGAACCAAGCGTAGTTGAACGAATCCTCACTATCGCAATGAAATAGGAACTAACTAGAAGAAGCAAACAACATGGCAAACACACAACACATAAACACGGCATGATGTTCAACCAAGTCTGATGGATGACAAGGATACATGATGCTAATCATGGCAAGAGAAGAAGCATACAATACATCACAACAAAGCAAGTTTAAATGAGGTCGGAAACAACTTATAACAATTCCGGTAAGTCCTCATATGCAAATTTCGAAATTGGTCCAGATCTGAACAAACCTTATGTTAAAGTTTTTAAACAGCTAGTTAACATGCACCATGATAATCTACACGAAATTCTAGTCAAGTTACATATAAAGTTCATTTAATTCGGAGCTACAGCCTGGAAGATATGAGCAAAACGAGTTAAGCATGGCATTGATGCAAAATGCATTCAAACTCCAAGCACACACACTCGAAACATGGATGGAACATAACATGATGCATCTACATGCAAAACCAAGCAAGTTTCATATAGAGCACGCTCAAAACGGAGCAACGGATCAACACATACACATGAAACAAGTTTAAAACACAACCTGTCCAAAATAGCAACTAGGCATATAGTTAGCACCAAAACAACATGCTACAAGTACAAGATAGGCACAAACATGGCATGAACTCAAAGTACAGATCACATGTTTCCAATATCATCAATTATCAGGTTCATAGGCATCAAGAATAGACCAACATGACCAAGGCAACAAGCAAACTTGATATCACAGATTATGACTTGGTGAAAATAGAGCATATACATGAGCAGAGTTAAATGTTGACATGTTGGAGGCAAGAAATAATTAAGCTACAATGCACGATCATTGCAAACAAAAGCATGGCATGCCAGTCCATAACATGGAGCTCAAGGAACACAACCTGGCATATACATGGGAGCAAGAGGTTCATGGAATTCATCAAAACAAGATGCAAACATGATATAGCAGATTCTCAGACTTGGTGAAAATCCGGGAATGCAAACAACAACATCATGATGCTGACTTTGGAGGCATATAACGGCAAGCATATAAATTCCAATAAGCATGCAAAGGTCATGAACATGTAGTAGGCATGGCATACTCCAAATAACTCCATTGGCACACCTGCATAAGATGCATATATTGATTACAATGAGCTTTGCCAAAAGGAACATGCTGTTGACATGCTAACAGATATATTATCAAGCAACTTGAGAGCACGAAAGAGACATGCTACAACAACTTATAATGACAAACAAGGGCATGGATTGATAGATAATAACATGGTATTCAAGGCATGATCATTGGAAGTCTCCAACTAAGCACATATTTGAGTGTAGCATCAAGTTAACATGGCATCATAATATAACAATTTCAGACTTAGCAGTTTTCAACAAGTCTCAAAAATCAGCAAACAGTGACTAGGTCACTTAACAAGATTATTGCACTCACCACAAGGCATATCATGAAAAGTGGATTACACCATTGCAAATATGAAATTATTGTGCTCCTAAAACATGTTGACATAATACTCCGAAGAAAATCACACAAAAATATATGAAAATGACAATAGAGCAAGTTATAATAGTTTTCTGCACTTAACATCACTTAGCACTTTTGCAACAGAGATTAACATGGCAATATGCAACCTAACATTAATGGAAAGCACACCATCATGAAGAGCTCTTTGAGATGAACAATTCTAAATATTATGCATGCAGAACGGAGCAACGAGCACATAGTTATGATAGGTCAAACATGGCATCATGAAGCAAAAACTCTGGGACTTTGGCAAAATTATACCCTCGAAGAAACTGGACGAGGTCGAGCGGGACGGAGGGATCCGGGACGCGTGCGCATGTTTGGTTGCGAGGGTGGGTGGATCTCATCCACCCGTGGCGGCTCCGGTGGCTGATACGTCCATTTTGCATCATGCTTTTATATTGATGTTTATTGCATTATGGGCTGTCATTACACATTATGCCACAATTCTTATGCCTTTTCACTCTTATTTTACAAGGTTTACATGAAGAGAAAGAGTGCCAACAACTGGAATTCTGGGCTGGAAAAGGAGCAAATATTGGAGACCTATTCTGCACAACTCAAAAAGGCCTGAAACTCCACGAAAATTAGTTTTGGAATATATAAAAATATTAGGCAAAGAAAGCACCAGAGGGGGGCCACTGACCGTCCACGAGGGTGGGGGGCGCGCCCTACCCCCTGGGCACGCCCCCTGCTTCGTGGGCCACATGGCAGCCCCCCGATGCTCATCTTCTGGTATAAGGTGTCTTCTGCCCTGGAAAAAATCAGAAGGAAGCTTTCGGGACGAAGCGTCGCCGTCTCGAGGTGGAACCTTGGCGGAACCAATCTAGGGCTCCGGCGAAGCTGTTCTGCCGGGGAAACATCCCTCCGGGAGGGGGAAATCGTCACCATTGTCATCACCATCGATCCTCTCATCAGGAGGGGGTCAATCTTCAACAACATCTTCACCAACACCATCTACTCTCAAACCCTAGTTCATCTCTTGTATGCAATCTTTGTCTCAAAACCTCAGATTGGTACCTGTGGGTTGCTAGTAGTATTGATTACTCCTTGTAGTTAATGCTAGTTGGTTAATCTGGTGGAAGATCATATGTTCAGATCCTTTATGCATATTAATATCCCTATGATTATGAACGTGAATATGATTTGTGAGTAGTTACGTTTGTTCCCGAGGACATGGGAGAAGTCTTGCTCTAAGTAGTCATGTGAATTTGGTATTCGTTCGATATTTTGATGAGATGTATGTTGTCTTTCCTCTAGTGGTGTTATGTGAACATCGACTACATCACACTTCACCATTGTTTGGGCCTAGAGGAAGGCATTGGGAAGTAATAAGTAGATGATGGGTTGCTAGAGTGACAGAAGCTTAAACCCTTGTTTATGCGTTGCTTCGTAAGGGGCTGATTTGGATCCATATGTTTCATGCTATGGTTAGGTTTACCTTAATACTTCTTTTGTAGTGTCGGATGCTTGTAATAGAGGTTAATCATAAGTGGGATGGTTGTCCAAGGAAGGGCAGTACCCAAGCACCGGTCCACCCACATACCAAATTATCAAAGTAATGAACGCGAATCATATGAGCGTGATGAAAACTAGCTTGACGATAATTCCCATGTGTCCTCGGGAGTGCTTTCCTTTATATAAGAGTTTGTCCAGGCTTTTCCTTTGCTACAAAAAGTATTGGGCCATATTTCTGCACCTTATTTAATTTCACCACTTGTTACTCCTTACAAATTACCTTATCACAAACTATCTATTATCGATAATTTCAGTGCGTGCAGAGAATACCTTACTGAAAACTGCCTATCATTTCCTTCTGCTCCTCGTTGGGTTCGACACTCTTACTTATCAAAAGGACTACGATAGATCCCCTACACTTGTGGGTCATCTAGACTGTTTTCTAGTGCCGTTGCCGGGGAATGAAGCGCCTTTGGTAAGTGGAATTTGGAAAGGAAAAATTTATATACTGTGCTGAAATTTACTGTCACTTGTTACTATGGAACATAATCCTTTGAGGGGCTTGTTCGGGGTATCTTCACCCCGACCAGTAGAGCAAATTGTTGCTCCTAAACCTAATGAACCTACTGAAAATATTTACTTTGAAATTCCTTCGGGTATGATAGAGAAACCGCTAGCTAATCCCTTTACAGGAGATGGAACATTGCATCCCGATTTGCACCTAATCTATGTCGATGAAGTTTGTGGATTATTCAAGCTTGCAGGTATGCCCGAGGATGTTATCAAGAAGAAGGTCTTCCATTTATCTTTGAAGAGAAAGGCATTGAGAAGGTTTAGACTATGCGATGATATTGGATCCTGGAACTACAACCGGTTGAAATTGGAATTTCATCAGAAGTTCTACCCTATGCATCAAGTTCATCGTGATCGTAATTATATATATATTTTTTGGCCTCACAAAGGGAAAGTATCGCTCAAGATTGGGGGAGGCTTAAGTCAATGTTATATTCATGCCCCAATCATGAGCTCTCAAGAGAAATTATTATTCAAAATTTTTGTGCTCGGCTTTCTCTCGATAATCGCTCCATGCTCGATACTTCTTGCACTGGCTATTTTATGATGAAGACTATTGAATTCAAATGGGAATTATTGGAAAGAATTAAATACAACTCTGAAGATTGGGACCTCGACGAAGGTAAGGAGTCAGGTATAACACCTAAGTTTGATTGTGTTAAATCTTTTATGGATACCGATGTTTTCTGTGAATTTAGCACTACATATGGACTTGACTCTGAGATAGTAGCTTCTTTCTGTGAATCATTTGCTACTCATGTTGATCTCCCTAAGGAGAAGTGGTTTAAATATCATCCTCCCATTGAAGTAAAAGTAGTTGAACCTATTTAAGTTGAAGAAAAGACTATTACTTATAATGTTGATCCTATTGTTCCTACTGCTTATATTGAGAAACCACCCTTCGCTGCTAGATTAAAGGATCATGCTAAAGCTTCAACTGTGGTTCGTAAGAGTAATACTAGAATACCTACACCCTCTGAGCAAATTAAAGTTGAACCTAGTTTTGCTATGGTTAAGGATCTCTTGGTCGATAATATTGATGGGCATGTTATTTACCTCTGTTATGAAGTTGCTAGAATTAGTAGACCCAATACTAAAAATGAACATAGACCTGTTGGGAGTGCAATACCTCATTCCTTATACGAAGAAATTATGCACAATATTGCACCCGCTGAGCTAGAAGGTATTGATGTCACTATTAAGCTTGCCAACAGAGACACTATTTCACCAGTTGGGATTGTCAGAGATGTTGAAGTCTTGTGTGGGAAAGTTAAATACCCTACTGACTTTCTTGTTCTTGGTTACCCACAAGATGACTTTTGCCCTATTATATTTGGTAGACCCTTCTTGAATACTGTTAATGCTAAGATATACTGCAAGAAGGATGCTGTTACTATTGGTTTAGGGGATATGCCTCATGACAGTAACTTTGCTAAATTTCGAAGACAACCCCATGATAAAGAATTCCCTATTAAAGATGAAATTATTTGTATTGATTCTATTGTCGTGCCTTCTAATGACCCTTCAGAACAATATTTGCTAGACCATGAAAATGATATGTATATGAATGAGACAGGGGAAATAGATGAAATATTCTTTAAACAGGGACCTTTATTGAAACACAACTTGCCTGTTGAAATTCTAGGGGATCCTCCTCCACCCAAGGGTGATCTCTTGTTTGAGCTCAAACCATTACCTGATACACTTATGTATGCTTATCTTGATGAAAAGAAGATATATCCTATTATTATAAGTGCTAACCATTTAGAGCAAGAAGAAGATAAATTATTGAAAAAATCTGAAGAAGCACCGTGCTGCTATTGGATATACTCTTGATGATCTTAAGGGCATTAGTCCCACTCTATGCCAACACAAAATAAAATTGGAGAAAGACGCTAAACCGGGTATTGATCATCAACGACAGTTAAATCCTAAGATGAAATAAGTGGTACAAAAGGAAATACTAAAGCTTCTAGAGGCAGGTATTATCTATCTAGTTGCTGATAGTCAGTGGGTAACTCCTGTCCATTGTGTCCCTAAGAAGGGAGGTATTACTGTTGTTCCTAATGATAAAGATGAATTGATCCCACAAAGAATTGTTACAGGCTATAGAATGGTAATTGATTTCCACAAATTAAATAATAAAGCTACTAAAATGTATAAGTACCCTTTACCTTTTATTGATCAAATGCCAGAAAGATTATCCAAACATACTCATTTTTGCTTTCTAGATGGCTATTCTGGCTCCTCTCAAATACCTGTGTCAAAAGAGGATCAAGAAAAGACCACTTTTACTTGCCCTTTCGGTACCTTTGCTTATAGGCGTATGCCTTTTGGTTTATGTAATGCACCTGCTACCTTTCAAAGATGCATGATGGCTATATTCTCTGATTTTTGTGAAAAGATTGTAGAGGTTTTCATGGATGATTTTTCCGTTTATGGAACTTCTTTTGATGATTGCTTAAGCAACTTGATCGAGTTTTGCAGAGATGTGAAGAAACTAATCTTGTCTTGAATTGGGAGAAGTGCCACTTTATGGTTAATGAAGGTATTGTCTTGGGTCATAACATTTCTGAAAGAGGTATTGAAGTTGACAAAGCTAAAGTTGATGCTATTGAAGAGATGCCGTATTCCAAGGACATCAAAGGTATAAGAAGTTTCCTTTGTCATGTCGGTTTTTATAGGAAGTTCATTAAAGACTTCTCAAAAATATCTAGGCCTCTGACTAATCTCTTACAACAGATGTTCCTTTTGTCTTTGATGATGATTGTGTAGAAGCATTTGAAATACTTAAGAAATCATTAATTTCTGCACCTATTGTCGAGCCACCTGACTGGAATTTACCCTTCAAAATTATGTGCGATGCTAGTGATTATGCTGTAGGTGCTCTTCTAGGAGAAAGAGTTGATAAGAAATTGAATGTTATCCAATATGCTAGTAAAACTCTAGACAGTGCCCATAGAAATTATGCTACTACTGAAAAAGAATTTTTAGCAGTTGCATTTGCTTGTGATAAGTTCAGGCCTTATATTGTTGATTCTAAAGTAACTGTTCACACTCATCATGCTGCTATTAAATATCTTATGGAAAAGAAAGATGCTAAACCTAGACTTATTAGATGGGTTCTCTTGCTACAATAATTTGATTTGCATATTACTGGTAGAAAGGGAGCTCAGAACCCCGTTGCAGACAACTTGTCTAGGTTAGAGAATATTCTTGATGACCCACTACCTATTAATGATAACTTTCTTGATGATAAATTAGCTGTCATAAATGCTTCTCGTACTGCTCCATGGTATGATGATTATGCTAATTACATTGTTGCTAAATTTATACCACCTAGTTTCACATACCAACAAAAGAAAAAGTTTTTCTATGATTTAAGACATTACTTCTGGGATGACCCACAACTTTATAAAGAAGGAGTAGATGGTATTATTAGACGTTGTGTACCTAAGCATGAACAAGAACAGATCCTATGCAAGTGTCACTCCGAGGCTTATGGAGGACACCGTGCTGGAGATAGAACTGCACATAAGGTACTGCAATCTGGTTTCTATTGGCCTACTCTCTTCAAGGATGCCCGTAAGTTTGTATTGTCTTGTGATGAATGTAAAAGAATTGGTAACATCAGTAGACGTCAAGAAATTCCTATGAATTATTCACTTGTTATTGAACCATTTGATGTTTGGGGCTTTGATTATATGGGACCATTTCCTTCCTCTAATGGGTATACACATATTTTAGTTGCTGTCTATTATGTTACTAAGTGGGTAGAAGCTATTCCAACTAGTAGTGCCAATCATAACACCTCTATTAAGATGCTTAAAGAAGTTATTTTTCCGAGGTTTGGAGTCCCTAGATACTTAATGACTGATGGTGGTTCACATTTTATTCATGGTGCTTTCCGTAAAATGCTTGCTAAGTATGATGTTAATCATAGAATTGCATCCCCATACCACCCACAGTCTAGAGGTCAAGTAGAACTATGTAATAGAGGGCTGAAATTAATTCTGCAAAAGACTGTTAATAGATCTAGAAATAATTGGTCCAAGAAACTTGATGATGCATTATGGGCCTATAGAACTGCATATAAAAATCCTATGGGCATGTCTCCGTATAAAAAGGTTTATGGAAAAGCATGTCACTTACCTCTCGAAATAGAACATAAGGCATATTGGACCATTAAAGAGCTCAATTATGATTTCAAACTTGCCAGTGAGATGAGGTTATTTGACATTAGCTCACTTGATGAGTGGAGAACCCAAGCCTATGAAAATGCCAAATTGTTTAAAGAAAAAGTTAAAAGATGGCATGACAAAAGGATAAAAAAACGTGAGTTTAACGTAGGTGATTATGTTTTGCTATACAACTCTCATTTAAGATTTTTTGTAGAAAAACTTCTCTCTAAATGGGAAGGCCCTTACGTTATTGAGGAGGTCTATCGTTCTGACACCATAAAAATCAACAACTTCGAAGGCACAAATCCAAAGGTGGTGAACGACCAAAGTATCAAACATTATATCTCAGGTAATCCCATAAATGTTGAAACTAATGTCATTGAAACCGTAACCCCGGAGGAATACATAAGGGACACTTTCCAGAACGACTCTATAATGCTCAAGATGCGACTATTTCTCCCACGTGTTGAGGCACGACTTAGAGGCATAATCGCATGTTGGTATGATCGCAAGAAGGTTATCTTCACACATTCCCATGTACAAGAACAAAGGGAAAAAATAAATACATAGTTGGCTTACAATCGCCACTTAACACAATGCCTAAATAAGTCATACATTCATCCAAGTACAATCATAGTCCGATAGCGGACAAGTTCAAATGAAAAGAAGATAACCACCCACTATGCCCGATCGGCCCTAGTAGGAACCACTACTGATCGTCGGGATACGTCACGTCCATACGCCCACGTTCCTCATCGAAACTCCCACTTGAGTTCCTGGCCATCAACTGAATCGTACTCGGTTGTACATGCACCTGTGTTTGTAGTAAACTGTGAGTCATGAGGACTCAACAATCCCATTCCCGGGTATCAAAACTATTAAAGCCTTTGGGTAAGTAGAAAGTGTATAAGTGGCGCTAAGCTTAGATGAGGCGGCTAGCTTACGTATCATCAAAGCGAGAAGAGAAGTGAAAGCCATGGGTCGTGAACTCAATCATGATCACTCGATGATCCTGTCTACCTACGAGTCATCCATAACCCATCCGTGTTCTCTTCCCGAACTCCCTCGAAAAGAGACCATCACGACTACTCACACGGTAGTGTATTATGTTTGAGGTTTGTGTCATGTTGTCTACAACCAGACATTAACAAATTCCCATCCACCACATAACTGCGGCCACAACTTTCTAAAGATTATAACCCTGCAGGGTGTCCCAACTTAGCCCATCGCAAGCTCTCGCGATCAACAGAGGTTAAAACCGATTTTCTTAGGGATGAACCGATCAGACTCGGAATCCCGGTGTACAAGATATTTAGAGAATGGTAAAAACAAGTCCAGCAAAGACTCCCGACGTGCCGACACCCTGATAGGAGCCGCGTGTATCTCGTCACAGGCCACGATCGGATAGGTCAAGCTACGGGTGAATACCAGATACCTCGGGTTTCCCCAAGGCGGCCCGCACGCTGCCCAATTTGGACCAACACTCATGAGGAGCACTGGCCCGAGTTGTAAATTAAGTCCTCGGGTGCTTGCCGGTCCCTATGCAAGTTTTAGTTATTAGGCAAATGGTAAAACCAATTTTGGGCCTTGCTGGAGGAGTTTTATTCAAAGCGAACTATCAAAGGGTCCCCCTGTACCCAACCGCGTGAGGAACGCAAAATCAAGGAACATAACACCGGTTTATCGGTTCTTAAGGCGGCATGAGTGGAACAAAACACCAAGCAAAAGGACAAGCCTTCCACCCTTTGCCAAGTATATAAGGTGCATTAATGTAATAGTAGATATTGTGTTATTCCCAAAAACCCAATCCTCATGGAGCAAACTTCATCTTCACCTGCAACTAGCAACGCTATAAGAGGGGCTTGAGCAAAAACGTACTTAACCAAACAATGGATTGCTAGGTGGGTAGTTAGAAGTTTCATGGCAAAGTGGGGCTGACATGCAAAAGGATAGGTATCATGATAAGCATAGAGCGAGGCATCTAGCATAGCAACAATAGAGGTGATATCAGGCAATGGTCATCTTGCCTGGTAAGTCGTCGGTGTACTCGGGACCTTGTTCTTCGCACTCGTACTCAGCGACAGTCTCAACCTCGGACTCAAACTCGTCTCTCGGTGCCACCTAACATGAAGAAGCATCCAAATAAACACACTTGACAAGAAAAGAACACATGATATGCATGAGATGCAAGTATGATGCTACGGAGCTACCGGTATGTAGGGAGATGAAGCCGGGAAGGACATAAGAAGACATGATGGATATGGGCAAGATCTTGGCGAACCAAGCATGCCACTGGATACATTGAAAGATTTCGGTCGAAATCTATATAAAGATCATTGGAATCGGATGCACGGTTTGCAAATGACAAGCAAAACAAGATGCAATGCAAAACTGAAGTTAACAACAACATGGCATCTTTGGAGCATGGTATAGTTATGCTACAACACCCAAACATGATGACAAAAGGCATGGATGTGAAATAGAAATGATTGTCAACAAGTATGAACTCAGAGCACACCTGAAAACTTGCTGGAACACAATTAAACAAGCATGGCAAGATTCAATAAGTTAACAGATTTCTCAAACTTAGTGAAAATTACAAGGCATGCAATATGGAACGATATGTTGCTGCCTTTGGAGGCTCACAACAGCAAGCAAAACAAGTATAACAAGCATGAAATTTACATGAGCATGAAGAAGAAATATTATACTTCCAATTCATCCAATGAAACAAATCATTCCATACAAGGGTTGCTTAACACAAGCTTTGCCAAATTGAATGTTCTGTTAACAGGCTGACAGTTTTAATTTCAAGCATTTTGAGAGCAAGATTGCAACAAGCTACAGCAGGGCATATATGCAAACAAAGACATGGATTGATAGACAAGAACATGGACATCAAGACATGCTCACTAGTTAATCGAAAGCAAGCATGGCAAAGATTGTGGCATCAAGTTTACATGGCAACAGGTTATTACAGATTACAGACTTAGCAGTTTTTCACCAAGTGTAAAACAACCACATTGGCATGGGATGTTTACAAGCTTGTTTAAGTCACCACACAGCATATTATGGAAAACCAAATGCACCACTTCAAATATGACATGATTATGCTCCTAAAACAAGTTGACATGTGGCTCAAAAGAAAATCACACGAAATGCTACGAAAAAGACAAATCATCATCTTATAACAATTTCAGCAACTTAACATCCACAAGAACTTTTGCAACAGGGTTAGACATGGTATAATGCAACCTAACATATATGCAAATGTATCCATCATGAAGTGTATCACAAGACCAACATTTTGACATATCATACACTCCATTTGGACTAACATGCACAAAGTTACGACCTCACGAACATGCACACATATTGTTAACAGACAACTAGTGTTGAAACAGTAACATCACATAGCAGTTTGGCAACGAAGATTAAAACTTCTAGATGAACCCTAACATGCACAAAACTGATGCCAACACATAGAGCACTTCGAGACGAACATTTCCATATATCATACATGCAAAATAGAGCTACGAGCATGGAGATATGACATGATGAAGAGGGCATGAAAATATCAGGATTTCGGGACTTGGTGGATTTTTACCCTCCAAAAAAGTCAATGCGGGATGGGACAGAGCGGGATGGCGAGATCCGGGAGGAGCGGGACACGTTTGGATGATGGTGTGGGAGGATCTCGTCCACCTACCCGATCCAGATCTGGCCGGAGCAGGGTCCGGCGGCGGCGGAGCTCACCGGAGCATCGACGGGAGGCGGTTCGGGCCGGCGGAGGAGCTCGACGGCGGGAGCTGCAGCCGGCGGCGGAGGTTGGCGGTGGAGCAGCGCCGACGGGCGGCGACGCGGCCGAGGCGGGGCGACGAGGTGCGGTGGAGGTCCGCGACGGCGGAGCGGCGCCGGTATGGGCCGGGTGGCGCGCGGCGGCCGGAGGCGCAGGCCGGGCGGGCCACGCGCGGGCCTCGCGGGCCGGGCGTCGCGGGGTGTGGGCGCGACAGAGCAGCGAATCAGGGGGGCCACGTGGCAGCCCCGTTGAGGTGACGGTGTCTGATTCGTCCGGGCGACATGGCTGGGGTGGTCGACACGTCCTACCATCGGCGGATGTGTCCCGCGGCGCAGGGAGCTCGGATCTAGGGTTTTCTACCCGAAAATGGACATGGGGAGGCTGTTTTATAGGTAGAGGGAGCTAGGAGAGTCCAAATGAGGTGCGTTTTACGCCCACACGATCACGATCCAACGACGGAGAGCATGGGGTTGGTTAGGATGGGCTTGTGGGCTGTTGTGGAAGGGTGCTGGGCCAAAAGAGATACGGTTTCCGATGTTAACGCGATTAACCGTTGGAGTATCAAACGACCTCCAAACAAGATGAAACTTGACAGGTGGTCTACCGGTGATATACCAAGACCACTCGACAACTCTCGGCCCATTTCAAAGATGTTTTTATCCCGCTCACGAAACAAAGCTAGAGAGGTGCGACTGGTGCCATGCGAGAGAGTCAGAATCCGAAACGGTCAATGGAGAGGACGGAGACGATGCAACTACACACGGATGCAAGTGAGACTATGCCAATGCAATGCACATAATGAAAATTACATCGTGACATGCAACAAACGCACAAGGAAAAAATGAAGAAACCCGAAATGAAGGAGGAGCCCAGAATGGAATTGATTAAGTCAACAATGAATATATTGCCATAAATGGAATTGCTACATCTGGTGCGTTACAAACTCTCCTCCACTACGAAAAGATCTCGTCCCAAGATATAGGACTGAAAGAACTCCCACGTAGCTTCTTGATCGGTATGGTGTGACCACTTCACTTTCAGGAACTTGATTGATTTGTTGCGAGTCTTGCGCTCGGTCTCTTCAAGGATAGCAACGGGGTGCTCGTGATAAGACAGGTCGGCTTGAAGATCAATTTCTTCGAAGGCGACGGTGCACTCGAGCATCTTGAAGCACTTGTGGAGTTGTGACACGTGGAACACGTTGTGCTCGTTTGAGAAGTTTGGAGGAAGGTCAAGTTGGTAGGCGAGGTTGCCTCTTTTCCCAACAATCTTGAAAGGACCCACATATCTTGGAACTAGCTTGCCCTTGATACCGAACCTCTGAGTGCCCTTCATAGGAGAAACACGGAGATACACATGATCACCAATGTCGAAAGCCAAGTCACGATGCTTGCCGTCATAGTAGCTCTTTTGGCGTGATTGCGCGTCCTTGAGATTCTCACGTATAACTTTGCACATTTCTTCGGCCTCTGAGATCGAATCATTGCCAAGGAGTTGACGTTCACCAGTCTCGGACCAGTTGAGAGGGGTACGACACTTTCTGCCATAGAGCTTTGCCTGAACTTGCTTGGAAGATGTTGTTGTAGGAGAATTCGGCAAATGGAAGACAATCTTCCCATTTCATACCGAAGGAGATGACACATGCTCTGAGCATATCTTCAAGAATTGGGTTCACCCTCTCGAGTTGACCACTTGTTTGAGGATGGAAAGTTGTGCTGAAGTGAATCTTGGTACCCATAGCTGACTGGAAGGAATCCCAGAATTTGGAAGTGAACAAGCTTCCACGATCCGAGGAGATTACTTGAGGGATACCATGCAAAGAGATAATTCTGGAGGTGTACAGCTCTGCCAGTTGTGCTGCGTTGATGGATTCCTTGACTGGAAGGAAATAAGCCACTTTTGTGAGCTTACCAATAACCACAAAGATAACGTCGTTCCCTCGCTTGGACTTGGGGAAGCCGGTGACGAAGTCCATCTCAATGTGATCGAATTTCCACTCGGGAATAGGCAGAGGTTGGAGAAGTCTAGCTGGACATTGATGTTCTGCTTTGACTCTGCGGCAGACATCACACTCGTTCACGAATTGAGCAATTTCTCTTTTCATATGAGTCCACCAATAGGATTGCTTGAGCTTATGATACATCTTGGAGCTCCCTGGATGTATCGAGAAAAGGGAATTATGAGCCTCGTTCATTATGACCTTCCGTAGGTCACCTTTTGGAACCACAATCCAGTCCTCAAATAATAAGGTGTCCTTGTCATCAATGCGGTAGCACTTGCACTTTGGAGTACCTTTGGCAATACCATGGTTCACTTTATTCACCATAGCATTAAGAAGTTGAGCTTTACGGATTTGATCTTCCAAGGTAGGAGCGACTTGAAGGTTGGCAAGAAATCCTTGCGGAAGAATTTGAAGGTTGAGTTTCCAGAATGCTTCACAGAGATCCGGTTGGAACGGTTTGAGGATGAGACTGTTGCAATAATCCTTTCTGCTCAAGGCATCTGCAATCACGTTGGCCTTGCCAAGAGTGTACTCAATGCTTGGGTTGTACTCTTGAATCATCTCGACCCAATGAGTCTGACGAAGGTTAAGGTTTGGTTGCGTGAAGATATACTTCAGGCTCTTGTGATCGGTGAAGATGTCAACCTGCCTGCCCAACAAGAGGTGTCTCCACATGATCAAGGCGTGGACAACTGCCGCCATCTCAAGATCGTGAGTGGGGTAGTTCTTCTCGTTTGGCTTGAGCTGCCGAGAAGTGTATGCCACTATCTTCTTCTCTTGCATAAGGACACCACCCAGACCTTGCAAAGAGGCATCACAAAACACTTGGTATGGCTTGGATTCATCAGGAGGAGTCAGAACTGGAGCTGAGACAAGCTACTCTTTAAGTGTATTGAAAGCCACATCACACTCAGGAGTCCAAGAATACTTGACATTCTTTTGCAACAGGTTAGACAGAGGCTTGGTAATCTTGGAGAAGTTCTCAACGAACCTTCTGCAATAGCTTGCAAGCCCGAGGAAGCTTCGGAGTTGCCTGACATTCTGAGGAGGTTCCCACTTAACAATAGCTTCAACTTTCTCGGGGTTCACTGAAATGCCCTTGGCAGAGATAATATAACCAAGATAGAGGACTTCATCAAGCCAAAATTAACACTTTGAGAATTTCGCATAAAAGCGGTGCTCTCTGAGCCTGTCAAGAAACAAACGGAGGTGCTTGGCGTGGTCTTCTTTATTCTTGGAGAATACCAGAATATCATCAAGATAGATGAGGACGAACTCATTGGTGTAGGGGTTGAATATGAAATGCATCATCCAAGAGAAGGTGGGAGGTGCATTTGCAAGCCCGAAGGACATGACTGCGTACTCGTCGGAGCCATAACTGGTCCTGAATGCGGTCGTGGGAATATCCTCTTCACGGATACGAATTTGATGATAGCCCATCTGAAGATCAAGCTTCGAGAAAACCTTGGCTTCTTTGAGCTGCTCGAACAGTTCATTGATATTGGGGAGCGGGTACTTATTCTTAATTGTCTTCTTGTTCAATGGCCGGTAATCAACGCACAATCGTTCCATACCATCCTTCTTCTTGAAAAAAAGAACACCACAACCCCAAGGAGAAGAACTCGGTCTGATCAGACCCATGCATTCTTGCTCGTCGAGTTGCTTCTTCAACTCTTTAGGAGAAAGCTTGTACGGACGCCGACAGGCTGGCTCCGCACCAGGTTCAAGTTCAATGACGAATTCAACTGGATGGTTGGGAGGCATCCCTCGCAATTCTTCAGGAAATACATCTTCATATTCACAAACCACCGGACTCTGGGAAATGGCATTAATCTCGCCCTTGCCATTGAGGGAGAATACCCTGATTGTGTTATCTCGAGCTGCGAAGATAATCACGCCTTCGTCAGGATGAGTAAGATTGACCTCCTTGTTTGCACAATCAAGAAGAGCATCATGCTTAGAGAGCCAATCCATCCCAAGAATAAGATCAATGTCCGAAATGCCGAGAACAACTGGTGAAGCTAGAAATTTATAATCGCCCATCTTGATGGAGTCATCCGAAACCACCATACTAGAACTCAATCTTTTCCCTAGAGAAACTACATCCAAGGGTCTTCCCAAATGCGAAGAATTGAACTCATGCTTGTCAAAGAACGGTCTTGACATAAAACAATGCGATGCACCCAAATCAAATAATACTCTTGCAGGAAAAGAGTTAACTAGAAGAGTACCCATGATCACATCAGAAGAATCCTCTGCTTGAGCTGCATTCATCAGATTCACTCTTGCAGACTTAGGATTGTGCTCGACAATAGCATTGCTTGATGTCTTGATAGGAGGAGGAGGCGGAAGGCGCCTTTGGTTGCACTTGTTAGCATAGTGACCTTTTTGACCACATTTGTTGCAAGTCACCTCGGAGAGTGGCCGATGATAAGGACTTCTTGGCCTTGTAGCTTGGAACTGAGACTTGTTCTGGTTGCTTGGGTTGGGTGGGTTGGAAGATCCACGACCACCTGAGTGCTTGTTCTGACTTGGAGGATGGAAAACTGGAGGTGGCGGAAGCTAGAACTTCTACTGTTTAGCAACTTGTGAGGAGGAAGAGGAGCTGACTGCATCTCTCATTCTTTTCTTTTAAGCCTCACACTTGAGATAGGCAGCTTCTTACTTGAGAGCCATGTTGTAGAATTGATCAAATTCTTCTGGTTCGAAGAGAGTGAGAGCAAGCTGGAGTTCATCTTTCAGACCACCTTGGAATTGGTAGATCTTACTCTTTGCATCGGGAATGTCTTGCTTAGCATAACAGGCCAGATTCTGGAGCTTGACATTGTATTGGTACACAGACTTGCTGCCTTGCTTCAGATTGTGGAATTGCTCATGCATGCCTTCCGTGACACTGGTAGGAATGTGATGAGAACGAAAATCACCGCAGAAGTCAGTCCAAGAGATCTCACGACCCGGTCTGGAGTCTTTGTACTGTTGCCACCAATCTGCAGCTTGGTCTTTGAGTTGGAATGCGGCAAACTTGACATAATCCTCAGGTCTGACATTACTACACTCGAAGTGTTTCTTAATGTCAGTGATCCAATCCTCAGCATCGAGCGGATCAAGACAGTAGCTGAAAGACTTGGGCTGATTTGCCAGGAATTGGTTCAGAGTAGCAAAGTGCGGCTTGTTGAACAGATTCCCTTGGCCTTGGTTCCCTTGATTGCCTTGATTTGCTTGGAAACTCTGCATCATTTGCATGAGCATCTGAGCGTTTGCATTGGTTGCTTGCATAATCGCTCTCCAAGCCTCAGCCAGAGGAGGAGGGGAAGGAGGACGCTCTTCTTCACCCTCTGGGTTCTAGCTGGGAACTTTCTTAGGTGCCATCCTGAAGATGACGACAACCGCTAGAATCCCAATTACAAGATATATAAGCTGAATCAAAGGCTAGACATGTTGCAACATAAATCTTCACAATATCATCCAAACATAGAAATGAACGAATGAATTCCATAAGCTTAAATGACACATCAACTTGTTGAGAAGCCACGTGAATGATTGAAGAATAAACCAACAAGGTAACAGATGGAACAAATACATAATAGAGGTTTCGTCCCACATGTTTGTCCTGATGCCCCATGGCACGTGTTACAAAGGGCCTTGCAATCCCCGAATCACCATAGCCAAGGATCCTTTAAGATGCAACCCCTAGTGCAACAACGGCCATGATAACCTCTTCACTAGATGTTGAACCCCAACCTCATATCATGCACCCGTTTGAAGATTACCTAAGAGCTACTTGAATTCCCACCTATTAATTCCCAAAGCTTTCCGGTTATGCAATCTGGTGTTGGGGATACAGGGGAAGCACCACATATCACTCAACTAATAAATCCTACATCCAGCTGTATCCATCCATCAACACATAACTAGGCACCTTTGGAAACCATTTACCTCGGACCTTCGAAACGCATCGGCTATACTAGCTGTGGCAATACTCCCGAACTATCCCCCAGTAATGGGTGATGTCGGGGTTATCTCACCACCAGACACGCATAGAAGTGTTTTCGATGTCGGTCTCCTCTGGTATTCTAGAACTGCAACAATACAATTGTGACGACAACACCTCGGAGCTCAACTCCCCGGGACACTTCCACAACCCCTAAATGATAGGAGGCACCAACAACAATGTTCTTGTCACCAAGGTATCGGAACAATCAAAACAATACCGGCGTGATCCTAAAAATTTTTTGGGTGAAAATTGAGGATAGTAATGTTAAAACAACATCAGGAATCCTCACTAGAGCGGCGAAGGGGATGAGGAGTAAAAAGGAAGCCTACTCTCCGATATATATAGGACTCAAAACATTTTTTGTGTGAGTGCCTAGACTCAACATCGGCAGCGGTTCGATCAAACAGTGGCTCCTAGGTCGGGGAAGGCTCTGATTACCAACTTGTAACGTCCAAGATGCGACTATATCTCCCACGTGTCGAGGCACGACTTAGTGGCATAATCGCATGTTGGTACGATCGCAGGAAGGTTATCTTCACACATTCCCATGTACAAGAACAAAGGGAAAAAATAAATACATAGTTGGCTTACAATCGCCACTTCACACAATGCGTAAGTAAGTCATACATTCATCCAAGTACAATCATAATCCGACAGCGGACAAGTTCAAATGAAAATAAGATAACCACCCACTATGCCCAGTCGTCCCTAGAAGGAACCACTACTGATCGTCGGGATACGTCACGTACATACGCCCACGTTCCTCATCGAAACTCCCACTTGAGTTCCTGGCCATCAACTGAATCGTACTCGGTTGTACCTGCACCTGTGTTTGTAATAAACTGTGAGTCACGAGGACTCATCAATCCCATTTCCAGGTATCAAAACTATTAAAGCCTTTGGGTTAGGAGAAAGTGTATAAGTGGGCTGCTGCAAGCGCTAAGCGTAGATGAGGTGGCTAGCTTACATATCATCAGATCCAGAAGATAAGTGAAAGCCATTGATCGTGAACTAAATCATGATCACTAGATTATCCTGTCTACCTACGAGTCATCCATAACCCAACCGTGTTCTCTTCCCAAACTCCCTCGAAAAGAGACCATCACGACTACTCACACGGTAGTGTATTGTGTTTGAGGTTTGAGTCATGTTGTCTACAACCAGATATTAACAAATTCCCATCCGCCACATAACCGCGGGAACGGCTTTCAAAAGATTATAACCCTGCAGGGGTGTCCCAACTTAGCCCATCACAAGCTCTCGTGATCAACAGAGGTTAAAACCCCTTTTCTTAGGGACGAACCGATCAGACTCGCAATCCCGGTGTACAAGATATTGCCACAATGTTAAAACAAGTCTAGCAAAGCCTCCCGACATGCCGACACCCTGATAGTAGCCACGCGTATCTCGTCTCAGGCCACGATCGGATAGGTCAAGCTACGGGTGAATACCAGATACCTCGTGTTTCCTCAATGCCGCCCCGCAGGCTGCCCAGTTTGGACCAACACTCATGAGGAGCACTGGCCCGGGTTGTAAATTAAGTCCTCGGGTGCTAGCCGGTCCCTATGCAAGTTTTAGATATTAGGAAAATGGTAAAACAATTGTTGGGCCTTGCTGGAGGAGTTTTATTCAAAGCAAACTATTAAGGAGTCCCCATATACCCAACCGCGTGAGGAACGCAAAATCAAGGAACATAACACCGGTTTATCGGTTCTTAAGGTGGCATGAGTGGAACAAAACACCGAGCAAAAGGCCAAGCCTTCCACCCATTCCCAAGAATATAAGGTGCATTAATGTAATAATAGATATTGTGTTATTCCCAAAAACCCAATCCTCATGGAGCAAACTTCATCTTCACCTGCAACTAGCAACGCTATAAGAGGGACTTGAGCAAAAGCGTACTTAACCAAACAACGGTTTGCTAGGTGGGTAGTTAGAAGTTTCATGGCAAAGTGGTGCTAACATGCAAAAGGATAGGTATCATGATAAGCATAGAGCGAGGCATCTATCATAGCAACAATAGAGGTGATATCAGGCAATGGTCATCTTGCCTGGTAAGTCGTCGGTGTACTCGGGACCTTGTTCTTCACACTCGTACTCAGCCACAGTCTCAACCTCGGACTCAAACTCGTCTCTCGGTGTGACCCAACATGAATGAGCATCCAAATAAACACACTTGACAAGAAAATAACACATGATATGCATGAGATGCAAGTATGATGCTACGGAGCTACCGGTATGAAGGGAGATGAAGCCGGGAAGGACATAAGAAGACATGATGGATATGGGCAAGATCTTGGCAAACCAAGCATTCCACTTGATAGATAGAAAGATTTCGGTCGAAATCTATATAAAGATCATTGGAATCAGATGCACGGTTTGCAAATGACAAGCAAAACAAGATGCAATGCAAAACTGAAGTTAACAACAACATGGCATCTTTGGAGCATGGTATAGTTATGCTACAGCACCCAAACATGATGACAAAAGGCATGGATGTGAAATAGACATGATTGTCAACAAGTATGAACTCAGAGCACACCCAAAAACTTGTTGGAACACAATTAAACAACCATGGAAAGATTCAATAAGTTAATAGATTTCTCAGACTTAGTGAAAATTACAAGGCATGCAATATGGAACGATATGTTGCTGCCTTTGGAGGCTCACAACAGCAAGCAAAACAAGTATAACAAGCATGAAATTTACATGAGCATGAAGAAGACATATTATACTTCCAATTCATCCAAAGAAACAAATCAATCCATGCAAGGGTTGCTTAACACAAGCTTTGCCAAATTGAATGTTCTGTTAACAGGCTGACAGTTTTAATTTCAAGCATTTTGAGAGCAAGATTGCAACAAGCTATGGCAGGGCATATATGCAAACAAATACATGGATTGATAGACAAGAACATGGACATCAACACATGCTCACTAGTTAATCGAAAGCAAGCATGGAAAAGATTGTGGCATCAAGTTTACGTGGCAACATGTTATTATAGATTACAGACTTAGCAGTTTTTCACCAAGTGTAAAACAACAACATTGGCATGGGATGTTTACAAGCTTGTTTAAGTCACCACAGAGCATATCATGGAAAACCAAATGCTCCACTTCAAATATGACATGATTATGCTCCTAAAACAAGTTGACATGTCGCTGAAAAGAAAATCACACGAAATGCTACGAAAAAGACAAATCATCATCTTATAACAATTTCAGCAACTTAACATCCACAAGCAGTTTTGCAACATGGTTAAACTTGGCATAATGCAACCTAACATGTATGCAAATGCATCCATCATGAAGTGCATCACAAGACCAACATTTTGACATATCATACACTCCATTTGGACCAACATGCACAAAGTTACGACCTCATGAACATGCACACATATTGTTAACAGACAACTAGTGCTGAAACAGTAACATCACATAGCAGTTTGGCAACAAAGATTAAGACATCTAGATGGACCCTAACATGCACAAAACTAATGCCAACAAGTACATCACTTCGAGATGAACATTTCCATATATCATACACGCAAAATGGAGCTACGACCATGGAGATATGACATGATGAAGAGGGCATGCAAATATTAGGATTTCGGGACTTAGTGGATTTTTACCCTCTGAAAAAGTCAACGCGGGATGGGACGGAGTGGGATGGCGAGATCCGGGCGGAGCGGGATGCGTTTGGATGGCGGTGTGGGTGGATCTGGTCCACCTACCCGATCCAGATCCGGCTGAAGCGGGGTCTGGCGGCTGCGGAGCTCGCCGGAGCGTCGACGGGAGGCGGTTCGGGCCGGTGGAGGAGCTCGGCGACGGGAGCTGCAACCGGCGGCGGAGCTTGGTGGACGAGCAGTGCCGGCGGGCAGCGACGCGACCGAGGCGGGGCGACAAGGTGCGGTGGAGGTCCGTAGTGGCGGAGCGGCACCGGTGTGGGCCGGGTGGCGGAGCGGTGGCCGGAGGCGCGGGCGGCCGGGCCCCTCGCGGGCCGGGCGGTGCGGGGATGTGGGCGCGGCGGAGCGGCGAATCAGGGGGCGCCACATTGCGGCCCCGCTGAGGTGGCGGCGTCCGATTCGTCCGGGCGACGTGGCTGGGGTGACGGACGTGTCCGACGGTGCGGGGAGCTCGGATCTAGGGTTTTCTACCCGAAAATGGACTTGGGGAGGCTGTTTTATATGTAGAGGGAGCTAGGAGAGACCAAATAAGGTGTGGTTTTCGCCCACATGATCATGGTCCAACGAGCGAGAGCATGGGGTTGGTTAGGATGGGCTTGTGGGCTGTTGTGGAGGGGTGCTGGGCCAAAAGAGATATGGCTTCCGATGTTAACGCGGTTAACCGTTGGAGTATCAAATGACCTCCAAACGAGACGAAACTTGACAGCCGGTCTACCGGTGATATACCAAGACCACTCGAAAATCTCGGTCCATTTCGAGGATGTTTTTATCCCGCTCATGAAACAAGGCTAGATAGGTGCGACGGGTGCCATGCGAGAGAGTCGGAATCCGAAACAGACAACGTAGAGGACGGAGACGATGCAACTACACACGGATGCAAGTGAGACTATGCCAATGCGATGCACATAATAAAAATGACATCGTGACATGCAACAAACGCACAAGGCAAAAACAAAGAAACCCGAAATGATGGAGGCCCCAGAATGGAATTGATTAAGTCAACGATAAATATATTTCCATAAATGGAATTGTTACATCTGGGGCGTTACAAATTCAGACTCCGAAAAGGAAGAGGTATGTGGTACGGTAAGTAAACCGAATTCAAAACAGTTCTAATGGCAATTTTTCTCCGTTTTGGAATATTTAAGAAAATAGGAAAATAAGAAGTAGTCCGAAAGGGACACGAGGTATCCACGAGGGTGGAGGGCGCGCCCTACCCCCCTGGGCGCGCCCCCTGCCTCATGGGCACCTCGTGCGCCCTCCGGACTCCGTTTTCTTGTAGGATACTTCTTCTGGTCGGTAAAAATTCATTATATAATCTCCCGAAGGTTTTGACCACCGTATCTCGCCAAAATCCTCTCCTTTTGTTTCGAGCTATGTTTTTGGCAGATCTAGACCGCCATGACATCTTCAAGCGCCCCCAAGGACAAGTTTTTCGAGATGGTCATCAACCCCTACCTCGCGGAGGTGCTGCAACACCCTCAAACCATTGAGGTGCGTGAGGGGGCGCTGCACATCCGCGATGTTGAGGGACAAAGGAGGACCGGAAGCGTGGAGACAAGACACGAAGCAATGGAACAACAAGTTTTCAAATGCCAGGGGATGGTGGAAGGAGGACTCAACGCCAACCACATAATGATCGCGGGGTTCACCAACAACCACAAGTTGGATGCCAAGAACATTGGGGAGGCCATCTTCAAGCTTCACGAGAAAATCGAGCACCTCCAAGCCCAGATCTATGACCTGCAAAACAAAAACTATGAGTATGAATATATATTCCAGAAGATGAGTTTGGCTGCAGATTTGAGGATCCCGGAGACTCGATCATCTTTCTACGGGGGTGAGCCTATGCCTTGGAAGATGGACGATAGGCCTACATCATCAACAACTCCATCATCACCACCTCCTAAGAAAGAGACATAATCACATGGGTATGGGCACTCCCCTTGGCAACTGCCAAGTTTGGGGGAGGTGCCCCGGTATCGTATCACCATCACACCTCTATCTTTACCGTTTTTCTTAGTTCGATCCTTTTGGTAATAGCTTGATCTAGTAGAATAATGTTTAGTATGATTTAGTTGTGAGCTTTGCTTTATGATCCTTATCTATGTAATCGAGTCCGTGAGCTATATATATATAATAAAGATTAGTTTTGAGTCAAGGGCTTGATTATCTCACTATGATCATGAGAGAATAAAAGAAATAATAAAAAGAATCAAAGAGATCATATTGATCTTATGGAGAGTAATGACTTCACATATAAAGAGTGTGATGAATAAAAGTTGTTGAGAGTTGACAAACATAGTTTTGGTCATCATTCCAATTAATAGGAAGTAATAAAAAAGAGAGGTTTTCACATATAAATATAATATCTTGGACATATTTTATGATTGTGAGCACTCAGTAAAATATGACATGCTAAAAAGTTGATGTTGGACAAGGAAGACAACGTAATGGGTTATTTTTTCTTATATCCAAAATCAAGTATATAGTCATGGATCTTCCGACATATTGAGCTTGCCTTCCCCCCTCATGCTAGCCAAACTCCTTGCACCATGTAGAGATACTACTTGTGCTTCCAAATATCCTTAAACCTAGTTTTGCCATGAGAGTCCACCATATCTACCCATGGATTGAGTAAGATCCTTCAAGTAAGTTGTCATTGTTGCAACTCTCTCCATATGTATGATCTATTAGTGTGGAGAAAATAAGCTTTATACGATCTTGTGATATGGAAGCAATAAAAGCGACAGACTGCATAATAAAGGTCCATATCACAAGTGGCAATATAAAGTGACGTTCTTTTGCAATAAGATTTTGTACATCCAACCATTAAAGCACATGACATCCTCTGCTTCCCTCTGCGAAGGGCCTATCTATTGTTCTTGCCTTATACCTTATACAAGAGTTATGGTGATCTTCACCTTTCCTTTTTACATTCTATCCTTTGGCAAGCACATTATGTTGGAAAGATCCTGACATATATACCCAATTGGATGTAAGTTATCATAAACTATTATTGTTGACATTACCCTTGTGGTAGAAGGTTGGGAGGCAACACTATAAGCCCCTATCTTTCTCTGTGTCCGATTAAAACTCCATACTCATAAGTATTGCGTGAGTGTTAGAAATTGTGAAAGACTAAATGATAGTTGAGTATGTGGACTTGCTGAAAGGCTCTTATATTGACTCTTTCCGATGTTATGATAAATTGCAATTGCTTGAATGACCGAGATCATAGTTTGTTACTTTTCAATGAAGTTTCTGATTCATACTTGACATTGTGAATAGATTGTTACTTTAGCATGAGAAATCATATGACAATATATATATATATATATATATATATATATATATATATATATATATATATATTTATATTATAATAATGATCATGATGCCCTCATGTATGTATTTTATTTTATCGACACCTCTATCTCTAAACATGTGGACATATTTTTCGATATCGCCTTCCGCTTGAGGACAAGCGAGGTCTAAGCTTGGGGTAGTTGATACGTCCATTTTACATCATGCTTATATATTGATGTTTATTGCATTATGGGCTGTTATTACACATCATGCCACAATACTTATGCCTTTTCACTCTTATTTTACAAGATTTACATGAAGAGGGAGAATGCCGGCAGCTGGAATTCTGGGCTGGAAAAGGAGCATATGTTGGAGACCTATTCTGCACAACTCAAAAAGGCTTGAAACTCCACGAAATTCAGTTTTGGAATATATGAAAAATATCAGGCGAAGAAAGCACCAGAGGGGGGGCCACCCATCGTCCATGAGGATGGGGGCGCGCCCTACCCCCTGGGCGCACCCCCTGCCTCATGGGCCACCTGGCAGCCCCCCGATGCCCATCTTATGGTATAAGGTGTCTTCTGCCCTGGAAAAAAATCAGAAGGAAGCTTTCGGAACAAAGCGCCGCAGTCTCGAGGTGGAACCTTGACGGAACCAATCTAGGGCTCCGGCGGAGCTGTTCTGCTGGGGAAACATCCCTCCGGGAGGGGGAAATTGTCACCATCGTCATCACCATCGATCCTCTCATCGGGAGGGGGTCAATCTCCATCAACATCTTCACTAGCACCATCTCCTCTCAAACCCTAGTTCATCTCTTGTATCCAATCTTTGTCTCAAAACCTCAGATTGGTACCTGTGGGTTGCTAGTAGTGTTGATTACTCCATGTAATTGATGCTAGTTGGTTTATCCGGTGGAAGATCATATGATTAGATCCTTTATGCATATTAATATCCCTATGATTATGAACATGAATATTATTTGTGAGTAGTTACGTTTGTTCCTGAGGACATGGGAGAAGTCCTGCTCTAAGTAGTCATTTGAATTTGGTATTCGTTCGATATTTTGATGAGATGTATGTGTCTTTCCTCTAGTGGTGTTATGTGAACGTCGACTACATGACACTTTCACCATTTTTGGGCCTAGAGGAAGGCATTGGGAAGTAATAAGTAGATGATGGGTTGCTAGAGTGACAGAAGCTTAAACCCTAGTATATACGTTGCTTCGTAAGGGGCTGATTTGGATCCATATGTTTCATGCTATGGTTAGGTTTACCTTAATACTTCTTTTGTAGTTGTAGATGCTTGCAATAGAGGTTAATCATAAGTGGGATGCTTGTCCAAGGAAGGGCAGTAGCCAAGCACCGGTCCACCCACATACCAAATTATCAAAGTAACAAACGTGAATCATATGAGCGTGATGAAAACTAGCTTGACGATAATTCCCATGTGTCCTCGGGAGCGCTTTGCTTTATATAAGAGTTTGTCCAGGCTTGTCCTTTGCTACAAAAAGGATTGGGCCATATTGATGCACCTTATTTACTTTCACCACCTGTTACTCGTTACAAATTACCTTATCACAAAACTATCTATTACCGACAATTTCAGTGCTTGCAGAGAATACCTTACTGAACACTGCCTATCATTTCCTTCCGCTCCTTGTTGGGTTCGACACTCTTATTTATCGAAAGGACTAAGATAGATCCCCTAGACTTGTGGGTCATTAGCGGCGAACTTCGGTGAGGAAACGAGGGGGCGCGGCCAAGGCGGTGGTGGTGGCCAACGGTGGTGGTGGAGGCCGGCGTGGAGGCGTGGAGGCAGGCGCGAGGCCTCGGCGGTGGTCGGCGACGGAGGCGGCTGGCTCAGCGGCTGAGTGCGCGCGGAAGCGGCGGTGGCCGGCGGAGCTCATCCGGGTGGCGGGGATGGCGGTGAGGGGCGGCGACGTGGTGGCGCTAGTGGCGTTGCACGGCGGACGGCGTCGGGCGGTGGTGGTGGCCGACGGGCGGAGGCGGCGGCGCACGGAGGAAGAGGCTGCGTGTGATAGCCTGACTTATTAGGGATGATAGACTACTCATATCAATAAGGAATTCCTTCTTTCCCGGGAGCCCATTCGGATAGAACTCCAAAGTTAAGCCTGCTCAACTTGGAGTAGTTTCAGGATGGGTGACCGATCGGGAAGTTGCTCCCGGGTGTACACGAGTGAGGTCAAAGTGCGCATAAAAGACTAGTATTGATATGTGAGGCCAGCCTAGATCCTGCCAGGAGTAACGACCACCGGCGGGTGTGTCCGGGGCGTTACAAGTTGGTATCAGAGCCGACCCTCGCGGTTACACGGATGTTTGCGGATAGGTGCTCGGTCATGTTGTTCATGACGTTTCTGACCCGTCATGACACACGGCATGGCATATGTATCGGACTGGATGCACAGACGGTTGTGCCAAGAGGGAACGTTCCTGTGGCCCGACGAGGACGTCGTTTCCTCTGAGTGGGGGTGTATGTGATAGCCTGGCTTATTAGGGATGATAGACTACTCATATCAATAAGGAATTCCTTTTTTCCGGGAGCCCATTCGGATAGAACTCCAAAGTTAAGCGTGCTCAGCTTGGAGTAGTTTTAGGATGGGTGACCGACCGGGAAGTTGCTCTCGGGTGCACACGAGTGAGGACAAAGTGCGCAGAAAAGACTAGTATTGATATGTGAGGCCAGTCTAGATCCTGCCAGGAGTAACGACCACCGACGGGTGTGTCCGGGGCATTACACTGCGGGCCCGACCCGGCTCGAGACGGGACGGATCTGGGCCACGGGTGGCTGGCGGCGAAGTCGGCGCGGGGGATGTGATATGGCGGCTTGTGATTGGTCCGGGCCGGCAGACAGACATGTTCGGTGGCGGACGGACTTGTCCGGAGGGGCGAGGAGGAGGGCACTAGGGTTTTACCCAAATTTTTGGAGGGGGAGGCTGTTTATATAGGCATAGGGAGCTAGGAGAGGGCTATAGATGTGCGCTTTTCACCCACACGATCGTGATCCAACGGCGGAGAACATGGAGGGGGTTTAGATGGGCTAGTGGGCTGTTGTGGAGGGGTGTTCAGCATAAAGAGAGAAGGGGTTCCGGCGGGTAACGCGGTTAACCATTGGGGCGTCAAACAACCTCCAAATGGGACGTAATTTGATAGGCCGTCTACCTACACTATAATAAGACCGCACGCCAACTTTCAACCCATTTCGAGAACATTTCCCGGTCACTTACAAAATAAGGCTTCGGAGGTGCCGCGGGGCACGTGCGAGTGTGTCTGGGCTCAAAACGAACAATGGAGAGGACGGGGCATCGGGCAACTACGAACGGATGCAAGTTTTGGAAAGCGTGCAAATGAAATGCACATGATGACATGGGAAAGTGCAACACGCAAGGAAATGACATGGCAATGACAACGAATAACTGGAAGACACTTGGCGCATCGTCTCGAGGTGTCACACTAATTGACTTTTTGCAATAAGAATGTGAGTTCTTTATGACTAATGTTGAGTCGATGGATTATACGCACTCTCACCCTTCCACCTTGCTAGCCACTGTAGTACCGCCCAACTTTTGTCGGTGCATCAGAACACCTTATACCCTTCCTCAAAACAGCCACCATACCTACCTATTATGGCATTTCAATAGCCATTACAATATATATTGCCATGTCACTCCACCGTTCCATTTTTTATGACACGCATCATCATTATCATACTGCTTTGCATCATTATGTAGTTGACATAGTATCTGTGGCAAAGCCACCATTCATATTTTTATACATGTCACTCTTGATCATTGCACATCCCGGTACACCGCCGGAGGCATCCATATAGAGTCATATCTTTTTTCGAGTATCGACTTGTAATTTTGAGTTGTAAGTAAATAAAAGTGTGATGATCATCATTATTAGAACATTGTCCCATGTGAGTTATAAAATAGAGAGGCCAAAAAGAGCCTCATAAAAATAAGAGGCTAAAAGAGTGTCCGAAAAAAGAGAAAAAGAGACTCCAAAAAAGGGTGGAGTCTTCAAAAAATGAGAGAAAAAGAGAGAAGGGACAATGTTACTATCCTTTTCCACACTTGTGCTTCAAAGTAGAACCATGTTCTTCATGACAGAGAGTCTCCTATTTTGTCACTTTCATATATTACTAGTGGGAATTTTTCGTTATAGAACTTGGCTTGTATATTCCAACGATGGGATTCCTCAAATGCCGGTCTTCATGAGAAAGCAAGTTGATGCACACCCACTAGTTTATCTTTTGAGCTTTCATACACTTAGAGCTCTAGGCATCCGTTACATGGCAATCCCTACTCATTCACATTGATATCAATTGATGGACATCTCCATAGCCCATTGATTTGCCTAGTTGATGTGAGACTTTCTCCCTTCTTTTATCTACTACCACCTTATATTCCACCTATAGTGCTATCTCCATGGTTCACGCTCATGTATTGCGTGAAGAGTTGAAAAGGCTGAAGCGCGTAAAAAGAAACAATTGCTTGGCTGACACCGGGGTGGTCATGATTTATACTTTGTGTTAAGAAGAGGGGGCATAACAAGACTATATGATTTTGTAGGGATAACTTTTATTAGGCATGTTATTTTTGAAGCTTCGTAGATTGCTTTTAGTATGCTTGAATTATTATTGTTTGGCTATTGATAAACTTTTGTTTTGAATCTCATGGATCTGAACATTCATGCCACAATAAACAAGATTGCATTGATAAATATGTTAGGTAGCATTCCACATCGAAAATTCAGCTTTTATCATTTACCTACTCGAGGACGAGCATGAATTAAATTTGGGGACACTTGATACGTCTCCAATGTATCTATAATTTTTTATTGTTCCATGCTATTATATTATATATCTTGGATGTTTTATATGCATTTATATGATATTTTATATGATTTTAGGGACTAACCTATTAACCTAGAGCCCAGTGCCAGTTTCTATTTTTTCCTTGTTTTTGTGTTTCGCAGAAAAGGAATATCGAATGGAGTCCAATTGACCTGAAAAATTACGGTGATTTTTTATGAACCAAAAGAAGCCCCCAAAGCAAAAGAGTTGGGCCAGAAGAGTCCCAAGCCAACCCCAAGGGTGGAGGGCGTGCCCTACCCCCCCAGGAGGGTGCTCCGTCCTTGTGGTAGACTCGTGGACCCCCCTGACTTGTTCTCGACGCCAAAAATTCAAATAAATGCATAAATACGTGAAAAGAAACCTAGATCAGGAGTTCCGCCGCCGCAAGCCTCTGTAGCCACGAAAAACCAATCGGGATCCCATTTCGGCACCCTACCGGAGGGGGAAACCATCACCGGTGGCCAACTTCATCATCCCGGTGGTCTCCATGACGAGGAGGGAGTAGTCCACCCTCGGGGATGAGGGTATGTACCAGTAGGTATGTGTTTGATCTCTCTCTCTCTCTCTCTCTCTCTCTCTCTCTCTCTCTCTACCTCATGTTGATTTGGCACGATCTTGATGTACCGTGAGCTTTGCTATTATAGTTGGATCTTATGATGTTTCTCCCCCTCTACCTTCTTGTAATGGATTGAGTTTTCCCTTTGAAGTTATCTTATCAGATTGAGTCTTTAAGGATTTGAGAACACTTGATGTATGTCTTGCATGTGCTTATCTGTGGTGACAATGGGATATTCATGTGATCCACTTGATGTATGTTTTGGTGATCAACTTGCGGGTTGTGTGACCTTGTGAACATATACATAGGGGTTGGCACACGTTTTCGTCTTGACTCTCCGGTACAAACTTTGGGGCACTCTTTGAAGTTCTTTGTGTTGGTTTGAATAGATGAATCTGAGATTGTGTGATGCATAACGTATAATCAAACCCGCAGATACTTGTGGTGAAATTGGAGTATCTAGGTGACATTAGGGTTTTGGTTGATGTGTGTCTTAAGGTGTTATTTTAGTACGAACGCTAGGGATGCTTGTGGCACTTATAGGAATAGCCCAATAGATCGATCAGAAAGAATAACTTTGAGGTGGTTTCGTACCCTACAATAATCTCTTCGTTTGTTCTCCGCTATTAGTGACTTTGGAGTGACTCTTTGTTGCACGTTGAGGGATTGTTATATGATCCAATTATGTTATCATTGTTGAGAGAACTTGCACTAGTTAAAGTATGAACCCTAGGCCTTGTTTCTAAGCATTGCAATACCGTTTGTGCTCACTTTTATCATTAGTTACCTTGCTGTATTTATATTTTCAGATTACAAAAACTATATCTACCATCCATATTACACTTGTATTACCATCTCTTTGCCGAACTAGTGCACCTATACAATTTACCATTGTATTGGGTGTGTTGGGGACACAAGCGACTCTTTGTTATTTGATTGCAGGGTTTTTGGAGAGAGACCATCTTCATCGTACGCCTCCCACGGATTGATAAACCTTAGGTCATCCACATGAGGGAAAATTGCTATTGTCCTACAAAACTCCGCGCTTGGAGGCCCAACACGAGTCTACAAGAAGAAGGTTGTGTAGTAGACAATAGTCATTGCATTTCAATGGTTGAAAATAAGAACAAAATCATCTCAAAATATCTTATATATAATCCTAATATAACTAAATTTGCCAATATAGGTCTATCTCTAAACTTGTTCTATTAAACACTTACTAAATAAAATAGTTCTATTAACCACTTACTAAATAAACTAGTTCTATTAACCACTTACTCTCTAAACTAGTTCTATAAATCACTTACTAAATAAACTAGTTGCATTAACCACTTACTAAATAAACTAGTTATATAAACCACTTACTGATACGTCTCCAACGTATCAATTATTTTTTATTGTTCCATGCTATTATCTTATCTGTTTTGGATGTTTAATGGGCTTTATTATACACTTTTATATTATTTTTGGGACTAACCTACTAACCCAAGGCCCATTGCAAATTGCTGTATTTTGCCTATTTTAGTGTTTCGCAGAAAAAGAATATCAAATGGAGTCCAAATGGAATGAAACCTTCGGGAGGATCGTTTTTGGAACGAATGCAACACAAAAGACTTGGAGTACACGCCAGGGAAGCCACGGGGTGGCCACGAGGCAGGGGGCGGGCCCAGGGGGTAGGCGCGCCCCCACCCTCGTGGGCCCCCCGTTGCTCCACCGACATGCCTCTTCCTTCTATATATACTCATATACCCTGAAAACATCCGAGAGCGCCACGAAGCCCTAATTCCACCGCCACAACCTTCTGTAACCATGAGATCCCATCTTGGGGCATGTTCCGAAACTCCACCGGAGGGGGAATCAATCACGGAGGGATTCTACATCAACCCCATAGCCTCTCCGATGAGTTGTGAGTAGTTTACCACAAACCTTCCGGTCCATAGTTATTAGCTAGATGGCTTCTTCTCTCTCTTTGTATCTCCATACAAAGTTCTCCTCGATCTTCTTGGAGATCTATTCGATGTAATTCTTTTTGCGGTGTGTTTGTTGAGATCCGATGAATTGTGAGTTTATGGTCAAGATTATCTATGAACAATATTTGTTTCTTCTCTGAAATCTTTTATGCATGATGTAAATATCTTTGCAAGTCTCTTCGAATTATCAGTTTGGTTTGGCCTACTAGATTGATCTTTCTTGCAATGGGAGAAGTGCTTAGCTTTGGGTTCAATCTTATGGTGTCCTTTTCCCAGTGACAGCAGGGGCAGCAAGGCATGTATTGTATTGTTGCCATCGAGGATAAAAATATGGGGTTTGTATCATATTGCATGAGTTTATCCCTCTACATCATGTCATCTTGCTTAAAACGTTACTATGTTGTTATGAACTTAATACTTTAGATGCATGCTGGATAGCGGTCGATGTGTGGAGTAATAGTAGTAGATGCAGAATCGTTTCGGCCTACTTGTCACGGACGTGATGCCAATATACAATGATCATGCCTAGATATTCTCATGACTATGCGCTTTTCTATCAATTGCTCGACAGTAATTTGTTCACCCATCGTAGAAACTGCTATCGTGAGAGAAGCGACTAGTGAAACCTATGGCCCCCGGGTCTATCTTCTATCATATCAATATTCCATCAACTATTTATCTTTACTTTACTTTTATTTTGCAATCTTTACTTTCAATCTATATAACAAAAATACCAAAAATATTTATCTTATTATCTTTATCAGATCACACTTTTCCAAGTGGTCGAGAAGGGATTGACAACCCCTTTATCGCGTTGGTTGCAAGGTTCTTATTTGTTTGTGTAAGTACAAGGGAATCACGTGTAGTTTCCTACTGGATTGATACCTTGGTTCTCACAAACTGAGGGAAATACTTACGCTACTATGCTGCATCACCCTTTCCTCTTCAAGGGAAAAACAACGCAAGCTCAAGTGGTAGCACTTACTAAATAGACTAGTTCTATTAACCACTTACTAAATAAACTAATTCTATTAAACACTTACTAAAATTTCTATTACCCTAGTTTTACCCTAAATTTTCTTACTACAAACTTCTATTACTAAATTTAATACCTAAAAAATTCTATTTTTAAAATTTCATAAACAGAGGGAGGAGAGGACGGACGAGGCAGGGAGGGAGCTGAGAGGGAGGAGGCGGGAGTGAGGAGGGAGAGGGTGTAACATCCAAAATTTTAAATTCGGAATGTTATACATAGATCATATTGCATTGCATATTTTATTGCATTTTGTGTGTGGCGATCCTCGAAAATTCTAAGCAACTCAAGGACCTACGGAGAGAGTTGGGAATTCTACCGTTTCCGTATTTGAGTTTTCTCGAATACCGGTACGGGAATCACGTTGGTTTTAATTATTTTTCTCTCCTAAAAATATTTCTTAATAGAATATATGAGCGGAGATAATATGACTTCTCCAAAATAAAAGAAATATTGGAGGAAAAGTATTAAAATCACTTTTGGAATTATATTCGGATTTATTTGCAATTTTATTCGCATAGAAAAAATGCGCGTTTTTCAAAATTGCATTTAGGTCCGGGAAAAATGTTCACCTTGTCCTAAATATTATTAGAGGACGGTGAAAATTTATTTCGGAACTTTTGGAGTCCGTTTAGTTTTTTTTCGTCTGTTTTAGTGCGTCAGGACTCTTTTTAAAAAAACCCGACCTAGGGCCGTGTCCGACTAGGACTCTCCTAGCCGGCCCCCTTTAAAAGGCCATCCCACCCCTCCGCCAACCCTAGCGCCGCCGCCGCCGCCTCGCGCCGCCGCCCCGCCGCCGTCACCGGACCCCGCCGCCGGAGCCACCCGCCGCCCCGCCGCCCTTCGCCGCCGCTGCCGAGGTAGCCGCCGCCGTCTCGCCGCCGCCGGTTTTCTCGAAAACCGAGCAGTTTTCTCGAAAACCGAGCGGTTTTCCTTTAGAAACCCTAGATCCGTTTTTTTGTAGATCGGTTCGGTTCTTTTTTCCGGTTTAGTTAGTTTGCGGACGTTCGTCCGTATGTTCGTTTTAGCGAACACGTTTCGCCCGTTAGCCACGGACAGCGAACGTTCGGTCGTTAGCCTGTTCGTCAGTTTTTTTCGAGGCTTTTTCCGCGATTATTTTCGATGGCGATTTCTACCCTAATCTTGTTTTTAGTTTTTGTTTTCGCTCGAGAGTCGGAATCAGGCGATTCAAAAGCCCATATCTTCGTCTCAAAGCCCTGTTTCTGTTTAATCAACTTGAACAAGATTTTGCTACTGTAAATTTTTTGACTTTAGATAAATTTAGTAAGTGGATCTTGTTTCTTTCGTAGTTTGAGTTTCGTTGCTCCGTTTGATTTGATTCTTTTTGCAAACCGGAGTTCTTAAGTTGAACTTTTTGGTTAGATCTTCTTCTTTTGGAGTTCTGTTTGTGCATCTTTGCTTGTTTGCTTATGTATGCTATTGTTTGCTTAAGATAGAATACCCGGAGTGCGAAGCGTGCTACTACGAGTCTGTAGGTTTTGCGAGTCATCAGCAAGGCAAGTAACACTTTGATCATATGTATTAGATCAAACCCTCACATGTTGCATGAGTAGGATCTCTTAACTTGTGGGTCTGGGAAGTAGATTGAGGTAGAACCTATTACCTGTATTATTTTCAAACCCTTGGGAGTTACTTCTACGTTATGCTTAGGTTGCCATACTATGCTCGTAGATGTGGTTTGGGTTTGAGTGAAATCCATGACGGATGTGAGTTGTTAATTAATGGTTCAACTTAAGGTGGCTACTTGAATACACATCTGGGTGGATTGGTTGCAGGGCACCTGGAGAATCCAGTGTTGTCCTAGGAAATCCCGGAGGAACTGTGTGATTATCCTATGGAATGCCACCCAGGCTCAAAGGGATCATAAAACTATTCATGCTAGAAACTTCTTTGTGCAGCCACAATGCCATTATGGGCTCTGGCATAGTATGAGTAAGATGTGTGAGCTCTTTCAGTGGTGGACTAGCAGATGTAAGGGAAAGTAGGTGTACCGGTCCACCCGGGGTAAAGAGTAAATGCTTCTGAAAGACTGTGTCTCGATCATCCGTTTCTCAAACACAAAGCAGTGCGAGAAATCGAACTGAAGAGATCGAGTCTTGTGGGGAAAAGTGCACAAACCTCTGCAGAGTGTACAAACGGATCATGATTAGCCGTGTCCCTAGTCATGGACATTCTTGAGTATCCGGTACTTGAATTATTGGTTGATCTCATCACTCTAAAATTAATTTGTTGGGTTAATGATTATTACTTTAATTGGGATTGAGTTGGAGGTACCTTCTCAATGATGTTTCAACTACCATGCTAGTTAAAATAAAATATATTGCTTTGTTGTAGGGGAAAATTGGCTTTTCGCAAAAACTTTAACCTTAGAGCCTCCACCAGCCAAATATGCATATAGTGTTAGCCTTTATTCTGTTGCTTGCTCTACTATGTTATCTTGCCAGCATATTCCATGTGCTGACCCGTTTCAGGCTGCAACATGTTACGTTGCAGACTTTTCAGACGAGGAGTAAGACGTGCTAGGTCGTTTGTCACGCACTCAGCTATGCCGTTGGAGTTGATGGACTCACTTATCTTCCAAGTCTTCCGCTGTTATTTTGTTAGGTGGCCTTATGCCATAGACTTTTCTAATAAGTTCTCTTTTGAGACATTCGATGTAATAAGTGTGTGATTGCCACTCTATTATAAATCCTTCAAGTACTGCGTGTGTCAGCATTACCGATCCAGGGATGATACAGAACACAGAGACTTCGGTCCATTTGGATCGTGGTCGGTACAAGATGGTATCAGAGCACACGTTGACTGTAGGACACGACCACTAAGAAAAAAAACCTAGGTCATTCTTCTCTACTCATTTCTAACTCCTCTCCATTTTCTACTATTTTAGGATGGTGGACCCAAGGAACAAGTTCACTCAACCAGATGAAGACACACCTTTTGGAAGACACTTGAAGGAAGTCACTAGGTACCTGAACATCGGAATACCAAGCTTCACCGGAACCTACACCGCCACTTTACTATAAGAGGAACTCAAGTCAACATGTGACGGGTACGAGGAAGAGATGATGATACTCGTGGAGAAGAATGATGACTTGACTAGGAAGCTAGGAGTATTCATGGGAGATCCAGCACCAGGAGAAGAAGAAGAATAAGAACCCAAGGACATTCGTTTTGAGGACTACATCATCATGGACGACACGGACTCACACCCCGATGATAGTGATGATGAAGACTACGAAGATGAAGCTAGAGCAGATATCATGGATGCTTCCGCCGATCAAAATTTCTAGATGACCACCCTATGACTAGTAGTTTTTCCCCATATAGTAGAATTTAGAGCACTTTTGTAACATTAGTTAGATCTTTGTAAGGCCTTGCTTGAAATTGAATGGTCTGATATGTTTGTGTTCGTCTCATGTGCATATGGGTAGTGAATTTTCCCTTAGACCTCATTTCTATTCTAAATATCTTCCCTCTACACCCATCCGATGCCTCCAAGACGTGAGCCCGGATTTCAGTTTCCCCCTAAGCTCACTCAGTTGATCCAGCAGCAGAACACTTTGATGCAACTTCTTGTCCCGAACAATCAGAACAACCAGAACAACAACAATAACCCTCCTCCACCAACACCCGTGGACAACCTGACATGTTTCTTAAGGTTGCAACAACCGGTGTTTGCTAGCTACATTGAACCAATAGTTGCTGATGACTGGCTGCGCAAGATTGGAAGGGATTTGACCACTGCCAATTGCACGGAAGCTGAGAAGGTGCGATTTGCCGCACATCAGTTGGCTGGACCAGCAGCAGCATGGTGGGAGAATTACACGGCCACTTTCCCTGTAGCCAATGTCACTTCAGATCAGTTTCAGCAAGCTTTTTGCACTGCCCATGTCTCAACTGGAGCCATGAGCATGAAGAAGCGAGAGTTTCGCAACCTGCGCCAAGGAAATTGTACTGTGGCTCAGTACGCAGATGAGTTTAGTACCCTATCTTGTTATTCCCCGGATGATGTGGCCACAGATGCCGCTAAGAAGGAAAGGTTTATGGAAGGGCTGAATGACGAGATGAGCATACAGTTGATGGTGGCACTCTTCAACAACTACCAGGAGTTGGTAGACAAAACTCTTATGATTGAAGGGAAGCAGCAGCAGATTGAGAGCCACAAGAGGAAGTATGGACAAAGAAGGAATAATTCTGGAGCCCAGTAGAAGCCCCGATTCGCCCCGAATTCGGGAGGATACACCCATAACCATGTAAGCCACACCCATAATGGAGGAAGTTCTCACAACCACAATGGCCCCACGAATGGGAATGGGAACGGAGCAAACAATAATCAGAACCTCTCTACTCCATCCACACCCGCCAAGAGGGATTTGAGCCACGTTACCTGTTTCAAGTGCGAAAAGAATGGACACTACGCTACGGAGTGCCCTAAAGCTAAGAATGGGAACAGTAATGGAAGCGCCGAGAAGAATCCCAACCCGTTCAACAAAGGACAAGTGGATCACGTGACCGTGGAATAGGTTGAAGAGCAACCAGATGCTGTTGTCGGTAAGTTTTTGGTTAAGTCATTTACCGCAATAGTTCTTTTCGATACTGCTGCATCGCATTCATACATTTCAAGGGGATTCGTAAATAGACATAAGTTGCCCACCCAAGTCCTTAAGACCCCCATGTTAGTAAGTTCCCCAGGAGCAGAGTATATGGCACATCAGGGATGTTTTCAGATGCCATTGGTCATAGGACGCCATGTTTTCCCCTCAGTCCTGATAGTTTTGGAGTCACAAGGATTGGATGTGATACTAGGTATGAATTGGCTATCGATGTATGGAGGGAACATCGATTGTGCCAGTAAGACTATTTTGCTTACCACCCCGGAGGGAAAAAGGATCAAGTATGTATCTAGACATTCTCCTAGAAGGACACAAGTACACTCTCTCACAGGAGTTGTTCAGGAGGAAGTGCCTGTAGTAAAGGATTACCCGGATGTGTTCCCAGAGAAGCTACCAGGCATGCCGCCGGATAGGGATGTTGAGTTGTTGATTGAGCTATTGCCTGGCACCGGACCAATATCCAAGAGACCGTATCGGATACCAGCAAATGATCTGGAGGAGATCAAGAAGCAGATTAAGGAGTTATTGGAGAAAGGATTTATACGATGAAGTTCATCACCTTGGGGAGCCCTAGTGCTCTTGGCCGAGAAGAAGGATGGATCTTTAAGGATGGTCGTTGATTATCATATATTGAATGAAGTGATGATTAAGAATAAGTACCCACTGCCGATGATCAATGATTTGTTCGACCAACTTCAAGGAGCTAAAGTATTCTCCAAGATTGATCTACGACCAGGATACCACCAGTTGAAGATCCGAGAGAAGGATATACCTAAGACAGCCTTCACCACAAGGTATGGGCTATATGTGTATATGGTTATGTCATTTGGATTGACTAACGCCCCTGCCTATTTCATGAGTATGATGAATAAGGTGTTCATGGAGTTCTTGGATAAGTTTGTCCTGGTATTCATTTATGATATTTTGGTGTACTCGAAGAACGAAGAGGAACACGCGGAGCATTTGCGTTTGGTTTTGGAGAAGCTCAGAGAACATCAGTTGTACGCCAAGTTTAGCAAATGCGAGTTTTGGTTGAAGGAAGTTGGATTCTTAGGGCATGTTATATCAGGAGAAGGTATAGTAGTGGACCCCGTCAAAGTGCAAGCAGTCACTGAGTGGTTGGCACCCAATTCAGTTGGAGAGATCCGCAATTTTCTTGGACTCGCAGGATATTATCGGAGATTCATAGAGAATTTCTCCAAGATTGCAAAGCCCATGACGACATTGTTGAAGAAGGACACAAAGTTTCATTGGACTGAAGAGTGCGAAGAAAGTTTCCAGGAGTTGAAGAAACGGTTGACGACAGCGCCAGTACTGATCTTGCCGGATATTCGCAAGGATTTCCAAGTGTATTGCAACGGTTCATGCTTAGGACTTGGAGGAGTACTCATGCAGGATGGAAGAGTTGTTTCTTATGCATCTCGTCAACTGCGACCGCACGAGTTGAATTATGCGACGCACGATTTGGAGCTAGCAGTAGTTGAGCATGCGCTCAAAACTTGGAGACATTTCCTGATTGGAAATCGTTGTGATGTGTACACGGATCACAAGAGTTTGATGTACATTTTCACTAAGAAGGAGCTGAACATCAAACAGCGGAGGTGGTTGGAGCTTATAAAGGATTACGATATGAAGATGCACTATCACCCAGGAAAGGCCAATGTCATTGCAGATGCTTTGAGCCGAAAGAGTTATGCAAATACCCTAGTGAAGGGAGGATTGCCAAAGGAGTTAGCGGAAGATCTCAGGGAGCTTCGTTTGGAGATAGTACCTAGAGGTTTTGTTGCAACGTTGGAGGTTAAGTCAACGTTGTTGGGAAAGATACGAGAAGCCCAGAAGGATGACAAAGAGTTTGCCGAGATAAAGGAGAAGATTAGTGAAGGAAAAGCCAAGGGATTTCGTGAGGACGAACATGACACCTTGTGGTTTGAGGATCGAATCTATGTGCCCAACAACACGGAGATCAGGAAGTTGATATTACAGGAAGCACATGATTCACCAGACTAGATACACCCCGGAAATACCAAGATGTATTTGGATTTGAAGGAACATTTCTGGTGGACAAAAATGAAGAAAGATATTGCCGAGTAGGTAGCCGTATGTGATGTATGCCAGAGAGTGAAGGCGGAGCATCAGAAGCCAGCAGGATTGCTATAGCCTATGCCAATACCCGAATGGAAGTGGGATAAGCTTGGCAAGGACTTTATCACCGGATTGCCCAGGACCAAATCAGGATATGACTCAATCTGGGTAGTAGTGGGTCGCTTGACCAAAGTAGCCCACTTTATCCCCGTGAAAACCACGTATACCGGTGCGAAGTTGGCCAAGATATACATGACCAGGATCGTATGTCTGCATGGAGTTCCGGGGACCATTGTATCAGAAAGACGAACATAGTTCACCTCAAAGTTTTGGCATCAGTTACACCAAACTTTGGGAACGAGGCTGGAATTCAGTACAACTTTTCATCCACAGACAGATGGACAGACCGAGAGAGTCAATCAGGTTATGGATCTAGTTGGGATGGCAATTTTCCCTACGCGGAGTTCTAATACAACAATAGTTACCAGGCCAGTTTGAAGATGGCACCGTTCGAAGCATTGGACGGGAGGAGATGACGAACGCCGTTGATGTGGGATGATTCGGAGACCGTCAGTTATTTGGACCAGATCTGATCAAAGGGTCAGAAGAGAAGGTTAAGCTGATACGAGATAGACTGAAGGTAGCTAAGTCTAGGCAGAAGAGTTATGCAGACTCGAACCGCAAGGAATTAGCTTATGAAATCAGAGACAGAGCATACCTAAGAGGGTCGCCTCTACGAGGAGTTAAATGTTTCGGAGTTAAGGGAAAGTTAGCCCCGAGATTTGTGGGACCATACCGTGTTTTGGAACGCATGGGAGAGGTTGCCTACAAGTTGGAGTTACCTGAAGGATTGTCAGGACTGCACGATATGTTTCACATTTCTCAGTTTAAGAAGTGTCATGCAAAAATGGCTGATATTCCTTTAAGAGACACAATACCCCTGGAAGCAATTCAGTTGGATAGTGATCTGACTTACGAGTAGAAACCCGTCAAGATCCTTGAAGTTTTGACCAGAGTCACCCGCAGTAAGGTTATCAAGTTCTACAAAGTTCAGTGGAGTCACCACACCGAGGAAGAAGCCACCTGGGAACGAGAGGACGATCTACGTAAGGACCACCCACATCTGTTCTCTATCCATGCCGAATCTCGAGGGCGAGATTCATTCTAAGGGGGGTAAGTTTGTAACATCCCAAAATTTCAATTTGGAATGTTATACATGGATCATATTGCATTGCATATTTTATTGCATTTTTTGCGTGGCGATCCTCGAAAATTCTAAGCAACTCAAGGACCTACGGAGAGAGTTGGGAATTTGACCGTTTCCGTATTTGAGTTTTCTCGAATACCGGTATGGGGATCATGTTGGTTTTAAATATGTTTCTCTCCTAAAAAAATTTCTTAATAGAATATATGAGCGGAGATAATATGCTTCTCCAAAATAAAATAAATATTGGAGGAAAAATATTAAAATCACTTTTGGAATTTTATTCGGATTTATTTGCGATTTTATTTGCATAGGAAAAATGTGCGTTTTACAAAATTGCATTTAGGTCCGGGAAAAATTTTCACCTTGTCCTAAATATTATTAGAGGACGGTGAAAATTTATTTTGGATTTTTTGGAGTCCGTTTAGTTTTTTTTGGTCTCTTTTAGTGCATCAGGACTCTTTTTTTTAAAAAGAAACCGACCTTGGGCCGTGTCCGACTAGGACTCTCCAAGCCGGCCCCCTTTAAAAGGCCAGCCCACCCCGTCGCCAACCCTAGCACAGCCAGCCCGCGCCGCCGCCGCTCGCGCAGCCGCCAGCCCGTGCCGCCGTCGTCGCCGCGCACAGCCGCAGCCGTCGCCGCCCCGCCGCCGTCGCCAGACCCCGCTGCCGGAGCCACCCGCCGCCCTTTGCCGGAGCCCGCCGCCGCCGTTGCCGAGGTAGCCGCCGCTGTCTCGCCGTCGCCCGTTTTCTCGAAAACCGAGCGATTTTCTTTTAGAAACCCTAGATCCGTTTTTTTTGTTGTTCGGTTCAGTTCTTTTTTTCCGGTTTAGTTAGTTTGTGGACATTTGTCACTACATTCGTTTTAGCGAACGCGGTTCACCCGTTAGCCACAGACAGCGAACGTTCGTTCGTTAGCCTGTTCATCAGTTTTCTTTTTCGGGGCTTTTTCTGTGATTATTTTCGATCGCGATTTCTGCCCTGATCTTGTTTTTAGTTTTTTTTGCTCGAGAGTCTGAACTAGGCGATTCAAATGCCCAGATCTTCGTCTCGAAGCCCTCTTTCCGTTTAACCAACTTGAACAAGGTTTTGCTACTGTAAAATTTGACTTTAGATCGGATCTTGTTTCTTTCGCAGTTTGAGTTTCGTAGCTCCGTTTGATTTGATTCTTTTTGCAAACCGAAGTTCTTAATTTGAACTTTCTGATTAGATCTTCTTCTTTTGGAGTTCTGTTTGTGCATCTTTGCTTGTTTGCTTATGTATGCTATTGTTTGCTTGCGATAGAATACCCGGAGTGCGAAGCGTGCTACTACGAGTCTCTAGGTTTTGCGAATCATCAGCAAGGCAAGTAACACTTTGATCATACCCCTTTATTTACCCAGTTTTCAGGCATTAGATCAAACCCTCACACGTTGCATGAGTAGGATCTCTTAACTTGTGGGTCTGGGAAGTAGATTGAGGTAGAACCTATTACCTGTATTATTTTCAAACCCTTGGGAGTAACTTCTACGTTATACTTAGGTTGCCATGCAATGCTCGTAGACGTGGTTTGGGTTTGAGTGAAATCCCTGACAGATGTGAGTTGTTGATTAATGGTTCAACTTAAGGTGGCTACTTGAATACACATCTGGGTGGATTGGTTGCAAAGCACCTGGAGAATCCAGTGTTGTCCTAGGAAATCCCGGAGGAACCGTGTGATTATCCTATGGAATGCCACCCAGGCTCAAAGGGATCATAAAACTATTCATGCTAGAAACTTCCGTGTGCAGCCACAATGCGATTATGGGCTCTGGCATAGTATGAGTAAGATGTGTGAGCTCTTTCGGTGGTGGACTAGCAGATGTAAGGGGAAGCAGGTGTACCGGTCCACCCGGGGTAAAGAGTAAATGCTTCTGAAAGACTGTGTCTCGGTCATCCGTTTCTCAAACACGATGCTGTGCGAGAAATCCAACGGAGATGACCGAGTCTTGTGGGGAAAAGTGCACAAACCTCTGCAGAGTGTACAAACTGATCATGATTAGCCGTGTCCCCGGTTATGGACATTCTTGAGTACCTGGTACTTGAATTATTGGTTGATCTCATCACTCTAAAATTAATTTGTTGGGTTAGTGATGATTACTTTAATTGGGATTGAGTTCGAGGTACCTTCTCAATGATGTTTCAACTACCATGATAGTTAAAATACAATATATTTCTTTGTTGTAGGGGAAAATTGGCTTTTCGCAAAAACTTTAACCTTAGAGCCTCCACCAGCCAAATATGCATATAGTGTTAGCCTTTATTATGTTACTTGCTCTACTGTTTTATCTTGCCAGCATATTCCATGTGCTGACCCGTTTCGGGCTGCACCATGTTATGTTGCAGACTTTTCAGACGAGGAGTGAGACGTGCTAGGTCGTTTGTCATGCACTCAGCTATGCCGTTGGAGTTGATGGACTCACTTATCTTCCAAGCCTTCCGCTGTTATTTTGTTAGGTGGCCTTATGCCATAGACTTTTGTAATAAGTTCTCTTTTGAGACATTCGATGTAATTAGTGTGTGATTGCCACTCTGTTATAAATCCTTCAAGTATTGTGTGTGTCAGCATTACCGATCCAGGGATGACACAGAACACAAAGAGTTCAGTCCATTTGGATTGTGGTCGCTACAGAGGGAGGGAGGGACGGATCGGGAGAGGGACGAGATGGGGAGGGAGGGGAAAGGAGGAGGGATGGATGAACAACATCGGTGGAGGACGAGCATGAGCGTGGGCAGCGGCGGGCGGCGACTATGGTCAGGGAGGGCCTAACGTCAGCGGCAGTGGATGACATGGTGCGTGGGAGAGTGAGAGTGGGCGTGGAGAGGGGAAGAGTGAGGGGCGGCTGGCGGCAATGCGACAGCAGCGGAGGCAAGGTAGTGAGGCAGCAGGGAATGAGGGGGGGGGAGAAGAAGGTCGGGCGTGGGGGAGGAAGTTGGGGATAAGGCACCCATAGCAGTACCGCCTGCACAGGGAACGCGGTACTGCTAATCCGGATAGAGTAGCACTTTTTCCAGGACAGACGCTACAGCTAAGGCTAAGCATGTAAAAAACATCAAAAATACATTGATCATTAATGATCTTTTTGTGTAGAATCTAAATTGCCAGTATGAATCCTCACCGGTTTAGAAACGGGTGAGGACTCATATTGCGGCCAAAAATCCTACACATAGAGTTCAATGACGACCAAGTGGTTGTGGTAGTTTGAAAAGTAACATATTTAAGGTGGTAAACACCCTGTTCACGGAGCGAGGTGGGACTAAACTTAGTTCCAAGGAGGGGACTAAACTTAGCAGCAGCGGGTGTTTGCGAAAAGCACTACTGCTAATTTCAATAGCAGTAGCGCTCTTATAGAAACGACGTTACTTATTATACCTAGTCTTGCGGCAACGTCGTGGCAATTGTAGTAGTAGAGGCCTTTCCTCCTGGCACGCTACTGTTATGTGGATATCAGTAGCGCAGTTTAGCGCCACGCGCTACTGCTAAGTAGCATTAGCGCCCTATTTTAAAATGCGCTACTAGTACGATTATGTGTATAAGGTTTTCCCTAGTAGTGCTAGCACGAGCCACACCTTGGCCCGCCCGAGACGACGCCGGAAAGTCCATGCCAGGCCCGCCCAGACGGGGCGCAAAAGGGCCCAGATCTAGGCTGGAAGGGCGCCACCGCCAGCCATCGCTCTGCCCCGCAGCCAAGCAGTCACGCCACCGCCATCTCGCCACTCGGAGCACGACCGTTCGCGAAGCCGCGCCGCTGTCGGATCAGTCGCCGACCTGGCCTACACCGGCGGCGGCGGGAGGGGTTTAGGAGGACGGGGGCGCTGGGAGGAGGAGGGAAGGGGAGCCCCGATTGCCTCGCTCGGGGAGGCAACGCGGGGTTCAGGGTATTGGGGAGGCGACGAGGAATTGGGGATTCTTATGATCTTATCTAGTTAATCACAAAGTGAAGTGGCATGGATTGAACAAATGTGTAGCTTCCTTGGGGATGGAACCAACCACCCGAGTTTCGATCATATATTTGGAAATGGTCCTCATATATTATTTGGATTCATATCAAACTATTTATGCTATTTTTTACTGGTATAATATGCTCTTCAATTATGAGGTGTCCGTTGTCGCTAATATGAACATATGTCAGCTCAATCTCTCAAAGATGCTCACAAGGGCATAGTTTATGAGCGTTCATAAGGGTGACTGGGTGTGTGTGTTGCGAGGATCTGCGTATGTTTAGTGTTTTCGGGTGAAACATCAACTTTGCACCATGTATTTGTAAAGGGGTTGCATGTTGCATTAGAATTTTAATTGTCCAACACATTGCACCATATGTCAGCTCATACCTAATAACTAAATATGGTTCTATGTTTAGCTTTATTAAGAATTACTAATGATTGAAAGAAATAAGTTTGACTCTTTGCGGTAAGTGAAGTTAAGCCTAACCATTCTGAAAGAACGCGCACTAATACCATTGGTTAAATCTACGGGTTTGTCCGGCTCCTGAAAAAATCCAAAGGTTAACTAAACATGGTTTATAACATTCTGGAGTCACTTTAGTAGGGGATGAAATGACACCCTAAAGAAACATAACAAAAGATAAATAATGTTTCTAACCAAGACATGGTTTAAGATAGAATCATCACCAAGATGAAAGGCATATCGAATGTATAAACCTCGCTATGCTACCTGCATAGCTGAGGCACCTACAACGCAGTTTTGGGACGTCCAATGGTATTATTGCCATACATTATTGGCTTCTGGCGCTTGGTCAACCGTTACTTTGTTTTGCACGTTGAAAACCCCTTCCCAAGTGTATGACTGGTGGGACTTGATAGATGCGGGGTCGAGTTAATAAGGTGAATTTGTTTCTATTTTGGGTGAGTGAGGCTGTTCGGGATGACCATGAGAACATGGGGCAGTGAAAACCTAGGTCCCACTACAATAAAAATATCCCCGCCACTTTCTTCTCTTTCCAACCCGGCGCCGCCACCTCACTCCCTCTTCCTCGCCCTAGCCGCCTACTCCTGACGTAGGTCCTCAACCCATGGGGGCGTCCGTTATAGGGACCTTGCCACCAGCCTCCCGTGTGTGCCACCTGGCCCTAGCAGCGCCGACCTTGCCGTTGGTCTCCCACGTGCAACCTCTTCTCCCGGTGATGCCTGCACATCTCGCCTGCCGGCTCCGCCTACCACGGACACCGCCCCGGGGTGGCTGCCGTCGGCACCCGGCCCTGGCAGCGCCTCTGAAGGATCATGGGACGCCCTTGATACATCTCCAACGTATCTACTTTTCCTAACACGTTTCCTCTTGTTTTGGACTCTAATTTGCATGATTTGAATGAAACTAACCCAGGACTGACGTTGTCAGCAGAACTACCATGGTGTTGTTTTTGTGCAGAAATAAAGTTCTCGGAATGGAACGAAACTTTGTGAGGAAGTTTTATACAAATAAAGAGAATTTCTGGAGCCCAGGACCACCGGAGGGGGGCACCTGGGTGGGCACAACCGACCAGGGTGCGCCTGCCCCCCCAGGCTCGCCTAGGTGGGTTGTCCCCACCTGGTGGCCCCGCAGACCCAGAAACTGACGCTATAAAATCCTATTTCTCCAAAAAAAATGGAGAGAAAGAATTATCGCGATTCACGAGACAGAGCTGCCGTCACCTCCTGTTCTTCACCGGGAGGCCACATCCGGACTCTGTTTGAGGTTCCAGAGTGGGGGATCTTCATTCTTCGTCATCACCAACCCTTCTCCATTGCCAATTCCATGATGCTCCTCACCGGGAGTGAGTAATTCCTTCGTCGTATCGCCGGTCGGTGTGCAGTTGGATGAGATTCATCATGTAGTCTAGTTAGTTTTGTTAGGGCCGATCCCTAGTATTCACTATATGTTCTGAGATTGATGTTCTTATGACTATGCCATGTTTAATGCTTGTCACTTTGGGCCTGGGTGCCATGATTTCCGAACTGAACCATTTATGTTATCACCATTATATCCATGTTCTAGATCCAATCTTGCAAGTTATAGTCACCTACTACGTGTTATGATCCGGCAACCCCGGAGTGACAATAGTCGAGACCACTCCCGGTGATGACCGTAGTTTGGGGAGTTCATGTATTCACTGTGTGTTAATGCTTTGTTCCGGTTCTCTATTAAAAGGAGGCCTTAATATCCCTTAGTTTCCAATATGGATGCCGCTGCCATGGGAGGGTAGGACAAAAGATGTCATGCAAGTTCTTTCCATAAGCACGTATGACTATCTAAAGAATACATGCCTACATTATATTTATGAACTGGAGGTTGTGTTGTATCGCCCTAGGTTATGACTGTCACATGCTGAATATCATCCAACAAATTACCGACCTAATGCCTACAAATTTATCCTATATTATTCTTGCTAAGTTACTAATGCTGTTGTTACTGTTGCACTTGCTACAAAATTACTGATATCACTGTTACCGTTACTATTGCTGCTACCACTACTATCAAAACTATCATATTACTGTGCTACTGATCACTTCACTGCAGATAATTAATCTCCAGGTGTGGTTGAACTGACAACTCAGCTGCCAATACTTACAAATATTCTTTGGCTCCCCTTGTGTCGTATCTATAAATTTGGGTCGAATACTCTACCCTCGAAAACTATTGCGATCCTCTATAGTTGTGGGTTATCGGCCGTTCGATGGGAGGGGAGGATTACTGATGCCTCGAGCTACTTATCGTGATGGGTGCGCGACATATGCAGAGGATGTCTAAAGAGACGGACATGCTCGAGGGCACTAGTGGGCTCCAGAGGCAAGGTTGGCATGAGCGAGCGAGCGAGCGACGCAACATATACCTAGGATCGGGGATCTCCTGAGAGATAACACCTGTAGTCCTGCCGAGTGTGCTATATCTGTAGAGCAGTCTAGAGTTGCTCCTAGAGCTGTTTGGGGGAGGAAAAAAGATAGGCCAAGTCTTAGGCTACTCCTTCTCCTTGCGTATGTGTGTAATCTACTGGTGGCTTATCTGAATGAGTCGGCCCGAGCATGGAAGCCTCTTGGGGTTTTTTATAGGTCAACATCCCAGGGCTATGATGGTAAAGTTACATGGCCGTGGGGCCGGGATATCAACTTCTTGGGAGAGAGAGGCGAGAACGAGCATTCGCGAGCATGATGATGCGAGGAGAGCCCATGGGGTATTTTATCAACAGACGCAAAGGGACAATGGAACTGTGGCTGATGATAGTGCACTGTTGATGATGATGTACATTGCAGATGATGATGATGAACATTGCACAATGCTCCACTATTCGCCAATAGTGCATTGCTGCAGGGTATGGCCGTCTGCGTGTGTCTGATGGGACACCATAGTTGACTTCGGGCAGCCGGCTGGAGTAGCCGGCCGCAGGCGCGAGCCGGAGAAGCCGGCCCAGGAAGGCCGGCATCCTGTCTGCTTCGCCGTCTTGGGACTACCCGGGGTCATCCCCCGACAGTAGCCTCCGGGCGTCTCGGAAGCCTCTTGGATTTTTAGCAGATGTTGTTGAGGACAGCCGTCTACGGGTTGCAGCCGGCGCGACTTGCTTCCTGTGAGGGCGCGCCAACGCACCCATTGGGTGTAGCCTCCAAGCCTACGGGCAAGTTGGAAAAGTTTGGTGGAGGGTTTCCGCGAGCCTTAATGTAGATGATGCCGTTGAAGATGCCGGTTGCAGCCGGGCGGGGTACGTGCAACAGGCGTGGCGTGTTCCGAGTGGGGGCGCATGAGCGCACCCACTGGGTATAGCCTTAGAGCCTCCGGGCGACTTGAAAAATCGGGTGGAGGGTCTTCGTGGTTGTCATAGTAGAGGATGATGATGGCGGCCAGCTGTGGGCTGCAGCTATTGTAGCTTTCTTTTGGTGGGGCCACGCAGCGCGCCCACTGGGTGTAGCCTCCGAGCCTCCAGGCGACTTGAAGATTCGGCCTGAGGGTCCTCGCTGTTTGTTGGAGCAGATGGCGGCGTCAAGGATACCGGTTGCAGCCGGTGGCTGGCCTGCAACCGGTGCAGCGTTTTCCCAGTGGGGTGCACCGGCGCACCTACTGGGCGTAGCCTCCGAGTCTCCGGGCGAGGAGGGATGTTCCCACAGGAAGTTAGCCATCGCAGATATATTGAATGTTTGCTTTTAGCAGTGCATGTTTTATGCAAAGGGTGTCGACTAGGTTTCGTCCGAGCCCCTTCAGACTTTTTCATGTCCCCTCCGCTCTTTGGCTTTGCCTCTTGCAAGCTAGACAGTCGGGAGCCGGTCTGTAGCTATTGAAAAGTGTGGGCGCGGAGTGGAGCCTACGTTACTTGGACTCTTAGGAGTAGATTCGACCGAGCAGATACTCATAAAGGAATCGACCGGGTTGCCCAAGCCGTCTTCTCCCGGACGTTTTACGCGTGGGGTGACCTCCAGCTTCTTCTCTCGTTAGCTGGTCAGCCGTGTGGCGGTCTGTGGCCAAGGGTGGGCCATCGGTATCGTATGCGCCACTAAGACATCGACGGGAGAGAACGTATCGGGCTGAGCGTCCAGCCTCCGGGCCGAGGCTAGCTGTCGCCGGGGCAAATAGTAGTGCAACTGTAAAGTGGTGGAGGTGGTCCCAGAGGATCGCTCGGGGTTATCCGTGTTTGCGCATGGTGCAAAAATATGCGGGTGAGGAGCTCACATTCATTTTCGTGTAGTCGCGACTGAGGTTGTCGAAGACAGCCGTAGGAGGCTTGCGGCTGGCGTGACTTTGGGTTCGCGAAGCACGCCGACACACCCACTGGGGGTAGCCTTCGAGCCTTCGGGCGCTCGAAGGGGGATCCCGGCCGGTCCAGCCCGGCCGAGCCGGCTTGGCACAACCGGCCATGCGTCGGGGCAGTCAGGACCGTCGGCGGTGCGGCATCGCGCGCTGAGTCATCTGGCAGCCTGCTTTTACTTTACTTTTCCCTTTTTTTGTTTACACAGCCAGCTTGGCAAGCCGGGTTCTTTTTCTCTTTTTCCAGCCGACTTCTCTTTTCTTTAACTTCTCTTTATGAGCAGCCGGTAGGAGCGAGTCGTGGCGGAAGCCGGCGGCCGAGATGCGGCAGTAGTCGGCGTCCGGGTTGCGGGGAAGCTGGCGCAGGGTGAAGCTAGTAGGCTGGGTTGCCGGGAAGCTGGTGCGGGCGAAGCCGCCAGGCCGCCTTGCGGGGAAGCCGGTGGGGCGGCACGGGAGCCGGCCAGGCGTGCACTGAGCCGCTGGGGATGGCCGGCATGCGTGGGAGTTGGCGATGTGGACCGCGAATGTGGTCGTGCAGTCATGGAGGAGGCCACGCATGGGGCGGGATTGACGTCGGCCGGCCCACTCACTGGGTGTCCCCGCTGGAGGGGGACGCGGAGAGGACGGATGCGGGGCCAGGCGGCACCGGAGATGGGAGGCCGCGGGCGCGCGGCTGCACGGTGCGCGGAGCTCGCGGCGAGAGCGGAGCGTGCAGCGGCGGGATGACGTGCTGCGGGAGCGGGCATGAGGGGATTCTTCCTTGGTGGATTGCGAGCGCGGGTGAAACCGTGTACGAGGGGCGGCCACCGATGGGCCGCAGGGGCTTTCCGGTGCGTGATGGGGCCGCTCAAGGTGCTCGCCGCGAAGACCGGGCGGGTGCGCGGGGAAACTGTGCGGTCCAGGCGGAGACAACTATGAGGAGCAGCCGCGCGTGGGCTGAGCAGCGTGGGAGGAGCAGACGTAGGTGAGCTGTGGCTGGTTGGTGCCGTCGGGCAGAGGGGACTGAAGGATTCTAGGGGGAGCAGGGCGTCGGGCTCCGCCTTGGGGGAGCTCGGGCGGAGCGATGGGCACGAGTGGAGGGCCTGGCCGCCCTGGCCACTAGCGCTTCCGCAGGGATAATGCGGGAAGGCACGGGCATGGGCGGAGCAGAGGGAGGGTGTGGCCGAGCTTGGGGTGGAGCTCCAGAGGAGGGCGGCGGCGAACCAGAACAGCAGTGGCGGTGGCCTGACCAGCCGCATGGTGATAACCCACAAGTATAGGGGATCACAATTCTTTTCGAGGGTAGAGTATTCGACCCAAATTTATAGATTCGAGACAAGGGGAGTCAAAGAATAATTGAAGGTATTAGCAACTGAGTTGTCAATTCAACCACACTTGGAGATTAATTATCAACAGATCTTCTAAGGACACGTTCTCTTGTAGCCATGCCCCCGCCATGCCGGGGCCCTCCTCAGTGTGTTCCCTGAGGGAGGAGTGCGGGGCCGTCTGCTGGCTGGTGGTACTTGGTCTTGCCGCCTGTTGTGTCCCTGCCGCCTGCTGGCAGCCGGCTCCTAGGGCAGGCCACCCTAAGAGGCGGCTCGAGAAGCAGACGGCCGCGGTAGACCAATCAGTTGTTATTTGTCTTAAAATACCAAGGGTAGGCGCTGAGGGTACCCATGGTCAATATCTCCGACAGTAGTCCCCGAAGCTGGTGGAACTCCGATGCGGACGCTGGAGATGCTGAGGGGTTCCAGCAGCTTCTCCCCTTGGGCTAGCTTATCGTCCGCCTCTTGTCTGCTTAAGGAATCTGTCTGCCGCCAGCCGGCTCTGCGCTGCAGGAGCCAGCCTCTGGCAGCCGTACAGCCGTCTCGGAATCTTCGGCGAGAAGGCGCCGCCTGGTCAGCGGGTAGTCGAACGGACCCACGGACCGTTGGCAGCGCCCACGCATCACCGCCCTATCGCGTCGGCCTGCCAGCCCACGCGCGTGACAGGACATAACAGTGGGCCGGGGCCCGCCACTAAGGGCCTCGGACCCCGCACGGATCCACAGTGGCAGGGGTAATCGATTACCCTCCCACACACATTTAATGCGCGCGGATTAGGCGCGAGAAAATCGGGGGTCGTGCGGGACGTGGGGTGGTTAAGCCCACGCCCGCCCCCTCGCCTTCGTCGCCGGGGCCTATATATAGGTCGGGGGAGAGGGCTGGCGTTGCTCTCGCGCTCACTCTCCCCCGTCCTTCATCTTCTTCCTCGCTTCTCCTTGCCGCAATCACAGCGAAACACTGCCCGAGCCATGGCAGCTCCAGCGCCTATCCGACACCACGGCCAATGGGACGACAGTAAGGTCGTGCAAGAGCAAGTGGACGTTCTTCGGCGGTCGCGGAAGCTGCCGTCGGCCGACTAGGTCGCCGTGCGCCTGGCGCCAGCGGCGGAAATCAGACCGGACCCGCAACAAGGTGAGCGGGTCGTCTTCCGCTCGCTCTTTCCGTGCGGGTTTGGCCTGCCGGCGAGCGGCTTCTTCCACTCGTTCCTCGACTTCTTCCACATCCAACCGCACCACCTCACGCCGAACACGATAACCACCATTTCTTCCTTCGTCGCCCTCTGCGAGGCCTATCTTGGCATCCTCCCCATCGTCGAGCTCTGGACGGAGCTCTTCTATGTGAAGTTGGGCACTGCCGTCCAGAGCGTGGCCGCTCAGTGCGGAGGATGCATAGCCGTGAAGCGTACCGGGGCGAGAAACTTCTTCCCGGCGCCGAAACTCGTTGCATCGGTGAAGCAGTGGCAGAAGACGTATTTTTACGTCTCCAACATCGACCCCGAGGAAGATTTCATCTGCCTGCTGGAGTGGGCGCCGGGGCCGCCTGCTGAGCTTCGGGACTCCTGGAGGACCCGGCCCGTCGCCCTGACGGAAGGCGCCTCCGTTGCCGTGCGCTGTCTCCGGGAGCTGAGAGACGACGAAGGCCTTGAGTTTGCAGAACTGCTGCTGACGTTCGCCGAGCGCCGGGTGCTGCCGCTGCAGCGCCGGCCCCACCTCATCTGTGATATGAGCGGGCGCCGAGACCCCAGCCGGACCTGCACCAAGCCCCTGCCACACGGGGAAGTGGCCCGGCTGGTGAACCACATCTCCAGCTGCCAGGTCTCCGATGCCGGCTGGGCCTTCAGCAAGGCTCCGTACAGCCGCAACAACCAGCCGCCCGCAGTAAGTTTACGTCCTTCTATTTTCTTTCTTCTTTGTCCGGCTCCTGTAGCCGTCTGGTGCTGACACCCGGCTCAGATCTTCCCAGGCCAGCCGGCGCCGGGCTCCGACCAACTGGGCCGCCCCCTCGAGCCGGATCGCTCCCAGAGCGATACGAGCGACCCCGATCTTGGGGCCGCCGCCGCCATGGAGGAGGAGAAGGTGACAGGCGGCGGAGGCCAGCCGTCGGGTTCCCAGCCAGAAGGCGGCCTTGAGAACTGGCCGGACGATGAGGAGGAGATGGAGGAGGCACCCGTCCACACCAGCCAGCAGGCGGGGCCGTCTGGCACACCCGACGGCGGGAAACGACGGTCCACGTCAGGGCCGACTGGTGCCCCGCCCAAGAAGCTTCGGCTGTCGATTGCCGTCACAAGGCGTCAGGAGGCAGCCGCCAGGGCAAACATGCCTATGAAGCCCAAGGCCAGGCCAGTCGTGTCTGGGTAAGTATTCTTCATTCTTTCTTTGCGTCTTGTTCTTCTTTCACGGCTGATTCTTTCTTGATTCTTTGTTTTCTCTGGACGTCCGTTCAGCGCGCCGCTTTCCCTCTCGCGGGTGCCAGCGGGCTCCGTGGTGGGAGGCCCAGACGCCCCTCCCGTGCCCCCCCGCGTGGATCCTGCTGCCGCGCTCCGGGAGGCTACAGAGAGGAACGCCCGCGAGGCACGCGCGGAGCGCGAGGCCGCAGAGCGTGAGCAAGCGGCGGCCGATGCCGCCGCCCAGGCGGATGCCGAAGCTGCCAAGAAGGCCGAGGCAGACGCCGCCCACGTCCGAGAGCGGGGGAAGGGCCCCCGGCAGCCAACGGACCACGTCGACCGCCCGGCGCCAAGGTCTCAGGAGCCGTCTGCCCAGGCGCCGGCTACTGACTTGCAGCCGGCTCCAGGCGATGGAGGTGACGAATGCGTCATCTTGGAGACACCGCCACCACCCCCCGCGCCGCCTGCTGGGGAGCCGGGCAGCCGGCCGGTGGGTACGGAGGTGCCGCCGGCTGGGGGCGCGCTGGTGATTGGCCAGCAACCGGCCCCCCGAGGCCCAGCCCGCCGGCGCCTTGCGAGGGCGGTTTCCATGTCCCAACAGGTGGAGGTCTGCGGGGCCAGCTCGTCCGCATCGGAGAACGAGGCGACCAGCGCGGCGCCATCGAGCTGGAGATCCGAAGGAGGCGGCGCGTGGCTCGTCGCGTTGCGGGATGTCTTGGAGTGCATGAACTCCCTGGGCAGGGTCGCACAAACGGCGATGCAGGAGTTCATCGCCACGCGGTCCTCCATTCGGGTAAGTGTGTATTTATTTTCCTCTGTTTTCATTCCTTCAATTTTTCCGTGGGGACGCGTCAGCGCACCCACTAGGTGTAGTCCCCGAGTTCCGAGCCGGCTGCTGAGCAGGCGGCTTGGAACTCCAAAGTGTTCGTCCAGATCAGATCTTGCTTTTTGTTGCAGGAGTACCACAACCTCCGTGTGGCTTCCTACAACGCGCATCGCCAGGAGTTGGCGCAGCTGCAGACTGCCCTGACAGACAGCCGAGGTGAGTGTCTCTTCTTCTCCTTCCGGGGGCGCGTCAGCGCACCCGCTGGGTGTAGTCCCCGAGTTCCGAGCCGGCAGCAGAGCAGGCGGCTTGGAAATCCAAAGTTATGTCTTCTCCTGCTGACCCTTGTTCTTTTTCTTTCTCCCCTGCCAGCGGCCGCAGCCGGCCTTCGCAGCCAGTTGGGCGAGGCCCAGATGGAGCTGGCCGCAAAGGAGCAGGAGCGTGCTCTCGCCGCCTAAGACCGCGATCGCCTGGCCAAGGAGCTGGCGGACCAGGCGGCGGCCCACAAGGCCGAGCTCGGCAAAATGTCAGACGCCGAGTCCCTTCTGCGGGCCAAATTCGAGACTGAGCGCTCGAATAGGGCCGAGAAGGAGGCGGCTCTCCAATAAGGCTACGTAGCCATTGGAGACATGGTCGACGGTGAGACATCTGTCTTCTCGTTCTGTTTTCATTGTTTGCAGCAGCCGTCTTGCTTTCCTTCTGATACTTGTTCTAGTCTTGGCAGAATTCTTCCCGGGCTACTCTGTGGCCGCCACCCAGGCCATCGAGGCCGAGCGTGCTGCGAGGCGCTAGGCGGGCCGGGAAATCGCACCCAACGCGCCCAGAACCCCGTCCGAGGAACTTCTCGCCATACGGGTGCGTCTTCTACCAGTCCGTCGTCTTCTCCGCCATCTGCAGTGTGCCAGCGCCCAAGTCCTGGCCGCCCTCTGGCAAGGTGTGCCAATGCTTCGCACCCCCAGCCGGACGGCCGCCTAGCTGGAGGCGGCTGGCCAGCGCTTCGAGGCCTGGAAGGGCTCCGCGGCAAGGGCTGGCGCACGGACCGCCTTGGAATTCGCCAAGAGTTGGTACCCAGGCCTGAGCCTCGAGCAGTTGGAGACGTTCCGCGCGGAGGCCCAGCCGGAGCTGGCTGCGGAGCAGAAGGAACTCGTCCAACGAGCTGCAGCCCTCGCCGAATATGCGGACACCTCCCTCTCCATCCCGGAGCTGGACGACAGGGGCCACGTAGTGCCGCCTGGTAACTTCGGGCTGGACTTGGCGGCGTCGGAAGAGCCGGACGAGGAGATCGCCTCCAGCGAAGGCGATGAGGACGAGGAAGGCAGCGACGAGGAGACCAGCTCCCAGGAGGTGGACCCAGCAGGCAGTCACTAGCCTGACCAGTCCTCAACAAGCGTGCCAGGAGTGACGGCCCTGCGTGCTGCAGGAGACGGCCAGACGGAGCCCCGCCAGGCGGCCTCCCCAGAAGCCGGCTCCATCGTGCCACCTGCCCAGCCTGCTGTTCCTTAGGATTTTCATTCGTATCGTCTGCCTTTCTGTAAGACTCCCAAGGTTAATTCCAACAGTTCCACCCGCTGGGTGTATTTAGTAAGTTATTGCTACAAGGCGGCTCTTAAGGCCTTTTGGATGTATATATTCTTTTTAATGCAGCATTGTTTTTATGCAATTGTGTCGAGTCCTAGGATTAGCCTTGCCCTAGTTCCTCGTGGCGATTTTTCCTTGCCAACCCTTTGTACTGCCGCCCTGCCAGCCAGATGGCCACTCCGTGGTTCTGTGGCTGGGTTAGGGACTTGGCTGTTTTCGGGGTGGGCAAGTATCTCGCCCTCTGGAAGACGGTCTGGCCAACACTAGAACCGGCTGGCCGGCTGCTCGGCAGCCGGCAGTTAATCTTAAGGGCCGGCTGGACCTATGTCTTTTTTCCTTAGCCATTTTTCGTGTGGGCACCGCTTCTTGTCTTTGGCTCCTGCCAGCCGGACAGCCGTGTTCTGCGAGTCTGTGACTGGATACTGGAGAGGGCTCGGATGCCATTACATTACTTGTCTGACTTTTTAAAGATAATCCTCTAGACATAGGGCCAGGCGGCCAGTCCCCGGGCCATGTGGTAGGCTCCGGTGCCGGACAGAATAGTGAACAACAAACATTCACAGGCAAAATTCTTATCATATAGATAAAGGACTGGGCAGTCCCCGAGAATCTCTCGGGGCTCCCACTGATTCTCAAAATAACTTTAGATAGCATGACACATACTGTCTTTCAGCTATAAATTCCATGGGCGCTCCGACTCCTTGCCTAAGTCGTCTCTCTTGCGCGCCCTTGGCTTCTGTGCGTCGATGAGGTAGTAGGCATCGTTGCCCAGTACCTTGCTGACGATGAACGGTCCTTCCCAAGGAGCCGAGAGCTTGTGCTGGCCGGCTGTTCGCTGGATTAGCCGGAGCACAAGGTCTCCCTCGCGGAAGGAGCGTGGCTTCACTCGCCGGCTGTGATAGCGGCGGAGACCCTGCTGGTAGATGGCGAAGCGGCTGAGTGCTACTAGCCGGGCCTCCTCCATTAAGTCCACGCCGTCTTCACGTGCTTCTTTGGCTTCAGCTTCCATGCACATGGTGACGCGAGGTGAGTAAAACTCAACGTCTGTTGGGATGACGACCTCGGCCCCGTAGACGAGGAAGAAATGTGTGAAGCCGGTGGATTTGTTCGGAGTGGTTCTGAGGCTCCATAGGACAGACGGTAGTTCTTCGATCCAGCAGCCGGCCGACCGCTCCAAAGGTTCAACCAGCCGGGGCTTGATGCCAGATAGGATAAGGCCGTTGGCAAGCTCGACTTGGCCGTTGGACTGTGGGTGGGCAACGGACGCTAGGTCCAGCCGGATGCCCTGAGTTGCACGGAAACGGGCAAGTGCGCCTTTGGCAAAATTTGTGCCATTGTCGGTGATGATGCTGTGCGGTATGCCATACCGGACTGTGATGTCTGCAATGAATGTCACAGCAGTTGGGCCATTGAGTTTCTTGATTGGCTTGGCTTCGATCCACTTGGTGAATTTATCTATTGCCACGAGTAAGTGTGTCAGGCCTCCTTTGGCAGTCTTGAAAGGTCCTACCATATCTAGACCCCAGACGGCAAATGGCCAAGTGGTCGGAATAGTCTTGAGTGCAGAAGCCGGCAAATATTGTTTGGAGCTGAAGCGTTGGAAGCCGTTGCACTTCTTCACCAAATCTTTGGCATCGTCCAAAGCAGTCGGCCAGAAGAAACCGTGGCAGAAAGCTTTGGCTACGAGAGATCTTGAGGCCGCGTGGTGGCCGCACTCCCCTTGGTGAATGTCCTTGAGGATGGCCAGCCCTTTTGTTGCTTCTACACAGCGCTGGAAGACGCCCGTGGCACTCCTTCTGACGAGCTCTTTGTTGACAAAGGTATAAGCTGAGGCTCGACGTTGAACTTGTCGTGCCAAGGTTTCTTCTACTGGCAGCTCTCCTTTGAGCAGGAATGTGAGGATTGGTTGTGCCCAAGACGACATTGAGACTTCAGTTTCTTCGGCCAGGGAGACCAGGGTGGTTGGGCTGGGAGGTGGAGGGCTGGGCTGAGCCGCATACTGTGTCTCCGAAGTCCCCAAGTCGTCTGCTGGAGCCAGCGCCTCCTGGCCGTCTCCTGGAGCAGTCCCCAGGCCAGGAGCTGGTGCGGCCGTAGGTGATCCGTCTGTTGGACTTGGAGTATCGTGGCCACCTGCTGGGGCAGTCTTTTGGCCAGCAGCCGAAACCGCGGGGCCGCCTGCCCCAGGGTCGGCTGGTATGAAGATTGACACCGACTCTTGTGAAGGCTTGATAGATGGTTTGCGCAGGCATTGGAGAGATACGCCGGCTGGTATCGCTTGGCGGGTGGAACCGATTCGCGCCAAGGTGTCTGCTTGCATGTTATCAGCTCGTGGCACATGGAGGAACTCGCAGCCATCAAAGTGTCCACTGATGTGCTGGACAAGGAAGCGGTAGCTTGCCATATTTGCATCCTTGGCGTCCCAGTCCCCGGACGACTGCTGGACTACCAAATCTGAGTCATAGTAGCACAGCACTTGGCGGATGCCAATCTCCTTGGCCATCCGGAGCCCGTGGATAAGTGCCTCATATTCTGCCATGTTGTTGGAGGCGGCAAAGTGGATCTGCAGGGTGTACTTGAGCTTATCGCCTTTGGGGGAGGTGAGGACGACGCCGGCTCCCAGGCTGGTGTGCATCTTTGAACCGTCAAAGTGCATCCGCCAATGGGTTGAGTCTGGCACAGGCGGCAGGTACTGGGTTTCGGCCCAATCGACGAGGAAGTCGGCCAATGCTTGCGACTTGATGGTGGTGCGCGGCTGGTAGAAGATGGTGAAGGGGGCCAGCTCGATGGCCCACTTGGCCACTCTTCCTGAGGCATCTCTGTTCCTCATGATTTCAGCAAGCGGGGCCGTGCAGACGACCGTGACAGAATGCTCTTGGAAGTACTTCTTGAGTTTCTTGGCGGTGAAGAATACGCCGTAGCACATCTTCTGGTAATGGGGGTAATTCTGCTTGGACGCTGATAGCACTTCGCTCAAGTAGTAGATGGGCCGCTGGACGGGCAAGGCTCTGCAGTCTTCTGGGCGCTCGACCAAGATGACAGTGCTGACCACCCGGCTGGTAGCGGCTATGTAAAGGAACATGGGTTCCTTGTCTGCTGGCGCCGCCAGGACAGGCGGGGTGGACAGCAGTCGCTTGAGCTGCTGGAAGGCATCATCCGCCTGGTCATTCCACTCGAAGCAAGTGGTTTTCTTCATCAATTGGTACAGGGGGAGTGCTTTTTCTCCCAGCCGGCTGATGAAGCGGCTGAGAGATGCCAGACACCCCGTGAATCTCTAGACATCTCGCACACGGGTTGGTCGCTCCATCCTCTCAATTAGACCTGGCCAAACCTCGGGCCGGGCCGGGCTTCGTGCCGGGCCTACCAAAGCCCGGTGCAAAAAACCCAGGCCCGAGCCAGGCCCGGCCCGACCGTCGGGCCTAAAAATTGGGCCCGAGCCCGGCCCGAACATGCAAAAGCCCGACAGGCCTCGGGCCTCGGGCCGGGCCCCTTCGCTAATGTGCAAAAATGACGGGCCCGGGCCCGGCCCGGCCCGGCCACCGGGCCTGAAATCTAGGCCCGAGCCCGGCCCGTGGACAAGGTCGGGCCGGGCCGGGTCGGGCTTTTTCGGGCCGGGCCGGGTCGGGCTTTTTCGGGCCGGGCCGGGTCGGGCCGAGCTGCCCATGGCCAGGTCTACTCTCAATGGCCTCGATCTTCGCGGGGTTGCACTCAATGCCACGTTCGGTTACCAGGAAGCCAAGGAGCTGGCCTGCTGGTACTCCGAAGACGCATTTCTCCGGGTTTAGCTTAATCCAAAAGCGGCGCAGATTCTCAAATGTTTCTTGGACATCCTCCAAAATGGTTCCTCTCTTCTTCGTCTTCACCACAATATCATCCACGTAAACATGGGCATTCCTGCCAAGCTGCTTGAGGAGACACTTCTGCATGCAACGCTGGAAGGTGGCGCCGGCATTTCTCAAGCCGAACGTCATGGTCAGGTAGCAGAAGGCCCCAAACGGCGTGAGGAGGGCAGTCTTCAGACGGTCGGCTGGATCAAGCTTGATTTGGTGGTACCCCGAATAGGCATCAAGGAAAGACAGCAGCACTAGGACTGGATTCGCCAACCACTCGGGATAAAAAACTTCCATGATGAAGCCGGCTGCTAGCAGGCGAGAGACCTCCTCCCCAACGACTCTTCTCTTCTCTTCTGACAGGTGGCACAACAGCTGCTTCACGGGCTTTGCATCTTCTCTCATGTGTAGCTTGTGCTCGGCGAATTCTGTCGGAACTCCAGGCATGTCCTTGGGGGACCATGCAAAGATGTACCGATTCTCACGGAGGAAATCGACGAGCTCGCTTTCCTATTTGTTGTCTAGGCTTGATCCTATGACAGCAAATCGCTCCGGGTGAGATGGGTCCAAGGCAATCTTCTTTGTGTCCTTGGAGGGTTGGAACGAGCCTTGTGGCTCCGCCTCCTTGGGATCGGCTGGTATGGCCGGCTGCTCGCCAGCCATCGCCACCAGCCGCTCCAGACGATGCTTCTCCTCAGCCACAACAAGGGTTTCTGCCAGGCGACTGCTGGCCGTTGCACATGCAATGGACTTCTCGTAGTCCCCGGTGATGGTGATTATTCCCTTGGGACCAGGCATCTTCATCTTGAGGTAGGCATAATGGGGGACTGCCATGAACTTTGCAAGAGCGGGCCGGCCCAAGATCACATGATAGCGACTTTCCAGATTTACCACTTCAAACCAGACCGGCTCCCTCCGGAAGTGCGTCTTGTCACCAAATAGGACATCGACCCTGGCCTTGCCGATTGGTGAACAAGAGAGGCCTGGCATAATGCCATGGAACACGGTCCTGGTGGGCTGAAGCTGCTTCTCTTTGATGCCCAATTTCTCCATGGTGTCTCGATACATGATGTTGATGCTGCTGCCGCCATCTACCAGAACCCGGGAGAAATGGCATGCCCGCCTGTCAGTGGAGAGAGTAGCGTCCAGGACCAAGGCATAGGCCCCTGGAGACGACATGACAGCCGGGTGATCCTCTCGGCTCCAGCTGACAGGCCTTTCAGACCAATGCATGAATTCTGGATTCTTGACGGCAACAGTGTTGACTTCTCTGCGCTGCTGGAGCCGGTTGTGCCTATCATCCGTCTGGCTGGTGAAGACAACATAGGCTCCATTTTCTTCTAGGAACTCATCCTGGGCCTGGCCGCCAAGACGAGCAGCCGACGGATTAGGAGGCGGAGCCGGCTGTCCGGCAGGTGGCGGGGGCAGAGCTTCTCCCCTCGCAATCCTTGTGAGCCAATGGCACTTCCGTTTAGTGTGGTTGGAGGGCTTCGCGCCGCTGTGGAACTTGCAGGGGGCGTCCAAGGCTTGTTCAAAGGAGAAGGCCGGCTGCCACACCGGTTTGCCGCCCTTCTGGCGCTTGGGCCCTGCTTGAGCTTCTGGCTGCTGTCCGTCGACTGCTGCCACTAGCCGGCTGTTGGCAGCCGGCGCCTGGGCCTTGCGCTTCTAGTCGTTGGTGTGCTGGCGCCAGCTGGACTCTCCTGCCGGCGTCTTGGGAGTTGGAGGGGTCATCTTGCCAGAAGCATCTACTTGCAGCTCGGTCTTCATGGAGGAATCAGCAGTGGCGTACTTGTCCGCTATGCTTAGCAGCTCATCCAACATGGCCGGCTCGTCGCACAGGAGCCGGTGTTTGAGTAGGGTGCCTTCTCTGCACCCGGCCGTAAAATACTCAATGGCTTGTACCTCGTGCACTCCCTCACAGGAGTTTCGCAGCTCCGCCCAACGCGTCAGATAGTCACGAGCAGAATCGTCCGGGCCTTGGACACACATGGAGAGTTGACGCAGCTTGGGAGGGCGCTTGTAGGTGCTGGTGAAGTTGCGAGTGAAGGCATCAGTGAAGTCTAGCCATCCGTTGATGCTGTTGGGCTTGAGGCTGTTCAGCCACGTCCGAGCTGTGCCCTGGAGCATGAGGGGTACGTACTTCACCGCAACACATATGTTGCCTGTGGCGATGCTGATAGCCGTGGAGTCGTCCACCAGCCAGTCCTCTGGTTTCACCGATCCGTTGTACTTGGGGGTGTCTGTGGGGAGCGAGAAGCCCTTGGGAAAAGGCTCGTTGCGGATGCGGGGGCCGAAGCAGGCCGGACCGAGGTCATCTTCTTCTTCAACCGCCTGGGAGCGAGCCAGATGGTCCAGGCGGTGGCGGGCGTCGTTCTCCCCGACCCCCTCGCGGCGGCCCAAGCGGCCTGCCAGAGAGGGGTGGTCAACAGGCGGAGGAGACACGCGCCTCTCCCGCCTAGGAGGAGGCGGCTGCTCCCCCCGTCGTTCTACGACCCTTGGGCGGCCGTCTTCGTCGCGCTCGATGGTGAAGCGAGTCTGCCGGCTACGGCTGGCAGCGGGCTCTGAGTCTCGCCGGTTGGTGGCGCCGACTGTTGGTGAGTGAGACGTGGCTCCTTGGTCCCGCCGAAGAGGGCGGTTGTTGGCGTGCGCAACCACCTCTGATACCCGGCGACAGACCTTCTGCTGCGTAACAGCAGCGTCGAGGAGCTGGTGGGCACGCTGGGTCATGCAACGGAGCTCGTCTCCCTCCAAGTGGCCCATCTCATCGACTGCCGCCTGGGCAGCTCTTAGGTTCTCCGATGGAGTGAGGTACATAGGCCGCGGGGCTCCCAGCATATCCGCTAGCAGCCCGCCGCGATCACGGACAACGCCGGCTCGGCTAGGCTCGCCAGCAGCCGGCGTGCCACAGATGGCGCGGTCCATTTCGCGACGGTAAGCTTCAGTGAGGCGTCGGGAGGCGGCCAGTTTGTTGGCGCTGTCGAGGAGCGAAACGCGGAGTGCCTCCAACTCCGTGCCATCTGCCCCTGCCGCGACAGGGGCGGCGAGGTGCTGCAGAGCGGCCTCAAGCGGGTCTGGACCCGTTCTGCACAATGGTTCGCCATGGTCGGTGATGAGCACCTGCGTGACGATGCCGATGGTGTCGCAGATCGGAAGAACGGGAAGAGGGTCGTTGATGATCTCCACGTGCTCGGGGAAGGAGTCGTCGGGGTCGACGATCATGTCTACTGGTGGGTCAGAAGAGCCCACTGACTCCTCGTCGGATGCGCGCTCGTCGACGAGGTGGAGCTTGTCGAGGAGTTCGACGAGGAAGCTCTCCGGCGCCACTGTTTCGGCCGTGGGAGAGGGTTCGTCGTGGATGCGGGCGGCGCCGAGCAGATCGGCGAGCCCGCTCACGGCGCATGCAGCCTCGGCGCTGTGAAGCATCCCGGTCTCCACGCCAGCGGGCGTGCCGGGCTGGCTACTCTCGCCAGGAAGGAACAAGGTTCCCATCCAGAACATGTCTCCGGACGACGGTGCACCTAGCCCCACGGTGGGCGCCAAATGTCGGGGTTTTGGGACGACATATGCCAAAGGATGGCTTATCATGCATGGGGTCAAAAGAACGTCGACATGCTCGGGAAGCGGGATAAGGCGATACTTAGGACTCCTACGAATCTTACCCAGGTTCGGGGCTCTCCGGGGAGATAACACCCCTAGTCCTGCTCTGCGGGGACTCCGCGTCATCACTGATAGCACTAGAGTAGCTACAAGATTGCTCCTTGAGTTGTGATGTCTAAAGGAAGAAGATGAACAAGGCTAGCTCACCTCCTCTCTCTCCTATCTAGGGTTCTTGTCTTGTGAACTTCTAATCGCCAACTCTCCAGCCCTCAACATGGAGGACCCTGGGGGTTTATATAGGCCTATCTCCCAGGGGCACAATGGTAATCTCGTCGGCGTGGTCCCCAGCCGTCAGTGTCTTCTGGCGCCGGCCTCGCCGCCTGTCTGCTGGGGCCCGCCACCTGCGGGCCCCTCGTGATTGCCTTTCACTGTGGGGGTGCTTTTGTTGACGACAGCCTTGTTGGGGAGGAGATGGCCACAGTGCCATCGTCCCTCGCCGTACGTTGCCGCCTCGGCCCGTTCCGTCATCTTGATGAGGCTCGGAATCCTAGGGTAGGGCGTGCCGTCCGCCACCAGACGGCCGTCTCCCCCGGCCGCCTGCCAGAGGCGGTTTGTTCTTGTGCTTGCTCGCTGACCGATGGGGCCAGCCGCCTGCTGGCCCCGCCGTTTGTGGGTATTGGGATCGTGGCCTCCTCTGACCGCTACTTGGTCACGAGCCCCGTGGCTACTGCGACCCGCCGCTTAGGAGATATTCCCAAAGTTCATGGTCACTATAGCCACGCCCCTACAGATCTTCTAAGGACACGTTCTCCTGTAGCCATGCCCCCGCCACGCTGGGGCCCTCCTCAGTGTGTTCCCTGAGGGAGGAGTGCGGGGCCATCTGCTGGCTGGTGGTACTTGGTCTTGCCGCCTGTTGGGTCCCTGCCGCCTGCTGGCAGCCGGCTCCTAGGGCAGGCCACCCTAGAAGGCAGCTCGAGGAGCAGACGGCCACGGTAGACCAAGCGGCTGTTATTTGTCTTAAAATACCAAGGGTAGGCGCTGAGGGTACCCATGGTCAATATCTCCAACAACTCCTCCAGAGGGATGTTCAGCATTTTCTTCGCGGACTCAGTAACTTCATTTTCAGGAAGTATTATGTCAGTGTGGCGCTGAGGATCATCCAGTTTGCCAGAGTATTCGCACATCAGACTTGAGCGCCGGCTTAGTGGGAGGATGCTCCAAGAAAGCCAGCAGCGAACAAAGTTAACTCCGGTTAAGCCGTTGGCCACGAAGGCCCTGAGCTTAGAAAGTTGAGGGGCAAACAGGGCCCGGTCCGGGGCGCTGAGGCATTGTGGCAAGGGATGGTCTATTGCCAGGCGATAGGCGCGGTAACCCAGCAGCGGGTTCTCTCCTTCAGGCGAAGTGTCCCTACAATAGAACTACGTTTGGTTCCATTCTTTGGGGTGGTTGGATAGGGCAGCGTGAGGAAAGCTCACATCCTTTCTTTTCTGGATGCTGACACCACCCAACTCCTGATGAGGCCCATCGGTAAACTCTGTCCGCCGGTTCAGATGGAAGAAATCCCGGAATAGGTCCACTGATGGCTCTTCTTGAAGATATGCCTCCGAGAAAAAAGTTGCAGGTGTTTGAAACAGAATTCGGGCCTACATCTTGTGGGTGGAGTTGAAAAGCAGCTAATACATCCCGGAAGAATTTTGTACCGGGAGGACTGAAACCCTGGGCCAGATGATCGTAAAAAACTACGACTTCTCCCTCCTTAGGCTCAGGAGGGCATTCCTTTTCAGGGGCCCGCCAGTGCAGAACTTCCTTAGGGCCCTGAATGCCAATTGAGGCCGCTTCAACCAAATCATTTTCTGTGATTCGGGAAGGAACCCAATTGCAAGCAACAAATTGCTTGGCCATTGTTTTGGATGAGGAAGTGCTGAAAAATACAGTGAAAAATCCGGTTTACCAATTGCTAAAATACAAGCCGGTGCATTCTATGAAGTTATGGGCCTAATTGTCGGTTTAAGCAGGGGACTAATGGTATTACTAATCCGGGAGTGGTTATGAGTGAGACAGCTGCCGTTTCATATTGATAGGAGAAGAAAAAGCTAAACCGTCAATTGTGGGATACAGGCTTATATTTAAACCGTAAAAGGAAAATATATGAAGTGCAGGTTATGGCTAAACCGGTGAGATGAAGCACAGATCTAAAGGTGTGAGAAACAGGTCTCACATGGCGCTGAGATAAAAATGGATCTAAGGTGCGAGAAAAAAGACAGGATAATACAAGTATATTCAGTAAGGGCCACGGAGGTTCTCTACAGATTGAATCTAAACTGATAAAGCTAGAGGAACTAAGGATATGATAACGGAGCAGAGGCGCATGGATTCAGGTCGAGCCTAAATAAGTTTAATCTATAGCCAAGACTGGCCTACGGGGATGAACTACAAAGCTTCGAGGGTTCATGGCGAGCTACAGGAGAAACCCTAGAATGAGATCTAAGGGGAAGAAGATGGAGTACCTGAGGAAATAAAGGACGGCGGCGACGTTATCTGGAGGCGTTCAGGTCGATGCAGCGGCCCGGCTCGAGGACAACGGCGAGTTCGAAGAACGGCGGCGGAGCATTGAGCGTTGGAGACGGAGGAAGAAGAAGGCAGAAGGGGGAAGAGAGGAGCCTCAGCAGTATTTATAAGCCGAAGAGTTAAAAACGGTAAGCGCAGGAATCGAGGAGGCCAGAGATCGGATAAAGATTGAGCTGTCGCCTCAATTTTTGGTGTGGCATTAAAGAAAGGTAACAGACAGATACTGATATTAAATGTGGAGATGATGTCACGACGGATCAACGTGGTTCCAAAAAGTGACGTCATGGCCGGTTTATGAAGTAAATAAATCACAGAAAGGAAACCTGTGCAAGACTTTGAAGACTGACATGAACAAGTTTAAATCAATCTGGGGCCTAATGTCAGGGATATTACTAGCAGGTATAAACCGGCCAGGAGGGTCCGGATTACCCTTACAAAGTTGTATCATTACAAGCCCAGAAGAATATGTAAACAAAGAGGACATAGCCCATAGAGGTTAGGGCCCATGTACGAAGCCCACGGTATGTAAACCGTCGTATCATGTAACTTGGGATGTAAGGTAGAAAGAGTAGAGACCGAGGCGAACACGTTTATGAGCCAGCCTCGGGACTCTGTAAACCGGACCGGGCGTCGCCTCTTATATAAAGGGACGGCCCGACGAAGGATTAGGGACAAGAAACAAGAGTTCGAGACTCATGCAAGCGGATTCGCTCCCTGGTCATCAACGCACAAGCAATACCACACCAAACTAGACGTAGGCTTTTACCTTCATCGAAGGGGCCGAACTAGTATAAACTCACTGTGTCCTTTGTCCGCTTTAACCGATTCAAGCTAATCCGCGCGATGGCCTCACACCTAAGTCCACTAAACCGGACATCTGTTGTGCTAATTCCACGACAGACGGGTTGAATTTTAGAAAACTTTCCGAAACTCTTCGCCTGCGCGTGACCTGCTCTGCCTCCTCGGGTCTCCAGATCATCTCCTCGCTGCCAGCGACCTCTCGCCGCTGGACTCCGCCGCCGTCAATGGCAATCTTCGCCGTTGTTGCCGCCGTAGCAAGTTCACCGCCGAGTTAGGGCATGAACTTGATCCTTTGTGCTATTCCTTAACTCCGATTTGTAGCACATTGCATTGCCATGTTTCTTGCCACGTATGAGATCTTCCTATCCAGCAAAAACTCCATAGAAAATAGTTTTGATTCGAAAAATTTAGGGTTCTGTCTCCGCCGAACTCATCTCGGACCGACCGAGTTGTAGAAATCGGTCCCACCGATTTTGCTTAGGCCAGTGCACTTGCTCTTTTCGGTCTGACCGAAAGTTGCAAATTGGTGTGACCGATTTCAACTCTCTGTGAAACTGTAGCAATATCGGTGCCACCGAACTGTGACTCGGTCTGACTGAGTCCCTCGGTTGTTGTGTTCCTGACGTACTTCTCTTGGCGCGGCAGCCTAGGTGGCGTGAGGTCACGTCGCGGTACCCCGCTCCACCTGCCGCTGCTGTCGCCGTGGAGAAGGGTGCCACAGCTTTGTGCGCCTTGGCTAGCTGGGCCACCGAGCGCGAGGCGGCGGCGGCGCCTGAGGGCGTCGTTGCTATTTGTGAGGCTGCGGCGGCTCTTGCTCCGGCTGCTCCAGCGAGGGGAGCCGGAGCCCCCGAGCCCTTGGTCGAGCAGCCGGTCTCGTTGGTGCCCATCCGCTAGCCGATGCAGCCTGTCCCTGAGACTTTGGAGGCCGCTTCCGCTGCGCTGGGTCGGCTCCGTGTCGAACTTCAGGGTGGTGACGGCCGCGCGATGGAAGGACGCCTAGGCCTGATCTCTGTGTGGCTCTTGGCAGACGATTCCGCGCGGGCCTCCTGGAGCCAGGCCTCAGTGGTCGCCGCCAAGGGTCAAGAGGAAGCCACGGCAGCCACGCGGGCACACGACGCCGCGCGAGCCGATGCTGTGTCCTTCGAGAAGCGCTGCCACAAGGCGGAGAGCGAGCTGGAGACCCTTCGCAAGGAAGGCACCAGGCGCGCCCTGGAGCTCGAGAGGTTGGAGGAGGAGCTCAAGGCGCAGAAGGCTAAGACATCTCGGCTACAGCAGGAGCAGCTGATGGGCCTCGAACCCCTCGTTGGTTACCCCAAGTGGAAGGTGTAAGATGCAGTAAGTAGAAGTGTTTTCCCCTAGAAAAGATGCCAAGGATCGAATCCCCAGAGACTCCTAGGTTCAACAAGTAGGTGTCAATTGCTACGGCGCCAGATTAGTAGCAACCAACGTGGACCTGCACACAGATACAAATAACTTTGCTCCCAACGAGTACAGAGAGGTTGTCAATCTCTCCGGCCTTGTAGTTCACAAAGGGTTAAAAGCAATGATAGTAGTGATATATAGTTTTTGCAATAGTAAGTAATAACGGAAAAGTAAATAGTGGATGTGATCAATGATGGTAATATGGACCGGAGTCTCATGATGTTCACTAGTGATGTCTCTCTCCCAAAAGACGATAAAACAGCTATGTGAGGTAAACAAATTACAGCTGGGCAATTGACAGGACCACGAACGCAAACCAATGCTGACTACATTGCAAGCAAGGTTGAGGTTCAAAGCATGGGCGGTACGCCAAAGTAAGTAGACTGAAATCCATCAATATCTACTACTAATCATCCACCTTGAGATATCTATCCAGAACATCTCGCTGGTATTAAGTTGCGAGTCCCACCCATAGTGTAAACTCAATGCAACAGACAACTGCATTAAAAGAACTTTGCGTAAAGTAAACAATCCTTGCACCCGCGGGCACAAGCACCGTTGTTTTCCCCCTTGTGGCAACAGCACATCCCCTAGACTCATGTTTCTGTCACTCAAGCTAGTCATCGAAGGGCATGAACCCACAATCGAGCATAACGTTCCCTCTTGGAGTCACTACCTACTACTCGGCCAAAGCAATAAATAACAACGGAGAACATGCAAGAATTACTTATGAACTAAAATATAAAAGAGGTGAATCAAATATATCACTCAAGATCAATCTGAACATAATCTCATAATCCATCGGATCCCAGCAAACTCAACATAGCAACAACATAAGGATTACATAGGTGCCTCGATCATGTAGGGCAGCTCATGAGGACTAATTAGTGAAGCACAAGAACGGGAGGAGAACATCACATAGCTACTGGTCATGGACGCATGGTCCAAGGGAGACTACTCACGAGTCATCCGGGAGGCGTCCATGGTGGTGGAGAAGCTCCCGGTGGTGATCCTCCCCTCCGGCAGGGTGCCGGGAAGAGTTCTCCTGGTGCTCCTGATCTTGGAAGCGGCGGCGGCGGCGGAACAGAGATGGGATCGCGAAAAGAGTTCCTCTTCTGAGGGTTTCGGAGGGTCCTTTAAATATATGCCAAAGTAGGGCACCGGGGGAGCCTCGGGGGGCCCAGGCGCCCCCCCGACGCGGCCCAGGGGGGCGCCCACAGGGCGCCTGGAGCCCCTGTGGCCCCCCCAGGTTGCCCTTCGGACGCACTGTTGTTTCTGGTTCGCTGATTTTTTATATAATTTTTCTGGATTTTTCTGGGCAGTTCTCAAAACGTGAAAACCTGAAATACAAAAACAGCCGAAAACAGAAACTGGCACTGGGGTGCATTGGATTAGTAAGTTAGTCCAAATATGATCAAAAGTGTATGGAAGTGTATGAATATCATAGCAATATCACCCAAAAGTGGCATGTAGCAAGCAGAAATTATAGATACGTTTTGGACGTATCAGCAGCTCGTTCATCGTACGAGCCTGGAGAAGCTGAAGGCCGAGGCCGAGTAGGCCAGGGCGATCCAAGCTACGCGCGAGAAGGAAGACGCCCTCGCGGCCTCGGCAGCGGTGAGCTGCGAGGCCCTCACCACCTTCGAGCTCGAGGCCCGTACGGTGCTGCGGGCTGCTTACGAGGAAGGGTTCGCGAAGCCACTGGCCGCCCTGGAGGATGGCCCCGCCGGGCTCCTCGCCGTGCTTGTGAAGTCCCTGCGCGAGGTTACGGCTGCGATCGGCCAGTTAGCAGACATTGAAAGCCGCACGCTCCTTACCTTGGCCCTGACGCGGGTGTGCAGCCACGTAAGTCTCCGTCATCCCACTCTTGACCTAGCCTCGTTGTCCAAGCCCGTGACCGCGAGCATTGAGAGCACGGCTGCTAAGGGCCTGGAGGCGAAGATCAATGAACTGGTGGAGGCGTTCCTCCAGGTCGCTGCTGCCGCGGCCAAGGAGGTGGAGACTGGTGATGCCGCGCTTGGTGATGATTGTCCTGTTCCTATCCAGATGAGAGAAATGCAAGTGCCTTCAAGAGGCGTAAGAACTCGCTTGAATTTGGATAACTTGGTATTATTGTAATAGCTAAATTCGAAATTGATGATTTCCATGCTTTCTTCCTTTCATTTTTGCGTAGGTGCTCTGCGTTGGCAGGGCCCAACCCCGCGCATAACTCGATCACCATTGAACCCTCCAGGTGACCGGGGTTATCGTAATAACTAGACTCAAGGAATGAGGGGCTAAGGCCCCTGGGTCGCGATGCCCAGGGGTCCCCCTTGACGTTCAAGCGATTCGTTTGTGTTCTGCATGGGCAGGGCCCAGCCCCGCGCATACCTCGACCGCCGTTGAGCACTGGGCTCAAGGAGTGAGGGGCTACGTGACTAGTGAGGCCCCTGGGTCGTGATGCCCAGGGTTCCCCCTTGACGTAAGAACGGCTCTCATGAGGGAGAAGGAGCACCATACCTTGCTCACGAGCCTTCTCCTAGGATGGGGGCACGAGAAGGCCAGGTGTCTGGGCACCTGGTAGGGTGGCATCTGCCATGCGTGACCTGAGCATAGCCCCCGTGCCTAGCCCCCCTCGCGACACCTATCCAAGGAGAAGTTATGAGCCTCATGAGCTGAAAAGCTCCCTGAGGTTGGTGCGACCGCTGGGGGCCGCCCTCAGTTGTTTATAACTAGCGCGGAGCATAGAGCTACCACACTTGCGCGGAGTGTGGGCATAACCACGCCTTGGTCATAGCGACCAGCGCGGAGCTTGGTGCTTCCACTAGTTCGTGGGCATAACCGCTCCTCGGTTAGTTCTACCAGCGCAGAGCATGGCACTTCCACTGGACCATGGGAGGGAGCCTCCCACCGGGAGAGACTCCGGGGCATGTACAGCCCCGTCCTGACACGTGGCTTTCATGGCAGGACAGCCAAGGTGTATATGGGCCCTCCTCAGGACGAGCTGAACGACTCTGAGGAAGTTCTCGTGAGCTTATGCATCACTCACGAGACCCTACCCTGAGGCGGGTTGCGCCTGAGTCTTCTTCTGCAAAATGTGAAAAGAGAGGTGTTGTGTCGACCTGCGCCGAGTGCATCTCTAGAGGGCATCGCATGAGAAGTCCGCAGCACCAATGACCCCAGGAGCTGACGTTAGCGGGACCGGCCCGTAAGACGGAGCTCAGCCGCTGGATTTCTCGACGCTGCACGGACGGACCCGAGCACAGACGCCGTGCCCAGTCTTCTCATCCAACAGTCCAAAAGAAAAACAACCGGCGCGCGGTTCTGATGACCCACAAGTGTAGGGGATCTACGTAGTCCTTTCGATAAGTAAGAGTGTCGAACCCAACGAGGAGCAGAAGGAAATGATAGGCAGTTTTCAGTAAGGTATTTTTTTGCAAGCACTGAAATTATAGGTAACAGATAGTTTTGTGATAAGGTAATTGGTAACAAGTAACAAAAGGTAAAAGTAAATAAGGTGCAGCAAGGTGGCCCAATCCTTTTTTGTAGCAAAGGACAAGCCTGGACAAACTCTTATATAAAGGAAAGCGCTCCCGAGGATGCATGGGAATTATCGTCAAGCTAGTTTTCATCACGATCGTCTGATTCACATTCGGTACTTTGATAATTTGGTATGTGGGTGGACCGGTGCTTGGGTATTGTCCTTACTTGGACAAGCCTCCCACTTATGATTAACCTCTAATGCAAGCATCCACAACTACAAAAGAAGTATTATGGTAAACCTAACCATAGCCTGAAACATATGGATCCAAATCAGCCCCTTACGAAGCAACGCATAAACTAGGGTTTAAGCTTCTGTCACTCTAGCAAACCATCATCTACTTATTACTTCCCAATGCCTTCCTCTAGGCCCAAATAATGGTGAAGTGTCATGTAGTCGACGTTCACATAACACCACTAGAGGAGAAACAACATACATCTCATCAAAATATTTAACGAAGACCAAATTCACATGACTACTAATTGCAAGACTTCTCCCATGTCCTTAGGAACAAAATTCACTACTCACAAGACATAATATTGTTCATGATCATAGGGGTATTAATATGCATAATGGATCTGAACATATGATCTTCCACCAAATAAACCAACTAGCATCAACTACAAGGAGTAATAAACACTACTAGCAACCCTCAGGTACCAATCTGAGGTTTGGGTACAAAGATTGGATACAAGAGATGAACTAGGGTTTGAGAGGAGATGGTGCTGGTGAAGTTGTTGATGGAGATAGCCCTCCCCAAGATGGGAGAGTTGTTGGTGATGACGGCGATGATGATTTCCCCCTCCCGGAGGGAAGTATCCCCGGCAGAACAGCTCTGCAGGAGCCCTAGATTGGTTTTCGCCTTGATTCCGCCTCGAGACGGCGGCGTCTGGTCCCGAATGCCTCCTTATGATTTTTTCCAGGTCAAAACACCACATATAGGAGAAGATGGGCATCGGGGGCTTTCCGGCTGGCCCACGAGGCAGGGGGCGCGCCCCCCGCCCTCGTGGACAGCCGGTGGCCCCCCTCATCGACTTCTTTCGCCAGATATTTTTTATATTTTCTGAAACGGAGTTCTGTTGAGTTTCGGGGCTTTTGGAGTTGTGCATAATAGGTTTCTAGAGTTTTCTCCTTTTCCAGCCCAGAATCCAGCTGCCGGCATTCTTCCTCTTCTTGTAAACCTTGTAAAATAAGAGAGAAAAGGCATAAGTATTGTGACAAAACAAGTAATAACAGCCCATTATGCAATAAACATCAACATATAATCATGGTGCAAAATGGACGTATCAGGTTCCCGCGTGAGCGAGGCACCTGCCACGGGCCTCTACTTACCCATCCACGATTAGCCCATGCGAGAACAAGGCACGAAGGACCATGGGAGGTGATGTCACGGGAATGGCTCGCGAGATAGAGCTCAACCCTTGGATTTAGCGACGTTGCAGGGACGGACCCAAGCACAGACGCCGTGCCGGTCCTTAATCATGGGGAGGTCGCGAGTGGGGTCGCAAGGGCTCATGGCCTTAGTGGCGGTGAGAACGCCAATCATATAGATAATGCAAATAGGAAGAAGCAACTAGCCTTGATTCATGCGCAAAAAGAGACAGCTACGGGGGAAGAGCCCCCAGCAGCTCGAGGATGATGCAGCCCGGGGGGCGCCATCGATTGAATAACTGAAATGTCACCTGACACTTGTCGAAGAAGAGTTGGGGTAGCTGAAGACGCGAGCCGTGCGAGTTGCCCCTGAGGATCATCGGGCTCCTAAGGCCCAGGGGCTTCGGAGGCCCTCAGTGGTCACGGGGGTCCGGCTCCCGCTTAGTCTGGACCACCCGCCACTGAGCCTCCTGAGCCCCCAAAGCCTGTCGCGTGAGGCACTGGAATGTGATAGCTGCATTGTGGAAGCCGAAGAGCATGCGGACGTAGCTGCAGGGGAGAGCCCTCCTCCGGCCGACCGCCGTCGGCCAGAAGGGCTCCAAAGAAGCGGCTCGGTTGAGACCCGTGACGTCGATGCAGACGCGGAAGTGGTTGCTCGGGTTGCGGGTAGGTGAGCTTGGCATCGTACGGTTACGCCCACCGCGTATGAGCCTTGCATACTAAAGTTCTCGGTAACCTGGTCGATGAAGTCTTGAGCCCCCAGCGTTGTACGGCTCACGCTGGGCTCACGAAAACGCGCGTCGAGACACGCCTGCGGGTGGTGCCCGAACACCTCCCTCGAGACGCTGGTCAGGCCAGAGACACTCCAGAGGAGAGCCCCCGAGTCCGTCCTGAGAGGGGCATTGGGCGCGCCTCCCTATGCAAGGGTGGAGGGTGCCTCGTCGGCAGGCGCGAGTCCTAAGGTGAAACCGTCAGGAGCCCCTGCGTCCCGAGGTCCTTTGGCGGGCAGGTTCTTCTTCTTCTTGGGGGCGGTTTGCAGGGCGAAGACGGCTCCATCCTCGTCAGTGCTCTCGACCGCCGCGGTCTGGTAGGCACGCTCTAGGGAACGCACTGCTTCCTTCTCGTCGGAGGCGATCGTGATGACTCCGCCACTCCCTGGCATCTTGAGGACGTTGTAGCCATGATGGGTCGCTGCCATGAACTTGGCGAGGGCAGGATACCCAAGGATGGCGTTGTACGGGAGGTGGATGTTGGCGACGTCGAAGTCGATGAGCTTGGTGTGATAGTTGTCGCGGTCACCGAAGGTGACGGGGAGGCGGACTTGCCCTATCGGGAGTGTGGAGCCATCCGTGTCTCCGTAGAATGGCTTGGTTGGGTGGAGCTGATCGTAGGGGACCTCGAGCGTCTCGAAGGTCTGGATAGAGAGGACGTTGAGCCCCGCTTCGCCCTCAATGAGGGTCTTGGTCACGAGGACGTTGCTGATTGTCGGAGTGCAGAGCATCGGGAGAGCACCTGGGGCTGTGGTGCACTTGAGCTGGTCCTTGGGGACGAAAGCGATGACCTGCTTGGTCCACCTGAGGTTGCGCGCGGCGTATGGCCTGGGAAGCGACGCGTTCACCTCGCGAGCGAACTGCTTGAAGATGTGATGGGAAGCCGGAGCATGGGCTCCTCCCAAGATGCATGCAACCACACGTGGCTCCTGAAAGCCCCCCTTCCATCTCCCTGGCGGTCATCTTCATTCCTTCTTGGCGGTGGTGGCAGCGGAGGCAAGCCTCCGTTGCCCTGAGGGCGACCCACACGAGGCTGGTCACGCCAGGGGGCATCACGAGGCTGCTCCTGCCAGTGGTCTTCACGGGGATGTTCATGCCACCCTTGGCGCGAGTTCCTACCGTCCCAGCGTCCTCCACCACGGGCCCCTCCGCGGCCGTAGCCGCGGTTGTCACACTCAGGGCGCTTACCGACGCGCCCGCCGCGCATCGCCCTGAGCTCCTCGCAGACATTGGTGTTGTGGATGTGGACATCGTGGAAGACGCAGTACGGACGGTTGTCTCTGGGGGGTCGTTGTAGCAGCAGCCACGCTTCACTTCTGGCTCTGCAGCCAGCACGGTGGGTCCCTTGCGCTTTGCTTCTTTGGCCTTGGCCTTCTTATCGTCAGCCTCCACTTGTGGCAGCTCCTCGAGGGAGAGGCGTCCTACCTCCGCCTTGGCGCACTTTGCCGTGAGCTTGAACATCTCGAGGGATGTGCACAGATCCTCGTGGATGGCGAGCTCCTCCCTCATCCTGACGTCGCGGACACCGTCGGAGAACGCCGAGATGATGGCCTCATCTGAGACCCTAGGGATCTTGAGGCGCATGGTGTTGAAACGCTGGATGTACTTCTGCAGGGTCTCCCCTGGCTGCTGTTTCACGCGGCGCAGATCCGCAGCTGCCGGGGCTCGGTCGCGGGTGCCTTGGAAGTTGGCGACGAAATGCTCACGAAGTCCCCCCCCCCCCCAGGAGGAAATGGATCCCACGGGGAGGTTCAGGAGCCAGGAGCGAGCGCCATCCTTGAGGGCCATGGGGAACCAGTTCGCCATTACCTGCTCGGTGCCGTTGGACGCCTCGATGCTCAGCTTATAGATTTGGAGGAACTCCGTGGGGTCAGTGGTGCCATCGTAGCGCGGAGGCAGATCCGGCTTGAACTTGCCGGGCCAGACGAGGCGCCGTAGCTCGGGAGCTAAGGTGCGACATCCAGCCATGCTCATGATTGCAGGCATGCCCTGTGCCTGTGGTGCTGGTTCTTGGGGCGCAGGCGCCACCACCTCCTGTGGTGCGCGGTCTTGGTGCTGCGAGACGGGGGGCCAGCGAGCCTCTGCCTGGGGATACGGAATCACCTGGCAGCTCTCCTCGTCGCGCGCGGGGGCCCTGCGGGGCGGCTCACGCCGCGGAGCCTTGCGCCTGACCCCCTGGCCAGCGCCGTAGAGTGGAGGTGGAGCCGGGACACTGTGGCCCTCGTTCCCCGCCATGGGCGATGGAGGACGGGAGGAGTGAGTTGGTGCAAGTACCTCGCCGGCGGCGTTGACGAGCTCGGCGATGCGGTGGAGCCACTCGTCGTAGAGGTCGTCCGCCGGGCCGTAGCGCAGGAGCTCCCGCGCCATCAGTAGCGCAGGCTGCTGGTAGACCGACCCGCGGCGGATCAGCGAGGACGACGCCGCGGCCGGCGAGTGTGACGGCGTCGCCGTGCGGCCATCACGCCACACGGACAGCGACAGCGATGAGTCCTGCTGCTCGTGGACGGCCGGGTCGGTGGCGGCGTTGGCGACCGGCGAGTTGGGGTGAAGCGACGCACCGTTGCCCGCGGGCGCCGTCTCAGCGACGTTCGCGGCGCGGCGGGCGGCGCATGCTCGGCGTGTGTCCACCATGGCAGTGGAGCGAAGTCGGCGACGAGGGCGGGACGAGGTCATTGGAGAGGTGAGATCTCGACATGCCCCCTACCTGCCGCGCAAAATGTCGGATTACGGGCTCCACAAACCCAAGAAGTTCGAACACAGGGGCGTGAACGAAGATCTCTCCCACTCACGTCTACCTAGTGTCTCGCCCTCGTCCGGTGAAGAGATTCAAGTGAACAACAAGTAAAGCACACAAGAATTTACCCAGGTTCAGGCCACCTTGTGGTGTAAAACCCAACTTCCTGCTTTGGTGCATTGGCCTCGGGAGGGCTTGAATATGAATGAGTACAGTGGTTCCTGAGCTCAGGAGGATAGCTCAGGAGGCTCAGGAGGCAAGTGTTCTTGCTCCTTTGTGCGAGGGCAGAGTTTCTGGATCTGATCGACTTGAGTTGTTACCCCCCTTCATAGTAGGGATCCTAGCTACTTATATAGGCAGCCAGGGTCCTCTTCCCCTGAAAAGTTTAGGCGGGAAGGGATCCCACAACGGCCATTTTGAGCGGGAACACAAGGACGTTCTTAACCTGACAAAAGCGGTCTTCCCCTGCAAAAGGATCAGGCGCTGACGCGGTGGTGGGCTCGATGGTGACATCTTCCCTGTCGTCCTTGCGGTCTTCGGTCTTGTTGCACCGAAGGGGAAACCTTTGTCCCGCTCCTCGGGAACCTGCGCCTGCGCTGTCTCCTTTGCACCAAAATGGCAACTGCGCCGCTAGCACGCGCTGGCACCCGCTAGCGTGGTGCGTCACTGCTTGCATCACTGCCTCCTCCTGAGGCAGGCTTGGCCTTGGACTCTCCGACCCTCCGGAGCTACCTAGCCGAGGCCACTCCTGAGGGGGTCTTGATGTCGTTCTCCTCGCGAGGGTCTTGAGCAGCTAGTCGATCAGCTGGGCCGTACCAGGCCGTGACAGGAGCGCGTCGCGACTCGCGGACAGGAAAGTCTGGGTACCCTGGTTCCCAGGACGCCGACAGGGCCTAATGTTACCTACCGGATTATGATTTTTCTTAGGTTAAACCGCCGATTAGTATATGAAAGGTGCAGATCTAAAGTTACGGAAAAATAGGTTTCACAAATCAACAGCAGAATTACAGATCTACAGCATGTCAATAAATTCAGAAATATTCAGGCTCAAACTGAACAGATACTGTAGCAGTTCAAACAAACCTAGATGGGGGATTACTCTAAAAGGATAAGTGTATTAATGACCAGAAAGAAGGATTATCACTACAGCCACGAACAAAGAGCATCAGATCTACACTTAGACCATGATGAAGAACAGGGAGGAACAACGCGGCCGTTGGGATGAACTCGCGTAGGAAACCCTAATGAGATCTACTGAAGAAGGAAAGAAAGGGCTTACCGGAGCTATCAGATGCAGAGGTGCGCTAGAGAAACTCTGGTCCGAACAGGTCGATGCAGCAGCCTGGGTCGAAGCAGAGATGAAGGTCGATGGCGGCGGCGACGCTCGAGCACTGAGGGGGCGCGAGGAAGAAGATAGAGCGAAGAGACGAGGGGAAGAAAAAGAAAAGACCCCTCGCCCTATTTATAAGCCGAAAGGGTAAACAGCAGGCGTGGGAATCAAGGAGCCCGAAAAATGGATATGGGACGGCACTGTTGCCTCGATCTTCGGAGGTTTAATAAATAAAGGTTAAAATAGGTACACGCATTAAACGAACAGGTGACATCATGGCGGTTTACAGGGTCATTTGAAGCCACGAAGGACCAAATTTTCCTGAAGTATTGAAGATTGACATGAGCAGGTTCAAATCAATCTGGGGCCTAATGTTAGGGATATAACTATTAGATGTAAACCGCCATGAGGGGCCAGTTTATACCTATGAGGAAATCACTTCTATGAAGCCCATCAAAACATAAGGATACGGCGTTTTACCATAGAAGAATAAAGAGGCCTAGGGCCCAAAGGGTGTTAGGGCCTGTAGATGTAAACCGCCATACGGTGTGTAACTTGTATTGTAAGATAAGCAAGGCAGAGGCCGAGCCGGGCACGTTATGACCTGGCCTCGGAGTTCTGTAAGCCGGCCGGGCATATCCTGTGTATATAAAGGGACGACCCAGCGGCGTTCAGGGACAAAAAACAACAACTCGAGACACAGGCAAAGCGGATTCGCTCCCTGGTTATCGAAACCCTAGCAATACCACAGCAAACTAGACGTAGGCTTTTACCTTCATCGAAGGGGACGAACTGGTATAAAATCCCTTGCGTCCTTTGTCCGCTTTAACCCCTTTAAGCTAACCCGTAGCGATGGCTCCACGACTAAGTCCTTACGCTAGGACATCTGCCGTGAGAAAACCACGACAGGTACTGCTCTTCCTTGGACAAGCATCCCACTTATGATTAACCCCTATTGCAAGCATCCGCAACTACAAAATAAGTATTAAGGTAAACCTAACAATAGCATGAAACATATGGATCCAAATCAGCCCCTTACGAAGCAACGCATAAACTAGGGTTTTAGCTTCTGTCAGTCTAGCAACCCATCATCTACGTATTACTTCCCAATACCTTCCTCTAGGCCCAAACAATGGTGAAGTGTCATGTAGTCAATGTTCACATAACACCACTAGAGGAAAGACAACATACATCTCATCAAAATATCGAACAAATACCAAATTCACATGACTACTTATAGCAAGACTTTTCCCATGTCCTCAGGAACAAACGTAACTACTCACAAATCATATTCATGTTCATAATCAGAGGGGTATTAATAGGCATAAAGGATCTGAACATATGATCTTCCACCGAATAAACAAACTAGCATCAACTACAAGTAGTAATCAACACTACTAGCAACCCAGAGGTACCAATCTGAGGTTTTGGGACAAAGATTAGATACAAGAGATGAACTAGGGTTTGAGAGGAGATGGTGCTGGTGAATATGTTGATGTACATTGACCCCTCCTGATGAGAGGATCGATGGTGATGACGATGGTGATGATTTCCCCTTCCCGGAGGGATGTTTCCCCGGCAGAACAGCTCCTCCGGAGCCCTAGATTGGTTCCGCCAAGGTTACGCCTCGAGACGGCGGCGCTTCGTCCCGAAAGCTTCCTTTTGATTTTTTTAGGGCAAAAGACACCTTATACCAGAAGATGGGCATCGGGGGGCTTCCAGGTGGCCCACGAGGTAGGGGCGCGCCCAGGGGGTAGGGCGCGCCCCCCACCCTCGTGGACGATGGGTGGCCCCCTCTAGTGCTTTCTTCGTCCAATATTTTTAATATATTCCAAAACTGACTTTCGTGGAGTTTCAGGACTTTTTGAGTTGTGCAGAATAGGTCTCTAATTTTTGCTCCTTTTCCAGCCCAGAATTCCAGCTGCCGGCATTCTTCTTTTTCATGTAAACCTTGTAAAATAAGAGAGGAAAGGTGTAAGTATTGTGACATAATGTGTAGTAACAGCCCATAATGCAATAAATATCGATATAAAATCATGATGCAAAATGGACGTATCAACTACCCCAAGCTTAGACCTCGCTTGTCCTCAAGCGGAAGCCGATATCGAAAAATATGTCCACATGTTTAGAGATAGAGGTGTCGATAAAATAAAATACATACATGAGGGCAGCATGATCATTATTATAATATAAAGATATATATATATATATATATTGACATATGATTTCTTATGCTAAAGTAACAATCTATTCACAATGTCAAGTATGAATCAGAAAATTCATTGAAAACTAACAAACTATGATCTTCATCATTGAAGCAATTGCAATTTATCATAACATCAGAAAGATTCAATATAAGAGCTTTTTAGCAAGTCCACATACTCAACTATCATTTAGTCTTTCACAATTACTAACACTCACGCAATACTTATGGGTATGGAGTTTTAATTGGACACAGAGAAAGATAGGGGCTTATAGTGTTGCCTCCCAAACTTTTACCTCAAGGGTAACATCAACAATAATAGTTTATGATAACTTACATCCAATTGGGTATATATGTCAGGATCTTTCCAACACAATATGCTTGCCAAAGGATAAAATGTAGAAAGGATAGGTGAAGATCACCATGACTCTTGTATAAGGTATAAGACAAAAATAAAAGATATGCCCTTCGCAGAGGGAAGCAGAGGTTGTCATTTGCTTTTATGGTTGGATGTACAAAATCTTAATGCAAAAGAACGTCACTTTATATTACCACTTGTGATAGGGACCTTTATTATGGCGTCTGTCGCTTTTATTTCTTCCATATCACAAGCTCGTATAAAGCTTATTTTCTCCCCACTAATAGATTACATATTTAGAGAGAAATTTTTATTGATTGCAACAATGACAACTTACTTGAAGGATCTTACTCAATCCATAGGTAGATATGGTGGACTCTCATGGCAACACTGGGTTTAAGGATATTTGGAAGCACAAGTAATATCTCTACTTGGTGCAAGGAATTTGGCTAGCATGAGGGGGGAAGGCAAGCTCAACATGTTGGATGATCCATGACAATATAATTTATTTCGAATATAAGAAAACATAACCCATTATGTTGTCTTCCTTGTCCAACATCAACCTTTTAACATGACATATTTTAATGAGTGCTCACAATTATAAAAGATGTCCAAGATAGTATATTTATATGTGAGAACTTCTCTTTATTTGCTACTTCCTATTAATTGCAACGATGACCAAAACTATATTTGTCAACTCTCAACAACTTTTAATCATCATACTCTTTATATGTGAAGTCATTACTCCCCATAAGATCAGTATGATCTCATTATTTATGTTTATTCTTTCCCCTTTTTTATTTTTGTCCCTCAAGATCATAGCAAGATAACCAAGCCCTCGACTCAAAACTAATCTTTATTATATATACCTCACGGACTCGGTTACATAGATAAGGATCAACACAAAAACTCAAAGCTAGATCATACTAAACTTTATTCTACCAGATCAAGTTATAATCAAAAGGATCGAACTAAGAAAAAACGGTAAAGATAGGGGTGTGATGGTGATACGATACCGAGGCACCTCCCCCAAGCTTGGCAGTTGCCAAGGGGAGTGCCCATACCCATGTGTTTATGTCTCATTCTTCAGAAATGGTGATGATGGAGTTGTTGATGATGTAGGCTTGTCGTCCATCTTCCAAGGCATAAGCTCACCATCGTAGAAGGATGATCGAGTCTCCGGGATCCTCAAATCTGCATCCAAACTCATCCTCTTGAATCTATATTCATACTCACAGTTTTGGTTTTGCAGGTCATAGATCTGGGCTTGGAGGTGCTCAATTTTCTCGTGAAGCTTGAAGATGGTCTCCCCAATGTTCTTGGCATCCAGCTTGTGGTTGTTGGTGAACTCCGCGGTCATCATGTGGTTGGCGTTGAGTCCACGATTGATACGTCTCCAACGTATTTACTTTTCCAAACACTTTTCCCTTGTTTTGGACTCTAACTTGCATGATTTGAATGGAACTAACCCGGACTGACGCTGTTTTCAGCAGAATTGCCATGGTGTTGTTTTTGTGCAGAAATAAAAAGTTCTCGGAATGACCTGAAACTCCACGGAGATTTATTTTGGAAAATATAAAAAATATCTTCAAGAAGATCCATACCAGGGGGGCCACACCCTGTCCACGATGGTGGGGGTGCGCCCCACTGCCCAGGGCACGCCCCCTGCCTCGTGGGCCCCCTTGTGCTCCACCGACGTATCCCCAGATCATATAAGTTCACTTTCGGGGAGAAAAAAATAAGGGAGAAAGAATCATCGCGTTTCACGAGACGGAGCCACAGCCAAGCCCTAATCTCTCTTGGGAGGGCTGATCTGGAGTCCGCTTGGGGCTCCGGAGAGTGGAGATCGTCACCATCGTCATCATCAACCTTCCTCCATCACCAATTCCATGATGCTCACCGCCGTGCGTGAGTAATTCCAACATAGGCTTGCTGGACGGTGATGGGTTGGATGGGATCTATCATGTAATCGAGTTAGTTTTGTTAGGGTTTGATCCCTAGTATCCACTATGTTCTGAGATTGATGTTGCTATGACTTTGCTATGCTTAATGTTTGTCACTGGGGCCCGAGTGCCATGATTTCAGATCTGAACCTATTATGTTTTCATGAATATATGTGTGTTCTTGATCCTATCTTGCAAGTCTATAGTCACCTACTATGTGTTATGATCCGGCAACCCCGAAGTGACAATAATCGGGACCACTCTCGGTGATGACCATAGTTTGAGGAGTTCATGTATTCACTATGTGTTAATGCTTTGGTCCGGTACTCTATTAAAACGAGGCCTTAATCTCTACTCCTAATGGAGCAGTTGGTAGTCTTTGTTCCAGGTTTTTTTCGTCCCACCTCGTCTGGTTTTTTTTCAACCGGTTTTTTTCGTCACACCATCCCCACCCCACCCTACTCACCGCACGCAGTCAGGTTCCGTTTCCCCCCTTACGTCCCCGATTCATGCATAACAATCAATTCTTTCCAAACGCAATAATCCATGACAATCAATTCTTTCCAAATGCAATCAATTAACTTAAGGTAACCAGACACCATCAATTCATTCATGACGATCATCAATCTCCTTTCCTCGGGCGATTTTCAAATGCAATACCAAACGCGATATCTCCTTTCCGAACGCAGTAAAGCATATCTCCTTTCCAAACGCAATAATGCATGACAATCAATTCTTTCCAAACGCGATATCTCGGGCGATTTTCTTGCTCCCGATATTTTTGCATGCGATATCTCTACTCCTAATGGTGCAGTTGGTAGTCTTTGTTCCAGGGATTTTTTCGTCCCACCTCGTCTGGTTTTTTTTCAACCGGTTTTTTTTCGTCACACCATCCCCACCCCCACCACACCCCACTCACAGCACGCAGTCAGGTTCCGTTTCCCCCTTACGTCCCCGATTCATGCATGACAATCTATTCTTTCCAAACGCAATAATGCATGACAATCAATTCTTTCCAAACGCAATCAATTAACTTAAGGTAACCAGACACAATCAATTCATTCATGACGGTCATCAATCTCCTTTCCTCGGGCAATTTTCAAACGCGATATCTCCTTTCCGAACGCAATAAATCATATCTTCTTTCCAAACGCAATAATGCATGACAATCAATTATTTCCAAACGCGATATCTCGGGCGATTTTCTTACTCCCGATATTTTTGCATGCGATAATGGTGCTAGCCAATCTGTTAACAAATCAGAAGGAAACAATCACGTGTATGTAGAGAAGATAATCGTGGAGATTGCAGGGCAGTTAAGGCCGTGCGTCACATGCAGGAAGGATTTCCCGAGTTCAGCAGAAGAGAAGGAAATAAATCTCTAGGCTTCTCTCCCGACCCCATTGACGGCCCTGCATATATCTCTTTCTTCTCTCTCTCTCTCTCTCTCTCTCTCTCTCTCTCTCTCTCTCTGGCCGATCCTTTGTGGGCACATTCATCACGTGTGGAAGAAAAGCTGTGGACGGAGGCGACCAGACGGCAGCCGGGACGGGCTCACTGGTGTAAAGCACCTCAGGACCGTCCTCCCGGTGACGCTGTGCCACGACCGCCGTTGCCTCTGCGCTCCGGTCGTCACGTCCGTCGCATCCACCGAGGTGAGCTCCTTGCATTCACGTATTAGCAACCGACGGATCAGCTTCTACATACGCTTATGTGTGGTAATCACTGCATGTGTTCCGCTGTCGACTAATGTCTATGTTGTTTCAGATGGATTTAAATGAGATAAGTGAAAATGCATGTGCTGTTAATTTTGCTGAAATGAAGGAATACATCATGTCCTTCCCTAGCAAAACCAAGTTGGTGAATATCCATGACACAACCTTGACACGCCGAGATTTGGAATGTCTTTTAGAAGATGAGATATGGGTGGAGAGTGAGGTCAGCTAAGATATATAAACCGATGGTCATACTTACACACATCAAGAATGTCTAATTTATTTATTGTTTTTTCTACTATAGGTCATAAATGCATATATTTACTGTCTAAGGCTCCAGAAAAAATTTTGTAAAGCGGGTGCACGTGTATTCTTAGAAAATACATATGATTTAGCTATACACTTTGGATTTTCTGAAATGAGTCTGGCATATTCATGCATGGGTATAGACCCACCATTCATTCTATTATTCTACTTATATGTAATGGATATTTTGAAACAATGCAATATACTCAAGTACAGTAAATTATATTATTTTCAATTCCAGTTTGTCATTTCATTACCAATGTTCATATTCCTACAAAAGGAAAAAATAAATCTCACTTAAATATTTTGCAACCAATTCCCGCAGAAACGCGAGGGGTATCATCTAGTATCCCTTAGTTTCCAATAGGACCCCGCTGCCACGGGAGGGTAGGACAAAATATGTCATGCAAGTTCTTTTCCATAAGCATGTATGACTATATTCGGAATACATACCTACGTTGCATTGATGAACTGAAGCTAGTTATGCGTCACCCTAGGTTATAACTTCTACATGATGAATTGCATCCGACATAATTTTCCATCACCGATCCAATGCCTACGAGCTTTTCCTATATTGCTTGTTGCTTATTTACTTTTCCGTTGCTACTATTACAAAAACTACAAAAACACTATCGTTACTTTTATTGCCGCTACCGCCACTCTCATATTACTTTGCTACTAAACTATCTTGCTGCAGATACTATGTTTCCAGGTGTGGTTGAATTGACAACTCAGCTGCTAATACTTAAGAGTATTCTTTGGCTCCCCTTGTGTCGAATCAACAAATTTGGGTTTAATACTTTACCCTCGAAAACTGTTGCGATCCCCTACACTTGTGGGTTATCAAGACTATTTTCTAGCGCCGTTGCCGGGGAGCATAGCTCTATTCTTTAAGTCACTTGGGATTTATATCTGCTTATCACTATGAAGAATTTGAAGGACTCAAAAACCAAGATCTTACCCTCAACTACGAGGGGAGGTAAGGAACTGTCATCTAGCTCTGCACTTGATTCTCCTTCTGTTATGAGTAAACTTGCGACACCTACTTCTGCCATTGAATCTGATATGTTGATGGCTTCTCGCCCCTCGTTGGTTACCCCAAGTGGAAGGTTGAGATGTAGCGTAGCGGCAAATTTCCCTTGGCAAAGATACCAAGGATCGAATCCCGTGAGACTCCGAGGGTCGACAAGTAGGTGTCAACGGCGCCAGAAACTTAGCGGTTGACGGGACCTGCACACAGATACAGATAACTTTGCTCCCAACGAGTACAGAGAGGTTGTCAATCCCTCCGGCCTTGTTGTTTACAAAGGATCAAACACAAGAGATAATAATGATAGCTATGACTGCAACTAGGAAATAAAAACAGGAAGTAAATAGAAGGTGTGATCAGCGGTGGTAATATGGACAGGGGTCCCATGATGTTCACTAGTGATGTCTCTCTCCCAAAAGACGATAAAACAGCAAAGCGAGGTAAACAAATTACAGATGGGCAATTGACAGGATTTTGTGCGCAAACCAATGTTAACTATGCTGCAAAGAAAGGTAGAGGCTCAAAAGCATGGGCGGTACGCCAAGGCAAGTAGACAGAAATCCATCTGCATCTACTACTAATCATCCACCTTGAGATATCTATCCAGAACATCTCGCTGGTATTAAGTTGCGAATCCCACCCAAAGTGTAAACTCAAAGCAACAGACAACCGCATTAAAAGAACTTTGCGTAAAGTAAACAATCCTTGCACCCGCAAGTACAAGCACCGTTGGTTTCTCCCTTGTGGCAACAGCACATCCCCTAGACTCATGTTTCTGTCACTCAAGCTAGTCATCACGGGGCATGAACCCACAATCAAGCATAACGCTCCCTCTTGGAGTTACTACCTACTACTTGGTGATACGTCCAAAACGTATCTATAATTTCTGCTTGCCCCATGCCACTTTTGGGTGATATTGCTATGATATTCATACACTTCCATACACTTTTGATCATATTTGGACTAACTTACTAATCCAGTGCACCCCAGTGCCAGTTTCTGTTTTCGGCTGTTTTTGTATTTCAGGTTTTCACGTTACGAGAAACTACCGTGCATCCGAAGGACAGCCGTGGGGGGGGGCCCACCAGGGCTCCAGGCGCCCTGGCGGCGCGCACCCCCCCCCGGGCCGCGCCGGGGGGGCGCCTGGGCCCCCCGAAGCTTCCCCGATGCCCCCCTTTGGCATATATTTAAAGCGTCCTCCGAAACCCTCAGAACAGAAACTCTTTTCGCGATCCCATCTCTGTTCCGCCGCCGCCGCCGCTTCCAAGATCGGGAGCACTAGGAGAACCCTTCCCGGCACCCTGCCGGAGGGGAGGATCACCACCGGGAGCTTCTCCACCACCATGGACGCCTCCCGGATGAGTCGTGAGTAGTCTCCCTTGGACCATGAGTCCATGACAAGTAGCTATGTGATGTTCTCCTCCCGTTCTTGTGCTTCACTAATTAGTCCTCGTGAGCTGCCCTACATGATCGAGGCACATATGTAATCCTTATGCTATTGCTATGATGAGTTTGCTGGGATCCGATGGATTATGAGATTATGTTCAGATTGATCTTGAGTAATATATTTGATTCACCTCTTTTATATTTATGTTCATAAGTAATTCTTGCATGTTCTCCGTTGTTATTTATGGCTTTGGCCAAGTAGTAGGTAGTGACTCCAAGAGGGAACATTATGCTTGATTGTGGGTTCATGCCCCTCGATGACTAGCTTGAGTGACAGAAACATGAGTCTAGGGGATGTGTTGTTGCCACAAGGGGGAAAACAACGGTGCTTGTGCCCGCAGGTGCAAGGATTGTTTACTTTATGCAAAGTTCTTTTAATGCAGTTGTCTGTTGCTTTGAGTTTACACTATGGGTGGGGCTCGCAACTTAATACCAGCGAGATGTTCTGGATAGATATCTCAAGGTGGATGATGAGTAGTAGATATTGATGGATTTCGGTCTACTTACTTTGGCGTACCGCCCATGCTTTGAACCTCAACCTTTCTTGCAATGTAGTCAGCATTGGTTTGCGTTTGTGGTCCTGTCAATTGCCCAGCTGTAATTCGTTTACCTCACATAGCTGTTTTATCGTCTTTTGGGAGAGAGACATCACTAGTGAACATCATGAGACTCCGGTCCATATTACCATCATTGATCACATCCGCTATTTACTTTTCACTATTATTTACTATTGCAAACACTATCTATCACTACTATCATTTGCTTTTAATCCTTTATGAACTACAAGGCCGGAGGGATTGACAACCTCTCTGTACTCGTTGGGAGCAAAGTTATTTGTATCTGTGTGCAGGTCCACGTTGATTGCTAATATCTGGCGTTGTTAGCAGTTGACACCTACTTGTTGAACCTAGGAGTCTCTGGGGATTCGATCCTTGGCATCTTTGCTAAGGGAAAAACTTCCACAACACTGCATCTTACACCTTCCACTTGGGGTAACCAACGAGGGGTTAGAGGCCCATCAAGGAGTTTTTCTGGCGCCGTTGCCGGGGACTCCACTCTTCAGGATAGGGGAGTTGCATGCTATCTTTTACCTTTGCTTTTTAGTCTTGTTAGTTTACCTTGCAGTTTTCTTTATGTATTTCACTAGTTATGCTTATGGACAACCTTGCTATTGGATCGTTGCTTGCGGGAAGACGCCCCACACCTGTGGTGGTTGCTCCTCCCCCTGCTGAAATTGTGCCCTATAAAATACCAGCTGGTATTATCGATTATGTTTTGGCTAATCGTTATGCAGGAGACAGACATCCCGGTGAACACTTGCTATATCTGTCACAACTATGTCCATTATTTAAGCTTGCAGGTGTGTCAAGGGAGTTTGTCATGAGGAAATTGTTCGCCGTATCACTTATAGATAAGGCTTCAGATTGGTATAAGCTTCTCAATAACTCGCACTTGCTTGATTGGCAAGAGCTTATGTCTCTCTTTCATACCAAGTTTTATCCTCTTCATGATACTTATGTGGAGAGTAAGAGTACCTTTTTGCATGTGGATCATGGTAACAATGCTTTATGTGATGCTTATATTGTTGAGTTTATTCGTGATCCCACTGAAAATTATTATGAGAAGGGAACATATGCTTATAGATATTTCAATAATATCAAGTTCCCTTTCTTTATGTTGAAGGTTTTGAAGCTGCACTTGTTTTGTCTTCCTATGCTTATTGCTTTGTGCTTCAATGAATTATTCTATTGCAATATTCCCATGCATAGGAAGCATGTTAGGCTTAAATGTGTTTGGTATTTGCTTCTTGATGCCCTCTTTTGTTCTTCAACTCTTATTCCTACGAGAGCATCATTAAAGTCTTATGCCTAGCTTAAAGGCATAAAAGAAAGCGCTTTTGGGAGGCAGCCCACATGAATAAATTTTTTGCTTTTGTTGTGTCTTGATGTTGCTTACTGCTGTAGCATCATCATTGTATCTTTGCTTTTCATATTTGTGCCAAGTATAGCCTCCGATTGCTAGAAAGTTCAAAAGATGTGAGGTGCTGTCCAGGAAACAGATTCTGTCCTTAGATAGAAAAATTCGTATAAAATCACCAGGTCATCTTTTTGGTCTGAATTTTTTCGACAGCGTTCTCTATATAATTGTCTTTCGTGCCTCTGTTCTGAGTTTTTTGATTTGAGTTGCAGAAGTATCCCGAACAGATCAATTACTACCTGCTGTTCTGTTTTTCACAAATTCTGTCCTGTTTTGCCTTTCCTTCACTTTGCAAATCAAGAGCTCGCTTTTTCTTTGCAAAAACCTTTTGGCAATCTTGAGAAACAGTAGAACTTCAAGAATATCTTTATTTCCAGCAAGGTATAATTATTTTATTAAGGGTACTAACCTCGCTAATCAGATTATGATGAGTTATGTATGAAGGGAGTTTTCAAGTGTGCGAGGGAAGATGATAAAAAGATTCAGGAGTGTCAAACGCTCAAGCTTGGGGATGCCCCCGTGCACCCCCAAGAAATATTCAAGGAGACTCAAGCGTCTAAGCTTGGGGATGCCCCCGTGCATCCCCTTCTCCATCAACATTATCAGTTCGTCTTTCGTTCCACTATATTTTTATCACTTCATGTGTTATGTGCTATGCTTGGAGCGTCTTGCTTTTAGTTTTCTTTTTAGTTTTTCATAACAAGTCGGAACTCAGCATTCTTTATGTGGGAGAGAAACACGCTCCACTTCTACCTATAACATAACATAGAATTTTCATGTCTATCTATGCTGTGTGTGTTCTTTGTCTTTTAATAGCTACTATCATGCTCTGCTCTTAGTATTCATGCTTATCTTTTCAAAGAGCTTTTGTCTAGTTGGTTGCTTGAACTCTCTTTAACTATCATGCTCACCTTATTAAGAGAGTTTGCTTCCGTTGCATTGGTTAATATGTTTATGATAAAGATGCTACTTGCATGATGGCGCTTAGTAGTTCAGGTTTTCTTATGGTTAATCTCAAATAGCTGGGGGATTCCCAATGTGTTATTGGAGTACCAACATGATTTGTTTGCCTATGATGTGGTATGGTTTAGTAATATCTTGCTTCGAGAATTTATTTTGATTGACTTGGCGTATGCTCACGCATATTTAAGACTGTAAAGAAAGTCTGTCAAGCCTTGATGATCTTTTATTTCTGAGTAGCGATATAACTACCATGCCTGATTCAATATTGCTTTGTCGCTCTGCATGATTATGACCGTCATTGCTCTCTTAGTTGGTCGCTCCCAGTCTTTTGCTAACCTCCACCTGTACTAAGCGAACTAACTTTGCAATACATAGCTCATGGAAAAGTAGCTTAAAAACTATTGTGGTAAAGAATATGTTGCCTATGTATCTTATTTCTTATAAGTTGCTTGCTGAGCGGTAACCATCTTTCTGGGGACGCCATCAACTGTCACACTTTTGTTGAATATCATGTGAGTTGCTATGCATGTTCATCTTGTCTGAAGTAAGGGTGATTTGTCGTGGGTTGTATGAATATGCATATTGTTAGAGAAGAACATTGGGCCGCCAACCAAAGCCATGTATCATGGTGGAAGTTTTAGCTTGGACGTTAATCCTCAATCTCTTATGAGAATATGCTTATGCATTTAAGAGGAGTCCATCATCTATTTTCCATGTTGTCCCGGTATGGATGTCCTCAAGTTGAGATCTATCAAAAACGAGAAATCAAATGCGATTTATCTCCTTGGACCTTTGTACAGGTGGCATAGAGGTACCCCTTTGTGACACTTGGTTGAAACATATGTAATGCAATGATAACCCATGGAAATCCGAGCTAATTAGGACAAGGTGCGAGCACTATTGGTATTCGATGCATGAGGCTTGCAACTTATAGGATGTCTTATGCATGACACATATGAAGTACTACTACCGTTGACAAAATTGCTTCTATGTTTTCAAAACAAAAAGCTCTAGCACATAACCATTCTTTTACTTCTATGAGTTTCCACCTTCTTTCTTCAAGCACCAACTACTGAGAGCATGATGGTCATTCTGAGTGTAATGTGCATTGTCAAAAAGTAGCATTGTCTTTTGCATGATTGTGATATCGTTTATTCTGAAATCATTGTATCTAGTCATCACTTAAACCTTGAAGGTGCCCCTGCATTTATGTTTTGCATCACTAAAGGGGGCAAGCTAGATATCACTTTATCATATTTGCACATCATGTTCATTGCAAATCTTTTTGATGTTTCAGTTTCATGTTGTAAAACTTTCAGTCATTTGTGATTTTCTCATGAGGCAACATATTTGCACATCATGTTCATTGTCTCAGTAAGCTTTTGTCATATGACTATGAAAAAGTCCTATATGGTTAATAGCATGTCACCACAGAAATTATTCTTGTTATCATTTACCTACTCGAGGACGAGCAGGAATTAAGCTTGGGGATGTTGATACGTCCAAAACGTATCTATAATTTCTGCTTGCTCCATGCCACTTTGGGGTGATATTGCTATGATATTCATACACTTCCATACACTTTTGATCATATTTGGACTAACTTACTAATCCAGTGCACCCCAGTGCCAGTTTCTGTTTTCGGTTGTTTTTGTATTTCAGGTTTTCACGTTACGAGAACTTCCAGGAAAAATCCAGAAAAATTATATAAAAAATCAGCGTTCCGGAAACTACCGTGCGTCCGAAGGACAGCCGGGGGGCCACCAGGGCTCCAGGCGCCCTGGCGGCGCGCCCCCCCCTGGGCCGCGCCGAGGAGGCGCCTGGGCCCCCCGAAGCTTCCCCGATGCCCCCCTTTGGCATATATTTAAAGCGTCCTCTGAAACCCTCAGAACAGAAACTCTTTTCGCGATCCCATCTCTGTTCCGCCGCCGCCGCCGCTTCCAAGATCGGGAGCACCAGGAGAACCCTTCCCGGCACCCTGCCGGAGGGGAGGATCACCACCGGGAGCTTCTCCACCACCATGGACGCCTCCCGGATGAGTCGTGAGTAGTCTCCCTTGGACCATGAGTCCATGACCAGTAGTTATGTGATGTTCTCCTCCCGTTCTTGTGCTTCACTAATTAGTCCTCGTGAGCTGCCCTACATGATCGAGGCACATATGTAATCCTTATGTTGTTGCTATGATGAGTTTGCTGGGATCCGATGGATTATGAGATTATGTTCAGATTGATCTTGAGTAATATATTTGATTCACCTCTTTTATATTTATGTTCATAAGTAATTCTTGCATGTTCTCCGTTGTTATTTATTGCTTTGGCCAAGTAGTAGGTAGTGACTCCAAGAGGGAACGTTATGCTTGATTGTGGGTTCATGCCCCTCGATGACTATCTTGAGTGACAGAAACATGAGTCTAGGGGATGTGCTATTGCCACAAGGGGGAAAACAACGGTGCGTGTGCCCGCGGGTGCAAGGATTGTTTACTTTACGCAAAGTTCTTTTAATGCAGTTGTCTGTTGCTTTGAGTTTACACTATGGGTGGGGCTCGCAACTTAATACCAGCGAGATGTTCTGGATAGATATCTCGAGGTGGATGATTAGTAGTAGATATTGATGGATTTCGGTCTACTTACTTTGGCGTACCGCCCATGCTTTGAACCTCAACATTTCTTGCAATGTAGTCAGCATTGGTTTGCGTTCGTGGTCCTGTCAATTGCCCAGCTGTAATTCGTTTACCTCACATAGCTGTTTTATCGTCTTTTGGGAGAGAGACATCACTAGTGAACATCATGAGACTCCGGTCCATATTACCATCATTGATCACATCCGCTATTTACTTTTCGTTATTATTTACTATTGCAAACACTATCTATCACTACTATCATTTGCTTTTAATCCTTTGTGAACTACAAGGCCGGAGGGATTGACAACCTCTCTGTACTCGTTAGGAGCAAAGTTATTTGTATCTGTGTGCAGGTCCACGTTGATTGCTAATATCTGGCGCCGTTAGCAGTTGACACCTACTTGTTGAACCTAGGAGTCTCTGGGGATTCGATCCTTGGCATCTTTGCTAAGGGAAAAACTTCCACAACACTGCATCTTACACCTTCTACTTGGGGTAACCAACGAGGGGTTAGAGGCCCATCACTTGGCCAAAGCAATAAACAGCAACAGAGAACATGCAAGAATTACTCAAGAAAAAAGATATAAAAGAGGTGAATCAAATATATTACTCAAATACAATCTGAACATAGTCTCATAATCCATCAGATCCCAGCAAACTCAGCAAAGCAACAGCAGAAAGATTACATATGTGCCTCGATCATGTAGGGCAGCTCACGAGGTCTAAACCATGAAGAGCAAAGAGGGGAGGAGAACATCACATAGCTACTGATCATGGACCCATGGTCCAAGGTGGACTACTCACGACTCATCCGGGAAGCGTCCATGGTGGTGGAGAAGCTCCCGGTGGTGGTTCTCTCCTCCGGCAGGGTGCCGGGAAGAGTTCTCCTGATGCTCCCGATCTTGGAAGCGCTGCGGCGGCGGAACAGAGTCGAGATCACGAAAAAGGGTTCTGTCCTCGAGGGTTTCGGGACGTGAGGGATATTTATGCGAAGGGGGGCAGCCAGAGGCGGAGCAGGGGCCCCAGGCGCCCCCCTGGCGCGGCCAGGGGTGGGGCCGCGCCAGGTGGCCGCCTGGGCCTCCCCTGGCTCCCCTTTGGCCCATCTTTGGTTCTTCGCGAAGCTTCCTGTACGCTGATTTTTCCTATATTTTTCCTGGAATTTTTGGAGCACTTTTAATATGGGGGAAACCTGAAATAGAAAAACAGCAGAAAACAGGAACTGGCACTGTGGTGCATTGAGTCAATAGGTTAGTCCAAATATGATCAAAAGTGTATGGAAGTGCATCAATATCATAGCAATATCACACAAAAGAAGCATGGAGCAAGCAGAAATTATATATACGTTCTGGACGTATCAACATCCCCAAGCTTAATTCCTGCTCGTCCTCGAGTAGGTAAATGATAACAAGCATAATTTCTGTGGTGACATGCTACCAACCATATAAGAACTTTTTAAGTAAAGCAATCAAGGCATGTAATTCAATTCAAGTCATAACAAGCAAGAGTCTATATTAGCATTGTAACAAGCAACATAAGAACATAAAGGTGCAAGAGCTCTCGCTGTCCGTGACTCGAATGTCTCCAAATGGTGTTTGCGTGCAAGAAAGGGGATAGGGATATACGAGAGAGTAAAACATAGTTTTTGTATTGTTGAGAACTTAATCTACTAAAGTTTCACACTTGGTCTTCTTTGGAATCTTTTCTTGACTCATCCCCAGACCACTAGCCAGGTACAAGTCAAAATGATCCACTCCCTTTCGATATTTTGAGCACTCATGCAATGGATGAGCGTAAGCAAGAAAGTTGACACTTAGGATGGCAAATAGAAAAAAATGATGAAGGGGGGAGACAAAAAAGGTGTGAAAGGCTCACATCAATGAGGACAATCATAGGCGAGAGAAAGCCAAATGATAGATATGATGTGAGGAGTAGGGATTGCCATGCAACAGATGCACATATGAGCTAAGGTAAGCTCTCCAATGGAACTAGTGGGGGTGCATCCAACTTGCTCGCTCAAGAAGACCTAGAGCTCTTTTGAGGAGGCTCATCATTGGAATATACAAGCCAAGTTCTATAGTGTGAAGGTCCCCACATAGCTATATGCATGAATGATAATCTCTATGGAGTACAAGGTATAAGATGGAGTACGAGTGTGGATCTCTCAAAAGGAATAGTAGTGTGCCCCCTTCTCTCTTTTTATTTCTTTTTCTCTTTTTTCTATTTTTTTATTTTTTTTGTGGCCTCAATGGCTCTTTCTATTTAACTCTCATTTGTCCTCTTTGGGATCTTTTGATTTTGTCCTCTTTGGGATCTTTTCCTCACTTTAGGGGCAACACTCTATGTATTACAAGAAGTATAGAAGATCTTTCACACTTTACAAAAGTACTCAACATAAAGAAGATGAAACTATCATGATGTATGCAAATGTATGCCTCTGCCAGTGTAGCAGGATATGCAATGATACTAGCGCGTCATGTAGCAATGATTAGGGCAAGGCCCAACTAGCATGCGGCTCATCGATCAAGCAAAAGCATGTATGACATGAAGATCAAGTCATGAGAAGATGGATGTTGCATGGCAATGTATCTCGGAAAGGCTATGGAAATGCCTTGATAGGTAGGTATGGTGGCTTTTTTGAGGAAGGATATAATGAGGCTTATGATGACAGAGCGTATCGTGCCAAGGATTTGGATGCACCGGCGAAGTATGCGCCAACTCTCGAGGTGAGAAAGGGCAATGCACGGTACCGAAGAGGCTAGAAAAATATGGCTAGGTGGAAGTGTCAACTTTCGAATACTCACATTAGTCCGAAGAACTCATGCACTTATTATCGGTAACTCTCAATCTAATTAGGAGGTTCACAAAGAGACAAGTACCCTGAGGAGGAGTGTATGGGGGTTTGGTTATCCTTGCGCATCCTCGACTCATGGTACGTGAGTGTACTCTAATATTCGATCCCTCCAAAGATTAGTGATTCATCTAGTAGCTAAAGTTCTCAACTATTTTGTAGGTTTTCGAAAATAAACACGGATTGCCCAAAATACGACATCTATCACTAATAGGCTAAAGCTCTTGACACCAAAAGTTCAGACATTACTCATGGCAATACCTCAAAACTATTGCAAGTTACTACTAAAATTAAATAGCAACCTCAATTACCTACTTTAAGTTAAGACACACAACTCAGTGCAACAGGAAATCTCTCTTAACAAGATAAACATGAAAACTCAAGAGAGTTCAGCAACCAACTAAACAAAATCTATTTAAAAAGAAAAGCATGAAAACTAAGAGCTAAACATGACAGCAACTAAGGAAAGACAAAGAACACACACATCAAAGATAAGCATGAAAATCCTATGTTGTGTTCTAGGTTGAAGTGGAGCGTGTTTCTCTCCCACACAAAGAAAGCTGGGTTCTAACTTGTTATGAACAGCAAGCAAAGCTAAAGAAAACTAAAAAAAGGAAACTAAGAGCGAGACGCTCCAAGCATAGCACATAAAGCATGAAGTGATAAGAATATAGTGGAACGAAAGACGAACTGATAATTGTTGATGGAGAAGGGGATGCATGGGGGCATCCCCAAGCTTAGACGCTTGAGTCTTCTTGAATATTTCTTGGGGGTGCACGGGGGCATCCCCAAGCTTGAGCGTTTGACCCTCCTGAATCTTCTTTTATCATCTTCCCTTGCACACTTGAAAACTCCCTTCATACATAAATCATCATAATCTGATTAGCGAGGTTAGTACCCACAATAAAATAATTTTTCCCTACTGGAAATAAAAATAATCTTGAAGAGTTACTGTTTCTCAAGATTGCCAAAAGGTTTTTGCAAAGAAAAAGCAAGCTCAAGGTTTGCAAAACGAAGAAAAGGCAAAACAGGACAGAATCTGTGAAAAACAGACCATCAGGTAGTAAATAACTGTTTCGGGGCACTTCTGCAACTCAAATCAAAAAACTCATAACAGACACTCGAAAGCCAATTGTATAGAGCACGCTGTCAAAAAAATTCAGATCAAAAAGATGATTTGGTGATTTTATTCGAATTTTTCTGTCCGAGGACAGAATCTGTTTTCTGGACATCACGTCACAACTTTTGAACTTTCTTGCAATCGGAGGCTAAACTTGGCACAAAGCTAAAAAGAAAAGATACAATGATGATGATACTGTAGTAACAAACATCAAGACACAACAAAAGCAAAATAAAACCTAATTCATTGTGGGCTGCCTCCCAAAAGCGCTTTCTTTTATGCCTTTAAGCTAGGCATGATGCAAAAAGAGAAGATCAAGTTTTATCAAGAGTAAGAGAATAGCTAGCCCGTGTAACGGACTCAAAAGGCAACTTAATCTTATTTCTAGGGAAGTGTTCCATCCCGTTCTTGAGAGGGAATTGGAATTTTATATTCCCCTCTTTCATGTCAATGATAGCACCAACGATGCGAAGAAAAGGACGTCCCAAAATAATTGGACATGAAGGTTCACATTCAATATCCATAATAGTAAAATCAACGCGAACATAATTGTCATTGACAATGATAAGAACATCGTCGATCTTCCCCAAAGGTTTCTTTACGGAAGAATCAACAAGACGAACACCAAAAGAACAAGGATCAAAAGGTTTCAATTCAAACATATCATACATTCTTTTGGGCATAACGGAGGTACTAGCTCCAACATCACATAAAGCATAGCAAGAGAAGTTATTCAACTTAATTTTAATCATAGGATCCCAACTATCTTCTAGATTTCTAGGTATGGAGGCTTCTACCCTAAGCTTCTCCTCCCTAGCTTTGATAAGAGCATTAGTGATATGCTTCGTGAAGGCAAGATTAAGTGTGCTAGTGTGGGGATCTCTAGACATCTTGTGAAGAAAACCAATAACTTCAGAAAGGGTGCAATTATCAAAATCAAGGTCACTACTATCAAGTAAAGTGGTAGTGGTGTCCTTTAGGCTCACTTGTTTGGTAGATTCTGTGGTCATAGGAGTTTCTTCTTCTACGGTTGAGGTCATAGCATCACCATTAATAGGTCCAATGGGACTAGGAGTGCATTGGGTGCTAAGAGTTTGGATATCCTCAACAACTTGAATAGTAGCAATAGTGTGGTGGGTAGGAAGGCTCTTAATTCTATCTTCTTCCTCCTTTTCTCTAGCCCATCTCTTTTTAAGTTTAGCCATCATCCTAATGTTTTCATTAATTTGCACTTGAATAGCATTCATAGGAGTGGTCTTCCTCTCCTCAAGATGAGAAGTTCTAATTTTAAGCAACTCTACCTCATGGGCTAAATTGTCTACCTTCGAAGAGAGATTATCTAGTTTGTCTAGTTTTTCTTCTACACTCTTATTGAAGGCCTTTTGGGTAGTGATGAAGTCTTTAAGCATAATCTCTAGTTCAGAAGTGGAGTTCTTGGTGCTAGGATAAGCATTGTTGTTCCCACAGAAATTAGAGGGGAACGGTCTAGGATTGCTACCAAAATTACTCCTATAAGCATTGGTATTGAAATTGTTTCTAGAGATAAAGTTCACATCTACTTGATCTTGAGCAATCAAAGAATTTAAAAGGAACATCATGAGGATCAATAGAAGATTGCTTGGAAAGTAGAGACATGATCAAGTCAACTTTTTCATTTAGGGAGGAAATCTCCTCGATAGAGTTTACCTTCCTACCTGTTGGAGCGCGTTCGGTGTGCCATTGGGAATAATTGGTCATCATCTCGTCGAGAAGCTTCGTGGCAGCACCAAGTGTAGTTGACATAAAGGTTCCTCCTGCGGCCGAATCTAACAAGTTCCGCGAGGTAAAATTCAAGCCTGCATAAAAAGTTTGGATAACCATCCAAGTAGTCAAACCATGAGTAGGGCAGTTCTTGACAAGAGATTTCATGCGTTCCCAAGCTTGGGCAACCTGTTCATTATCCAATTGTTTAAAATTCATTATGTTACTCCTTAATTGGATAATTTTAGCAGGGGGATAGTACTTCCCAATAAAGGCATCCTTGCACTTGTCCCAAGAATCTATACTATTCCTAGGCAAGGATTGAAACCAGATTTTAGCTCCTCCTCTCAAGGAGAAAGGAAAAAGCATAAGTTTAACAATATCACCATCTACTTCTTTGTACTTTTGTATATCACAGAGCTCAACAAAATTATTTAAGTGCAAAGCAGCATCATCTCCAGCACCGGAGAATTGATCTTTCATAACTAGGTTCAGTAAAGCAGGTTTAATCTCATAAGAATGTGCTGAAGTGGCAGGTGTAGCAATAGGCGTGCATATAAAGTCATTGTTGTTATGACTAGTGAAGTCACACAACTTGGTGTTCTCGGTGGAACCCATAGCAGCAGCAAGCAAGATAACTATTTTTGTGATTTTTGGTAAGGGGCACTAAAGCAAAAACTGAAAGGTAAACTAACAAGACTAAAAAACAAAGATAAAAGATAGCGTGCAACTCCCCTATCTTGAAGAGTGGAGCCCCCGGCAACGGCGCCAGAAACTTTCTTGATGGCTTCTCGCCCCTCGTTGGTTACCCCAAGTGGAAGGTTGAGATGTAGCGTAGCGGCAAATTTCCCTTGGCAAAGATACCAAGGATCGAATCCCGTGAGACTCCGAGGGTCGAAAAGTAGGTATCAACGGCGCCAGAAACTTAGCAGTTGACGGGACCTGCACACAGATACAGATAACTTTGCTCCCAACGAGTACAGAGAGGTTGTCAATCCCTCCGGCCTTGTTGTTTACAAAGGATCAAACACAAGAGATAATAATGATAGCTATGACTGCAACTAGGAAATAAAAACAGGAAGTAAATAGAAGGTGTGATCAGCGGTGGTAATATGGACCGGGGTACCATGATGTTCACTAGTGATGTCTCTCTCCCAAAAGGCGATAAAACAGCAAAGCGAGGTAAACAAATTACAGCTGGGCAATTGACAGGATTATGTGCGCAAACGAATGCTAACTATGCTGCAAAGAAAGGTAGAGGCTCAAAAGCATTGGCGGTACGCCAAGTCAAGTAGACCTAAATCCATCTGCATCTACTACTAATCATCCATCTTGAGATATCTATCCAGAACATCTCGCTGGTATTAAGTTGCGAATCCCACCCAAAGTGTAAACTCAAAGCAACACACAACTGCATTAAAAGAACTTTGCGTAAAGTAAACAATCCTTGCACCCGCAAGTACAAGCACCGTTGTTTTCTCCCTTGTGGCAATAGCACATCCCCTAGACTCATGTTTCTGTCACTCAAGCTAGTCATCAGGGGGCATGAACCCACAATCAAGCATAACGCTCCCTCTTGGAGTTACTACCTACTACTTGGCCAAAGCAATAAACAGCAACGGAGAACATGCAAGAATTACTCAAGAACAAAGATATAAAAGAGGTGAATCAAATATATTACTCAAACACAATCTGAACATAGTCTCATAATCCATCAGATCCCAGCAAACTCAGCAAAGCAACAGCAGAAAGATTACATATGTGCCTCGATCATGTAGGGCAGCTCACGAGGTCTAAACCATGAAGAGCAAAGAGGGGAGGAGAACATCACATAGCTACTGATCATGGACCCATGGTCCAAGGTGGACTACTCACGACTCATCCGGGAAGCGTCCATGGTGGTGGAGAAGCTCCCGGTGGTGGTTCTCCCCTCCGGCAGGGTGCCGGGAAGAGTTCTCCTGATGCTCCCGATCTTGGAAGCGCTGCGGCGGCGGAACAGAGGCGAGATCGCGAAAAATGGTTCTGTCCTCGAGGGTTTCGGGACGAGAGGGATATATATGCGAAGGGGGCAGCCAGAGGCGGAGCAGGGGCCCCAGGCGCCCCCCTGGCGCGGCCAGGGGTGGGGCCGCGCCAGGTGGCCGCCTGGGCCTCCCTTGGCTCCCCTCTGGCCCATCTTAGGTTCTTCGCGAAGCTTCCTATACGCCGATTTTTCCTATATTTTTCCTGGAATTTTTGGAGCACTTTTAATATGGGGGAAACCTGAAATAGAAAAACAGCAGACAACAGGAACTGGCACTGTGGTGCACTGAGTTAATAGGTTAGTCCAAATATGATCAAAATTGTATGGAAGTGCATCAATATCATAGAAATATCACACAAAAGAAGCATGGAGCAAGCAGAAATTATAGATACGTTTCGGACGTATCATATGTCGTATGTTCTTGATGATGCTAGTTCTGCTATGTATGATGAAACTATCTCTATGCCTGACACTGTGCCACTAGGTGAATTTCTAGATGAACAAATTGCTAAGGTTAGGGATTTATGAAAGTGATCATGAAACTACTCCCAATAGATATGAATTGCCTGTTGTGCCTGAGGGTTATGTTATGGATGAAGAAATTGCTAGAGACTTTCTTGCTTGCAATGATAGATATGATCTTAAGAAGTTAATAGCTATGTTGAAAGAAAAGTCCTTGAATGCAAGAATGAAACATGACCCTACTTTTGCTACTTCACCTATATGTGTCACTGATAAGGATTATGAATTCTCTGTTGATCCTGAGTTAATTACTTTGGTTCAATCTGATCCTTTCCATGGCTATGAGTCTGAAACTATTGTGGCACACCTTACTAAGTTGAGTGATATAGCCACCCTGTTTACCAATGATGAAAAGATTCGCTACTACTATATCCTTAAGTTATTTCCGTTCTCGTTAAAGGGTGATGCTAAGACTTGGTTTAACTCTCTTGATCCTGGTTGTGTGCGTAGTCCCCGGGATATGATGTATTATTTCTCTGCTAAATATTTTCCCGCTCGTAAGAAACATGCTGCCTTACGGGAAATATATAACTTTGCTCAAACTGAAGAAGAGAGTCTCCCACAAGCTTGGGGGAGGCTTCTCCAGTTACTTAATGCTTTGCCTGATCATCCTCTTGAGATGTAAGATATACTTGATGTATTTTATAATGGACTAACCGATGCTTCCAGAGACCACTTGGATAGTTGTGCTGGTTGTGTTTTCAGGGAAAGAACAGTGGAACAAGATGAATTACTATTGAATAATATGCTAGCCAATGAAAATAATTGGACACTTCCTGAACCAGCCCCTAAGCCAACTCCGAAGAAAAGAGGTGTTCTACTTCTCAGTCCTGAAGACATGCAAGAGGCAAAGAAATCTATGAAAGAAAAAGGTATTAAAGCTGAAGATGTTAAGAATTTACCACCTACTTAAGAAATACATGGTCTTGATAACCCGACATAGGTAGTAAAGGTAAATTCTCTTTATAGATTTGATGAAGGTGATATTCCTCGTTATAAGTCTGCTAGCCAATGTTTAGATGAGTTTGACAATTTTATTGTGAAACAAGAAAACTTCAATGCTTATGTTGGTAGACAATTGCAACACAATGTTTATATGATTTAACGCTTGAGTGATTACCTGTCTAGAGCTAAAGGTGAACTGAAACTCATTAGTATACATGCTTTTATGGTCACCACTCAAGTAGAACAAGTACTTAAGGCTCATAATGATTTGCTCAATGAATTAAATAGTAAGAATAATGACTATGCTATTCGAGTTGCTACTAGAGGTGGTAAAATGACTCACGAACCTCTATACCCTCAAGGCCACCCTAAGAGAATTGAGCAAGATTCTCAGAGAGCTAATTTAGATGCACCTAGTTCTTCTAAGAAGAAGAAAAAGAAAAATGATAGGACCTTGCATTCTTCTAGTGAACCTGTAGCTGACACACTTGAGAAACCTAATGATATATCTGTTTCTGATGCTGAAACACAATCTGGTAATGAACATGAACCTAGTGATAATATTAATGATGATGCTCAACCTAGCAATGATAATGATGTAGAGATTGAACCTACTGTTGATCTTGATAACCAACAATCAAAGAATCAACGTTATGATAAGAGGGACTTTGTTGCTAGGAAACAAGGTAAGGAAAGAGAACCATGGGTTCAGAAATGTGGGGACCCCGACTTAGAAGTCAAGATCACCGAATGCACGTGTACAGTGATCCCAGAGATCAATGCTCACTGAACACACAGAAGCTGAATAACAAGAGTCTTACATCCATACATACCGTCTTACACAAATTATGGCCATTATGGCCAAGTCTTACATAGATAAAGCCTCAAGGGCTGAATAGCAAATAACTCGAATAGCGGAGGTCTTCGATGATAAGTAGAACCCATGTCATCTACCTTAACCCTACAGGCATTCTGACTGGGATACCTTCCTAGTTCGCATGTTCGTCTCCATAGAACTCTTATTCATATTCCTGTTCCTCCATGCCTGGCCAATTAAATAACCAGTGGCAAGCCAATGAGTACTTTGAATGTACTCGCAAGCAACCCATGATTTTGTTCAAGTAACAATGCAATTGAACAACAATGAGCAATCTAGCAACGAGCTAGAATAAATATTCTACCATCAAGTATATGCATCAATAACTTCTCGTAACCTCAAGATCAGGTTACCGATATCAACATGAATAGGATTCAACTCATCGAGTCAAGTCACCACCTTGACTCATCACACACACATACTTTCACCGATGTAGTAAAATTTTGGACATAGTTTAAGTAGCACCACCCAACTGTCCATGACCGTGGACACAGCTATTCGAATAGTTTTACACTCTGCAGAGGTTGCGCACTTTACCCACAAGATCCGGGAAGCTTTCGTGTCACCCACGATCCCGCAGTACCTCAAGTACTCGAGGGAAGCACCCGGTCATTATCTTTCCTTAGACGACACTAACATATAGTCCACTCGTTGGTGCACAGCCCTCGAGTACAAACAATAGATCATGGGACTTGCCCTACTTTCAATGTCACGCATACACGAAGGGACCAACGGTGTGTCCGGTGCCCTGTGAAAACAGTCATGGTCGTCTATCCAAGCATGACCCCGTCCCGGGAAAGACCTCAAGTCTTCCCGTCACTAGTAATGCGGGCACCATGCTAGTATGGGCCTAAGTAATCAATAAAGCCCCGTCCCATAAGGGGTAGAGTGGTTGCACATGTTTGGTTGGGACGGTAGTCACACATAAATCTAATCCATCATTTCACCCATGCACAAGATCTTTACCGGCACATCACTTCTTCCTCAAGTGATGACCCAACTCAATATCACCCTCAGGCATTAGGGGCACCCGATGGGGTTTATGAAAAGAATGCAACCACGAAGGTTACATGGCACACATGCATCACTAAGCATCACTACTAACCATTTGCATTGCATCTAGCACATAGCAAGATCAAGAGTAAAGCATGCATCATGTGGTGGTTTTAAACTAGGTTACCACCATAACTCTTATCATCATGCATCCGGAAACAAACGGGTTCCGAAGAACACAAGTGTATCATGGTCAAAGGGCTGCTTGCCTGGATTGGATTGGTCTTCAAAGTCTTCAACTCCTTCCCCACCTTCTACCTCAGCAACCTCGTCAAATACGGTATCTAATCGTCGCAAAATAACAACGGGAAAATAAGACCACAATAAAAATAAAAAATCAGATTGCTCAGAAAAATGTCAACTTATTTTTGTTAAATACTAGAGGGAAAACTAAGATGGAAAAAATTCTTAGTTGGAGTTTTGGAGTTGCAGAATGGGGTCCATGAATATTTGAACAAAAGTTTTAATGTTCAAATATGAATTTAAATTTGAACAGAATAGAAAAGGTTCATGGACATGTGTGAAAGTGACACCATTAAATAGGTTGGATTTTTACAAGTTTTTAGGAACTGGAATTAATTCATTTGGGCATATATTTAATTATGTGGAATTATTTGAAATTCCACAGAAAAGAATAAAAGAAAAAGGCTCTGTGCCACTGGGCCAGAACGGCCACAGTGCAACGGCCCAGGGCAAAATACAACCCACCGCACGGCGCCAGCGCGCGCCAGGGTTTTTTTAAACCTGACGGGCGGGGCCCGGCGGTCAGCGTCAGAGAGGGGGCGAGAGAGAGGTGAGGATGACAGGCGGGGCCCGCCTGTCATCTTCAACCTTGCGGCCAGAGAGACGGCGAGCTCACCGGCGGCGTTATGGTGCACGGCGGGGCGAGCTACGGGCAGGAATGGGTCCAGCGGAGAGTCGCTGTTCCAGTGGTGGTGGTGCGGCTCGCCGGAGGGGCCTGGTTCGCCGGCGGCGAGGACACGCGGCGGAGGAGCGTCGGGAGGTTGCTGCTCCGGTCGATTCCGGTAGCTGTAGAGAGGGGAAAGAGGGGGAAACGCATCAGTGACTTGCTGTGGTGCTAGATCGAGCGAGAGGGAGGGCTAGGGCGGCCTGTACTGGGCTGGCGATGGGAAGCCCCCGCGGCGGAGCTCGAGCTCGATCTCGAGCTCGGGCGGGTCTGGAGAGAGGCGAGTGGCTCACGGAGGTGATTGAGAGAGGGAGGATGCTGTTGGTGAAGAGAGGAGGGGCTCGGGGGCCCTCTTTATAGGAGAATGGCGAGGTGCCGTGGACCTGTGCGCCGGCAAGCCTCTGCTCGTCGCCACAGTGCACGGGAGGCGTTGGGGAGACGTCTGCGGTGTTGCTGGACGAGTTCCAGGGCGGAGGGAAGGAAGAGGGGGAGCGGGGGATGCTTCTGGATCTGCGCGCGTGCGAGGCCGACGAGTGGAGCTTGCGGGCGGCCGGTGCATGTGTGAGGGCGTCCACTGGAGGGCGAAGGAGGAGGGGGACAGCGCCGGGGGGAGTTGCGGACGCCGAGGCGCATCGGTTGGCACGAGGGGGGAGCACGAGGTGGTCGTAGGCGAGGGATTGGGCAAGGCTACAGTGCGGGTGCGCACTGTAGCGTGCTCTGGAGCGCGACTTCTGCATGCCACGGCATGCTGTTGGCTCACTGCGCGTGTCCGCCGTGTCTGGGGGGTCCAGCACGAAGTAAACAAACCAGATGTGGCCTTGGCTGCTCTGGATGCTCAGTGAGAGAGGAGGGAGACTGGTAGATGGGTAGAAATGGGCTGTTCAGCAAGGTGAATTGGGGCTTTCACCCCTCAATCATTGAGCTGTGGACATGGGGAAGTCACTGGAAGTAGAATGTAACTAGGTGAGGCTGTGGTAGAAAGTTGAAGCAAAAGTAAATAGTAAAAGAGGTCAAGATGATGGTTTTGGTAAAATGGCAGAAGGTGTTTGATCAAGTTTTGGGCAAGCAAATGATCTCCACTAGTCATGACACTTAACATGATTGAATGTCATATGGAAATAGGGCGTTTCACCAAATTTAGGCTCATTTGAAGAAACTAGCCAATGTAACTTTGGTGAACCCTAGAAATCAACAGAAATGGCTTCATCATGTTTAAGTCAAGCTATTCATCTCCCCTTGATGCACCACTTGGTGTAGTTTCATCATTTGGGGTATTGATCATGCTCACAAAGTTTGAAGCTCCAGGTGGTAATGTAAAGTTGTTCAAATTTGAATTTGAACAGAAATGGTTTTGGGGTATTCTGATCAAGTTACCCTACTCCAAAGCTTGTGCCATTTGGTCTAGATGCCTTATTAGACCTTTCTAGCATGTGCACCAAGTTTGAGGGCATTTGGATAAGTTTGGCAATGTAAAGTTGCTCAAACTTCAGATATGGACAGAATGGTTTTGAAGGGTTTTGAGGATGTTATCTTCCTTCCCAAGGCATGGGGCTTAGCAAGATCATCAAATATGTCATATATGACATGACAGAATTTCCCTGGAATTTTTAGAGAATATTTCCTTTGTAAATATTTCAAAAGCTTGAAATATCCAGAAAGGGTTTCTGAGGGATTAGCCCATTATTTTGAACATGACCAAGTGTTGAAACTCTTATATATGGACAATATATGTCCTATGAGTCTCCCTGAATTTTGGCAAATATTTTTGAAATAATTAAATAATTTTACCCTATTAAAGACCATTTATGGCCTTAAGAAAAAGCTTTAAAATAAAATAGGAAAATAACTTTTAAAATTATACTTTTGTGGTTTCTGGGAGTCCTACGACTACTAGGTCTGAAATACACTTTTTGAAATAATTTTCTCACCCTAAATCAAGCACTTGCAGTGCAAACCTCAATTCAGGGGTTTTTGGAATACTAACTTTTGAAAATACATTTTGGCCAAATTAGTTTTTTATAAGAAAATACTATACTGCTATAAACACTTGGTATGATGATTGGGTAGAAGTTTTTGGGTATGAAGATGAATTCCTCAAGAGGTAATAGTTGACTTTAATGAGCACATGAATAACATATGAAGAAAAACTCAATTCCAAATAAAAGCCAAATGATGCCAAAAAATTTTGCTGGTCTAAATTTTCATGCTTCATTGATGCAAAGGACATGTTACAAAAATGCAGGGTGTGACAGACCTACCCCCCTTACAAGAATCTCGTCCCCGAGATTCCTAAACTAGGTCTTAAAAGAGATCGGGATACTCGGATCTAAGACAGTCTTCACGTTCCCAGGTTGCTTCTGCTTCCGTGTGGTTGCTCCACTGGACCTTGAAGTACTTGATGGTGCGGCTTCGCGTCCGTCGTTCTGCTTCATATAGAATGCGAATGGGCTTCTCGCGGTAGGTCAAATCAGGCTAGAGATAATTGGCTTGGTGATCAACATCCTTGTAGAGATCAAGCTTGTCCGGAACTTGGAGACATTTCCGGAGTTGTGACACGTGGAATACATTGTGCACATCGGATAGCTCAGGTGGTAGTTCCAACTGGTAAGCCACTTCTCCTCGTCGTGTAGTGATCTCAAAGGGTCCAATGAACCTAGGTGCGAGCTTCCCCTTGACGTGGAAACGCTTGGTTCCCTTCAAAGGAGTTACTCGTAGGTACACATGATCCCCGACATGGAAGCTCATGTCCCGGTGGTGAGTGTCGGCATAGCTCTTTTGCCTTGACTTGGCTGCCTTCAAACGTTCTCTGACTAGTTGGACTTGCTCTTCTGCTTTGCGGAGAATATCCGGTCCAAAGACTAGCCCTTCTCCAGTCTCTGACCAGTTGAAGGGTGTGCGACATTTGCGTCCGTACAACACCTCAAATGGTGCCATCTGAAGGCTTGACTGATAACTGTTGTTATAGGAGAACTCGACAAAAGGGAGGCAATCTTCCCACTTGGCTCCATATGCCAAGACACAGGCTCGGAGCATGTCTTCGAGAATTTGATTTACTCGTTCTGTCTGACCTCCGGTCTGTGGGTGGAAAGCCGTGCTGAAAGACAATTTGGTTCCCAAGGCTTCTTGGAACTTCTTCCAGAACCTTGAGGTGAACTGGGTTCCTCGATCTGACACAATCTCCTTGGGAACGCCGTGAAGGCTTACGATTCTGTCGATGTAGAGAGCTGCCAGCCGGTTGCCATCGTAAGTAGTCTTGACAGGAATGAAATGGGCCACCTTGGTCAAATGGTCGACTATGACCCAGATGGAGTCATGTCCTCTATTCGACCTTGGTAATCCAGTGATGAAGTGCATTCCGACTTTATCCTACTTCCACTCAGGAACCTTTAGTGGTTGGAGCAATCCAGCGGGTCGCTGATATTCAGCCTTGACCCTTTGGCACACATCACACTTTGCAACATAGGTTGCAATCTCTCTTTTCATCCCGTGCCACCAGAATCTTTCCTTCAAGTCTTGATACATCTTGGTTCCTCCAGGGTGGATGGAATACGGAGTGTCGTGGGCTTCTTGCAGGATCTGGTTCTTCAACTCCATCTTGTTTGGTACGCAGATGCGGCCTTTGTACCAAACAATCCCGTGCTCGTCCTCGGAGAATCCTGGGGCCTTGCCTAGCTTCATCTTCTTCTTGATGCCTTCAATGCTTGTGTGCCCACCTTGTGTCTTCTTAACTTCATCCATCAGGGTCGGTTTGACTTCCAGACGATCCAGAAATACAGGGGTGACCAATTCCAAACTGAATTGTTCGAGCTCCTTGAACAGGGCTGGCTGCCTCTTTTGAATTATGGCGTTCAAGGAGCAAGCCTTCCTACTTAAGGCATCGGCCACCACGTTAGCCTTCCCGGGGTGATATTGAACACTGAGGTCATAGTCTTTGATAGTTCCAACCATCTTCGCTGCCTCATGTTCAATTCCTTTTGGGTGAAAATGTACTTCAGACTTTTGTGGTCTGTGTATATCTCACACCGTTTCCCTAGAAGGTAATGCCGCCATGTCTTCAAGGCATGAACCACTGCCGCTAACTCAAGATCGTGAGTAGTGTAGTTCTCTTCATGAGGTCGTAGCTGCCTGGAGAGGTAAGCTATGACTCGGCCTTCTTGCATCAGAACGTTTCCCAATCCAGTTCGACAGGCATCACAATATATCATGAACTCCTTGTGAGTATCAGGTGTTGCCAGAACTGGGGCGGTGGTCAATCTCTTCTTGAGCTCTTGGAAGCTCTCTTCGCATTTCGGCGTCCACTTGAACTTCTTGTCCTTCTTCGGTCAAGACATGACCTAAGAATCCAACTTTATGCAGCCAGAACTCACACTTGCTGAATTTGGCGTATAGTTGGTGCTCCCGAAGCTTGTCTAGGACCATCCTCAAATGTTGCTCGTGCTCTTCCTCCGTCTTCGAGAAGACAAGAATGTCATCGATGAAGACACCAACAAACTTGTCCAAATATTCCATGAAGACTTTAATCATAAGATACATGAAGTAAGCTGGGGCATTGGTTAACCCAAAGGACATGACCGTGCACTCATACAGGCCATATCTGGTTACGAATGCCGTCTTCGGAATATCTTGGGGTCTGATCTTCAGCTGGTAGTACCCAGATCTGAGGTCGATCTTGGAGAACACATTGGCTCCGCTGAGCTGATCAAACAAATCTTCAATCTTGGGAAGTGGATATTTGTTCTTGATTGTAACTTCATTGAGGGAACGATAGTCAATGCATAAGCGGATGGTACCGTCCCTCTTTGCCACAAACAGAACAGGTGATCCCCAAGGGGAGGCACTTGGGCGGATAAATCCCTTCCTCAGCTGATCTTCCAGTTGCTTCTTCAACTCGGCTAATTCTTTCGTCCCCATTCTATAAGGCTTCTTATAGATGGGTCCTGCCCCGGGCACGAGCTCGATGATGAACTCAATGTCACGACTAGGGGCATTCCCGTTAGTTCATCCGGAAAGACATCAGGATACTCGCATACCACCGGTACTTGCTCTAGCCCAACTTCAGACAGACAGTTGACTTGAACGGCTTGAGCAGAAGAGGAGTTGGGAGTGAACTTAACTTCGACTCCTGGGTCATTGGTCACAGTGACAGTCCGATTGGCACAGTCTAATAAGCCTTGGTGCTTACTGAGCCAATCCATCCCTAAGATCACATCCAAGCCTTGCGATCTTAGGATGATAAGGTCTGCTAGGAAGTCTACACCGTTAATGGTAATACTGACTCCTTTACAGCCTATCTTGGCTCTCATCTCCGCTCCAGGGGTTTGTACCACCATGGGGTTATTCAGGGGTGTAGGGGTCATGCCACTTTTTAATGCAAATCTTTGAGTGACAAATGAATGCGTGGCTCCAGAATCAAACAAGACAGTTGCAGGTGCTGAGTTGACAAGGAACGTACCCAGCACGACATCCGGGTCTTCATGGGCTTCTTTAGCAGTGACGTGATTCACACGCCCCTTCCCATGGTTAGGCGGGTTGCGAGGAGCTGGGTTCCTTGGTGGCATCCCGCGGCCTTGTCCTGGGTTCTGCGCATTGGGGCGCGGGGCATCAGGCTTCTTGTTGGGGCACACCCTTGAGATGTGTCATGACTGACCACATCCAAAGCAAGTGACTTGGTTTGGATTGTTGATCTTGTTGCCACCACTGTTATTGGGGTTGAATGCTGGCCTTGGGTTGGCATACTGATGAGGCTGATAGTTGGTGCGAGGTGCAGGAGCTCTTGGTTGCTGATAGGTTGGCTTGACCGGGGCTGACTGCCACGGGCGAGGCTTCTGGTTGCTGGAACTTCCCTTGCTGACCATCTTGCGCTTGCGAGTGTCTTCCAGAGCACGCCGCTTGTCTTCAAGCATGAGTGCTTTGTTCACCAAGTCAGGGAAGGTTGGGTAGTCGCACACGACAAGCGAGTACTGCAGAGTCTGATTGAGGCCTTCCATGAAGCGCTCCCTTTTTGCAGCATCAGTGCTGACATCTTCAGGGGCATACCTTGACAGAACACTGAACTTCTGCATGTACTCCTTGACAGTGCCACTTTCTTGCTTCAGGGCTCGGAACTCACGCTTTTTGATAGCCATGATTCCGGAAGGAATGTGGGCTTTGCGGAATTCTGCCTTGAAGTTGTCCCAAGTGATGTCTTGTCCAGCATGCATGACCTTGAATCCATCCCACCAAGCTCTAGCAGTCCCCCCGAGGCAGTGGGCTGCATAAGCCACCTTCTCGCGGTCTTCGGTGCATCCGACTAGTTCCAGCAAGTCCTCAATGGTGCGGACCCAGTCGTCTGCATCCAGGGGTTCAGCAGTCTCGATGAAAGTTGGCGGTGCATGCTTCTTGAACTCTGCCAACATGGAACGTCCATTGCCATTCCCCGCCGGCTGGCGGTTGTTGGTGACAGCTTGAGCAATCAACTGAAGGGCTGCGGTGTTGGCTTGGCGTTCCTCTCGGAAAGCTTGGAGAGCCATGTCCATGTTCGGAGGAGGTGGTGGTGGTGGAGCTTGGTCGTTGGTTTGGTCGTGGCCGGCCTCTGACTGAGCGGATGCTCCGGCTTCAGGCTGCTGGGTAGAGGTACCATTACGAGTTACAACAGGCATCCTGTTGGAGCGGTAAAAGGTCTCATGACTTGGAAGAGGGAAAGCAATATAGATGGGTGCCTAGTAAGGGGGTGGGTGTGACACTAATCAAATCATGCAAGGGCCGAAAGGGCCAAACATATTCATTAAAATTCAAATGGTTGATGTAGTCGTTTACATATTCCCGAAGGAAGAATACGACATACATCTAAACACAACAAAAGCAACACTAGATGGTTTCATATGAACCATACAAGGAATCGATTGCGCATAGGGATTACACGACCTATCCTACCGTAGAGGTCACGAACTGGCATATCCGAGTTGCGAATAATGCCTAAGCGGCGGAATGCTCGGTCGCATATTCTGGCTCTTCTGGGTCTTCCTCCTTGTCTTCATCTGTCTGGGCCCCCTTGTCACTTGAGGGTGTGGGGGAGTGGAGGAGTTGGATACGACGGTGCTTTGTCGGTGGTGCCGAGAAAAGCTTGCGATATTCCCTTGCCGTCATGCGGCGTCGCCGAGGTGGTTCTTCATCCTTGGAAGATACATCTCCTGAAGGCCTTCCGCCTCGGTACGCGATAGCGGACTGTCCTGGAGGCGCACCTTCCTTCTTGATCCTATCTGTCTTCTCTTGTGCTCGACGAAGAAGTGCCTTGTGATACGTCCAAAACGTATCTATAATTTCTGCTTGCTCCATGCCACTTTTGGGTGATATTGCTATGATATTCATACACTTCCATACACTTTTTTATCATATTTGGACTAACTTACTAATCCAGTGCACCCCAGTGCCAGTTTCTGTTTTCGGCTGTTTTTGTATTACAGGTTTTCACGTTTCGAGAACTACCAAGAAAAATCCAGAAAAATTATATAAAAAATCAGCGTTCCGGAAACAACACTACGTCCGAAGGGCAGCCTGGGGGGGCACAGGGGCTCCAGGCTCCCTGTGGGCGCCCCCCCCTGGGACGCGCCGGGGGGGGGCGCCTGGGCCCCCCGAGGCTCCCCCCGGTGCCCTACTTTGGCATATATTTAAAGGACCCTCCGAAACCCTCAGAACAGGAACTCTTTTCGCGATCCCATCTCTGTTCCGCCGCCGCCGCCGCTTCCAAGATCGGGAGCACCAGGAGAACTCTTCCCGGCACCCTGCCGGAGGGGAGGATCACCACCGGGAGCTTCTCCACCACCATGGACGCCTCCCGGATGACTCATGAGTAGTCTCCCTTGGACCATGAGTCCATGACCAGTAGCTACGTGATGTTCTCCTCCCGTTCTTGTGCTTCACTAATCAGTCCTCGTGAGCTTCCCTACATGATCGAGGCACCTATGTAATCCTTATGCTGTTGCTATGTTGAGTTTGCTGGGATCCGATGGATTATGAGATTATGTTCAGATTGATCTTGAGTAATATATTTGATTCACCTCTTTTATATTTTAGTTCATAAGTAATTCTTGCATGTTCTCTGTTGTTATTTATTGCTTTGGCCGAGTAATAGGTAGTGACTCCAAGAGGGAACGTTATGCTCGATTGTGGGTTCATGCCCCTCGATGACTAGCTTGAGTGACAGAAACATGAGTCTAGGGGATGTGCTGTTGCCACAAGGGGGAAAACAACGGTGCTTGTGCCCGCGGGTGCAAGGATTGTTTACTTGACGCAAAGTTCTTTTAATGCAGTTGTCTGTTGCATTGAGTTTACACTATGGGTGGGACTCGCAACTTAATACCAGCGAGATGTTCTGGATAGATATCTCAAGGTGGATTATTAGTAGTAGATATTGATGGATTTTGGTCTACTTACTTTGGCGTACCGCCCATTCTTTGAACCTCAACCTTTCTTGCAATGTAGTCAGCATTGGTTTGCGTTCGTGGTCCTGTCAATTGCCCAGCTGTAATTTGTTTACCTCACATAGCTGTTTTATCGTCTTTTGGGAGAGAGACATCACTAGTGAACATCATGAGACTCCGGTCCATATTACCATCATTGATCACATCCACTATTTACTTTTCGTTATTATTTACTATTGCAAAAACTATCTATCACTACTATCATTGCTTTTAACCCTTTGTGAACTACAAGGCCGGAGGGATTGACAACCTCTCTGTACTCGTTGGGAGCAAAGTTAATTGTATCTGTGTGCAGGTCCACGTTGGTTGCTACTAATCTGGCGCCGTAGCAATTGACACCTACTTGTTGAACCTAGGAGTCTCTGGGGATTCAATCCTTGGCATCTTTGCTAGGGGAAAACACTTCTACTTACTGCATCTGACACCTTCCACTTGGGGTAACCAACGAGGGGTTCGAGGCCCATCAAGGAGTATTTTCTGGCGCCGTTGCTGGGGACTCCACTCTTCAGGATAGGGGAGTTGCACGCTATCTTTTACCTTTGATTTTTAGTCTTGTTAGTTTACCTTTCAGTTTTCTTTATGAATTTCACTAGTTATGCTTATAGACAACCTTGCTATTGGATCGTTGCTTGCAGGAAGACGCCCCGCACCTATGGTGGTTGCTCCTCCCCCTACTGAAATTGTGCCCTATAAAATACCAGCTGGTATTATCGATTATGTTTTGGCTAATCGTTATGCAGGAGACAGACATCCCGGTGAACACTTGCTATATCTGTCACAACTATGTTCATTATTTAAGCTTGCAGGTGTATCAAGGGAGTTTATCATGAGGAAATTGTTCGCCGTATCACTTATAGATAAGGCTTCAGATTGGTATAAGCTTCTCGATAACTCGCACTTGCTTGATTGGCAAGAGCTTATGTCTCTCTTTTATACTAAGTTTTATCCTCTTCATGATACTTATGTGGAGAGTAAGAGTACCTTTTTGCATGTGGATCATGGTAACAATGCTTTATGTGATGCTTATATTGTTGAGTTTATTCGTGATCCCACTGAAAACTATTATGAGAAGGGAACATATGCTTATAGATATTTCAATAATATCAAGTTCCATTTCTTTATGTTGAAGGTTTTGAAGCTGCACTTGTTTTGTCTTCCTATGCTTATTGCTTTGTGCTTAAATGAACTATTCTATTGCAATATTCTTATGCATAGGAAGCATGTTAGGCTTAAATGTGTCTGGTATTTGCTTCTTGATGCTCTCTTTTGTTCTTCAACTCTTATTCCTACGAGAGCATCATTAAAGTCTTATGCCTAGCTTAAAGGCATAAAAGAAAGCGCTGTTGGGAGGCAGCCCACATGAATAAATTTTTTGCTTTTGTTGTGTCTTGATGTTGTTTACTGCTTTAGAATCATCATTGTATTTTTGCTTTTCATATTTGTGCCAAGTATAGCCTCTGATTGCTAGAAAGTTCAAAAGTTGTGAGGTGTTGTCCAGGAAACAGATTCTGTCCTTGGATAGAAAAATTCGTATAAAATCACCAGATCATATTTTTGGTATGACTTTTTTCGACAGCGTTCTCTATATAATTGTCTTTCGTGCGTCAGTTCTGAGTTTTTTTATTTGAGTTGCAGAAGTATCCCGAACAGATCAATTATTGCCTGCTGTTCTGTTTTTCACAGATTCTGTCCTGTTTTGCCTTACCTTCACTTTGCAAATTAAGAACTTGCTTTTTCTTTGCAAAAACCTTTTGGCAATCTTGAGAAACAGTAGAACTTCAAAAATATCCTTGTTTCCAGCAAGGTATAATTATTTTATTAAGGGTACTAACCTCACTAATCAGATTATGATGAGTTGTGTATGAAGGGAGTTTTCAAGTGTGCGAGGGAACATGATAAAAAGATTCAGGAGTGTCAAGCGCTCAAGCTTGGGGATGCCCCCGTGCACCCCCAAGAAATATTCAAGGAGACTCAAGCGTCTAAGCTTGGGGATGCCCCCGTGCATCCCCTTCTCCATCAACACTATCAGTTCGTCTTTCGTTTCGCTATATTTTTATCACTTCATGTGTTATGTGCTATGCTTGGAGCGTCTTGCTTTTAGTTTTCTTTTTAGTTTTTCATAACGAGTCAGAACCCAGCATTCCTTTATGTGGGAGAGAAACACCCTCCACCTCTACCTAGAACATTACATAGAATTTTCATGTCTATCTATGATGTGTGTGTTCTTTGTCTTTTAATAGCTACTATCGTGCTCTGCTCTTAGTATTCATGCTTATCTTTTCAAGAGCTTTTATTTAGTTGGTTGCTTGAACTCTCTTTAATTACCATGCTCACCTTATTAAGAGAGTTTGCTTCCGTTGCATTGGTTAATGTGTCTATGATAAAGATGCTACTTGCATGATGGTGCTTAGTAGTTCAGGTTTTCTTATGGTTAATCTCAAATAGCTAGGGGGTTCCCAATGTGTTATTGGAGTACCAACTTGGTTTGTTTGCCTATGATATGGTATGGTTTAGTAATATCTTCCTTCGAGAATTTATTTTGATTGACTTGGCGTATGCTCATGCATATTCAAGACTGTAAAGAAAGTCTGTCAAGCCTTGATGATCTTTTGTTTCTAAGTAGCGATATAACTACCATGCCTGATTCAATATTGCTTTGTCGCTCTGCATGATTATGACCGTCATTGCTCTCTTAGTTGGTCTCTCCCAGTCTTTTGCTAACCTCCACCTGTACTAAGCAAACTAACCATGCAATACATAGCTCATGGGAAAGTAGCCTAAAAACTATTGTGGTAAAGAATATGTTGCTTATGTATCTTATTTCTTATAAGTTGCTTGCTGAGCGGTAACCATGTTTTTGGGGACGCCATCAACTGTCACACTTTTGTTGAATATCATGTGAGTTGCTATGCATGTTCATCTTGTCTGAAGTAAGGGTGATTTACCGTGGGTTGAATAACTATGCATATTGTTAGAGAAGAACATTGGGCCGCCAACCAAAGCCATGCATCATGGTGGAAGTTTTAGCTTGGACCTTAATCCTCAATCTCTTATGAGAATATGCTTATGCATTAAAGAGGAGTCCATCATCTATTTTCTATGTTGTCCCGGTATGGATGTCCTCAAGTTGAGATCTATCAAAAACGAGAAATCAAATGCGATTTATCTCCTTGGACCTTTGTACAGGTGGCATAGAGGTACCCCTTTGTGACACTTGGTTAAAACATATGTAATGCAATTATAACACATGGGGATCCGAGCTAATTAGGACAAGGAGCGAGCACTATTAGTATTGGATGCATGAGGCTTGCAACTTATAGGATGTTTTATGCATGACACATATGAAGTACTACTACCGTTGACACAATTGCTTCCATGTTTTCAAAATAAAAAGCTTTAGCACTTAACCTTTCTTTTACCTTTATGTTGAAGCACCAACTACTGAGAGCATGATTGTCATTCTGAGTGTAATGTGCATTGTCCCAAAGTAGCATTGTCTTTTGCATGATTGTGATATCGTTTATTCTGAAATGATTGTATCTAGTCATCACTTATTTGCATTTATGTTTTGCATCACTAAAGGGGGCAAGATAGATATCACTTTATCATATTTGCACATCATGTTCATTGAAAATCTTTTTGATGTTTCAGTTTCATGTTGTAAAACTTTCAGTCATTTGTGATTTTCTCTTGAGACAACTTAATTACTTTAGAATCATTGTCTCAGTACGCTTTTGTCATATGACTATGAGAAAGTCCTATATGGTTAATAGCATGTCACCACAGAAATTGTTCTTGTTATCATTTACCTACTCGAGGACGAGCAGGAATTAAGCTTGGGGATGTTGATACGTCCAAAACGTATCTATAATTTCTGCTTGCTCCATGCCACTTTTGGGTGATATTGCTATGATATTTATACACTTCCATACACTTTTTATCATATTTGGACTAACTTACTAATCCAGTGCACCCCAGTGCCAGTTTTTGTTTTCGGCTGTTTTTGTATTTCAGGTTTTCACGTTTCGAGAACTGCCCAGAAAAATCCAGAAAAATTATATAAAAAATCAGCGTTCCGGAAAGAACACTACGTCCGAAGGGCAGCCTGGGGGGCACAGGGGCTCCAGGCGCCCTGTGGGCGCCCCCCCCCCCCCCTGGGCCGCGCCGGGGGGCGCCTGGGCCCCCCGAGGCTCCCCCGGTGCCCTACTTTGGCATATATTTAAAGGACCCTCCGAAACCCTCAGAACAGGAACTCTTTTCGCGATCCCATCTCTGTTCCGCCGCCGCCACCGCTTCCAAGATCGGGAGCACCAGGAGAACTCTTCCCGGCACCCTGCCGGAGGGGAGGATCACCACCGGGAGCTTCTCCACCACCATGGACGCCTCCCGGATGACTCGTGAGTAGTCTCCCTTGGACCATGAGTCCATGACCAGTAGCTATGTGATGTTCTCCTCCCGTTCTTGTGCTTCACTAATCAGTCCTCGTGAGCTGCCCTACATGATCGAGGCACCTATGTAATCCTTATGTTGTTGCTATGTTGAGTTTGCTGGGATCCGATGGATTATGAGATTATGTTCAGATTGATCTTGAGTAATATATTTGATTCACCTCTTTTATATTTTAGTTCATAAGTAATTCTTGCATGTTCTCCGTTGTTATTTATTGCTTTGGCCGAGTAATAGGTAGTGACTCCAAGAGGGAACGTTATGCTCGATTGTGGGTTCATGCCCCTCGATGACTAGCTTGAGTGACAGAAACATGAGTCTAGGGGATGTGTTGTTGCCACAAGGGGGAAAACAACAGTGCTTGTGCCCGCGGGTGCAAGGATTGTTTACTTTACGCAAAGTTCTTTTAATGCAGTTGTCTGTTGCATTGAGTTTACACTATGGGTGGGACTCGCAACTTAATACCAGCGAGATGTTCTGGATAGATATCTCAAGGTGGATGATTATTAGTAGATATTGATGGATTTCGGTCTACTTACTTTGGCGTACCGCCCATGCTTTGAACCTCAACCTTTCTTGCAATGTAGTCAGCATTGGTTTGCGTTCGTGGTCCTGTCAATTGCCCAGCTGTAATTTGTTTACCTCACATAGCTGTTTTATCGTCTTTTGGGAGAGGGACATCACTAGTGAACATCATGAGACTCCGGTCCATATTACCATCATTGATCACATCTACTATTTACTTTCCGTTATTATTTACTATTGCAAAAACTATCTATCACTACTATCATTGCTTTTAACCCTTTGTGAACTACAAGGCCGGAGGGATTGACAACCTCTCTGTACTCGTTAGGAGCAAAGTTATTTGTATATGTGTTCAGGTCCACGTTGGTTGCTACTAATCTGGTGCCATAGCAATTGACACCTACTTGTTGAACCTAGGAGTCTCTGGGGATACGATCCTTGGCATCTTTGCTAGGGGAAAACACTTCTACTTACTGCATATTACACCTTCCACTTGGGGTAACCAACGAGGGGTTCGAGGCCCATCACCTTGGTCTTGTAAAGTTCTTCTCGGAGCTTCATTGATTCCGAGGCCAAATCTTGTGCCAACTTGTCGGCACATAGACTGAAGTAGGTCTGGAATCGAAGCGGGAGTCCTTCCTTCAATGGAGGGGCTAGTGCGCTGCTTTCATCTTCACCTTCCTTCCGGTAAGGCAAGAAGCGGGTTGTCATCTTGGCTGCCATCTCCGGAAGAAGCTCGCGGGGACGGGTTAGTGCCTTGAGTGCAGCAGCCTCGACAGCGAGAGGTAGTGTTGCCATCTAGGGTCCCTCAAAGAACCAACTTGTGGGAGGATCGCTTGCCTTCACGATCACTTCCACATGGTATTCCACCTCAGTGTCGCTAACCCAATGCTCAAGGTAGGTGAGGATGGGTGCTCGGTGGAACTGGCACTCCCGGAGGCTATCCTAGAGAAGCAAGGGAAACCCAGTGGTCAGGTGCTCTTCAGGTACAGCGGCCATCTACAAAGGTGGAATAGGAGAGGTTAATAAGCTGATGATATCTCAGGTTGGTAAGGTTTAGAAAATAAGAGAGGTTCAGAAGGTTTTTGAAAAGGGGTCTCATCTAACTAACGCCCATGCTAACTAAGGCTTCCTACAGTCAGGATGGCTCTGATACCAGCTCTATGGGACCCCGACTTAGAAGTTGAGATCACCGAATGCACATGTACAGTGATCCCAGAGATCAATGCTCACTGAACACACAGAAGCTGAATAACAAGAGTCTTACATCCATACATACCGTCTTACACAAATTATGGCCATTATGGCCAAGTCTTACATAGATAAAGCCTCAAGGGCTGAATAGCAAATAACTCGAATAGCGGAAGTCTTTGATGATAAGTAGAACCCATGCCATCTGCCTTAACCCTACATGCATTCTGACTGGGATAGCTTCCTAGTTCGCATGTTCGTCTCCATAGAACTCTTCTTCATATTCCTGTTCCTCCATGCCTGGCCAATTAAATAACTAGTGGCAAGCCAATGAGTACTTTGAATGTACTCGCAAACAACCCATGATTTGGTTCAAGTAACAATGCAATTGAACAACAATGAGCAATCTAGCAACGAGCTAGAATAAATATTCTACCATCAAGTATATGCATCAATAACTTCTCGTAACCTCGAGATCAGGTTACCGATATCAACATGGATAGGATTCAACTCATCGAGTCAAGTCACCACCTTGACTCATCACACACACATACTTTCACCGATGTAGTAAAATTCTGGACATAGTTTAAGTAGCACCACCCAACTGTCCATGACCGTGGACACGGCTATTCGAATAGTTTTACACTCTGCAGAGGTTGCGCACTTTACCCACAAGATCCGGGAAGCTTTCGTGTCACCCACGAACCTGCAGTACCTCAAGTACTCGGGGGAAGCACCCGGTCATTATCTTTCCTTAGACGACACTAACATAGAGTCCACTCGTTGGTGCACAGCCCTCGAGTACAAACAATAGATCATGGGACTTGCCGTACTTTCAATGTCACGCGTACACGAAGGGACCAACGGTGTGTCCGGTGCCCTGTGAAAACAGTCATGGTCGTCTATCCAAGCACGACCCCGTCCCGGGAAAGACCTCAAGTCTTCCCGTCACTAGTAATGCGGGCACCATGCTAGTATCGGCCTAAGTAATCAATAAAGCCCCGTCCCATAAGGGGTAGAGTGGTTGCACATGTTTGGTTGGGACGGTAGTCACACATAAATCTAATCCATCATTTCACCCATGCATAAGATCTTTACCGGCACATCACTTCTTCCTCAAGTGATGACCCAACTTAATATCACCCTCGGGCATTAGGGGCACCCGGGTTTATGAAAAGAATGCAACCACGAAGGTTACATGGCACACATGCATCACTAAGCATCACTACTAACCATTTGCATTGCATCTAGCACATAGCAAGATCATGAGTAAAGCATGCATCATGTGGTGGTTTTAAACTAGGTTACCACCATATCTCTTATCATCATGCATCCGGAAACAAACGGGTTCCGAAGAACACAAGTGTATCATGGTCAAAGGGTTGCTTGCCTGGATTGGCTTGGTCTTCAAAGTCTTCAAATCCTTCCCCACCTTCTTCCTCAGCAACCTCGTCAAATACAGTATCTAATCGTCGCAAAATAACAACGGGAAAATAAGACCACAATAGTGCTCAGAAAAATGTCAACTTATTTTTGTTAAATACTAGAGGGAAAACTAAGATGGCAAAAATTCTTAGTTGGAGTTTTGGAGTTGCAGAATGGGGTCCATGAATATTTGAACAAAAGTTTTAATGGTCAAATATGAATTTAAATTTGAACAGAACAGAAAAGGTTCATGGACATGTGTGAAAGTGACACCATTAAATAGGTTGGATTTTTACAAGTTTTTAGGAACTGGAATTAATTCATTTGGACATATATTTAATTCTGTGGAATTATTTGAAATTCCACAGAAAAGAATAAAAGAAAAAGGCTCTGTGCCACTGGGCCAGAACGGCCACAGTGCAAAGGCCCAGGGCAAAATACAACCCACCACACGGCGCCAGCGCGCGCCAGGTTTTTTTTAAACCTGACGGGCGGGGCCCGGCGGTCAGCGTCAGAGAGGGGGCGAGAGAGAGGTGAGGATGACAGGCGGGGCCCGCCTGTCATCTTCAACCTTGCGGCCAGAGAGACGGCGAGCTCACCGGCGGCGTTATGGTGCACGGCGGGGCGAGCTACGGGCAGGAATGGGTCCAGCGGAGAGTCGTCGTTCCAGTGGTGGTGGTGCGGCTCACCGGAGGGGCCTGGTTCGCCGACGGCGAGGACACTCGGCGGAGGAGCATCGGGAGGTTGCTCCTCCGGTCGATTCCGGCAGCTGCAGAGAGGGGAAAGAGGGGGAAACGCAACAGTGACTTGTTGTGGTGCTAGATCGAGCGAGAGGGAGGGCTAGGGCGGCCTGTACTGGGCTGGCGATGGGAAGCCGCCGCGGCAGAGCTCGAGCTCGATCTCGAGCTCGGGCGTGTCTGGAGAGAGGCGAGTGGCTCAGGGAGGTGATTGAGAGAGGGAGGATGTTGTTGGTGAAGAGAGGAGGGGCTCGGGGGCCCTATTTATAGGAGAATGGCGAGGTGCCGTGGACCTGTGCGCCGACGAGCCTCTGCTCGTCGCCACAGTGCACGGGAGGCGTTGGGGAGACGTCTGCGGTGTTGCTGGACGAGTTCCAGGGCGGAGGGAAGGAAGAGGGGGAGCGGGGGATGCTTCTGGAGCTGCGCGCGTGCGAGGCCGACGAGTGGAGCCTGTGGGCGGCCGGTGCGTGTGTGAGGGCGTCCACTGGAGGGCGAAGGAGGAGGGAGACAGCGCCGGGGGGAGTTGCGAACGCCGAGGCGCATCGGTTGGCGTGAGGGGGGAGCACGAGGTGGTCGAAGGCGAGGGATTGGGCGAGGCTACAGTGTGGGTGCGCACTGTAGCGTGCTCTGGAGCGCGACTTCTGCATGCCACGGCATGCTGTTGGCTCACTGGGCGTGTCCGTCGTGTCTGGGGGGTCCAGCACGAAGTAAACAAACCAGCTGTGGCCTTCGATGCTCTGGATGCTCAGTGAGAGAGGAGGGATGCTGGTAGATGGGTAGAAATGGGCTGTCCAGCAAGGTGAATTGGGGTTTTCACCCATCAATCATTGAGCTGTGGACATGGGGAAGTAACTGGAAGTAGAATGTAACTAGGTGAGGCTGTGGTAGAAAGTTGAAGCACAAGTAAATAGTAAAAGAGGCCAAGATGATGGTTTTGGAAAAATGGCAGAAGATGTTTGATCAAGTTTTTGGCAACTAAATGATCTCCACTAGTCATGACACTTAACAGGATTGAATGTCATATGGAAATAGGGTGTTTCACCAAATTTAGGCTCATTTGAAGAAACTAGCCAATGTAACTTTGGTGAACCCTAGAAATCAACAGAAATGGCTTCATCATGTTTAAGTCAAGCTATTCATCTCCCCTTGATGCACCACTTGGTGTAGTTTCATCATTTGGGGTATTGATCATGCTCACAAAGTTTGAAGCTCCAGGTGGTAATGTAAAGTTGTTCAAATTTGAATTTGAACAGAAATGGTTTTGGGGTATTCTGATCAAGTTACCCTACTCCAAAGCTTGTGCCATTTGGTCTAGATGCCCTATTAGACCTTTCTAGCATGTGCACCAAGTTTGAGGGCATTTGGATAAGTTTGGCAATGTAAAGTTGCTCAAACTTCAGATATGGACAGAATGGTTTTGAAGGGTTTTGAGGATGTTATCTTCCTTCCCAAGGCATGGGGCTTAGCAAGATCATCAAATATGTCATATATGACATGACAGAATTTCCCTGGAATTTTTAGAGAATATTTCCTTTGTAAATATTTCAAAAGCTTGAAATATCCAGAAAGGGTTTCTGAGGGATTAGCCCATTATTTTGAACATGACCAAGTGTTGAAACTCTTATATATGGACAATATATGTCCCATGAGTCTCCCTGAATTTTGGCAAATATTTTTGAAATAATTAAATAATTTTCCCCTATTAAAGACCATTTCTGGTCTTAAGAAAAAGCTTTAAAATAAAATAGGAAAATAACTTTTTAAATTATAATTTTGTGGTTTCAAATGCACTTTTTGAAATAATTTTCTCACCCTAAATCAAGCACTTGCAGTGCAAACCTCAATTCAGGGGTTTTTGGAATACTAACTTTTGAAAATACATTTTGGCCAAATTATTTTTTATAAGAAAATACTATACTACTATAAACACTTGGTATGATCATTGGGCAGAAGTTTTGGGTATGAAGATGAATTCCTCAAGAGGTAATAGTTGACTTTAATGAGCACATGAAAAACATATGAAGAAAAACTCAATTCCAAATAAAAGCCAAATGATGCCAAAAAAATTGCTGGTCCAAATTTTCATGCTTCATTGATGCAAAGGACATGTTACAAAAATGCAGGGTGTGACAAGAAACCCATGCCTTTTCCTCCAAAACCATCCAAGAAAAAGGATGATGAGGATTATGAGCGATTTGCTGAAATGATTAGACCTATCTTTTTGCGTATGCGTTTGACTGATGTGCTTAAAACAAATCCTTATGCTAAGTATATGAAAGATATTATTACCAATAAAAGAAAGATACCTGAAGTAAAAATTTCCACCATGCTTGCCAATTACACTTTTAAAGGTGGAATGCCTAAGAAATTAGGAGATCCAGGAGTACCTACTATACCTTGCTCCATTAAGAAAAACTATGTTAAAACTGCTTTGTGTGATCTTGGAGCCGGTGTTAGTGTTATGCCTCTCTCTTTATATCGTAGACTTGAATTGAGTAAGTTGACACCTACTGAAATATCTTTGCAAATGGCTGATAAATCAACTGCTATACCTGTCGGTATTTGTGAGGATGTGCCTGTTGTAGTTGCAAATGTTACTATTCTAACGTACTTTGTTATACTTGATATTCCCGAGGACGATAGTATGTCTATTATTCTTGAAAGACCCTTTTTGAATACTGCAGGGGCTGTTATTGATTGCAACAAAGGCAATGTCACTTTTCATGTCAATGGTAATGAGCATACTATACACTTCCCGAGGAAACAACCTCAGGTCCACAGTATCAATTATATTGGAAAAAAATCAACTATTACTATTGGAGGTCTTGAATTTCCTCTTCCTACTATCAAGAAGACATATGACATCCTTATTGTTGTGTACATACATATCCCCATTGAGGTCACCTAGTGTTATTCGAAAATTCTCCGGTTTCATGTTACTCGGAAAGAGTTTATTAACAAGACCTGATTAACCTTGTTAATGGATTCCTTTTGATGAGCATGGGATAGGTGAATCTAGATAGCACAACCTTCTGCATCCTCCTTTTACTTTCTGTTAAATAGGATAAATAAAGCCAAAATAGCATTTTTTTTGTTTGTTTCTAGACTTATCCGTGCAAAAAAACGAAAATAAAAGTTCTCCAAATGCCATGAAAATGAAATATGATTTTTTCTAGATTATTTGAGGAAATATGGCACATAACACACAGCGAGGGGAGCCAGCAACTAGTCACGAGGGGGCAGGGCGCGCCCCTGCCTCGTGGGCCCCACGTGCCCCCCCTCCACTTATTCCTGCACCCATGCTCTTCTTCTTCCTCCCAAAAAATTCACTAACCAGCTCAAACCCGAGTTCTAGCTCATCTTGCTGCCATTTTCGATCTCCTTGCTCAAAGCACCATTCACCAAACTATTTGGGGAGATTGTTCCTTGGTATGTGACTCCTCCATTGGTCCATTTAGTTTTTGTTCTAGTGCTTTATTTATTGCAAATTTATGCTGCTGTGGTGACCTTGTTCTTGAGCTTGCATGTTAAATTTTCTTGGTCCCAAGTAGTTCTAATGCATGATATAGTCTCTAGGCACTTATAGGAGTTGTTGCTATCAATCTTATTGAGTTTGGTTAACTTTTATTGTGAGTTATTAAAAATTTCAGAAATTTTCAGAAAAATGATAAAGAGATTGTTGAGAGGCTCTTCCAGTAAGAGCTCAGAGGAGAAGAAGAAAGAGGAAAATAAGAAGCCCAAGTATAATCTTCCTCGCATGGCGGAAGTTCGACTGTGCGAATGGCCTTGTAATGATTTCATGATGTCCGCCGGGATTTACGAAGACTTTTATTGGTTGGCAAATAATGCAGGCCTCACTGACTTCCTCCACGACCAGAAAGAACAGTATCTCTTACTCATCAATATTTTCACCCAAAGTTTTCATTTTCATGCTAAGAAAACACCACCTACGGTGGAGTTTCGTTTATATGATGTGATTAAGGAGATATCACTCTTAGATTTTTGTGAAATATGCAAAGTACCCTTTGGAGGTGGACTTGTGAAATATGCAAAGTAGCCTTCATGATATTTATGTTCATGGTGATTTATATCCTACTCATGCTTGCAATCATTGTTGAATAATTTTAATGCATGTTCATGACCGTTGTTGCTCTCTAGCTGGTCGCTTCCCAGTCTCTTTCTAGCCTTCACCTGTACTAAGCGGGAATACTGCTTGTGCATCCACTTCCATAAACCCCAAAGTTATTCCATATGAGTCCACCATACCTTCCTATATGCGGTATTTACCTGTCGTTCCAAGTAAATTTGTATGTGCCAAACTCTAAACCTTCAAATGAAATTATGTTTTGTATGCTCGAATAGCTCATGTATCAACTAGGGTTGTCTATATCTTCCATCCTAGGTGGGTTATTTTCACGATGAGTGGACTCCGCTCATCATTCATGAGAAAATGGTTGGTAATTGGGATGCCCAGTCCCATACTCAAATCATAATAATTAAACAAAACTCCCCCAGGGTTGTTGCTGGTTTGGACGGTACCCGTTGTTTCGGGCTAGCCGTGAAGTGTGCTTGTTGGTGGTTGGGGGAGTATAAACTTTACCATTCTGTTTGGGAACCGCCTATAATGTGCGTAGCATGGGAGATATCAAGATTCTTGGTTGTTATGTCGACAATGAAAGTATACCGCTCAAAATGTTATTCATCTCTATTTAAAAATCGAGCTCTGGCACCTCTACAAATCCCTGCTTCCCTCTGCGAAGGGCCTATCTATTTACTTTTATGCGGAGTCATCATCCTCTTATCAAAGAGCACCGGTAGGAGAGCACCTCTGTCATTGCATGTATTACTATTAATTTGCATTGAGTATGATCATGACTGGATCTCTTTTACCATGAATTACAATGTCTAGTCAGTCCTTGATCTTTAAAGGTGCTCTGCATTTATGTTTTGCGGTCTCAGAAAGGGCTAGCGAGATACCATCTTGTTATATCATATCATGATTATTGTGAGAAAGTGTTGTCATCTGAGGTTTATTATTATTGCTCGCTAGTTGATTATGCCATTGATGTGAGTAGTCTTGAGACCTGAAAGTTATTGTGAATGTGGTTAGTTCATGATCTTGTTGAAAACTTGAAGGCCGGCTTACATACTTCCAACAACAAGAGAAAACAGAGTTTGTCAAAGTTTTTCTCTATCACTTTCAGTTTATCAACTGAATTGCTTGAGGACAAGCAAAGTTTTAAGCTTGGGGGAGTTGATACGTCTCCAACGTATCTACTTTTCCAAACACTTTTGCCCTTGTTTTGGACTCTAACTTGCATAATTTGAATGGAACTAACCCGGACTAACGTTGTTTTCAGCAGAACTGCCATGGTGTTGTTTTTGTGCAAAAATAAAAAGTTCTCGGAATGACCTGAAACTCCACGGAGATTTATTTTCGAAAATATAAAAAATATCACTACAACAAACACCCCCCTATAGCAACACATGTCTAGCAACGACGATAATACAATGTGTTGTTTGATTGAATCCACCTTCCCCACTTAGCGCTAATCGGGCATAGCCACCTCCTTCTCGTTTTGCGCTATCAACGCTCGTGCATGAAGGGTCAAATATCCCTTCATTAAAAAATCGAGAGGCACACCCAGCAGCCAAGGCTTCCACCGCCGCCGCCGCCCCAGGCCCGTCCCCGCCCCCTCGCCCTCGTCCGCCTGTGCTCGTTCCTCCTCCAAGCTCGCCTTCCTCGCCAATTTCTTCGCTCGTCGGGGACGCGCACTGCATCGTCGCCCATCCTCCTGCGTCAGGAAGGGATCGAGGAAGGCATCGCCCCTGCCGTTCCTCCGCGCGATCGTAGATGCAGATGTCGCCGCCGTTCTTCCACGCGATTGGAGATTCACATGCTGCCGTTGTTCGCCCGCACCGCCAGGAACGACACAAGTACCAGCAGATCCGTCTTCCTCAACTGCAGCAGCTCATCAGGTCTTGCTCTGTTCCTCCCGCATCTGCAATTATTTATTTGTGTCTTTTTTGACGTGTGCAATTCTTTATTAATTTATTTGTATCCTCAAGGCTTTGCTCGGTTCGATTTATTCCCCCAAGAGAAACTGTTAGCATACTGTATTTTGTACCTGTAGTTTTTTTTGCGGTGGCTTGTACCTGTAGTTTGGAGTGCGTGTGTGCAGTTTTACCTGTAAGCGCACAGCCCACCTCTTCTGATCATGGTCGCTCCAAGAGAAACCAATCAACACATGTCACCCAGATTCCTTTAGGGATTGAATCCCTTGCATAAACCATCCCCCTTCATATAAATATTGTTCCGTTATATACAGAGTTTGGCAGGGATTATTAATTATTATATCATGATGGCAGACAACAAAACACAGAGATTGAAGCACAAGTACTCTTATTATTATAAAACATGAATCAATGTACGTATAGATCCCAATTAATGCATCATCACATTGCTTTTTCTAGACAAGCAGACTACCACGATTATTACTAGTGTATATATTTTCTCATTTAATAGTTAAGGAAAATCTTATTTTCTTGTTGCTTCACAGTTTTAATCTTCACTGCAAATGCATTACGCAGTTACGAATAAGCGGAGTATACTCTAATAATTATATTGGTAATCAATTCTGATTAATACTAAGTGGATTTCACAAATCTGGAAAATGAAAAAACCAAAATATACACCCACAACAACTGATTAGTTGGTGGGGAGAATTAAAAAATTCAGCCTTAGCTAGGATGTAGCAGGAAACCAGGATCAAGAACCATTTCAATCTAACCCTAGCCTATAACTTAAGAAGAGGTGGAGAAAGAGAAGGGGATGTACCTGTGTGGCCGACGCTGCCGTTGGAAGATGGTCGCCTCGTCCCTGTCACTTCTGCCTCGTGGTGCAGACTAACAATGTTTTCTTCCTGTCCAATCCATGACTTCTTTCTATGCATGAATGTGTAATGCTAGGAGAAGACCCTCTAGCCTGTACGAGCGCTCGCCCAAGCTAGCGCCGCCGGCAGCAACTACGCCATCATGTCCTTGCCCACAGCCCCTTTTAACCTCTCACCAACATGTTCTTCTTCCCATCTTATCTTCGTGAATGGGTGAAAGCGCTAGGTAGCGATTCTCTTCCATCTTTTCCATATTTGGTGAGATAACCTTCTAATTTTTTGCCCCCAATAATTGATTCCTCACAAAATTTACATTACCCTTTTGCCTCCTGCTCAACCTTATTCATGTGGAGCTAGCAACTTAAATTGGGCATGGAACAATCGTAACTTCGTAAGTGCCATTACTTTAATGTTTGTACCTACAATTCTGCTTCTTGATTTTCCTGTGTGATTACTTTACCCCGGTCATTGATTTAAGGTGGCTCTTTCAAATTATTATTAGTGGATATACAATGAGGTATCTGTGATCTTTCAGTTTTTGCTCTTTCAGTTGTTTTCCTCTTACCTCTAATGAATTTATTTATCATATAGCTCTTTTTGTTTTCTGACTGAACTACATGTGGACCAATATGCACATGCCCCATTGTATTACTATTTATAATAGGGAGATAATGTGGCTTTTGCATTGTAATAAATGAATTCATGACATGTGTGATTGGCTCAGCTACCTTGGATTGTATATGTGATTTTTTGGGAAATGTGTTGTGTAATACACAAATGTTTAACCATGGATTATTTCCGCAACCAACACAACTGACCTCTTCTCAAGTTCGTTTTCATTTCACAATTTTTGTTTAGTGAGCGACTACTCCATATTTGGTAACTTGAGTGTCCTCTTCTGACAACAAGATATTAGATGTCTCATTGTGCCCACACTCCCGATAATTCTATCAGTCAGGTATACCTAATGTTTCTTTGAAATGACTACATGGTTGTGTCCATGGAGCCGTGTGCGACTCTCATGTGTGACATAATAATATGCATCTCCGCAAGTAATGGCTAACTAACGATACCCTTGATCTTACATGTTATTTGCTTGTTATGTGTGTTAGGTGGCTTGGTTTGAGTACCCAGTACTACATAGGCACTGCCTTGGTTCTCGAAATTAGTTTAGATGTATCCTCGTATGTTCAAATTTGGCGGGTGTTGAAATGAAATCTCTTAACTAGTATAAGAGAACATAGTATACGGAGTGTTCTACACTAGATCAGATAGGGCGGCGATCTACTTTTTTTTCGTGCTTTCAGTTTGTTTGCCTCTCGCCAATAGTTTTACTGGAGAGAACATGTGGCCATGAGTTGATAACTCCATCTGTCCCAAATTTGATGATGCTTTTTTTCATGTTGTTGCTTCTGCGTGTTCTGAGAATCTTATTCATGGATCGGGAAATTATGATTTGTGACTTTGTAGTTCTCAGGTAACTGAGTTTTGCATGATGTAGATTATTTAAAGATTTTCAAGTTGTTCGCCCTGAGAATTTATCCTAATACACCATAGCCAGCATGGCTAATGAATCATCCCAAGCTGAGTAGTACATGAGTAATGTGTCACAAAGCTAAAGTGCAGACACCTCTGGAAAATGGAGATGTTCAATTTTCTAGTAATCGGTACTATTGGACTTGTCATTAGCCGGTTCATGAATTCATCTCATTGTTAATATAATATAATGTTTTTATAATTTTTTAATAGTAAAGATAAGCTGAAGGTCTTCACAATGAACATCCACATCCGATTGGTAAAAGGTGCTTGTAGTTTTGCTGATCAAAGATGAAATAAATAAATTGGTACACGGATATAGGTTGCATAATCTGCAATGTTGTTTCATAAATTCGTGTTAAAAAAGTTTTTCTATTCAAAGATTATTAATTAGCCCCACATCTATATATAAATCTGTGTCCTGGTTATTCACATTTGTATGGTGGCCATCTAAATTTTACTTCTCTATTAGCCCGATTTTCTCTACTGTAAGTTACTCACCTCATATTGCTGTTGTAGATCACCAAGATAAATAGACGATGCATGGCTCAGATGATCATTGCAAGGTTGAGAATGGAGCTACTACCAGATAATTAGAATGCCACTTTAGGATCAATGTTTCAAACATTATAGTTGATTGCAAGGTCAAGAATTGGGCCACTACAAGATATAGATTCACCTCCTGAAATCGTTGGGTCATGTTCTTTGTAATGCAACATAGTCAATTTAATATATGAGATCTATTATCTTTGAATCATGTTCTTTGTACTGCAACATATTCGATTTAATATATGAAATCTTTTGGTTTGTTATATTGCACCTACTATGCACTATGGACATGAATGACAATATATAAAATTCCAATAATTGTTCATACTATATAATGAAGCTTAAAGTTGTTGCAATCCTTGTGTGCAGAGTTGCCACCAACGCATATGAAGTGTTGTTCGTCTCTAGCTTTATACGTTGCTACTTAACAACGCTTCTACATGTTGTTTACCAACACATGCATATATGTTGTTGTAGATCCTTCCAACGCCACCAACGGCAACGGATACTAATCCGTTGGTGTAGACCTTGGCAACACATATATAGACATAAGACAACGCATTGATGCGTTGCTGTAGGGGGGTTCTTGTTGTAGTGTATATGCAAGACGATCCATACCAGGGGCCCACACCCAGTCCACAAGGCTGGGGGCGCGCCCCCTGCCTCCTGGGCCCCCTGGTGCTCCACCGACGTATCCCCAGATCCTATAAGTTCACTTTTGGGGAGAAAAAAAATAAGGGAGAATGAATTATCACGTTTCACGAGACGGAGTTGCCGCCAAGCCCTAATCTCTCTCGGGAGGGCTGATCTGGAGTCCGTTCGGGGCTCCGGAGAGTGGAGATCGTCGCCATCGTCATCATCAACCTTCCTCCATCACCAATTCCATGATGCTCACCGCCGTGCGTGAGTAATTCCATCGTAGGCTTGCTGGACGGTGATGGGTTGGATGGGATCTATCATGTAATTGAGTTAGTTCTATTTGGGTTTGATCCCTAATATCGACTATGTTCTGAGATTGATGTTGCTATGACTTTGCTATGCTTAATGCTTGTCACTAGGGCCCGAGTGCCATGATTTCAGATCTGAACCTATTATGTTTTCATGAATATATGTGTGTTCTTGATCCTATCTTGCAAGTATATAGTCACCTACTATGTGTTATGATCCGGCAACCCCGAAGTGACAATAATCGGGACCACTCCCAGTGATGACCATAGTTTGAGGAGTTCATGTATTCACTATGTGTTAATGCTTTGGTCCGGTACTCTGTTAAAAGGAGGCCTTAATATCCCTTAGTTTCCAATAGGACCCCGCTGCCACGGGACGATAGGACAAAAGATGTCATGCAAGTTCTTTTCCATAAGCATGTATGACTATATTCGGAATACATGCCTACATTGCATTGATGAACTGGAGCCAGTTCTGCGTCACCCTAGGTTATAACTTCTACATGATGAATTGCATCCGACATAATTTCCCATCACTGATCCAATGCCTACGAGCTTTTCCTATATTGCTTGTTGCTTATTTACTTTTCCGTTGCTACTATTACAAAAACTACAAAAACACTATCGTTACTTTTATTGCCGCTACCGCCACTATCATATTACTTTGCTACTAAACTATCTTGTTGCAGATACTAAGTTTCCAGGTGCGGTTGAATGGATAACTCAGCTGCTAATACTTAAGAGTATTCTTTGGTTGCCCTTGTGTCGAATCAACAAATTTGGGTTGAATACTTTACCCATGAAAACTGTTGCGATCCCCTACACTTGTGGGTTATCAATGATCCACCATCCCCTGGCACTTGAAAACGTGTTGATCCATTTCTTCGAGTCTTGTCTCCACGCTTCCGGTCCTCCTTGGTGTTGGGGAACGTAGAAGAATTCAAAAAAAATCCTACGCTTCACCAAGATCAATCTAAGGAGTCATCTAGCAACGAGCATAATGGAGTGCATCTACATACCCTTTGTAGATCGCGAGCGGAAGCGTTCGAAGGAACGTGGATGAAGTAGTCGTACTCTTCGCGTTCTTCGTCACCGATGATCCCGGCGCCGAACGGACGGCACCTCCGCGTTCAACACACGTACGGTACAGCAACGTCTCCTCCTTCTTGATCCAGCAAGGGGGTAGGACAGGTTGACGGAGATCCAGCAGCACGACGGCGTGGTGGTGGATGCAACAGGAAAACCTGCACGGCTTCGCCGGCGCCCTGCGTGAGGAGTAGGAGGTGTGACGTGGGGGAGAGGCGCCAGAGGCTTGGGGTGCGGCTGCCCTCTCCCCCCCCACTATATATAGGGGCCAGGGGGTTGCCGGCCTTGGGAGATCAGATCTCCAGGGGGGCGGCGGCCAAGGGGGGAGACTTGCCCCCCAAGGCATAGGGGGCGCCCCCTCCCCCTAGGGTTTCAACCCTAGGCGCATGGAGGGGGCCCATATGGGTGCTCCAGCCCACCAGGGGCTGGCCCCCTTCCCCTTGCGGCCTAGGGGACCCACCGGGATGGGTGGCCCCACCCGGTGGACCCCCGGGACCCCTCCGGTGGTCCCGGGACACTCCCGGTGACCCCCGGAGTTCACCCGATGGCCGAAACTGGACTTCCTATATATCATTCTTTACCTCCGGACCATTCCGGAACTCCTCGTGACGTCCGGGATCTCATCCGGGACTCCGAACAACATTCGGGTTTCCATGTGCATGTATCTCTACAACCCTAGCGTCACCGAACCTTAAGTGTGTAGACCCTACGGGTTCGGGAGACACGCAGACATGACCGAGACGACTCTCCGGTCAATAACCAACAGCGGGATCTGGATACCCATGTTTGTTCGCACGTGTTCCTCGATGATATCATCGGATGAACCACTGTGTCAAGGATTCACTCAATCCCGTATGTTATTCCCTTTGTCTATCGGTACGGTACTTGCCCGAGATTCAATCGTCGGTATGCCCGATACCTTGCTTAATCTCGTCATGGCAAGTCTCTTTACTCGTTCCGTAATCCATCATCCTGTGACTAACTCCTTAGTCACCTTGAGCTCATTATGATGATGTCTTACCGAGAGGGCCCAGAGGTACCTCTCCGTCATACGGAGTGACAACATCCCAGTCTCGGTTCGTACCAACTCAACAGACACTTTCGGAGATACCTGTTGCATACCTTTATAGCCACCCAGTTACGTTGTGACGTTTGGCACACCCAAAGTATTCCTATGGTATCCGGGAGTTGCACAACCTCATGGTCTAAGGAATAAATACTTGACACTGGAAAAGCTTATGCATTACGAACTAAACGATCTCGTGCTAGGCTCAGTATTCGGTCTTGTCCATCACATCATTCTCCTAATGATGTGATCCCGTTATCACCGACATCCTATGTCCATGGTCAGGAAACCGTGACCATCTATTGATCAACGAGCTAGTAACAAGAGGCTTACCAGGGACTCATTGTGGTCTATATATTCACACATGTATCGCTGTTTCCGTACAATACAATTCAAGCATGAATAACAGAAAATTATCATGAATAAGGAAATATATTAATAATACTTTTATTATTGCCTCTAGGGCATATTTCCAACAGTCTCCCACTTGCACTAGAGTCAATAATCTAGTTATATTGTGATGAATCGAACACCCATAGAGTTCTGGTGTTGATCATGTTTTGCCCGTGGAAGAGGTTTAGTCAACGGGTCTGCAACATTCAGATCCGTATGCACTTTACAAATATCTATGTCTCCATCTTGAACATAATTCCGGATGGAGTTGAAACGGTGCTTGATGTGCTTGGTCTTCTTGTGAAACCTGGGCTCCTTGGTAATGGCAATAGCCCCAGTGTTGTCACAGAAGAGAGTCATCGGGCTTGACACGCTTGGAATGACTCCTAGGTCGGTGATGAACTCCTTCATCCAGACTCCTTCTTGCGCTGCTTCACAAGCAGCTATGTACTCCGCTTCACATGTAGAATGCGCCACGACGCTCTGCTTGCAACTGCACCAGCTGACTGCTCCACCATTCAAAATATACACGTATCCGGTTTGTGACTTCGAGTCATCCAGATCTGTGTCGAAGCTAGCATCGATGTAACCCTTTACGACGAGCTCTTCGTCACCTCCATAGACGAGAAACATATCCTTAGTCCTCTTCAGGTACTTTAGGATGTTCTTGACCGCTGTCCAGTGTTCCATACCGGGATCACTTTGGTACCTCCCTACCAAACTTATGGCAAGGTTCACATCAGGTCTGGTACACAGCATGGCATACATGATAGAACCTATGGTCGAGGCATAGGGAATGACACTCATCTTTTCTCTATCTTCTGCCGTGGTCGGAGACTGAGCCTTGCTCAATCTCATACCTTGCAAAACAGGCATGAACCCCTTCTTGGACTGATCCATATTGAACCTCTTCAATATCTTGTCAAGGTATGTGCTTTGTGAAAGACCAATGAGGCGTCTTGATCTATCTCTATAGATTTTGATGCCTAATATGTACGAAGCTTCTCCAAGGTCCTTCATTGAAAAACTCTTATTCAAGTAGGCCTTTATACTTTCCAAGAATTCTATATCATTTCCCATCAGTAATATGTCATCCACATATAATATGAGAAATGCTACAGAGCTCCCACTCACTTTCTTGTAGATACAGGCTTCTCCCCAAGTCTGTATAAAGCCAGACGCTTTGATCACATCATTAAAGCGAATATTCCAACACCGAGATGCTTGCACCAGCCCGTAGATCGAGCGCTGGAGCTTGCATACCTTGTTAGCATTTTCTGGATCGACAAAACCTTCCGGCCGCATCATATACAGCTCTTCCTTGAGGAAGCCATTAAGGAATGCCGTTTTGACGTCCATTTGCCATATCTCATAATCATAGAATGCGGCAATTGCTAACATGATTCGGACGGACTTTAGCATCGCTACGGGAGAGAAAGTCTCGTCGTAGTCAATCCCTTGAACTTGTCGATAACCCTTAGCGACAAGCCGAGCCTTATAGATGGTCACATTACCATCCGCGTCTGTCTTCTTCTTAAATATCCATTTGTTTTCTATGGCGTGCCTATCATCAGGCAAGTCCACCAAAGTCCATACTTTGTTTTCATACATGGATGCTATCTCGGATTTCATGGCTCCAAGCCATTTATTGGAATCCGGGCCCGCCATCGCTTCTTCATAGTTCGAAGGTTCACCGTTGTCTAACAACATGATTTCCATGACAGGGTTGCCGTACCACTCTGGTGCGGAACGTGTCCTTGTGGACCTTCGAAGTTCAGTAGTAACTTGATCTGTATCTTCATGATCATCATCATTAACTTCCTCTCTTGCCGGTGCAGGCACCTCAGGAACAATTTCCTACGCTGCGCTACTTTCCGGTTCGGGAGGGGTGACTGTCACCTCATCAAGTTCTACCTTCCTCCCACTCACTTCTTTCGAGAGAAACTCTTTCTCCAGAAAGGATCCATTCTTGGCAACAAAGAGTTTGCCTTCGGATCTGTGGTAGAAGGTGTACCCAATCGTTTCCTTAGGGTATCCTATGGAGACGCATTTTTCCGATTTGGGTTCGAGCTTCTCAGGTTGAAGTTTCTTGACATAAGCATCGCAACCCCAAACTTTCAGGAACGACAGCTTCGGTTTCTTGCCAAACCAAAGTTCATACGGTGTCGTCTCAATGGATTTCGACGGAGCCCTATTTAAAGTGAATGTGGCAGTCTCTAAAGCATAACCCCAAAAAGATAGCGGTAAGTCGGTGAGAGACATCATAGATCGCACCATGTCCAACAGAGTATGATTTCGACGTTCGGACACACCATTACACTGAGGTGTTCCGGGCGGTGTCAATTGTGAAACAATTCCACAGTTCCTAAGGTGCGTGCCAAATTCATGACTTAAATATTCACCCCCACGATCCGATCGCAAGAACTTTATTTTTCTGTCACGTTGATTCTCAACCTCATTCTGAAATTCCTTGAACTTTTCAAAGGTCTCAGACTTGTGTTTCATCAAGTAGATATACCCATATCTACTCAAGTCATCTGTGAGGGTGAGAACATAACGATAGCCTCCGCGAGCCTCAACACTCATTGGACCGCACGAATCGGTATGTATGATTTCCAATAAGTTGGTTGCTCACTCCATTGTTCCGGAGAACGGAGTCTTGGTCATCTTGCCCAAGAGGCATGGTTCGCATGTGTCAAATGATTCATAATCAAGAGACTCCAGAAGTCCATCAGCATGAAGCTTCTTCATACGTTTGACACCAATATGACCAAGGCGGCAATACCACAAATATGTGGGACTATCATTGTCAACTTTACATCTTTTGGCATTCACACTATGAATATGTGTATCATCACGATCGAGATTCATCAAAAATAAACCATTGACCAGCGAGGCATGACCATAAAACATATCTCTCAAATAAATGGAACAACCATTATTCTCGGATTTAAATGAGTAGCCATCTCGCATCAAACGAGATCCAGATACAATGTTCATGCTCAAAGCTGGTACTAAATAACAATTATTAAGGTTTAAAACTAATCCCGAGGGTAGATGTAGAGGTAGCGTGCCGACGGCGATCACATCGACCTTGGAACCATTCCCGACACGCATCGTCACCTCATCCTTCGCCAGTCTCCGCTTATTCCGCAACTCCTGCTTAGAGTTACAAATATGAGCAACTGCACCGGTATCAAATACCCAGGAGCTACTACGAGCGCTGGTAAGGTACACAACAATAACATGTATATCACATATACCTTTGACGTTGTCGGCCTTCTTGTCCGCTAAGTATTTGGGGCAGTTCCGCTTCCAGTGACCCGTTCCCTTGCAATAAAAGCACTCTGTCTCAGGCTTGGGTCCATACTTTGGCTTCTTCCCGGCAACTGGCTTACCGGGCGCGGCAACTCCCTTGCCGTCCTTCTTGAAGTTCTTCTTACCCTTGCCCTTCTTGAACTTAGTGGTTTTATTGACCATCAACACTTGATGCTCTTTCTTGATCTCCACCTCCGCTGATTTCAGCATTAAATACACCTCGGGAATGGACTTCTCCATCCCCTGCATTTTAAAGTTCAACAAGAAGCTCTTGTAGCTAGGTGGGAGCGACTGGAGGATTCTGTCAATGACCGCTTCGTCCGGGAGATTCATTCCCAACTGAGACAAGCGGTTGTGCAACCCAGAAATCTTGAGGATGTGCTCACTGACAGAACTGTTTTCCTCCATCTTACAGCTGTAGAATGCGTTGGAGACATCATATCTCTCAACTCGGGCATGAGCCTGGAAAACCATTTTTAGCTCTTGGAACATCTCATATGCCCCGTGGTGCTCAAAACGCTTTTGGAGCCCCGATTCTAAGTTGTAGAGCATGCCGCACTGAACCAGGGAGTAATCATCACAAGGCGACTGCCAAGCATTCATAACATCTTGGTTTGCCGAGGCGGGAGCGTCACCTAGCGGTGCTTCTAGGACATAAGTTTTCTTGGTAGCGATGAGGATGATCCTCAGGTTACGAACCCAGTCCGTATAGGTTCTACCATCGTCTTTGAGCTTGGATTTCTCTAGGAACACGTTGAAGTTGAGGGTGACATGAGCGTTGATACGTCCAAAACGTATCTATAATTTCTGCATGCTCCATGCCTCTTTTGGGTGATATTGCTATGTTATTTATACACTTCCATACACTTTTTTGATCATATTTGGACTAATCTATTAACTCAGTGCACCCCAGTGCCAGTTTCTGTTTTCTGCTGTTTTTGTATTTCAGGTTTTCCCATTACGAGAACTCCCAGAAAAATCCCGGAAAGTTATATAAAAAATCAGCGTTCCAGAAGCTTCCCAGCAGCCAAAGTACAGCCGGAGGGGGGCCACCAGGGCTCCAGGCGCCCTGGTGGCGCCCCCCCCCCCCCTGGCCGCGGCGGGGGGGGCGCCTGGGCCCCCCGGGCCTCCGCTGATGCCCCCCTTTGGCATATATTTATATCGTGTCCCAAAACCCTCGAGACGGGAACCCTTTTTCGTGATCTCATCTCTGTTCCGCCGCCGCCGCGCTTCCAAGATCGGGAGCACCAGGAGAACTCTTCCCGGCACCCTGCCGGAGGGGAGGATCACCACCGGGAGCCTCTCCACCACCATGGACGCCTCCCGGATGAGTTGTGAGTAGTCTCCCTTGGACCATGGGTCCATGACCAGTAGCTATGTGATGTTCTCCTCCCCTTCTTGTGCTTCACTAATTAGACCTCGTGAGCTGCCCTACATGATCGAGGCACATATGTAATCCTTATGCTGTTGCTATGTTGAGTTTGCTGGGATCCGATGGATTGTGAGATTATGTTCAGATTGTGTTTGAGTAATATATTTGATCTACCTCTTTTATATTTATGTTCGTAAGTAATTCTTGCATGTTCTCCATTGTTATTTATTGCTTTGGCCAAGTAGTAGGTAGTGACTCCAAGAGGGAACGTTATGCTTGATTGTGGGTTCATGCCCCTCGATGACTAGCTTGAGTGACAGAAACATGAGTCTAGGGGATGTGCCGTTGCCACAAGGGGGAAAACAACGGTTCTTGTGCCCGCGGGTGCAAGGATTGTTTACTTTACGCAAAGTTCTTTTAATGCAGTTGTCTGTTGCTTTGAGTTTACACTATGGGTGGGACTCGCAACTTAATACTAGCGAGATGTTCTGGATAGATATCTCAAGGTGGATGATTAGTAGTAGATGCATATGGATTTCGGTCTACTTTCGTTGGCGTACCGCCCATGCTTTTAACCTCTACCTTTCTTGTAACATAGTTAGCATTGGTTTGTGCACATAATTTTGTCAATTGCCCAACTGTAATTCGTTCACCTCAAATAGCTGTTTTATCGTCTTTCGGGAGAGAGACATCACTAGTGAACATCATGGGACCCCGGTCCATATTACCAGCATTGATCACATCCGCTATTTAGTTTCCGCTTTTATTTACTATTTGCAGCAAAACCTATCACTATTATCACTTGCGTTTGATCCTTTGTAAACTACAAGGCCGGAGGGATTGACAACCTCTCTGTACTCGTTGGGAGCAAAGTTATTTGTATCTCTGTGCAGGTCCACGTTGATTGCTAATATCTGGCGCCGTTAGCAGTTGACACCTTCTTGTTGAAACTAGGAGTCTCAGGGAAATCGATCCTTGGTATCTTTGCCAAGGGAAAACTTCCGCTACACTGCATCTCAAACCTTCCACTTGGGGTAACCAATGAGGGGCGAGAAGCCATCAAGTAAAGTTTTCTGGCGCCGTTGCCGGGGACTCCACTCTTCAAGATAGGGGAGTTGCACGCTATCTTTTATCTTTTCTTTTTAGTCTTGTTAGTTTACCTTTCAGTTTTCTTTATGTCTTTTCACTAGTTTTGCTTAATGGAAAACAACAAAAATATGAGAGAGCTTTATAAGCTCTACCTTGCTTTGGGACATGATGTGTTTGAAGAGAAAATTAAAAAACCTTTGGAACTTTATTATTTGCATAACAATCATGATGGTGGTGATGTTATTAGTATGCTTTCTTTGAATATCAATATTGCTAATGACATGGAAAGCTCTAAGCTTAGGGATGACACGTTTCATGAACATGATATTTTTAGTCCCCCAACTTTTGAAGAGAAAATTTACTTTGATAATACTTTGCTTCCTATATATGATGATTACAATGATAAATGTGAGCTTTTTAGTCCACCTACTATGAGGATAAAATTTATTATGATTATGATATGCCTCCTAAATATGATGATGGTTATGATAGTCTTACTCTCACTATTCCTAATAAGAAAAGATTTTGCTTATATGAAGAGTAATGACACTTTTATGCTTTTGGATCATGGAAATAATGCCTTATGTGATAGTTATATTGTTGAGTTCATCCATGATGCCACTGAAATTTATAATGAGAGAGGGAGACATGGTTCTAAATATCTTAATAAGAAGAAGTTTCCTCTCTTTATGTTGAAGGTTTTGAAGCTGCACTTGTTTTGTCTTCCTATGCTTATTGCTTTGTGCTTCAATGAATTATTCTATTGCAATATTCCTATGCATAGGAAGCATGTTAGGCTTAAATGTGTTTGGTATTTGCTTCTTGATGCTCTCTTTTGTTCTTCAACTCTTATTCCTACGAGAGCATCATTAAAGTCTTAAGCCTATCTTTATGGCTATAAAGAAAGAGCTCTAGGGAGACAACCCTTGTTATCTTTGCTTTCAGTTTTTTCTTTCAGTTTTTAGTGGTATTGATGTTTGTTACTACAGTAGCATCATCATTGTATCTTTACTTTTCAATTTTGTGCCAAGTGTAGCTTCTGATTGCAAGAAAGTTCAAAAGTTGTGACGTGCTGTCCAGGAAACAGATTCCGTCCTTGGATAGAAAAATTCGTATAAAATCACCAAATCATCTTTTTGGTCTGAATTTTTTCGACAGCATGCTCTATACAATTGTTTTTCGTGCGTCTGTTCTGAGTTTTTTTATTAGAGTTGCAGAAGTGCCCCGAAAAAATCATTTACTACCTGCTGTTCTGGTTTTCACAGATTCTGTCCTGTTTTGCCTTTCCTTCATTTTGCAAACCTTGAGCTTGCTTTTTCTTTGCAAAAACCTTTTGGCAATCTTGAGAAACAGTAGACCTTCAAGAATATCCTTATTTCCAGCAAGGAACAATTATTTTATTATGGGTACTAACCTCCCTAATCAGATTATGATGAGTTATGTATGAAGGGAGTTTTCAAGTGTGCGAGGGAAGATGATAAAAAGATTCAGGAGTGTCAAACGCTCAAGCTTGGGGATGCCCCCATGCACCCCCAAGAAATATTCAAGGAGACTCAAGCGTCTAAGCTTTGGGATGCCCCCGTGCATCCCCTTCTCCATCAACATTATCAGTTCGTCTTTCGTTCCACTATATTTTTATCACTTCATGTGTTATGTGCTATGCTTGGAGCGTCTTGCTTTTAGTTTTCCTTTTTAGTTTTCTTTATCTTTTCATAACGAGTCGGAACTCAGCTTTCTTTATGTGGGAGAGAAACACGCTCCACTTCTACCTAGAACATAACATAGAATTTTCATGTCTATCTTTGATGTGTGTGTTCTTTGTCTTTCAATAGCTACTATCATGCTTAGCTTTTAGTTTTCATGCTTATCTTTTTAAAGAGCTTTTGTTTAGTTGGTTGCTTGAACTCTCTTTATTTATCATGATTATCTTATTAAGAGAGTTTGCTTCTGTTGCATTGGTTGATATGTCTATGATAAAAATGCTACGTGCATAATGGTGCTTCGTAGTTCATGTTTTCTTATGGTTAGTCTTAAATAGCTGGGGGGTTTCCAATGTGTTATTGGAGTACCAACATGATTTGTTTGCTTATGATGTGGTATGGTTTAGTAATATCTTCCTTCAAGAATTTATTTTGATTGACTTGGCGTATGCTCACGCATATTTAAGACTGTAAAGAAAGTCTGTCAAGCCTTGATGATCTTTTATTTCTGAGTAGCGATATAACTTCCATGCCTGATTCAATGTTGCTTTGTCGCTCTGCATGATTATGACCATCATTGCTCTCTTAGTTAGTCGCTCCCAGTCTTTTGCTAACCTCCACCTGTACTAAGCGGACTGACTGCTTGTGCATCCAAATTCCTTTAAACCAGTTATGCCATATGAGTCCACCATACCTTCCTACATGGTATTTACCTGCCATTCCTAACGAAGACTTTCATGTACCACCTCGAAATTATTCAAAAAGAAAAAAAATGCATTCCTATTTTGTGCCTCTGTTTTAAGTCCATGAGGAAGTAGTAGTTAATTCATGATCTTTTTAAGTTGGACAAGCTTCACCCCGGGATTGCATGTATAATGTGCAAACCCATAATACGAGAAGAAACTGGCATTGAGTGCGCCCGGCTCAAAATTAATATAACAAACAAACCCACCTTCATGCTTTGTTCATGAGAAATCAGAAAACTTTGGCATTGATAAACAAAGGAGATTAAGAGGATGTGATCGTCCTCATTCGGGAGCCGTTCCTCGAAACTTGTCCATCTCAAGAAGTGATTGAGTTATCTGCTAGCATTCGTTGACGAAACATGCATGATCTAAAAAATATATTATTACCTCTGTTTTTAAAATCAAGAGCTCTCGTACATGTTTTGTCTTTGTTTCCGACTACGGGTTTTCAACCTTGCCAACAAAAGCCACGGTTCGAGAGTCTCCACCTTCTTTTAAAGCACCAACTACTGAGAGCATGATTGTCATTCTGAGTGTAATGTGCATTGTCCCAAAGTAGCATTGTCTTTTGCATGATTGTGATATCGTTTATTTTGAAATCATTGTATCTAGTCATCATTAAACCTTGGAGGTGCCCCTGCATTTATGTTTTGCTTCACTAAAGGGGGCAAGCGAGATATCACTTGGTCATATTTGCACACCATGCTCATTACAAATCTATTTGATGTTTCAATACCATATTGTGAAACTTTCAGTTCTTTGTGATTTTCTCATGAGGCAACTTAATTACTACAGATTCATTGTCTCAGTAAGCTTTTGTCATATGACTAAGAAAAATCCTTATATGGTTAATAGCATGTCACCACAGAAATTATTCTTGTTATCATTTACCTACTCGAGGACGAGCAGGAATTAAGCTTGGGGATGTTGATACGTCCAAAACGTATCTATAATTTCTGCTTGCTCCATGCCTCTTTTGGGTGATATTGCTATGTTATTTATACACTTCCATACACTTTTGATCATATTTGGACTAACCTATTAACTTAGTGCACCCCAGTGCCAGTTTCTGTTTTCTGCTGTTTTTGTATTTCAGGTTTTCCCATTACGAGAACTGCTAGAAAAATCCCGGAAAAATTATATAAAAAATCAGCGTTCCAGAAGCTTCCCAGCAGCCAAAGTACAGCCGGAGGGGGGCCACTAGGGCTCTAGGCGCCCTGGTGGCGCGGCCCCCCTGGCCGCGCCGGGGGGGGGGGCGCCTGGGCCCCCCGGGCCTCCGCTGATGCCCTCCTTTGGCATATATTTATATCGTGTCCCGAAACCCTCGAGACGGGAACCCTTTTTCGCGATCTCATCTCTGTTCCGCCGCCGCCGCGCTTCCAAGATCGGGAGCACCAGGAGAACTCTTCCCGGCACCCTGCCGGAGGGGAGGATCACCACCGGGAGCCTCTCCACCACCATGGACGCCTCCCGGATGAGTTGTGAGTAGTCTCCCTTGGACCATGGGTCCATGACCAGTAGCTATGTGATGTTCTCCTCCCCTTCTTGTGCTTCACTAATTAGACCTCGTGAGCTGACCTACATGACCGAGGCACATATGTAATCCTTATGCTGTTGCTATGTTGAGTTTGCTGGGATCCGATGGATTGTGAGATTATGTTCAGATTGTGTTTGAGTAATATATTTGATCTACCTCTTTTATATTTATGTTCGTAAGTAATTCTTGCATGTTCTCCGTTGTTATTTATTGCTTTGGCCAAGTAGTAGGTAGTGACTCCAAGAGGGAACGTTATGCTTGATTGTGGGTTCATGCCCCTCGATGACTAGCTTGAGTGACAGAAACATGAGTCTAGGGGATATGATGTTGCCACAAGGGGGAAAACAACGGTGCTTGTGCCCGCGGGTGCAAGGATTGTTTACTTTACGCAAAGTTCTTTTAATGCAGTTGTCTGTTGCTTTGAGTTTACACTATGGGTGGGACTCGCAACTTAATACTAGCGAGATGTTCTGGATAGATATCTCAAGGTGGATGATTAGTAGTAGATGCAGATGGATTTCGGTCTACTTGCCTTGGCGTACCGCCCATGCTTTGAACCTCTACCTTTCTTGTAACATAGTTAGCATTGGTTTGCGCACATAATTCTGTCAATTGCCCAGCTGTAATTCGTTCACCTCACATAACTGTTTTATCGTCTTTTGGGAGAGAGACATCACTAGTGAACATCATGGGACCCCGGTCCATATTACCATCATTGATCACATCCGCTATTTACTTTCCGCTTTTATTTACTATTTGCAGCAAAACCTATCACTATTATCACTTGCGTTTGATCCTTTGTAAACTACAAGGCCGGAGGGATTGACAACCTCTCTGTACTCGTTGGGAGCAAAGTTATTTGTATCTGTGTGCAGGTCCATGTTGATTGCTAATATCTGGCGCCGTTAGCAGTTGACACCTTCTTGTTGAAACTGGGAGTCTCAGGGAAATCGATCCTTGGTATCTTTGCCAAGGGAAAACTTCCTCTACACTGCATCTCAAACCTTCCACTTGGGGTAACCAACGAGGGGCGAGAAGCCATCAAGCGTGGGCCATTTGATCTACAAGACATATTGTAAAGAATTTAGACTAAGTTCATGATAATTAAGTTCATCTTAATCAAATTTTAATGAACTCCCACTCAGATCGACATCTCTCTAGTCATCTAAGTGATACATGATCCGAATCGACTAGCCCGTGTCCGATCATCACGTGACACGGACTAGTCATCAACGGTGAACATCTTCATGTTGATTGTATCTTCTATACGACTCATGTTAGACCTTTCGGTCTTCCGTGTTCCGAGGCCATGTCTGTACATGCTAGGCTCGTCAAGCAAACCCTAAGTGTATTGCGTGTGTAAATCTGGCTTACACCCGTTGTACGCGAACGTTAGAGCCTATCACACCCGATCATCACGTGGTGCTTCGGAACAACGATCCTTAGCAACGGTGCACAGTTAGGGGGAACACAATTCTTGAAATTTTAGTGAGAGATCATCTTATTTACTACCATCGTTGTAAGTAAACAAGATGCAAAAACATGATAAACATCACATGCAATCAATTAAAGTGACATGATATGGCCAATATCAACTTGCTCCTTCGATCTCCATCTTCGGGGCACCATGATCATCTTTGTCACCGGCACAACACCATGATCTCCATCATCGTGTCTTCATGAAGTCGTCACGCCAACTATTACTTCTACTACTATGGCTAATGTTTAGCAATAAAGTAAAGTAATTACATGGCGTTATTCAGTGACACGCAGGTCATACAATAATTAAGACAACTCCTATGGCTCCTGCCGGTTGTCAAATTCATCGACATGCAAGTCGTGATTCCCTATTACAAGAACATGATCAAGCTCATACATCACATATATCATTCATCACATCTTCTTGGCCATACCACATCACATAGCACATGCTGCAAGAACAAGTTAGACGACCTCTAATTGTTGTTGCAAGTTTTTACATGGCTTCTATAGGTTTTATAGCAAGAATGCTTCTTACCTACGCCAAAACCACAACGTGATTTGTCAATTTCTATTTACCCTTCATAAGGACCCTGTTCATCGAATCCGATCCGACTAAAGTGGGAGAGATAGACACCCGCCAGCCACCTTATGCATCTAGTGCATGTCTGTCGGTGGAACCAGTCTCACGTAAGCGTACGTCTAAGGTCGGTCTGGGCCGCTTCATCCCACGATGCCGCCGAATCAAGATTAGACTAGTAACGGCAAGAAAATTGAGCAAACTCAACGCCCACAACTCGTTTGTGTTCTACTCGTGCAAGATGCTACGCAAAGACCTAGCTCAGATGCCACTGTTGGGGAACGTAGCAGAATTCAAAAAATTTCCTACGCTTCACCAAGATCAATATAAAGAGTCATCTAGCAACGAGCATAATGGAGTGCATCTACATACCCTTTGTAGATCGCGAGCGGAAGCGTTCGAAGGAACGTGGATGAAGTAGGCGTACTCTTCGCGTTCTTCGTCACCGATGATCCCAGGGCCGAACGGACGGCACCTCCGCGTTCAACACAAGTATGGTACAGCGACGTCTCCTCCTTCTTGATCCAGCAAGGGGGTAGGAGAGGTTGACGGAGATCTAGCAGCACGACGGCGTGGTGGTGGATGCAACAGGAAAACCTGCACGGCTTCGCCGGCGCCCTGCGTGAGGAGTAGGAGGTGTGACGGCGGGGGAGAGGCGCCAGAGGCTTGGGGTGCGGCTGCCCTCTCCCCCCCACTATATATAGGGGCCAGGGGGGCGCCGGCCCTGGGAGATCAGATCTCCAGGGGGGCGGCGGCCAAGGGGGGAGACTTGCCCCCCAAGGCATAGGGGGCGCCCCCTCCCCCTAGGGTTTCAACCCTAGGAGCATGGAGGGGGGCCCATATGGGTGCGCCAGCCCACCAGGGGCTGGCCCCCTTCCCCTTGCGGCCTAGGGGACCCACCGGGATGGGTGGCCCCACCCGGTGGACCCCCGGGACCCCTCCGATGGTCCCGGGACACTCCCGGTGACCCCCGGAGTTCACCCGATGGCCGAAACTGGACTTCCTATATATCATTCTTTACCTCCGGACCATTCCGGAACTCCTCGTGACGTCCGGGATCTCATCTGGGACTCCGAACAACATTCGAGTTTCCATGTGCATGTATCTCTACAACCCTAGCGTCACCGAACCTTAAGTGTGTAGACCCTACGGGTTCCGGAGACACGTAGACATGACCGAGACGACTCTCCGGTCTATAACCAACATCGGGATCTAGATACCCATGTTGGTTCCCACGTTTTCCTCGATGATATCATCGGATGAACCACTGTGTCAAGGATTCACTCAATCCCGTATGTTATTCCCTTTGTCTATCGATACGGTACTTGCCCGAGATTCGATCGTCGGTATGCCCGATACCTTGTTCAATCTCGTCATGGCAAGTCTCATTACTCGTTCCGTAATCCATCATCCTGATACTAACTCCTTAGTCACCTTGAGCTCATTATGATGATGTCTTACCGAGAGGGCCCAGAGGTACCTCTCCGTCATACGGAGTGACAACATCCCAGTCTCGGTTCGTACCAACTCAACACACACTTTTGGAGATACTCGTTGCATACCTTTATAGCCACCCAGTTACGTTGTGACGTTTGGCACACCCAAAGTATTCCTACGGTATCCGGGAGTTGCACAACCTCATGGTCTAAGGAATAAATACTTGACACTGGAAAAGCTTATGCATTACGAACTAAACGATCTCGTGCTAGGCTCTGGATTGGGTCTTGTCCATCACATCATTATCCTAATGATGTGATCCTGTTATCACCGACATCCTATGTCCATGGTCAGGAAACCGTGACCATTTTTTGATCAACGAGCTTGTAACTAGAGGCTTACCATGGACTCATTATGGTCTATATATTCACACATGTATCGCTGTTTCCGTACAATACAATTCAAGCATGAATAACAGACAATTGTCATGAACAAGGAAATATATTAATAATACTTTTATTATTGCCTCTAGGGCATATTTCCAACACTTGGTCCCTCAACATCGTGGATATGTAGCACCCCCTCACGCATCTCGATTGTTTGAGGGTGTTGCAGCACCTCCGCGAGGTAGGGGTTGATGACCTTCTCGAAAAACTTGTCCTTGGGGGCGCTTGAAGACGTCATGGTGATCTAGATCTGTCAGAAAAACAACTCGAAACAAAAGCAAAGGATTTGATCGAGGTACCGTAGTCAAAACCTTCGGGAGATTATATAATGATTTTTTACCGACAAAAAGAAGTAACTTGCAAGAAAACGGAGTCCGGAGGGCACGCGAGCTGTCCACGAGGCAAGGGGGCGCGCCCAGGGGGGTAGGGGGCGCCCTCCACCCTCGTGGATGCCTCATGTCCCTTTTGGACTATTTCTTATTTTCCTATTTTCTTATATATTCCAAAATGGAGAAAATTTACTTTTAGAACTGTTTTGGAGTTGGTTTACTTACCGTACCACATACCTATTCCTTTTCGGAGTCTGAAACGTTCTGGAAAGTGTCCCTAATGTATTCCTCCGGGGTTACGGTTTCAGTGACATTAGTTTCAACATTTATGGGGCTACGTGAGATATAATGTTTGATTCTTTGACCGTTCGCCACCTTTGGATTTGTGCCTTCGAAGTTGTTTATTTTTATGGCACCGGAACGATAGACCTCCTCGATAACGTAAGGACCTTCCCATTTAGAGAGGAGTTTTCCTGCAAAAAATCTTAAACGATAGTTGTATAGAAAAACATAGTCACCTACATTAAACCCACATTTTTGTATCCTTTTGTCATGCCATCTTTTAACTTTTTCTTTAAACAATTTGGCATTTTCATAGGCCTGGGTTCTCCACTCATTAAGTGAGCTAATGTCAAATAGTCTCTTCTCACCAGCAAGTTTGAAATCATAACTGAGCTCTTTAATGGCCCAATATGCCTTATGTTCTAGTTCGAGAGGTAAGTGACATGCTTTTCGATAAACCATTTTATACGGAGACATACCCATAGGATTTTTATATGCACTTCTATTGGCCCATAATGCATCATCAAGTTTCTTGGACCAATTCTTTATAGATCTATTAACGATCTTTTGCAAAATAAATTTTAGCTCTCTATTGCTCAGTTCTACTTGACCACTAGACTGTGGGTGGTATGGGGATGCAATTCTATGATTAACATCATACTTAGCAAGAATTTTACGAAAAGCACCATGAGTAAAATGTGAGCCACCGCCAGTCATTAAATATCTAGGGACTCCAAACCTTAGAAAAATAACTTCTTTAAGCACCTTAGTAGAGGTGTTATGATCAGCACTACTACTTGGAATAGCTTCTACCCACTTAGTAACGTAATCGATAGCAACTAAAATATGTGTATACCCATTAGAGGAAGGAAACGGTCCCATATAATCAAAGCCCAAAACATCAAATGGTTCAATAACAAGTGAATAGTTCATAGACATTTCTTGACGTATACTAATATTTCCAATTCTTTGACATTCATCACAAGACAAGACAAACTTACGGGCATCCTTGAAGAGAGTAGGCCAATAAAAGCCGGATTGCAATACCTTATGTGCAGTTCTATCTCCAGCATGGTGTCCTCCATAAGCCTCGGAGTGACACTGTCATAGGATATGTTCATGTTCATGCTCAGGTACACAACTTCTAATAACACCATCTATTCCTTTATAAAGGTGTGAGTCATCCCAGAAGTAATGTCTTAAATCATAGAAAAACTTTTACTTTTATTGGTATGTGAAACTAGGTGGTATAAATTTAGCAACAATGTAATTAGCATAATCAGCATACCATGGAGCAGTACGAGAAGCATTTATGACAGCCAACTGTTCATAAGGAAAACTATCATCTATAGGTAGTGGGTCATCAAGAACATTCTCTAACCCTAGATAAGTTGTCTGCAATGGGGTTCTCAGCTCCCTTTCTATCAATAATATGCAAATCAAATTCTTGTAGGAAGAGAACCCATCTAATAAGTCTAGGTTTAGCATCTTTCTTTTCCATAAGATATTTAATAGTAGCATGATCAGTGTGAACAGTTACTTTAGAATCAACAATATAAGGTCTGAACTTATCACAAGCAAATACAACTGCTAAAAACTCTTTTTCAGTAGTAGCATAATATCTCTTGGCACTGTCTAGAGTTTTACTAGCATATTGTATAACATTTAATTTCTTATCAACTCTTTGTCCTAGAACAGCACCTACAACATAATCACTAGCATCACACATAATTTCAAAGGGTAAATTCCAATCAGGTGTTGAACTATAGGTGCAGAAATCAAGGCTTTCTTAAGTATTTCAAATGCTTCTACACAATCGTCGTCAAAGACAAATGGAACATCTTTTTGTAAAAGATTAGTCAGAGGCCTAGAAATTTTTGAGAAGTCTCTAACGAACCTCCTATAAAAACCGGCATGACCAAGGAAACTTCTTATACCTTTGATGTCCTTAGGACACGACATCTTTTCAATAGCATCAACTTTAGCTTTATCACGTCAATACCTCTTTCAAAAAATGTATGCCCCAAGACCATACCTTCATTAACCATAAAGTGGCACTTCTCCCAATTCAATACAAGATTAGTTTCTTCACATCTCTGCAAAACTCGATCAAGGTTGCTTAAGCAATCATCAAAAGAAGTTCCACACACGGAGAAATCATCCATGAAAACTTCAACAATCTTTTAACAAAAGTCAGAGAATATAGCAGTCATACATCTTTGAAAGGTACCAGGTGCATTGCATAAACCAAAAGGCATACGTCTATAAGCAAAGGTACCGAAAGGGCAAGTAAAAGTGGTCTTTTCTTGATCCTCTTTTGACACAGGTATTTGAGAGAAACCAGAGTAACCGTCTAGAAAGCAAAAATGTGTATGTTTGGATAATCTTTCTAGCATTTGATCAATAAAAGGTAAGGGGTAGTGATCTTTTTAGTAGCTTTATTTAGTTTGCGAAAATCAATTACCGTTCTATAGCTTGTAACAATTCTTTGTGGGATCAATTCATCTTTATCATTAGGAACAACAGTAATACCTCCCTTCTTAGGGACACAGTGGACAGGACTTACCCACTGACTATCAGCAACAGGATAAATTGTACCTGCCTCTAGAAGCTTTAGTATTTCTTTCCTTACCACTTCTTTCATCTTAGTATTTACCCGTCGTTGGTGATGAACAACCGGTTTAGCGTCTTTCTCCAATTTTATTTTGTGCTGGCATAGAGTGGGACTAATGCCATTGAGATGATCAAGAGTATATCCAATAGCAGCTCGGTGCTTCTTCAGAGTTTTCAATAATTTCTCTTCTTCCTGCCCTGAATGGTTAGCACTAATAATAACAGGATATATCTTCTTTTCATGAAGATAAGCATACTTAAGAGTATCAGGTAATCGTTTGAGCTCAAACAAGGGATCATCCTTGGGTGGAGGAGGATCTCCTAGGATTTCAACAGGCAAGTTGTGTTTCAATAAAGGTCCTTGTTTAAAGAATACTTCATCTATTTCCCTTCTCTCATTCATAAACATATCATTTTCATGGTCTAGCAAATATTGTTCTAAAGGATTGTTAGGAGGCACGACAATAGAAGCAAGACCAATAATTTCATCCTTACTAGGCAATTATTTATCATGGGGTTGTCCACGAAATTTAGCAAAGTTAAAATCATGAGACATATCCCCTAAGCCAATAGTAACATCTTTTTTGCAATCTATCTTAGCATTAACAGTATTCAAGAAGGTTCTACCAAATATAATGGGACATAAATCATCTTGTGGGGAACCAAGAACAAGAAAATAAGTAGGATATTTGACTTTCCCACTCAAGACTTCAACATATCTTGCAATCCCAACTGGAGAAATGGTATCTCTATTAGCAAGCTTAATTGTAACATCAATACCTTCTAACTCAGCAGGTGCAATATCATGCATAATTTCTTCGTATAAAGAATGAGGTATTGCACTCGCACTAGCACCCATAACACATAAAACATGATAGCAATGATCTCCTATTTTAACAGAAATGACAAGCATGCCTACAATAGGTCTATGTTTATTTTTAGTATCGGGTCTAGCAATTCTAGCAGCTTCATTACAGAAGTAAGTAACATGCCCATCAATATTATCGACCAAGAGATCCTTAACCATAGCAATACTAGGTTCAAATTTAATTTTCTCAGAGGGTGTAGGTGTTCTAGCATGACTTTTGTTGACCACAGTTGAAGCTTTAGCATGATCCTTTATTCTAGGAGGGAAGGGTGGTTTCTCAATATAAGCGATAGGAACAATGGGATCAACATTATAAGTGATAGTCATTTCTTCAACTTTAATAGGTTCAACTACTTTTACTTCAATGGGAGGATGATATTTAAACCACATCTGCTTAGGGAGATCAACATGAGTAGCAAATGATTCACATAAGGAAACTACTATCTCAGAGTCAAGTCCAAATTTAGTGCTAAATTCACGGAAAACATCGGTATCCATAAAATATTTAACAGAATCAAACTTAGGTGTTATACCTGACTCCTTATCTTCTTCGAGTTCCCAATCTTCAGAGTTGCATTTAATTCTTTCCAATAAATCCATTTGAATTCAATAGTCTTCATCATAAAAGAACCAGTACAAGAAGTGTCGAGCATGGAGCGATTATTGAGAGAAAGCCGAGCATAAATTTTTTGAATAATAATCTCTCTTGAGAGCTCATGATTGGGGCATGAATATAACATTGACTTAAGCCTCCCCCAAGCTTGAGCGATACTTTCTCCTTCACGAGGCCAAAAATTATGTATATAATTACGATCACGATGAATCAGATGCATAGTATAAAACTTCTGATGAAATTCCAATTTCAATCGGTTGTAGTTCCATGATCCCATATCATCACATAGCCTAAACCATGTCAATGTCTTTCCCTTCAAAGACAAAGGGGAGACCTTCTTCTTAATAATGTCCTCGGGCATACCTGCAAGCTTAAATAATCCACAAACTTCATCCACATAAATTAGGTGCAAATCGGGGTGCAATGTTCCATCTCCTGTAAAAGGATTAGCTAGCAGATTCTGTATCATACCCGAAGGAATTTCAAAGTAAACATTTTCAGTAGGTTTAGAAGGTTGAGGAGAAACTCTTTGCTCTACTGGTCAGGGTGAAGATACCCCGAACAAGCCCCTCAAAGGATTATGTTCCATAGTAACAAGTGACAGTAAATTTCAGCACACTATATAATTTTTTCCTTACCAAAGGCGCTTCACTCCCCGGCAATGGCGCGAGAAAAGATTCTTGATGACCCACAAGTATAAGGGATCTATCGTAGTCCTTTCGGTAAGTAAGAGTGTCGAACCCAACGAGGAGCAGAAGGAAATGATAGGCAGTTTTCAGTAAGGTATTCTCTGCAAGCACTGAAATTATCGGTAACAGATAGTTTTGTGATAAGGTAATTAGTAACGAGTAACAAGTAATAAAAGTAAATAAGGTGCAGCAAGATGACCCAATCCTTTTTGTAGCAAAGGAAAAGCCTGGACAAACTCTTATATAAGGAAAAGCGCTCCCGAGGACACATGGGAATTATCGTCAAGCTAGTTTTCATCACGCTCATATGATTCGCTTTCATTACTTTGATAATTTGATATGTGGGTGGACCGGTGCTTGGGTACTGCCCTTCCTTGGACAAGAATCCCACTTATGATTAACCCCTATTGCAAGCATCCGCAACTATAAAAGAAGTATTAAGGTAAACCTAACCATAGCATGAAACATATGGATCCAAATCAGCCCCTTACGAAGCAACGCATAAACTAGGGTTTAAGCTTTTGTCACTCTAGCAACCCATCATCTACTTATTACTTCTCAATGCCTTCCTCTATGCCCAAACAATGGTGAAGTGTCATGTAGTTGACATTCACATAACACCACTAGAGGAAAGACAACATACGTCTCATCAAAATATCAAACGAATACCAAATTCACATGACTACTTAGAGCAAGACTTCTCCCATGTCCTCTGGAACAAACGTAACTACTCACAAATCATATTCACGTTCATAACCATAGGGATATTAATATGCATAAAGGATTTGAACATATGATCTTCCACCAGATAAACCAACTAGCATCAACTACAAGGAGTAATCAACACTACTAGCAACCCACAGGTACCAATCTGAGGTTTTGAGACAAAGATTGGATACAAGAGATGGACTAGGGTTTGAGAGGATATGGTGCTGGTGAAGATGTTGATGGACATTGACCCTCTCCCAATGAGAGGATCGATGGTGATGACGATGGTGACGATTTCCCCCTCCCGGAGGGATGTTTCCCTGGCAGAATAGCTCCGTCGGAGCCCTAGATTGGTTCCGCCAAGGTTCCGCCTCGAGATGGCGGCGCTTCGTCTCGAAAGCTTCCTTCTGATTTTTTTAGGGCAAAAGACACCTTATACCAGAAGATGGGCATCGGGGGGCTTCCAGGTGGCCCACGAGGTAGGGGGCGTGCCCCCACCCTCGTGGACAGTGGGTGGCCCCCCTCTGGTGCTTTCTTCACCCAATATTTTTAATATATTCCAAAAATGACTTTTTTAGAGTTTCGGGACTTTTTAAGTTGTGCAGAATATGTCTCTAATATTTGCTGCTTTTCCAGCCTAGAATTCCAGCTGCCGTCATTCTCTTTCTTCATGTAAACCATGTAAAATAAGAGAGAAAAGGTATAAGTACTGTGACATAATGTGTAGTAACAGCCCATAATGCAATAAATATCGATATAAAATCATGATGCAAAATGGACGTATCACCTGTCTAGTGGAGAACATAAGAAGAAATTGTTGGTGGGGTACGAAACCACCTCAAAGTTATTCTTTCCGATCAATCTTTCCAAGAGTTCGTACTAAAGTAACACAAAGTTACCCTTTCTGATCGATCTATCCAAGAGTTCGTACTAAAATAACACAAGGTTATCATTTCCGATCATTCTTTCAAGAGTTCGTACTAAGATAACACAAAGTTATCCTTCCCGATCGATCTATCAAGAGTTTGTACTAAGATAACACCAAAACATATTCAGATTTGTAACACTCAATCTGAAGGAAATATGCCCTAGAGGCAATAATAAAGTTTTTATTTATATTTCCTTATATCATGATAAATGTTTATTATTCATGCTAGAATTGTATTAACCGGAAACTTAGTACATGTGTGAATACATAGACAAAACAAAGTGTCCCTAGTATGCCTCTACTAGACTAGCTCATTGATCAAAGATGGTTATGTTTCCTAACCATAGACATGAGTTGTCATTTGATCAACGAGATCACATCATTAGGAGAATGATGTGATGGACAAGACCCATCCGTTAGCATAGCACTATGATCGTTTAGTTTTACTGCTATTGCTTTCTTCATGACTTATACATGTTCCTATGACTATGAGATTATGCAACTCCCGAATACCGTAGGAACACCTTGTGTGCTATCAAACGTCACAACGTAACTGGGTGATCATAAAGATGCTCTACAGGTGTCTCCGAAAGTATTCATGGTGTTGGCATAGATCAAGATTAGGATTTGTCACTCCGAGTGTCGGAGAGGTATCTCTGGGCCCTCTCGGTAACACACATCACAATAAGCCTTGCAAGCAAAAGACTAATGAGTTAGTCACGACATGATGTGTTACGGAACGAGTAAAGAGACTTGCCGGTAACGAGATTGAACTAGGTATAGAGATACCGACGATCGAATCTCGGGCACGTAACATACCGATGACAAAAGGAACAACGTATGTTGTTATGCGGTTTTGACCGATAAAAGATCTTCGTAGAATATGTAGGAGCCAATATGAACATCCAGGTTCCGCTATTGGTTATTGACCGGAGATGAGTCTCGGTCATGTCTACATAGTTCTCGAACCCGTAGGGTCCGCACGCTTAACGTTTGATGATGATCGGTATTATGAGTTTATGAGTTTTGATGTACCGAAGGTAGTTCGGAGTCCCGGATGAGATCACGGACATGACGAGGAGTCTCGGAATGTCCGAGACATAAAGATTGATATATTGGACAACTATATTCGAACACCGGAAGTGTTCCGGAAAAGTTTCGGATTTAACGGGATTGCCGGAGGGGGTTACCGGAACCCCCTACGAGGGGGGATGGTCCAAAGTGGGCCTTATGGAAAAGAGAGAGGCAGCCCATAGGGGCTGGCCGGCGCCCCACCTAGGGTTCCTAGTTGGACTAGGATTGGGGGGCGCCACCTCTCCTTCTTTTCCTTTCCCTCTCTTCCTTCTTTGGTAGTTCCTACTAGGAATAGGATTGCAATCCTATTCCTAGTAGGATTGCACCCTAGCCGCACCATAGGAAGGGCCGGCCGGCCTCCCCCTTGCTCCTTTATATACGGGGGCAGGGGGGCACCCAAAGACACACAAGTTGAATTGTTTTAGCCGTGTGCGGTGCCCCCCTCCACAGAAACACACCTCGGTCATACCGTTGCAGTGCTTAGGCGAAGCCCTGCACCGGTGAATACATCATATCCGTCACCACGCCGTCGTGCTGACGAAACTCCCCCGTGAAGCTCAACTGGATCAAGAGCTCGTGGGACGTCATCAAGCTGAATGTGTGCTGAACGCGGAGGTGCCGTACGTTCGGTGCTTGATCAGTTGGATCGCGAAGAAGTTCGACAACATCAACCGCGTCACTTGACGCTTCCGCTCCCGGTCTACGAGGGTACGTAGACACACTCTCCCCTCTCGTTGCTATGCATCTAGTAGATAGATCTTGCGTGATCGTAGGAAAATTTTAAAATACTACGTTACCCAACAGTGGCATCATGAGCCAGGTCTATACGTAGATGATATGCACGAGTAGAACACAATGAGTTGTGGGCGATACTAGTCATACTGCTTACCAGCATGTCATACTTTGCTTCGGCGGTATTGTGAGATGAAGCGGCCTGGACCGACATTACGCGTACGCTTACGCGAGACTGGTTTCACCATTACGAGCACTCGTTGCTTAAAGGTGACTGGCGGGTGTCTGTCTCTCTCACTTTAGCTGAATCAAGTGTGGCTATGCCCGGTCCTTGTGAAGGTTAAAACAGCACATACTTGACGAAACATCGTTGTGGTTTTGTATGCGTAGGTAAGAACGGTTCTTGCTAAGCCCGTAGCAGCCACGTAAAACTTGCAACAACAAAGTAGAGGACGTCTAACTTGTTTTTGCAGGGCATGTTGTGATGTGATATGGTCAAGACATGATGACTTATATGGTTTTGTATGAGATGATCATGTTTTGTAATGTTATCGGCAACTGGCAGGAGCCATATGGTTGTCGCTTTATTGTATGAAATCCAATCGCCATGTAATTGCTTTACTTTATCACTAAGCGGTAGCGATAGTCGTAGAAGCAATAGTTGGCGAGACGACAACGATGCTACGATGGAGATCAAGGTGTCGCGCCGGTGACGAAGGTGATCATGAAGGTGCTTTGGAGATGGAGATCAAAAGCACAAGATGATGATGGCCATATCATGTCACATATTTTGATTGCATGTGATGTTTATCTTATTATGCTTCTTATTTTGCTTAGAACGACGGTAGCATTATAAGATGATCCCTTACTAAATTTCAAGGTATAAGTGTTCTCCCTGAGTATGCACCGTTGCGAAAGTTCGTCGTGCCGAGACACCACGTGATGATCGGGTGTGATAAGCTCTACGTTCAAATACAACGGGTGTAAGCCAGTTTTGCACACGCAGAATACTCGGGTTAAACTTGACAAGCCTAGCATATACAGATATGGCCTCGGAACACTGGAGACCGAAAGGTCGAGCGTGAATCATATAGTAGATATGATCAACATAAGATGTTCACCATTGAAACTACTCCATCTCACGTGATGATCGGACATGGTTTAGTTGATTTGGATCACGTGATCATTTAGATGATCGGAGGGATGTCTATGTAAGTGGGAGTTCTTAAGTAATATGATTAATTGAACTTTAATTTATCATGAACTTAGTCCTGGTAGTATTAGCATATCTATGTTGTAGATCAATAGCTCGCGATGTTGCTCCACGTTTATTTTTTTATATGTTCCTAGAGAAAACCAAGTTGAAAGATGTTAGTAGCAATGATACGGAATAGTTCCGTGATCTGAGGATTATCCTCATTGCTGCATAGAAGAATTATGTCCTTGATGCACCGCTAGGTGACAGACCTGTTGCAGGAGCAGATGTAGACGTTATGAACGTTTTGACAAAAGCTCGATATGATGACTACTTGATAGTTTAGTGCGCCATGCTTTACGGCTTATAACCGGGACTTCAAAAACGTTTTGAAACGCCACGGAGCATATGAGATGTTCCACGGGTTGAAATTAGTATTTCATACTCATGCCCGTGTCGAGAGGTATAAGACCTCTGACAGTACTTTGCCTACAAGATGGAGGAGAATAGCTCAACCAGTGAGCATGTGCTCAGATTGTCTGGGTAGTACAATTGCTTGAATCAAGTGGGAGTTAATCTTCCAGATAAGATAGTAATTGACAAAGTTCTCTAGACACTATCACCAAGTTAGTAGAACTTCGTGATGAACTATAATATGCAAGGGATGACGAAAGTAATTCCCGAGCTCTTCACGATGCTGAAATCGGCGAAGGTAGAAATCAAGAAAGAGCATCAAGTGTTGATGGTTAAACAGACCACTTGTTTCAAGTAAAGGGCAAAGGGATAGAAGGGGAACTTCAAGAAGAATGACAAGCAAGTTGTCACTCCCGTGAAGAAACCCAAAGCTAAACTCAAGCCTGAAACTAAGTGCTTCTACTGCAAAGGAAATGGTCACTAGAAGTGGAACTGCCCTAGATATTTGGCGGATAAGAAGGATGGCAAAGTGAACAAAGGTATATTTGATATACAGATTATTGATGTGTATTTTACTAGTGTTCATAGCAACCCCTCGGTATTTGATATTGGTTCAGTTGCTAAAGAGTAGTAACTCGAAATGGGAGTTGCATAATGAACAGAAACTAGTTAAAGGATGAAGTGACGATGTGTATTGGAAGTAGTTCCAAGATTGATATGATCATCATCGCACACTCCCTATACTTTCGGGATTAGTGTTGAACCTAAATAAGTGTTATTTGGTGTTTGTGTTGAGCATGAATATGATTTGATCATGTTTATTGCAATACGGTTATTCATGTAAGTTAGAGAATAATTGTTGTTCTGTTTACATGAATAAAACCTTCTATGGTCATACACCCAATGAAAATGGTTTGTTGGATCTCGATCGTGTGATACACATATTCATAATATTGAAGCCAAAAGATGCAAGGTTAATAATGATAGTGCAACTTATTTGTGGCACTGCCGTTTAGGTCATATTGGTGTAAAGCGCATGAAGAAACTCCATAGTGATGGACTTTTGGAATCACTTGATTATGAATCACTTGGTGCTTGCGAAACATGCCTCATGGGCAAGATGACTAAAACTTCGTTCTCCGGAACTGTGGAGCGAGCAACAGAGTTGTTGGAAATCATACATACTGATGTATGCAGACCAATGAGTGTTGAAGCTCACGGCGGGAATCATTATTTTCTGACCTTCACTGATGAATTGAGCAGGTATGGGTATATCTACTTAATGAAGCACAAGTCTGAAACATTTGAAAAGTTCAAAGAATTTCAGAGTGAAGTGGAGAATCATCGTAACAAGAAAATAAGAGTTTCTACGATATGATCGTAGAGGTAAAATATTTGAGTTAGCGAGTTTGGCCTTCAGTAAAAACAATGTGAAATAGTTTCACTACTCACGCCACCTGGAACACCACAGTGTAATGGTGTGTCCGAACGTCATAACCGTACTTTATTAGATATGGTGCGATCGATGATGTCTCTTACCGATCTACCACTATTGCTTTTGGGGTTATGCATTAGAGACAGCTACATTCACGTTAAATAGGGCACCATCTAAATCCGTGGAGATGACACCGTATGAACTGTGGTTTGACGAGAAACCTAAGCTGTCATTTTTTTAAGTTTGGGACTGCGATGCTTATGTGAAAAAGTTTCAACATGATAAGCTCGAACCCAAATCGGAGAAGTAAATCTTCATAGGATACCCAAAAGAAACTATTGGGTACACCTTCTATCACAGATCCGAAGGCAAGGTCTTTGTTGCTAAGAGTGGATCCTTTCTAGAGAAGGACTTTCTCTCGAAAGAAGTGAGTGGGAGGAAAGTAGAACTTGATGAGGTAATTGTACCTTCTCCCGGATTGGAAAGTAGTACATCACAGAAAATTGTTCCAGTGATTCCTACACCAATCAATGAGGAAGTTAATGATGATGATCATGAAACTTCGGATCAAGTTTCTGCTGAACGTCGTAGATCAACCAGAGTACGTTCCGCACCAGAGTGGTACGGCAACCCAGTCCTGGAAATCATGTTACTAGACCATGATGAACCTACGAACTATGAGGAAGCGATGATGAGCCCAGATTCCACAAAATGGCTTGAGGCCATGAAATCTGAGATGGGATCCATGTATGAGAACAAAGTGTAGACTTTGGTTGACTTGCCCGATGATCGGCAGGCCATCGAAAATAAATGGATCTTCAAGAGGAAGACCGACGCAGACGGTAATGTTACTGTTTACAAAGCTTGACTTGTTGCGAAAGGGTTTCGACAAGTTCAAGGAGTTGACTACGATGAGACTTTCTCACCCGTAGCGGTGCTTAAGTCTGTCCGAATCATGTTAGCAATTGCCGCATTTTATGAAATCTAGCAAATGGATAACAAAACTGCATTCTTTAATGGATTTATTAAAGAAGACTTGTATATGATGCAACCAGAAGGTTTTGTCAATCCTAAAAGTACTAACAAAATGTGCAAGCTCCAGCGATCCATCTATGGACTGGTGCAAGCATCTCGGAGTTGGAATATACGCTTTGATAAGTTTATAGGGTAAAGAGGCGTTGCAGGAGGCCACCGAGGTGGGCACAACCCACCTGGGCGCACCAGGGGGCCTTGCGCGCCCTGGTGGGTTGTGCCCCCCTCGGGGCACCCCCCGGGTGCTACTTCAGCCCATTGGGTGTCTTCTAGCCCATAAAAATTCTCCAAAAAGTTTCGCGATGTATGGACTCCGTTTGATATTGATTTCCTACGATGCAAAAAACATGCAGAAAACAACAACTAACACTTGGCACTATGTCAATAGGTTGGTCCCAAAAAATGTTATAAAATGACTATAAAATGATTGTAAAACATCCAATAATGATAATATAACAGCATGGAACAATCAAAAATTATAGATACGTTGGAGAAGTATCAGCATCCCCAAGCTTAATTCCTGCTTCCTTGAGTAGGTAAATGAAAAAAACAGAATTTTTGATGTGGAATGCTACATATCATGTCATGTCATATTCTTTTCTTTATAGCATGGACATTTGGACTTTTATATGGTTCAAAGAAATAGTCTAGTTTTGACATGAGATTTAAATACTCAAACATATCAACAAGCAACCATGTATTTTAGAATATCAAATGCTAAAGAACGTTATCCCTACAAAATCATATAGTCTTGTCATGCTCTGTCTTCCCAGCTCAAAGTATAAATTATGTACTACACCGGTGTCAGCCAAGCAATTGGTTCATACTTTTTAACGCGCTTCAGCATTTTCAACTCTCACGCAATACATGAGCGCAAGCCATGGATATAGCAATATAGGTGGAATAGACTGCGGTGGTATTAGACAAAAGAAGGGAAGAAAGTCTCACATCAACTAGGCAAACTAATGGACTATGGAGATGTCCATCAATCGATATCAATGTGAGGAGTAGGGATTTGTAGAGGTGCCTGAGCTCAAAGCTTAAATTGAGAGATAAAATTACTTTGGGAGGTATATTTTTCCCACGAATTAAAACGACTCAAGGTTCCCAACACTTTCCATGCTAGATGTATCATAGGCGGTTCCCAAACATAAAATAAAGTTTATTCCTTTTCCACCAAACTTTCACAAGCCATGGCTAGCCGAATCCATGGTTGCCTTCCATACCAACACTTTCCAAGGAATTTATTATTTGACAACATAAAGTAAATTTGTTTTTCATTTCGGGTTTGGGCATCCCTAATACCTTTGCCTTACTCTCGTGCAATGACAAATGAATAAACACTCATCGTGAGAATAACACATCTAGCATGGAAAATATTGGCCACCCCTCACCGCCTCGCGAGCGGTACGGGCACACAAAAGGGAAATTTATTTTGAAAATTAGAGATGGCACATACAAATTTGCTTAGAGCGGCATGGGAATACCGCATATAGGCATGTATGGTGATGTAAGCAATGTATAATAAAGTTTATGCACCGGAGAAAATTGCGCGGTACAAGAGAGGCAAGCAATTATGAAATGGTGAGAGTGCATATAATCCATGGACTCGCATTAGTCATAATAAACTCATATACTTATTGCAAAAGTTTATTAGCCCTCGAAGAAAAGTAATACTACGCATGCTCCTAGGGGGAGGTTGGTAGGAGTTAACCATCACGCGCCCCGGACCTTCACACAAAGATAGGACAATCAAGGATAAATTATGCTCCAACTTCCCGGCATAATGAGAGACTATATGGGCATTCTTCGGGAATCACAAACCTTAACACCAATATCTTACTAAAGCACAATTACTCATCAACATGACTCACATATTACATCATCATGTCTCAAAACTATTAAAAGGAATCAAGTTTATTTTGTCCAATGATCTTCATGAAAGTTTTTATTATATCCTTCTTGGATATCTATCACTCTGGGACAAATTTTATGTGTTGCTTTTGATAAGCTCAAACAAATATAAGTGAAGAACATGAGCATAATATTTTCTTCTCTCAAATTAATATAAGTGAAGCAAGAAAGAATTTCTTTTAAAATAATAAATCACACCGTGCTAAAAAAGATATAAGTGAAGCACTAGAGCAATGGTGCTAGAAAAGAGCTTCGTTGACGGGATGTGAATTCCACTTACTTAGCCTCCCTGGCAACTATTTGGGGGCTCTACTTTATTTAAAAACTTTCAGATCTAAGTATTTTTATTAAAACAACAAGCAAACAAAATAAAATGACTTTCAAGAATAGCACATTTCATGTGAAAAAGCAAAAAGTTAGGATCAACCCAGACTAACTGATAATCGTTGATGAAGAAAGGTGGGATGCCTATCGGGGCATCCCCAAGGTTAGATGCTTGAGACTTCTTGAAATTTTATTTTGGGATGCCTTGGGCATCCCCAAGCTTGAGCTTTTGTGTCTCCTTAATTCTTCTCATATCACGGTTTTCCTAAATCTCAAAAGATTCATCCACACAAAACTCAACAATAACTCGTGAGGTAAGTTAGTATAAATCAATGCAAAACCTTATCATCCTCTACTGTAGAAAATCACTGAAATTATTATTCAACATTGCATACTAAATGTCTCTGCATATTTAATACTCCTATCCTCAAATAGAATCATTAAACAAGCAAACATATGCAAACAATGCAAACATAACAGCACTCTGCCAAAACAGTACAGTCTATAAAGAGTGGAATTGTTCTCATAATTCCGTAGCTCTAAAAACTCTGAAAAATTACCATGTTACAGAGAACTTATTCATTCTAACTTTGTAAAAGTTTCAAGATTTTATCATGTTCTGACTACCCACAAGAATTCAGACAATGGTAGAAAACTTTCTGTTTTCAAACAACACCATGTAACTTGCAAAATAAGCATGGTAAAGGCTATCCTTGACACTTTTATTGAAAGAAAAGATGCAAAACATTATTCTAAATACCAGCAAGAAAATTCTAACAAAAAAATTGACGCTCCAAGCAAAACACATATCATGTGACGAATGAAAAACATAGCGCCAAGGGAGGTTACCGATAATGTTGGAGACAAAAGAGGGGACGCCTTCCGGGGCATCCCCAAGCTTAGTTGCTTTGATCTTCCTTGAATATTACCTTGGGGTGCCTTGGGCATCCCCAAGCTTAGGTTCTTGTCCCATCTCACCCAAAACTTGAAAACTTCAATCACATAAAACTTAACAGAACTTCGTGAGATGGGTTAGTATGATAAAACAAATCATTCACTTTGGGTATTGTCAAAGACAAGGTTTATAATTGTTCTCACACAATGCCTACTGTATCATATCATTTCTGCAATTTATATTGATCAATATAATCCATAGGAACTAGAAAACAAGCAAACTATGCATTGAAAACAGAATCTGTCAAAAACAGAACAGTATGTAATGATCTGAACATTCACCATACTTCAGCAACTCTAAAAATCTTGAAAAATATGACCACGTGAGAAATTTGTATATTAATCTTCTTCAAAAGGAATCAACTTAAAAGCACTCTTCTGTTAAAAATGAGAATTTTTCTCGTGAGCGCAAAAGTCTCTGTTTTTCAGCAAGATCAAATCTACTATCACCCAACATGATTCTAAGGCTTTGCTTGGCACTTTATGGAAACAAAAGCTATAAAACATGATTACTACAGTAGCATAATCATGTGAACACACAAAAATAGTAGGTACAAGTGTTGGGTTGTCTCCCAACAAGCGTTTTTCTTTAGTGCCTTTTTAGTTAGGCATGATGATTTCAATGATGCTCGCATAAAAGATAAGGATTGAAACATAAAGAGAGCAACATGAATCACATGGCAAGCACATTTAAGTCTAACCCTCTTCTTATGCATAGGGATTTTGTGAGCTAACAATTTATGCGAGCAAGAATCAACTAGCATAGGAAGGCAAAACAAGCAAAACTTCAAAACTTTCGACACATAGAGAGGAAACTTGATATTATTGCAATACCTACAAGCATATGTACCTCTCTGATAATAATTTTCAGTAGCATCATGAATGAATTCAATAATATATCAATCCCATAAATCATTCTTTTCATGATGCAAAAGAATAGAAATTTTGCTAGTCTCCACATAAGCAAATGTATTCTCATGATTAGTGGTGGGAGGAAACTCAACAAAATAACTATCAAGAGATTGGAAATTAAAGTCATGATGACAAGTTTTATGGTTATCATTATTCAATATATCATACATGTCATCACCATAATCATCATAGAGAGCAACTTTGTTATCGTAGTCAATTGACACATCCTCCAAAGTAGTGGAATCATCACTAAATCAAGTCATGACCTCTCCAAATCCACTTTCATCAATATAATCAACATAAATAGGAGGCATGCAATCATCTTAATAAATTTTCTCATCAAAACTTGGGGGACTAAAAATATCATATTCATAAAATATAGCATCCCCAAGCTTGTAGCTTTTCATATCATTAGCATCATGGATATTCAAAGAATTCATACTAACAACATTGCAATCATGCTCATCATTCACATATTTTGTGCCAAACATTTTACTGACTTCTTTTTCTAACAATTGAGCACAATTTTCCAATCGATCATTTTCAAGAAAGATATTATAAAGATGATCAATAATATGATGCAACCTCAATTCCATTTTTTTAAAGTTTTCTTTTACAAAACCAAACTAGTGAAAAAACAAGAAACTAAAAGATTCGATTGCAAGATCTAAAGATATACCTTCAAGCCCTCACCTCCCCGGCAACAGCAACAGAAAAGAGCTTGATGTCTACTATGCAACTTTATTCTTGTAGACATGTGTTGGGCCTCCAAGCGTAGAGTTTTGTAGGACAGTAGCAATTTTCCCTCAAGTGGATGACCTAAGGTTTATCAATCCGTAGGAGGTGTAGGATGAAGATGGTCTCTCTCAAACAACCCTGCAACCAAATAATAAAAAGTCTCTTGCGTCCCCAACAAACCTAATACAACGGGAAATTGTATAGGTGCACTAGTTCGGCGAAGAGGTGGTGATACAAGTGTAATATGGAGAGTAGATATAGATTTTTGTAGTAGGAACAATAAAAACAACAAGGTAGCAAGTGACAAATGGAGCACAAACGGTATTGCAATGCTTGAAAACAAGGCCTAGGGTCCGTACTTTCGCTAGTGCAATCTCTCAACAGTGCTAATATAATTGGATCATATAACCACCCCTCAACGTGCGATGAAGAATCACTCCAAAGTTCCTATCTAGCGGAGAACATAAGAAGATGGCCACCGGTCCCGCGGAGTGTCGGAAAGGGTTCTAGATTGCATATCATGGATTACAGCACCTTGCGGTGGCCGAACTTCTGATCTAGTTCTACCCTGAAGGGTTTCGGAATATTTGTGAATTTATAGGGTAAAGAGGCGGTGCGGGAGGCCACCGAGGTGGGCACAACTCACCTGGGTGTGCCAGGGGGGCTGGCGCGCCCTGGTGGGTTGTGCCCCACTCGAGGCACCCCCCAAGTGTTGCTTCGGCCCATTGAGTGTCTTCTGGCCCATAAAAATTCTCCAAAAAGTTTCACGGTGTTTGGACTCCGTTTGATATTGATTTCCTGCGATGTAAAAAACATGCAGAAAACAGCAACTCGCACATGGCACTATGTTAATTGGTTAGTCCCAACAAATGATATAAAATGACTATAAAATGATTGTAAAACATCCAAGAATGATAATATAACAGCATGGAACAATCAAAAATTATAGATACGCTGGAGATGTATCATCAGCGTGTATTAACACGGACCATTGAGCAAAAGGACAAACAGCTGGATGAAAATGTCAAGCAAGCCGAAGAGCTAAAGGACCTAAGGGCTCAACTATCGGATGACTTGAAGGAAAATAGAAAGTTAAAAGGCGGTATATTCAATATGACCTTTAAACTAGCTTTCATATTATCCAATGATTCGGAGCTTCACAATGCTATTCCTGCAGGTTTCTTAACTGGACGGCCTGAAGGGGAAGTATCCGGATTTCAAGGCAACATGCTACAGGATCTCTCCAAAGTGCATGAGCGAGTTCGAAAAGCCATGAAGAACATGGCTAAAGCCTTATGGCCATCTGATTCTCCTCCAGAAATTATGGAGGAGCTCGCGAACTTATTCAAAGGAGCTCATTGTTGCTTTGAACTATGGAAGGCGTCAGCATGCTGAGAAGGTGCAAGAGAGGCCTGGGCCATGGTGAAACACGCTATACCAGGCTTGATCGGAATCATATGACCCGAGTTGGACCTCGGGGACCGTACAGAAAAGAAATTCCCGTTAGCTTGGTGTATGACCAAGTAATGATAGACACCAAGTTTTCGCAAGAAGACTGTAGTTTAGACAGTCTTATAGATGGCATAGATAAAGAATAGGTGTTTGATTCCATGTAGCAATGTAGTTTATAATCAAACTTATATCCGACCAAACTTGTTAAAAAATTGCCATGGCATACCTTCGGCTTCAACATCCTGAACCCAAGGGTTGGAGTGTTTTCAGATACTATACTTGTGTTAAACACTTAGTATGTTCGGAAACCAGGCAATCCGGCCATTATGCTTGAAAAGACAAGTTTTTGTTCAGGGAGTTATGTTATATAATTATTTAACCTGAGAAACATCTTCCGGGGAGAATAGTTCCGTTAAGGGTTCCTTTCCCTGGGTCAGCATGCGTATTTATGCATGCCTAGGCTTTGATCCTAAGAAAGTAGGATTACAAGAAGCTTATCCTTTGATGTTGAAAATTATGTGCAAAAAGGCAATTGTCGTTTGTTTGCTGACCAATGATTCCCTTAAGAATGCTAGCTTTCGGCTTCACCCTTCTGAGGTACAGGTCCGGATTACCCGGTTGTAACAATCGCATAGGTGCTCCCTTTACACCCTAGCCGAACAATCAGGAATGTAGGGTATAAACACACGAGCCAGGCAACCCAGCATGGCAAAAGATTAAGTCATAGAGGTGCATATAATGGCGAAAATATTGGGGAACGTAGTATTTCAAAATTTTCCTACGATCACGCAAGATCTATCTACTAGAAGCATAGCAACGAGCGGGGAGAGTGTGTCTACATACCCTCATAGACCGGAAGCGGAAGCGTCTAGTGACGCGGTTGATGTAGTCGAACTTTCTTCGCGATCCAACCGATCAAGCACCAAACGTACGGAGCCTCCGCGTTCAGCACACGTTCAGCTTGATGACGTCCCACGAGCTCTTGATCCAGTAGAACTTCGCGAGAGAGTTTCGTCAGCACGACGCCGTGGTGATGGACATGATGAAGCTACCGGCGCAGGGCTTCGCCTAAGCACTGCAACGATATGACCGGGGTGTGTTTCTGTGGAGGGGGGCACCGCACACGGTTGGGAGAGATCAACTTGATCAACTTGTGTGTCTTTGGGTGCCCCCTTCCCTCGTATATAAAGGATCAAGGGGGGAGGTGCGGCCAGCCCCTATGGTGCGCCCTAGAGGGCCACTCCTACTATGAATAGGATTCCAATCCTATTTCTAGTAGGAGTCCACCAAGAGGGAGAGAGGGGGAAGGAAAGAGAGGGAGAGGAAGAGAGAAAGAGGGGGCCGCGCCCCCCTCCCCTAGTCCAATTCGGACTCTTCCTGGGAGGGAGCACGCCACCTCCTGGGCTGTTGCCCTCTCTCTCCCATGAAGCCCACTAGGGCCCAATACTTCCGAGGGGGGTTCCGGTAACCCCCCCCCCCCCCCCCCCCCCCGACACTCCTGTTTAATCCGAAACCTTTCCGGAACACTTCCGGTGTCCGAATATAGTCGTCCAATATATCAATCTTTATGTCTCGAACATTCCGAGACTCCTCGTCGTGTCTATGATCTCATCCGGGACTCCAAACTACCTTCGGTACATCAAAACTCATAATATCGATCGTCATCAAACGTTAAGCGTGCGGACCCTACGGGTTCGAGAACTATGTAGACATGACCGAGACTCATCTCTAGTCAATAACCAATAGCGGAACCTGGATGCTCATATTGGCTCCTACATATTCTATGAAGATCTTTATCGGTCAAACCGCATAACAACATACGTTGTTCCCTTTGTCATCGGTATGTTACTTGCCCGAGATTCGATCGTCGGTACCTCAATACCTAGTTCAATCTCGTTACCGTCAAGTCTCTTTACTCGTTCCGTAATACATCATCTCATGACTAACTCATTAGTCATTTTATTGTAAGGCTTATTATGATGTGTATTACCAAGAGGGCCCAGAGATACATCTCCGACACTCGAAGTGACAAATCCTATTCTTGATCTATGCCAAGACCACAAACACCTTCGGATACACCTGTAGAGCATCTTTATAATCACCTAGTGACGTTGTGACGTTTGATAGCACACAAGGTGTTCCTCCGGTGTTCGAGGGTTGCATAATCTCATAGTCATAGGAACATGTATAAGTCATGAAGAAAGCAATAGCGGTAAAACTAAACGATCATAGTGTTAAGCTAACGGATGGGTCTTGTCCATTACATCATTCTCCTAATGATGTGATCCCATTAATAAAATGACAACTCATGTCTATGGCTAGGAAACATAACCATCTTTGATCAATGAGCTAGTCTACTAGAGGCATACTAGGGACACTCTGTTTTGTCTATGTATTCACACATGTACTAAGTTTTCGGTTAATACAATTCTAGCATGAATAATAAACATTTATCATGATATAAGGAAATAAATAATAACTTTATTATTACCTCTAGGGCATATTTCCATCAGTCTCCCACTTGCACTAGAGTCAATAATCTAGATCACATCACCATGTGATTAACACCAATAGTTCACATCACCGTGTGACTTAACACTTTATAGTTCACATCGCCATGTGACCAGTACCCAAAATGGTTTACTACAGTCAGTAATCTAGTTCACATCTCCATGTGATTAACACCCAAAGAGTACTAAGGTGTGATCATGTTTTGCTTGTGAGAGAGGTTTAGTAATGGGTCTGCCACATTCAGATCCGTATGTATTTTGCAAATTTCTATGTCTACAATGCTCTGCACTGAGCTACTCTAGCTAAATGCTCCTACTTTCAATATGTATCCAGATCGAGACTCAGAATCATCCAGATCGGTGTCAAAGCTTGCATCAACGTAACTCTTTACGACGAACTCTTTATCACCTCCATAATAGAGAAATATTTCCTTAGTCATCCAGTAACTAAGGATAATTTTTGACCGATGTCCAGTGATCTACTCCTGGATCGCTTTTGTACCTCCTTGCCAAACTCATGGCAAGGTACACAATAGGTTTGGTACACAGCATGGCATACTTTAAAGAGCCTATGGCTGAGGCATATGGAATGACTTTCATTCTTTCTCTATCTTCTGCCGTGGTCGGGTTTTGAGTCTTACTCAACTTCATACCTTGCAACACAGGCAAGAACTCTTTCTTTGATTGTTCCATTTTGAACTACATCAAAAAAATTGTCAAGGTATGTACTCATTGAAAAAACTTATCAAGCGTCTTGATCTATCTCTATAGATCTTGATGCTCAATATGTAAGCAGCTTCACCGAGGTCTTTCTTTGAAAAACTCCTTTAAAACACTCCTTTATGCTTTCCAGAAAATTCTACATCATTTCTGATCGACAATATGTCATTCACATATACTTATCAGAAAGGTTGTAGTGCTCCCACTCACTTTCTTGTAAATAAAGGCTTCACCGCAAGCCTTTATAAAACTATATGCTTTGATCAACTTATCAAAGCGTATATTCCAACTCTGAGATGCTTGCACCAGTCCATAGATGGATTGCCGGAGCTTGCATATTGTGTTATCACCTTTAGGATTGACAAAACCTTTTGGCTGCATTATATACAACTCTTCTTCAATAAATCCATTAAAGAATGCAGTTTTGTTATCCATTTGCCAGATTTAATAAAATGTGGCAATTGGTAACATGATTCGGACAGACTTAAGCATCGCTACGGGTGAGAAAGTCTCATCGTAGTCAACTCCTTGAACTTGTCGAAAACCTTTCGCAACAAGTCGAGCTTTGTAGACAGTAACATTACCGTCGGCATCGGTCTTCCTCTTGAAGATCCACTTATTTACAATGGCTTGCCGATCATCGGGCAAGTCAACCAAAGTCCACACTTTGTTCTCATACATGGATCCCATCTCAGATTTTATGGCCTCAAGCCATTTTGCGGAATCTGGGATCATCATTGCTTTCTCATAGCTCGTAGGTTCATCATGGTCTAGTAACATGACTTCCAGAACCGGGTTGCCGTACCACTCTGGCGCGGAACGTACTCTGGTTGATCTACGAAGTTCAGCATTAACTTGATCCAAAGTTTCATAATCATCATCATGAGCTTCCTCACTAATTGGTGTAGGAATCACTGGAACTAGTTTCTGTGATGTACTACTATCCAATTCGGGAGAAGGTACAATTACCTCATCAAATTCCACTTTCCTCCCACTCACTTCTTTCGAGAGAAACTCCTTCTCTAGAAAGGATCCATTCTTAGCAGCGAATATCTTGCCTTCGGATCTATGATAGAAGGTGTACCCAATAGTCTCCTTTGGGTAACCTATGAAGACACATTTCTCCGACATGGGTTCGAGCTTATCAGGTTGAAGCTTTTTCACATAAGCATCGCAGACCCAAACTTTAAGAAACGACAACTTTGGTTTCCTGCCAAACCATAGTTCATAAGGCATCGTCTCAACGGATTTAGATGTTTCCCTATTTAATGTGAATGCAGTTGTCTCTGATGCATAACCCAAAACGATAGTGGTAAATCGGTAAGAGACATCATAGACCGCACCATTATCTAATAAAGTACGGTTACGACGTTCGGACACACCATTACGTTGTGGTGTTCCGGGTGGCGTGAGTTGTGAAACTATTCCACATTGTTTCAAATGAAGACCAAACTCGTAACTCAAATATTCACCTCCATTATCAGATCGTAGAAACTTTATTTTCTTGTCACGATGATTCTCTACTTCACTCTGAAATTCTTTGAACTTTTCAAATGTTTCAGACTTGTGCTTCATCAAGTAGATATACCCATATTTGCTCAAATCATCAGTGAAGGTCAGAAAATAACGATACCCGCCGCGAGCTTCAACACTCATCGGTCCACATACATCAGTATGTATGATTTCCAACAAATCTATTGCACGCTCCATTGTTCCGGAGAACGGAGTTTTAGTCATCTTGCCCATGAGGCATGGTTCGCAAGCACCAAGAGATTCATAATCAAGTGATTCCAAAAGTCCATCACTATGGAGTTTCTTCATGCGCTTTACACCAATATGACCTAAACGGCAGTGCCACAAATAAGTTGCACTATCATTATTAACCTTGCATCTTTTGGCTTCAATATTATGAATATGTGTATCAGTACGATCAAGATCCAACAAACTATTTTCATTGGGTGTATGACCATCGAAGGCTTTATTCATGTAAACAGAATAACAATTATTCTATGACTTTAAATGAATAACCGTATTGCAACAAACATGATCAAATCATATTTATGCTCAACGCAAATGCCAAATAACATTTATTTAGGTTCTACACTAATCCCGAAAGTATAGGGAGTGTGCGATGATGATCATATCAATCTTGGAACCACTTCCAACACACATCGCCACTTCACCTTTAACTAGTCTCTGTTCATTCTGCAACTCTAGTTTCGAGTTACTAATTTTTAGCAACTGAACTAGCATCAAATACCCAGGGGTTGCTATGAACACTAGTAAAATACACATCAATAATTTGTATATCAAATATACCTTTGTTCACTTTGCGATCCTTCTTATCCGCCAAGTATCTAGGGGAGTTCCACTTCCAGTGGCAATTTCCTTTGTAGTAGAAGCACTTAGTTTCAGACTTGAGTTTGCTTTGGGTTTCTTCACGGGAGTGACAACTTGCTTGTCATTCTTCTTGAAGGTCCCCTTCTATCCCTTTGCCCTTTACTTGAAACAAGTGGTCTTGTTAACCATCAACACTTGATGCTCTTTCTTGATTCCTACCTTCGCCGATTTCAGCATCGCGAAGAGCTCGGGAATTACTTTCGTCATCCCTTGCATATTATAGTTCATCACGAAGTTCTACTAACTTGGTGATAGTGACTAGGGAACTTTGTCAATTACTATCTTATCTGGAAGATTAACTCCCACTTGATTCAAGTAATTGTAGTACCCAGACAATCTGAGCACATCCTCACTGGTTGAGCTATTCTCCTCTATCTTCTAGGCAAAGTACTGTCAGAGGTCTTATACCTCTTGACATGGGCATGAGTATGATATACTAATTTCAACTCTTGGAACATCTCATATGCTCTGTGGCGTTCAAAATGTTTTTGAAGTCCTCGTTATAAGCCGTAAAGCATGGTGCACTAAATTATCAAGTAGTCATCATACCGAGCTTATCAAACATTCATAACGTCTACATCTGCTCCTGCAATAGATATGTCACCTAGCGGTGCATCAAGGACATAATACTTCTGTGCAACAATGAGGAAAATCCTCATATCACTGAACAAGTCCGCATCATTGCTACTTACATCTTTCAACTTAGTTTTCTCTAGGAACATATCAAAAAAAACGGGGAGCTACATCGCGAGCTATTGATCTACAACATAGATATGCTAATACTACCAGGACTAGTTCATGATAAATTAAAGTTCAATTAATCATATTACTTAAGAACTCCCACTTAGATAGACATCCCTCTGGTCATCTAAATGATCACGTGATCCAAATCAACTAAACCATGTCCGATCATCACGTGAGATGGAGTAGTTTTCAATGGTGAACATCTTATGTTGATCGTATCTACTATATGATTCACACTCGACCTTTCGGTCTCCAGTGTTCCAAGTCCATGTATGTACATGCTAGGGTCGTCAAGTTTAACCCGAGTATTCCGCGTGTGCAAAACTGGCTTGCACCTGTTGTATGTCAATGTAGAGCTTATCACACCCGATCATCACGTGGTGTCTTGGCACGACGGACTTTTGCAACGGTGCATACTCAAGGAGAACACTTGTGCCTTGAAATTTTGTAAGGGATCATCTTATAATGCTACCGTCGTTCTAAACAAAATAAGAAGCATAATAAGATAAACATCACATGCAATCAAAATATGTGACATGATATGGCCATCATCATCTTGTGCTTTTGATCTCCATCTCCAAGGCACCGTCATGATCACCATCGTCACCGGCGCGACACCTTGATCTCCATCGTAGCATCGTTGTCGTCTCGCCAACTATTGCTTCCACGACTATCGCTACCGCTTAGTGATAAAGTAAAGCAATTACATGGCGACTGTATTTAATACAATAAAGTGACAACCATATGGCTCCTGCCAGTTGCCGATAACTTTACAAAACATGATCATCTCAAAAAATAATGTATAACTCATCATGTCTTGACCATATCACATCACAACATGCCCTACAAAAACAAGTTAGACGTCCTCTACTTTGTTGTTGCATGTTTTACGTGGCTGCTACGGGCTTAGCAAGAACCGTTCCTACCTACGCATACAAAAACCACAACGATTTTTCGTCAAGCATGTGTTGTTTTAGCCTTCACAAGGACGGGGCGTAGCCACACTTGATTCAACTAAAGTGAGAGAGACAGACACCCGCCAGTCACCTTTAAGCAACGAGTGCTCATAACGGTGAAGCCAGTCTCGCGTAAGCGTACGCATAATGTCGGTCCGGGCCGCTTCATCTCATAATACCGCCGAACCAAAGTATGACATGCTGGTAAGCAGTATGACTATTATCGCCCACAACTCGTTGTGTTCTACTCGTGCATGCCATCTACGCATAGACCTGGCTCATGATGCCACTATTGGGGAATGTAGTATTTCAAATTTTTCCTATGATCACGCAAGATCTATCTTCTAGAAGCATAGCAACGAGCGGGGAGAGTGTGTCTACATACCCTCGTACATCGGAAGCGGAAGCGTCTAGTGACACGGTTGATGTAGTCGAACTTTCTTCGCGATCCAACCGATCAAGCACCGAACGTACAGAGCCTCCGCGTTCAGCACACGTTCAGCTTGATGACGTCCCACGAGCTCTTGATCCAGTAGAACTTCGCGGGAGAGTTTCGTCAGCATGACGGCGTGGTGACGAAGATGATGAAGCTACCGGCACAGGGCTTCGCCTAAGCACTGCAACGATATGGCCGAGGTGAGTTTCTGTGGAGGGGGGCACTGCACACGGTTGGGAGAGATCAACTTGATCAACTTGTGTGTCTTTGGGTGCCCCCTGCCCCCGTATATAAAGGAGCAAGGGGGAGGTGCGGCGAGCCCCTATGGTGCACCCTAGAGGGCCACTCCTACTAGGAATAGGATTTCAATCATATTCCTAGTAGGAGTCCACCAAGAGGGAGAGAGGGAGAGGAAAGAGAGGGAGAGGGAGAGGGAAAGAGGGGGCCGTGCCCCCTCCCCTAGTCCAATTCGGACTCCCCTTGGGAGGGAGCACGCCACCTCCTGGGCTGCGGCCCTCTCTCTCCCCTAAAGCCCACTAGGGCCCAATACTTCCCCGGGGGGTTCCAGAAAGTTAAAAGGCGATATATTCAGTATGACCTTTAAACTAGCTTTCATATTATCCAATGATTCAGAGCTTCACAATGCTATTCCTGCAGGTTTGTTAACTGGACGGCCTGAAGGGGAAGTATCCGGATTTCAAGGCAACATGCTACATGATCTCTCCAAAGTGCATGAGCGAGTTCGAAAAGCCATGAAGAACATGGCTAAAGCCTTATGGCCATTTGATTCTCCTCCAGAAATTATGGAGGAGCTCACGAACTTATTCAAAGGAGCTCGGCATCGCTTTGAACTATGGAAGGCGTCAGCATGCTGAGAAGGTGCAAGAGAGGCCTGGGCCATGGTGAAACACGCTATACCGGGCTTGATCGGAATCATATAACCCGTGTTGGACCTCGGGGACCGTACGGAAAAGAAATTCCCGTTAGCTTGGTGTATGACCAAGTAATGATAGACACAAAGTTTTTGCAAGAAGACTATAGTTTAGATAGTCTTATAGATGGCATAGACAAAGAATAGGTGTTTGATTCCATGTAGCAATGTAGTTTATCATCAAACTTATCTCCGACCGAACTTGTTAAAAAATTGCCATGGTAGACCTTCGGCTTCAACTTCCTGAACCAAAGGGTTGGAGTGTTTCCGGATACTATACTTGTGGTAAACACTTAGTATGTTCGGAAACCAGGAAATCCGGCCATTTTGCTTGAACAGACAAGTTTTTGTGCAGGGAGTTATGTTATATTATTATTTAACGTAAGAAACATCTTCCAGGGAGAATAGTTCCATTAAGGGTTCCTTTCCCTGGGTCAGCATGCGTATTTATGCATGCCTAGGCTTTGATCTTAAGAAAGTAGGATTACAGGAAGCTTATCCTTTGATGTTGAAAAATTATGTGCAAAAAGTCAATTGTCGTTTGTTCGCCGACCAATAATTCCCTTAAGAATGCTAGCTTTCGGCTTCACCGGTCTGAGGTACAGGTACGGATTACCCGGTTGTAACAATCGCAGAGGTGCTCCCTTTAAACCCTAGCCGAACAATCGGGAATGTAGGGTATAAACACAGGAGCCAGGCAACCCAGCTTGGCAAAAAATTAAGTCATAGAGGTGCATATAATGGCGAAAATGTTGGGGAACGTAGTATTTCAAAATTTTCCTACGATCACGCAAGATCTATCTACTCGAAGCATAGCAACGAGCGGGGAGAGTGTGTCTATGTACCCTCGTAGACCGGAACCAGAAGCGTCTAGTGACGTGGTTGATGTAGTCGAACTTTCTTCGCGATCCAACCGATCAAGCACCGAACGTATGGAGCCTCCACGTTCAGCACACGTTCAGCTTGATGATGTCCCATGAGCTCTTGATCCAGTAGAACTTCGCGACAGAGTTTCATCAGCACGATGGCGTGGTGACGGGGATGATGAAGCTATCGGCGTAGGGGCTTCGCCTAAGCACTGCAACAGTATGACCGAGGTGTGTTCTGTGGAGGGGGGCACCGCACACGGTTGGGAGAGATCAACTTGATCAACTTGTGTGTCTTTGAGTGCCCCTCTGCCCCCGTATATAAAGGAGCAAGGGGGAGGTGCGGCCAGCCCCTATGGTGCGCCCTAGAGGGCCACTCCTACTAGAAATAGGATTCCAATCCTATTTCAAGTAGGAGTCCACCAAGAGGGAGAGAGGGGGAAGGAAAGAGAGGGAGAGGGAGAGAGAAAGAGGGGGCCGCGCCCCCCTCCCCTAGTCCAATTCGGACTCCCCTTGGGAGGGAGCGCGCCACCTCCTGGGCTGCTGCCCTCTCTCTCCCCTAAAGCCCACTAGGGCCCAATACTTCCCACGGGGGTTCCGGTAACCCCCCTCCCCCCGGCACTCCTGTTTAATCTGAAACCTTTCCGGAACACTTCCGGTGTCTGAATATAGTCATTCAATATATCAATCTTTACGTCTCGGACATTCCGAGACTCCTCTTCATGTCCGTTATCTCATCCGGGACTCTGAACTACCTTCGGTACATCAAAACTCATAAACTCATAATACCGATCGTTATCGAACGTTAAGCGTGCGGACCCTACGGGTTCGAGAACTATGTAGACATGACCGAGACTCATCTCCGGTCAATAACCAATAGCGGAGCATGGATGCTCATATTGACTCCTACATATTCTACGAAGATCTTTAACGGTCAAACCGCATAACAACATACGTTGTTCCCTTTGTCATCGATAAGTTACTTGCCCGAGATTCGATCGTCGGTATCTCAATACCTAGTTCAATCTCGTTATCGGCAAATCTCTTTACTCGTTACGTAATACATCATCTCGTGACTAACTCATTAGTCATTTGCTTGCAAGGCTTATTATGATGTGTATTACCGAGAGGGCCCAGAGATACCTCTCCGACACTCAGAGAGACAAATCCTATTCTTGATTTATGCCAACACCACGAACACCTTCAGAGACACCTGTAGAGCATCTTTATAATCACCCAGTTACGTTGTGACGTTTGATAGCACACAAGGTGTTCCTCCGGTGTTCGGGAGTTGCATAATCTCATAGTCATAGAAACATGTATAAGTCATGAAGAAAGTAATAGCAGTAAAACTAAACGTTCATAGTGCTAAGCTAACGGATGGGTCTTGTCCATCACATCATTCTCCTAATGATGTGATCATGTTGATCAAATGACAGCTCATGCCTATGGCTAGGAAACATAACCATCTTTGATCAATGAGCTAGTCTAGTAGAGGCATACTAGGGACACTCCGTTTTGTCTATGTATTCACACGTGTACTAAGTTTCGGTTAATACAATTCTAGCATGAATAATAAACATTTATCATGATATAAGGAAATAAATAATAACATTATTATTGCCTCTAGGGCATATTTCCTTCAGAAAAGACAGTATGAAACAGACGACATGAGTACTGTAAGCAATAAGCTTTAATAATAAGCTTCGTTATAGAAGCCCCCGGGTATCTTGAGGTATATACATTTAAAGAAGTGCACCCCCAACAGTTCGGTATAGCCGAACACTTTCTGTGATGAAAAAACAAAAAATGAAGAGGAAGATAAATGAAGGAGAAGACCTAGATAGAAAGAGAGATAATAGGTGCTACCGAACTATTTGTAAAATTGTCGAAGCCTAGCAACGTTCCATGGATTCGGCTCAAGGCGATTGTCTGTTGCATTTCAAAGGCGATAGGCTCCTCCGGTGAGAACTTCGTCAATGATGAAGGGGTCCTTCCATCTTGGTTTGAGCTTATCCTTTTTCTTCTCCGGGAGGCGTAAAACGAGTTCACCAATGTTGTATGTTTTGGCCCGCACTTCTCTGCTCTGGTATCGCCTACCTAGTTGCTGATAGAATGTGGAACAAGCATGCGCGATATCGCGCTCCTCTTCAAGGTTGTCTAGGTCGTCCTGCCGATCGAGCTCGGCCTCTCGCTCTTCATACATACGCACTCGAGGTGAGTCATGAATAATGTCAAAGGGCAAAATAGCCTCTGCGCCGTACACCATGAAAAAAGGTGTATATATGGTTTTCCGGTTAGGTGTGGTCCGCAGCCCCCAGAGTACAGAGTCAAGCTCCTCAACCCAATGTTTATCTAACTCCCGTAGGGAGCGCACCAGTTGGGGTTTAATGCGGCTCATTATTAAGCCATTGGCCCGTTCGACTTGACCATTTGTTTGAGGGTGGTACACATAGGCATAATCAAGTTTAATGCCTAACTTGGCGCACCAGTTCTTCACCTCATCAGCTGTAAAGTTGGAGCCAGTATATGTGATATTTCTGTGTGGGACACCATGGCGGTGTACTATGTCGGATATAAAATCTATCACTGGCCCTGCTTCACCTGTTCTTACTGGTTTGGCTTCTATCCATTTAGTGAATTTATCCACCATAACCAGTAAGTATTTCTTTTTGTGGCTTCCCCCTTTAAGGGGTCCGACCATATCCAGCCCCCAGAGCGCAAAAGGCTAAGTAATGGGGATGGTTCTCAGGGTGGTGGGAGGCATATGACTTTGAATGGCGAAAAGCTAACGACCAACACAATGTTGGACTAGGGCTTGTGCATCTGCTCGGGCCGTTGGCCAGAAAAAACCTGTTCGGAAAGCCTTGCTTACGAGAGCCCGAGTTGCGGCATGATGGTCGCCCATACCAGCGCGTATTTCGGCTAAAAGTTGTTGTCCCTCCTCTTCAGAGATGCACCTTTGGAGAATGCCAGTAGTGCTTTTCTTGTACAGTTCACCTTCGTGAACTTTATAGGCTTTAGAACGCTGAACTATGCGACGGGCCTCATTTTGATCACCGGGGAGCTCTTGCCTATTAAGGTAGGCCAGGAAGGGTTCGGTCCAAGGGGAGATGACGGCCATTATCTCATGAGCCGAAGATGTTATTTCCATATCCGGATCCCCGATGACATCTGTATTGGGTACGACTGGTGGGGGTGTGGTCGGGTCTGAATTAGCGTCTCTGCTCTCATCCTGCCACATTACGGATGGCTTAAACAACCTTTCTACACAGGTGTTAGGCGGGACCCGGTCACGCTTGGCGCCCATGCGAGCGAGTATGTCCGCTGCCTGATTACTGTCCCGAGTAACATGGTGAAATTCGAGCCCCTCAAACCGAGCCGATATTTTTAATATGGCATTTCGATAAGCCGTCATCTTTGGATCCTTCACATCAAATTCTCCGTTTACCTGAGATATTGCGAGGTTTGAGTCTCCGCTCACCTCTAGGCGTTGTATGCCTATGGATATGACCATGCGGAGACCATGTAGTATTGCCTCATATTCGGCAGCATTGTTTGAGTCAGTATACATGATTCGTAGTATGTAGCGGATTGTATCCCCTGTGAGAGATGTCAAGATGACGCCAGCCCCCAGTCCGGCTAGCATTTTTGAGTCGTCGAAATACATGGTCCAGTGGGAATATGCCCCATACTCTTTAGGGAGTTCGGCTTCTGTCCACTCTGTGATGAAGTCAGCGAGCACCTGAGATTTAATAGCCCGGCGTGATTTGTATGTTATTTCGAACGGCAAGAGCTCGATGGTCCATTTGGCTATGCGGCATGTGGCGTCCTTGTTGTTTATAATATCATTGAGTGGTACTTCAGATGCCACTGTAATCGAACACTCTTGAAAGTAGTGTCGGAGCTTCCGAGATGCCATGAACACCGCATGGGCAATTTTTTGATAATGGGGCTATCGTGACTTGCACGGTGTAAGGACCTCTGATACGTAGACTAGTTTTTGGACAGGGAATTTATGTCCCTCTTCCTCTCATTCGACGACGAGCATAACACTCACGACCTGGTGAGTTGCTAAGATATAAAGCAACATTGGATCGCCAACACTTGGAGCGGCTAAGATTGGATTGCCCGCTAAAGGGTCTTTACTTCTTCCAGTCCAGCTGTGGCTGCATCCGTCCATTCAAAGTTGTTCGTGCGCCTTAGCGGTCTATAAAGTGGTAATGCTTTTTCTCCCGGTCTGGAGATGAAGCGACTTAAGGCCGCTACGCACCCTGCTAGCTTTTGGGCTTGTTTTTGATCGGTTGGCGTAGTCAGCTGTGACAAGGCTCGGATTTTAGTTGGGTTCGCTTCGATTCCTCTATGGGAGATGATAAACCCTAACAACTTTCCGGCCGAAACGCCGAAGACGCGTTTTTCTGGATTGAGCCGTATGTCATATGTTCGGAGGTTATCGAACGTGAGGCAGAGATCGTCCACCAGTGTTTTGATGCGTTTAGTCTTGATGACTACATCATCCACGTATGCTTCCACTGTCTTGCCAATTTGTTTCTCTAAGAATGTTTGAATCATGCGTTGATACGTGGCACCAGCGTTTTTGAGCCCAAAGGGCATAGTGTTCAAGCAGAAAGGCCCGTACGGAGTGATAGACGTCGTCGCGGCCTGGTCAAATTCCTTCATTTTTATCTGATGGTATCCGGAGTAAGCGTCGAGGAAGCATAATGAGTCATGTACTGCTGTTGCGTCAATGATCTGATCGATGTGGGGCAGTGGAAAAGTATGCTTAGGGAAAGCCTTGTTTAGGTCCTTAAAATCAACACAAAGGCGCCAGGATTTATCCTTCTTCGGTACCATGACCAAATTGGCTAGCCAATCCGGGTGTTTAATTTCTCTGATGAATCCGGCTTCCAGTAGCTTGGCCAGCTCCTCCCCCATAGCTTGTCTTTTGGGCTCGAAAAATTGTCGCAGTAATTGCTTGACCGGTTTGAACCCTTTGATGATGTTGAGGCTGTGTTCGGCCAGCCTGCGTGGGATCTCGGGCATGTCTGAAGGATGCCAGGCGAATATATCCTAGTTTCCTCATAGGAATGCGCATAAAGCGGTGTCTACCATCGGGTCCAGTTGTGCTCCTATGGATGCCATCTTATTAGCGTCCGTCGGATGCACCTGAAATTTGATGATTTCATCTACTAGCTTGAAGGAGGTAGATTTAGATCTTTTATCAAGGACTACGTCATCCTTGTCCACCGTGGATCGTAAGGTGGTTAATTCTTCGGTCACAAAGGCTTAGGATAGTGCCTCTAGGGCCAAGGATGAGGTTTTTTTTTCGTCATGGAGTTCTCTGTTCGGATCACTTGTGACTGTGATTATTCCATTGGGCCCTTTCATTTAAAGCTTCATGTACCCGTAATGGGGTATGGCTTGAAAGAGTGAGTAAGCGTCTCGCCCTAGGAGGGCGTGGTATCCGCTGTTAAAGGGGACAGTGTGGAAGAGCAGTTCTTCTGACCTGTAGTTCTCAGACGTGCCGAATACTACATCGAATTTCATACTTCCCGAACACCGGGCCTCCCGGCTGGGGATGATTCCTCGAAAGGTTGTATTACTTTGCTCAATGCGGGTTTTATTGACCTACATTTTTTCAAGCGTGTCCTCGTATATGAGGTTAAGTCCGCTGCCGCCATCCATGAGCACCTTGGTAAGGCGAAAGCCTTCTACTATTGGGTTTAGTACGAGAGCAGCTGGGGCTCGTATTGGTCGGACTCGTGGTTCGTCCTTGGCAGTAAAAGTAATTGTCGTGTCATTCCATGGGCTCACAGCGGCTATTTGAGGAGCCTCGGCGAGTTCGCGAAGTGCTCTCTTGTGCCGGTTATTTGAAGAGAAGGTCTCGAAGACCGTGAGGACATTAAAATTGTCCTCCTCTGGAGTTGCGGTGGCAAGGATGGCTTCACTGCTTTTAGCTGCCTGCCGTAGTACCCAACATGATCGAAGGTTGTGAGTTGGGATCATGTCGGGGGTCGCATGCATCGGGCAAGGTTTATTTGGAGTTCGTCCAGAATGGACATGTATCCGGTGAAGGGTTTATTTTTCTTGCCGACGGGCATATGATTGGATGCCCCGCTAGGGTATGTTCATTTTGCTTTAGCGGCATATTGTCCGAAGTCAGGTTGTTCTAGATGGGTATTCTGGGCCTTCCAAGTGCTTTCCATGGCGCAGTACTTTCGTACTAAGTGCGACAACTCTGAGAAACTCTGTACGCGACGGTGGTTGAGGGCATTCAAGACTCCCTCGTCCGTGCAATTGTGGTGAAAGCCCGGAAATGCATCGTCGTCGCAGCAGTCCTTAATCTTGTTTTTAACAAGTAGGAACCTGGCCCATAAGTGATGGACCATCTCCCGGGGTTGCCACCGCACGTACATTAAGTCACATATGTCTAGAGGGCCAGAGTTACTTGGAGAGTATTGTTTGTGGTGGGTGGGTATGGTAAAATTTGAGTCCCGACCCAATATAGTATTCGGGGTTTGCAAAACCTCCGGTGTAGACAACTCGGGCCCGGCAAGATCTGAGCGTTCCTCGGGCTCTGCGTTTGTCCCTGAGCTCAAAAGATGTAGAGTCCCGCCCGAAGGAGGGACGTTTGGCTCAAAGGGTTCGGAGATCCGAACACAGCCGGTCTCCGTTTCACAAGGAGAAGTGTCTTCGGCCCGTTCCTCGATGGCTGCCACCAGGTGAGTGATCGGGGTGGAATTGTCTTCCCCTTGGCCGGGTTTAGGCCCGATCCGATCATTGGACGCCGAAATCCCCAGGGCGGCGATGCGATCCAGCAACTCGTTTAAGGACGATGTATCCGCGAGGTTCGCATTTTCGGAGTGTTCGAAGCCGATGTAGGAGTGATGCTCGACGACCGCAGGGGACGCGGTCGGCTTGAAGGCCATGTGGGTGCATATGGCAATCCCGCCGAGCTGGAGGACCTAGCCAAGGGCCAGGATTTTTCCGAAGGTGATGTAATCATTGATGACGAGACGAGCCATCGATCGCTTCTCGCGAATACACGGTCGAGCTCTCAATGAAAGCACCATTGTCGATGTCGAAACCGGCAGATCTCGGGTAGGGGTGCCCAAACTGTGCGTCTAAGGATCGATGGTAACAAGGCACTGGGGACATGATGTTTACCCAGGTTCATGCCCTCTATCGAGGTAATACCCTACTTCCTGCTTGATTGATCTTGGTGAATATAAGGTTACAAGAGATGATCTACCTCGATATCGTAATGGCTAAACCCTAGCAGTCTAGCCTATGATTGTTGTGATTCTGTTGGCCTCTACGGACTAAACCCTCCGGCTTATATACACGCCGGAGGGGGCCTAGGGTTGTACAGAGATGACTTGGGGAGGAAGGAATCATTACATCCGGACAAGTATCTTGCCTTTTACAAACATATGAGTCCTATCCAGACACGGGGGGTGGCCTTCTACTTTTATCTTCACGGCCCATCAGTCCGGCCCATCTTCAGTAGCCCGGACACCCGAGGACCCCTAAATCCAGGACTCCCTCAAAGACCACTAATGAGATTCAGAACGAAAAACTCATGGCTCATGTGTTTGGGAACAATGCCAAATTTCCTCCTTGAGGGAAAGTAACTTGTTCGGCAACACACAATTGAAATATCCACATTCCTTATTGAGTGACAGTATCTTATTAGCTTGCTCGACTCTGGAGCGATGATGACCTATTTTGTATCCATGGTATTGTTCCATAACATATAACTCACTTCATGTGTCCAAGACCCCAAACTTGGTCTAGAGCAATTCTCGCATATCCTCGCCAACCATAATGGTCATGAAAGGACTAACGATCTTGTCGCCAAGAAAACTTGGAACACCACTTTTGAAAAGGATTTCAGTATCTTTGAAAGGTTGAATCTGATCAGGAGTACGTAGACGGTCCCTTTGCTAAAGAACATTTCATAATGGGTTGCCAAAGAACTGTCCTCGCACACCATCTCTCGCAATTCAAACCATCATACATGGGAGGTTTGTAGGCTACAAGAAAATCAATTGAAGAAAATTTCATGTACTTCAATTTTTTTTTATTTTGAAAATATGAGTAGTTTTCCTCTAAGTTTAACCTAAATATTAAAAAATTAAACGTCACAATTAACATAATAGACATGATTATCTGGGTCGATAAAATACTAATCAACCTAAACAAGTGATTTGATATGCAAGAAAAAAATAGCATGTCCATGCCAATTCTTAGACATCTTAGAAGGTGTACCGCAACCTAGGCGCAAAGAGATTGGTCTAGAAAAATAATTGAATCACGGATGAAGCCAATCACATTATTCCTTTCTCAACTAAATACGTGTAATTAATTAGAAGACCTCTTCAAATTCCAATAGTGTGCCGCAGTAATTACATGCATTGGTCCTTCTTCAATTAATAGATGAGATCTAATTAATATGCATGCAATTAGTATTAATATTTCGCGCCTTAGTTTTTGGGGATTATTTGATTTTCGGAAGATGATTTATATACCTAGACGGAGGTAGTAATACAAAATACAATCTCTGACAGAGGAGATACGAGCACACATAGTGCGGTGGAAGAGTATATGTTCGCTGTAGCATCAGAAGGCTATGGAATTACTGGCTGTTGTTTGTGTGAAATTGCTGTTTATAATGATCAATTCACCTATACTTGCTAATAGTTGCTATAGTTATGATTTACTCCCTCTGTTCACAAATACTCCATCTGTACCGAAATAGTTGTCGTTGGAGTAGCTGAAGTTGAGCTACTCCAACCTTTAATCTGAATCAAATGCATGTTTTAGTGAGTTCGTTCATTTGTTTCCTTTCCTATGTAGTCCATATTAAAATATCCGGTTAGTATTTGTGAAGGAAGGGGGTTTGTTCTAAAAACAATCATGAATTTGTTTAATTTTTCAACAGAGAACGAAGTTTCACCGTGCACGTTTCGAGTGCGCGCAACCGGCAGTGACTGTTTACAGCTATCATGTAAAGCCCTGTCATTTGGCACAAACTAATGCTCATCACTTCGTGTCATGCCAGCAGATCAATCTGGATCACTGGTTAATGCTTGGTGACGGCGTCTCAGAATGACGACGACAAGGGAGCGGAGGAGTAGTTAATACCACCCACCCAAACGAGAAGCGTGGAAATTTCTGAGTGAAAAATCGAGTTGGCAATGCAAATCCGAAACTTCATTCGCTTCCACAGATCTCAGCTAACGTCATGCACGCCGGTCATCTCCTCTGCTAGTGCTGACAAAATCACAAACGGTAAAATCCTAGAAATCTGACTGATGAACAAAATTGGTCCCCGCGTCCTGCAGAGCGCACGGGCGCGCGCGCCGCGCCTACGCCGCGTCCGCCTGGCGCGGCGGATCGACGGCGTCAGGGAACACGAAGGGCCTGGCGCTGGCGAGGAAGGACGGCAGGTCGTCGCCGGCCATGATGACGACGACCTTGGGCTCCCTGTCGAGCGGCGCCATCCCGCGCGCCGACGCGTCCTCGCCGGCGCTCCCCCGCCGCGACGCCCCGGACGGCTTGCTGTCCGTGCAGACAAGCACGAGCAGCGCCACCGCGATGATCCCCATCATAAGCGCGAAGCCGAGGAGGAGGTACGGCGTCGGCGTCCTCCAGAACGCCGGGTGCGCGCCGTGGCCGACCGCCGCCGGAGCCCCGGCGACTCCCACCAGCGCCTCGCCTGCTCTGATCGGCCTCATGACGAATGATGAAGCGCACGGATCGTGGATCCCTCTTCTCCTGATCTTTCTCTTCTCAGTTTCTTCCTCTCGGTGTGCGTAAAGCAAGCAGAGTGGTGCCTTCTCGCTTGTTTTCTGTGGGTGGCTGTAACGTCTGAGTGGAGACTGCGACCGAGAGGGGGCCGGTATTTATAGGCGGCCCGCCGAAGGAGGCAGAGAGCGGGGAAAAGAGACTGCGCGGCGCGGCGCGACGGAGCTTTGCTTGCCAGCTCTGCTCTGCGTGTGCCTCCCCCAGGTGCTGCTCCTGTGGGCTGCGGCTATGGTCTGGTTTGGGCGGTCTGCGGCTGTATGCACATGAAGGAACGTCTGCAGCTGCTGGGTTTTGGCCGCTTGGATGGTGGGACCATGATTTTTGGCTTTCGATACAGGTGGGGGCCTGCCCAACATAGGTGGCGAGATCACAGCATCCAATGCCATCATGATTAAAAAACATCCAAAAAATTTGAATTGAGTGTACCAGTAGAATTACAATTTGAATTAAAGTCAGTGATTTATCTTAGGTTCTGGAAGTTTCTGCAAAGATACGCGGCGAAACGAGAGGCGGATACTCGAGGTTCGGAAACGCCGAGGTGTGACTGTGACTGTGCTGGCACTGGGCAGAGTTCAATGCAGAACTCCGGGTGGAAGAGATTCAGTGAACCTAACCATGTGCCCATGTGGAAATCAACCGCATCGTCTCCCGCAAAAAGAAAAAGAAAAAGAAAAGTGTGCTTGCCCGGCCGCTGAACTTGGTCCAGGAGATCGGGATGGTCCACGCCTCGCTGACACTGGACACGTTTGGAGCAGCCAACGGCGGAGTGACGACAGCGCGTTGCGTTGCATGATTTCGTGTACTCCCTTTGTAGTACAAAAATATGAGATGTTTTAACTTTTTTTAATTGGATGAATATAGTCATATTTTAGTGTGTTTGTTCACCTATTTTTATCCGTCTTTAATCTTTATAAAAATATGCAAAACATGTTATATTTACAAACGGAGGGAGTGCTACTTAAGCTCAAGCACGCACTGCTGGGAAGCTGGGGAAATCAATGGAGCAAGCACTACTCCTAGGTGGCGGAGATTCAGCGAACCTTGCCGTGAAAACAGAAGGAATCGGCCCACAACGAACATGGTCCAGGGGCTCGACACACAAATTGCTCTAATTTTATAATGCTCCGTTCCAAAATAAGTGTCCTGATCTTAGTACAACTTTACACTAGAGTTAGTATAAAGTAGAGATACTTATTTTGGGACGGATGGAATAATATGCAAGAAGAAGAATAACAATGTTTTCCACCAAAATAAATTTTTCTAAGAAGGATTGAATCAGTGGCATTGGTACTGAGCTTTAACAAGAAGAAAAATGAAAAAAAAATAAAACAAATAATTATAAATTTGCACATAATTGACACATAAATTTTTGCTTTTTTATAATATACAAGACTAAGTATATAATAGTGATAGTTTTGGCAAAAAAAAGGTTTCTTAGGAAGAATGATTTAGTGCAATTGGTATTATCCTCCAAACTTAAAGAAAATAATTAAAAACTAAAAAAACAAAATAATAAAGTTTTCCAAGAAAGAAGGATTAGTGACATTGGTATTACTCTTTAAGAATAAACAATGAAAAATATATACAACGAAAAAATTTACACATGAATTGCATTTTTTAATAATATGCAAGGCTGAGTATATAATAGTGGAGTTTCGCAAGAAGTTTCCTCATGATGAACAAATTTGAGGCATTAGTGTTACCCTTAAGCACAAAGAAAATAAAATAAAAAAACCAACAGAAAAACAGAAAATGAAATTTTCTAGGGAATGATAAGTTAGTCGCATTGGTATTAACATTTAAGAAGAAAAAAATCAAAATAAAGAATTGTTCTAAGGATAAATGAATTAGTGGCAGTGGTATTACCCTTTAAGAAAAAGTAAATAAATATAATACCACACAACATCGCACTAAAATCATAATATAATCATAATATATAATAAATAAACATATAAGAGTGTATTTTTCGCAATCTGGTATACTTTACGCAAATTTCATATTGTACTTCCGTGTATACTTATACACAAAAAAATGAAGGTTTCTCAAAAAATAATGGATTAGCGGCATTGGTCTTACTCTTAAAGAAGAAAGAAATTTAAAAAGGAAAAAATTGCACATAATTTACATAATTTGTCTTTTTTATATTATGCAACAATAAGCATATAATAGTGGATTTTTTAGAAGTAAGAAGTTTTCTAAGGAGGAATGATTTAGTGCTATTGGTTTCAACCTTAAAGAAGAAAGAGAATAAAATAAAACCAAAATTGAAGTTTCTAAGAAAGAATGAATTAGTGTCAATTATTCTACATTTTAAGAAAAGAAAATATTGTATTAAAAACTAAAAAAACAAGCAGAAAACTTTGCATGGTTGCACTTTTAATATTATGCAAAGAATAATCAAATAATAGTCTTGTTATTATACAAATGGAGTAATATTTATGTGCATGCGTTTACACTCACTCAACATCCCAAACTCTCTAGTGCTACTTAAAAAAATAACAGTGTTCATTTTCCTGTGAGGCGGGGTGCTTCATCCTACTTTCCATATTTTCTTGAGCATCATTCCATGATAAATCGTCTTAATTGTCCCACATTTAATTGGCTTGCCAAATAATCTTACTGTGTCTTTTTATGGAAGACAGTAAGTGATTTTATTTGATAGGTATATCATGGGCAAGATTTGGCAACATTGTTTATACAATAACATTAATATGGGCAGATAAATTATGAGGTAACATACTAAAATATTTATATCTCATTGCAACACACGGTCAATTATCTAGTACCATAAAAGAAAAAAGAAAAATAAACTAATAAAGAAAAAGGAAAAAAAATGCATTAAAACGTCGGCAATGGCGACAGGCTTCAAGCCCAATAGAAACACTTTGAAAAAGAAATAGGACAAATCTTAACATATGTTTTTTTTAAACGGAGGTTGTAAGATTTGCCTCATCGATTAAATAAGAAGAGAACAGAGTTTTACAAAGTGCCCACAAAGTACGAGATGACAATTACTCGCACAAAATAATGGACCCTAGCTTTTTGGGCCCGTTATAACCCAAAGTTTGGCCTCCTGAAGGGAGATATTAAGGAGTATAGTTGGTGGAGCACTCTTGTGGCGGAACACATGAGCATTTCTCTCATTCCATGTTGTCCATGAGACAAGCATTGTGAGGGACGCCATAGCTTATGGATTGGGGTTCCTTTTGTCGGTCTCTTGATCCCACCAAGCATGCATAGAGGGATTCCTCAAGATCCATGCAAATGTGTCCATGTGCACGAGGCCAAGCTTCGCGATGATCAATCCCCATAACCGAAGAGTGTAGCGACACTTCAAGAAGAGGTATGCACCCGTTTTTTATCCTCTTTTACAAAGTGGGCAAAGGCCACAATTTGCTCACCCACACTTTTCCAACCTATCGCGGTCCAAATTGTATCTTGAAGGACCAACCAAGAATAAAAAGTAAGCAAATCAACTTAACCCAGTTTATAAATCAGGCAACGTAATCAAAATTGACTTAGAGCGGCGTGATCACATCATCACTAAGGCCAATTCCAGCTCACGACCCCAAACGAACGTCCGTTTTGCTCGGATTCTATCCGTTTGGGTAGGGCAATGGGGTCGTGTCCGGACCTTTCCTGGGATGCGGTGATCGTGTGCCCAACGCGCGGACGCATCATTTGACCCATCCTGTCCGCAACGGCCATATATTGTCAAATAAAAATAGTTTTTAAAACCAAATCGGAATTGTCTCGAATAAAATAGTTTTACAACCAAATCGAAATTGTCTTGAAAACGAACCAATACATCTATTGGTTGTCAATGTGATTTCACATGTGCTCAACCAAGTCATTTTGAAGATTCAAATGAGTGTGCCAATCACGCAGTTCACGATGGAATTGAGTAAACTGCTCAAACATGGCCGGTTCTTGGTGCAGGGGCTCAATATTTTTACCTTGAAAATCAAATCCTTGGTTATCACGCTCGTCCTCGACGATCATGTTGTGCATGATCATACAAGCAGTCATCACCACTCAAAGCTTCCCTTCATCCCATGACAATGCAGGGTGTCAAACGATACCTCGTCGGGATTGAAGCACGCCAAAAGCACGCTCCACATTCTTTCTAGCACTCTCTTGCATTTGGGCAAATCTCTGTCTTTTCTCACCTTGAGGTTTCGAGATTGTCTTCACAAAAGTTGACCACTAAGAATATATACCATCAGCTAGGTAGTATCTCTTGTTGTAGTGGTGGCCATTGATCTCAAAGTTGACTGGTGGGGAGTAGCCTTCTGTAAGCCTTGCGAATATTGGAGAACGTTGCAGCACATTGATATCATTATGAGAACATGTCATGCCAAAGAAAGAATGTCATATGCAAAGATCTTGCGAAGCCACCGCTTCTAATATGATAGTGCACGCTTTAACATGCCCCTTGTACTGGCCTGCCAAGCAAATGGACAGTTCTTTCACTCCCGGTGCATACAATCTATGCTGCCAAGCATGTGTGGAAGGCATCTGTCGGTGTTGATCGCCAACAACCTTTCTGTATCAGCGACATTTGGCTCCCTCAAATACTCAGGGTCAAACACTTCCACCACCAGTGGCGGAGGCAGGGGGTGCTGGCAGGGGCCTTGCCCCCCCCCCCCGCCATGCTCTCATAAGTACACCTATATGTCCTCCTAATCCTTCATTTGTCACACAGAATTAGTTAGGTTTAGGTGCTTTGGCCCCCTCTAACATTATATAACATGCTTTGGCCCCCTCTATACTCAGTTTCTGGCTCCGCCACTGTCCACCACGACCTTGCAGAAGCTGTACAATCATAGCAGACATGTGGACTCACTCATGCGCATGTACTCATCCACCAGATCGTCTGAAATTCCATATGCAAGCATGCGGATGGCCGCGGCGCATTTCTGATAAGAGGAGAATCCAAGCTTGCCAAGGGCATCCGTTTTGCACTCGAAGTATGGGTCATGAGCAACCACTCCCTCTCGGATATGATTGAACACATGGCTTGCCATACGAAAACGGCGAGGGAATTTATCCGGTTTGAAGAGTAGGGTATTCGCAAAGTAATTGGCATAGAGCAGGGCGTGGCCCCTCTCTTTGTTGCGATTCAGGTTGGGAGCACGGCCAGGGGCCACCCCCTATACTGAGGAAGCTGCCGTTGAATGTGGTCGTGAACGACCAGTGCAGCCACCACAAGATCTTCGTCATCCGATGACGAATCGTCCGATGAATAAATGAAGTGCTTGAAGAAAAATTCATCTCCACTATCCATACCTTTGTGGGCAAAGTGTCAAACACCTTACGGTCGTGGTGGCTTCAGAGACCGCGATGATCACCTCGATGCAGCAGGGGTGGTTGGCAGCCGGCTACAGTCCGCTCTCGAGCACCCGACGGAAGCTGCCGTGGTCCATAGCCGTCGCCGGCGGTCGTATCCCCTCTGGCATCGGCTACGTCGGCGACGGCCAAAACTCCTCCAACTGACGGCCAAAACTCCTACGAAAGCGCGGGCATGGTGGCGGCCATGTCGAGACGTGGTTTGGTATGGACGGCCGGGCGGGTGAGCAGTGAGAAGGCGGCCGGAGAATAGTGACGGCGCCGGTGGCGGGGTGGGGCGGGGGAGAGCGGGTGGAGGGATTGGAGGCGAATGGAGTGTTAGTGTCCCTGACAGGCGGGCCACGGGAAGGACAAGGGCATGCGTCCAGCCGGTCCGCGTGATATCCGTTGCACCCAAAACGCCGCGCAAGTTTGGGCTAGAAACGAGTCGAAAACGGACGAAAACCGAATATTTGTCTGTTTGAAGCCATGCGTCGGGCCGCGTTATTCATCCGTTCTACCTCAAATAGACCAGGACGGACGGGATGGATCACGCGCTGGAGTTGGCCTAATCAACCACATGGGCTACATGCGCATACGCTGTGGCATGTAGGCACGTTCTGATTCGTTCCGCTTCGCCGCGTCCAGCCGGACATACTCCCACTCTCCGCCGTGCCGTGCATGCATACGACACGTATCGTACGTGCACCAGCCGTGTCTCCCACTCCATGCGCTCCAAGCCATCGCCATAAGATCTATCGACCGATCGAGGCTGCCTTTTCCCCTTTTTCTCTTTTGATGATGATGACTGGGGCTGCTGATGGACGAGCTAAAAGCGAACTCTGTTTTTTTTTTTTTGAATGTTGGTAGAAGATCTACCAAATTCGTTGATTAGCAAGGGAAGAGTAGAAGCAAAAACCCAGGAGGGAAAGCACCAGAAAATTGTGAGCCAACCCAGGGCCTATCAGGGAACACTAGCCGATCGACGGAGCTGTCTGGCACTGGCAGGCCGCTTTACGCTTCCCCCACCCGCGATCGAGTCGCCGCGCGCATTCAATCATCTATCCAGATTCATCGACATGGAAGCCAGCTGCCCCTGACGTGTGCGGGTATCCAAGGAGGCAAGCCGGCCGCTGGCTAGAGATGGCTATCCAGTATCCACAGCTAGAATTTCCAGTTGCGTCGATTCATGGCCGCTTGCTGCGTGCTGCCGGCCGCGTAGTAGTAGCAAGCAATAAAACGCATTGCCTCCAGTGCTGCTGCCTTGGACCTCCGTCCGTCCCGCTAGCTGGTCGCCGGCTACTTAGTGTAGTGTCAAAAAACGTCTCACATTATGAGACGAAGGGAGTATGTGGTTACTTGCTAGCTGGATTCTCACGAGAAATCGACCACTAGTGCTAGGCCTACTACTACTACGATGCGTGCCGTGTGGTGCATGTATGTATATCTTCAGGCTCCATCGCTCCAGTTGATGTGAAAGAGGCGAGAAAAACGGGGAACAGGTGGTTGCGCGAGCACGAGTCGACCGCCCGTCCTAAGCGACCTGGCGTCGTCCCGAGTTGACGACCGTGTCGCCATTTCCCAAAGGCGCATGGTCCAGTCAGTAACCATCCATTCCTTCCACACATCACACATGCGAAGAAGGCTAGCAAGAAATGGAAGACGTCGTCGGCGTCACGTCGTGGAGTAGTTGCATCTTGTTTCCAGCTTTTTTGATGTGGCCGGTGAGCGCATGATTAATGGTGGAATGGCCCAGGCAAAAGCAAAGCGGGGTGAATTATTAGCTAACCCTTTAGCGCAGTGAGATCAACGCGGGTCGATCAGACCGGGCCACGGCGCGGCGCTATGCGGCACACAGCGGCAGGCGGCCGTATTGTCTGTTGCTAAAACACATGGAGGGTTGCACGAGGGTGGTGGCGGCACGACTCTACCCCAGGCGGCTCCGTTTGGTGGTGGATTGTATAGTTTGTTGGAAATATATTTCAGAGGTAATAATAAATTGATTATTATCATATTTTCTTGTTCATGTTAAAGGTTTATATTCATGCTAAAATTGTATTGATCGGAAACTAAAATACATGTGTGAATACATAAATAAATATCATGTCCGTAGTGAGCCTCTACTAGACTAGCTCGTTGATCAAAGATGATTAAGGTTTCCTAACCATAGGCATGAGTTGTCATTTGATAACGGGATCACATCATTCACTAAACCCAATCATAACCTTAACATCAGATCGTCTAAGTTATTTGCTATAGTATTCTTCATGTCAAGTATCTGTTCCGTCGACCATGAGATCATGCAACTCTCAGATACCAAAGGAATACCTTGTGTGCTATCAAACGTCACTTCATAACTGGATGATCATAAAGATGCTCTACAGGTATCTCTGAAGGTGTCTGTTGGGTTGGCATGGATTGAGACTGAGATTTGTCACTCCGTGTGACGAAGAGATGTCTTTGGACCCTCTCGGTAATACAACATCGTAAAGAGCTTGCAAGCAATGTGCCTAATAAGTTAGTCACGAGATCTTGTATTACGGAACGAGTAAAGAGACTTGCCGGTAAAAATATTGAACTAGGTATGGAGATACCACGATCGAATCTGGGGCAAGTAACATATAGCCGGACAAAGGGAATTGCATACGGGATTGACTGAATCCTTGACATCGTGGTTCAACCGATAGAGATCTTCGTGGAATATGTGGGAACCAATAGGGCTTCCAGGTCCCGCTATTGGTTATTGACCGGAGTGGAGTCTCGGTCATGTCTACATGATTCTTGAACCATCGGGTCGCACACTTAACGTTCGGTATCGCTAGGGTAGTATTGAGATATTAATAGTGGAAAATCCGAAGGTTGTTCGGAGTCCCGGATGGGATCCGGGATATTACGAGGAGCTCCGGAGGTAAAAATTTATATATGGGAAGTCATATTTTGGATTCCGGAAAAAGTTTGATTTTTTCGGTATTGTACCAAAAAGGTCCTAGAAGGTTTCGAGGGTTCCACCATGGGGCCCAACGACCTAGGAAGGGCCCACATGAACCGAGGGGTGGGGATACAGCACACATAGGCTGGCTGCCCCATTCCCCAAGGCAAATGTTGTTTAGATCTTGAGATAAGGTCTTATCTCTAAATGTAAAGGGTTGAATCTAGAGATAAGATGTTATCTTCAAGTTTAAAGGGATTTCAACCTTGTGGCCAGCCCTAGATGGGTTTTGCACGATCCCCCTGCCCCTAGCCTATATATAGATGGGGGAGGCGCATGGGGGCAGCTGAAGGAAATATGCCCTAGAGGCAATAATAAAGTTATTATTTATTTCCTTATATCATGATAAATATTTATTATTCATGCTAGAATTGTATTAACCGGAAACTTAATACATGTGTGAATACATAGACAAAACAGTATGTCCCTAGTATGCCTCTACTAGACTAGCTCATTGATCAAAGATGGTTATGTTTCCTAGCCATAGACATGAGTTGTCATTTGATCAACGGGATCACATCATTAGGAGAATGATGTGATGGACAAGACCCATCCGTTAGCATAGCACTATGATCGTTTAGTTTTACTGCTATTGCTTTCTTCATGACTTATACATGTTCCTATGACTATGAGATTATGCAACTCCCGAATACCGTAGGAACACCTTGTGTGCTATCAAACGTCACAACGTAACTGGGTGATCATAAAGATGCTCTACAGGTGTCTCCGAAAGTATTCGTGGTGTTGGCATAGATCAAGAATAGGATTTGTCACTCCGAGTGTCGGAGAGGTATCTCTGGGCCCTCTCGGTAACACACATCACAATAAGCCTTGCAAGAAAAAGACTAAATGAGTTAGTCACGAGATGATGTGTTGCGGAACGAGTAAAGAGACTTGCCGGTAACGAGATTGAACTAGGTATAGAGATACCGACGATCGAATCTCGGGCAAGTAACATACCGTTTGACAAAAGGAACAACGTATGTTGTTATGCGGTTTGACCGATAAAAGATCTTCGTAGAATATGTAGGAGCCAATATGAACATCCAGGTTCCGCTATTGGTTATTGACCGGAGATGAGTCTCGGTCATGTCTACATAGTTCTCGAACCCGTAGGGTCCGCACGCTTAACGTTTGATGACGATCGGTATTATGAGTTTATGAGTATTGATGTACCGAAGGTAGTTCGTAGTCCCGGATGAGATCACGGACATGACGAGGAGTCTCGGAATGTCCGAGACATAAAGATTGATATATTGGATGACTATATTCGGACACCGGAAATGTTCCGGAAAAGTTTCGGATTTATCGGGAATGCCGGAGGGGGTTACCGGAACCCCCTACGAGAGGGGATGGTCCATAGTGGGCCTAAAGGGAAAGAGAGAGGCAGCCCATAGGGCTGGCCGGCGCCCCCACCTAGGGTTCCTAGTTGGACTAGGATTGGGGGGGGGGGCGCCACCTCTCCTAATCCTTTCCCTCTTCCTTCTTTTGGTGAATCCTACTAGGAATAGGATTGCAATCCTATTCCTAGTAGGACTCCTTCCCTAGCCGCACCAGAAGAGGTTGGCCGGCCTCCTCCCCTTGCTCCTTTATATACGAGGGCAGGGGGGCACCCAAATACACACAAGTTGAATTGTTTTAGCCGTGTGCGGTGCCCCCCTCCACAGAATCACACCTCGGTCATACCGTCGCGGAGCTTAGGCGAAGCCCTGCGCCGGTGAACACATCATATCCGTCACCACGCCGTCGTGCTGACGAAACTCTCCCGTGAAGCTCAACTGGATCAAGAGCTCGTGGGACGTCATCAAGCTGAACGTGTGCTGAACGCGGAGGTGCCGTACGTTCGGTGCTTGATCGGTTGGATCGCGAAGAAATTCGACAACATCAACCGCGTCACTTGACGCTTCCGCTTCCGGTCTACGAGGGTACGTAGACACACTCTTCCCTCTCGTTGCTATGCATCTGGTAGATAGATCTTGCGTGATCGTAGGAAAATTTTAAAATACTACGTTCCCCAACAGTGGCATCATGAGCCAGGTCTATGCGTAGATGATATGCACGAGTAGAACACAATGAGTTGTGGGCGATACTAGTCATACTGCTTACCAGCATGTCATACTTTGCTTCGGCGGTATTGTGAGATGAAGCGGCCCGGACCGACATTACGCGTACGCTTACGCGAGACTGGTTTCACCGTTACGAGCACTCGTTGCTTAAAGGTGACTGGCGGGTGTCTGACTCTCTCACTTTAGCTGAATCAAGTGTGGCTACGCCCGGTCCTTGTGAAGGTTAAAACAGCACATACTTGACGAAACATCGTTGTGGTTTTGTATGCGTAGGTAAGAACGGTTCTTGCTAAAGCCCGTAGCAGCCACGTAAAACTTGCAACAACAAAGTAGAGGACGTCTAACTTGTTTTTGCAGGGCATGTTGTGATGTGATATGGTCAAGACATGATGAGTTATACGGTTTTGTATGAGATGATCATGTTTTGTAAAGTTATCGGCAACTGGCAGGAGCCATATGGTTGTCGCTTTATTGTATAAAATGCAATCGCCATGTAATTGCTTTACTTTATCACTAAGCGGTAGCGATAGTCGTAGAAGCAATAGTTGGCGAGACGACAACGATGCTACGATGAAGATCAAGGTGTCAAGCCGGTGACGAAGGTGATCATGACGGTGCTTTGGAGATGGAAATCAAAAGCACAAGATGATGATGGCCATATCATGTCACATATTTTGATTGCATGTGATGTTTATCTTATTATGCTTCTTATTTTGCTTAGATCGACGGTAGCATTATAAGATGATCCCTTACTAAATTTCAAGGTATAAGTGTTCTCCCTGAGTATGCACCGTTGCGAAAGTTCGTCGTGCCGAGACACCACGTGATGATCGGGTGTGATAAGCTCTACGTTCAAATACAACGGGTGTAAGCCAGTTTTGCACACGCAGAATACTCGGGTTAAACTTGACGAGCCTAGCATATACAGATATGGCCTCAGAACACTGGAGACCGAAAGGTCGAGTGTGAATCATATAGTAGATATGATCAACATAAGATGTTCACCATTGAAACTACTCCATCTCACGTGATGATCGGACATGGTTTAGTTGATTTGGATCACGTGATCATTTAGATGACCAGAGGGATGTCTATCTAAGTGGGAGTTCTTTAAATTAATATGATTAAATTGAACTTTAATTTATCATGAAGTTAGTCCTGGTAGTATTAGCATATCTATGTTGTAGATCAATAGCTCGCGATATTGCTCCCCGTTTATTTTTCATATGTTCCTAGAGAAAACCAAGTTGAAAGATGTTAGTAGCAATGATGCGGAATTGTTCCGTGATCTGAGGATTATCCTCATTGCTGCACAGAAGAATTATGTCCTTGATGCACCGCTAGGTGACAGACCTATTGCAGGAGCAGATGTAGACGTTATGAACGTTTTGACAAAAGCTCGATATGATGACTACTTGATAGTTTAAGTGCACGATGCTTTACGGCTTAGAACCGGGGCTTCAAAAACGTTTTGAACGCCATGGAGCATATAAGATGTTCCAAGAGTTGAAATTAGTATTTCATACTCATGCCCGTGTCGAGAGGTATAAGACTTTTGATAGTACTTTGCCTACAAGATGGAGGAGAATAGCTCAACCAGTGAGCATGTGCTCAGATTGTCTGGGTACTACAATTACTTTAATCAAGTGGGAGTTAATCTTCCAGATAAGATAGTAATTGACAAAGTTCTCTAGTCACTATCACCAAGTTAGTAGAACTTCGTGATGAACTATAATATGCAAGGGATGACGAAAGGAATTCCCAGCTCTTCGCGATACTGAAGTAGGCGAAGGTAGAAATCATGGAAAAGCATCAAGTGTTGATGGTTAACAAGACCACTTGTTTCAAGTAAAGGGCAAAGGGATAGAAGGGGAACTTCAAGAAGAATGACAAGCAAGTTGTCACTCCCGTGAAGAAACCCAAAGCTAAACTCAAGCCTGAAACAAGTGCTTATACTGCAAAGGAAATGGTCACTAAAAGTGGAACTGCCCTAGATACTTGGCGGATAAGGAGGATGGCAAAGTGAACAAAGGTATATTTGATATACAGATTATTAATGTGTATTTTACTAGTGTTCATAGCAACCCCTCGGTATTTGATATTGGTTCAGTTGCTAAAGAGTAGTAACTCGAAATGGGAGTTGCATAATGAACAGAAACTAGTTAAAGGATGAAGTGACGATGTATATTGGAAGCAGTTCCAAGATTGATATGATCATCATCGCACACTCCCTATACTTTCGGGATTAGTGTTGAACCTAAATAACTGTTATTTGGTGTTTGTGTTGAGCATGAATGTGATTTGATCATGTTTATTGCATAACGTTTATTCATGTAAGTTAGAGAATAATTGTTGTTCTGTTTACATGAATAAAACCTTCTATGGTCATACACCCAATGAAAATAGTTTATTGGATCTCGATCGTGTGATACACATATTCATAATATTGAAGCCAAAAGATGCAAGGTTAATAATGATAGTGCAACTTATTTGTGGCACTGCCGTTTAAGTCATATTGGTGTAAAACGCATGAAGAAACTCCATAATGATGGACTTTTGGAATCACTTGATTATGAATCACTTGGTGCTTGCGAACCATGCCTCATGGGCAAGATGACTAAAAACTCCGTTCTCCGGAACTATGGAGCGAGCAACATATTTGTTGGAAATCATACATACTGATGTATGCGGACCAATGATTGTTGAAGCTCGCGACGGGTATCGTTATTTTCTGACCTTCACTGATGATTTGAGCAGATATAGGTATATCTACTTAATGAAGCACAAGTCTCAAACATTTGAAAAGTTCAAAGAATTTCAGAGTGAAGTAGAGAATCATCGTAACAAGAAAATAAAGTTTCTACGATCTGATCGTGGAGGAGAATATTTGAGTTACGAGTTTGGTCTTCATTTGAAACAATGTGGAATAGTTTCACATCTCACGCCACCCGGAACACCACAGCATAATGGTGTGTCCGAACGTCGTAACCGTACTTTATTGGATATGGTGCGATCTATGATGTCTCTTACCGATTTACCACTATCGTTTTGGGTCATGCATTAGAGACAGCTGCATTCACGTTAAATAAGGGCCTCATCTGAATCCGTTGAGACAACGCCTTAAGAACTGTGGTTTGGCAAGAAACCAAAGTTGTTGTTTCTTAAAGTTTGGGACTGCGATGCTTATGTGAAAAAGTTTCAACATGATAAGCTCGAACCCAAACCGGAGAAGTAAATCTTCATAGGATACCCAAAAGAGACTGTTGGGTACACCTTCTATCACAGATCCGAAGGCAAGATATTCGTTGCTAAAAAAAATTGGATCCTTTCTAGAGAAGGAGTTTCTCTCGAAAAAAGTGAGTGGGAGGAAAGTAGAACTTGATGAGGTAATTGTACCTTCTCCCAGATTGGAAAGTAGTACATCACAGGAAATTGTTCCAGTGATTCCTACACCAATTAGTGAGGAAGTTAATGATGATGATCATGAAACTTCGGATCAAGTTTCTGCTGAACGTCGTAGATCAACCAGAGTACGTTCCGCACCAGAGTGGTACGGCAACCCAGTTCTGGAAATCATGTTACTAGACCATGATGAACCTACGAACTATGAGGAAGCGATGATGAGCCCAGATTCCACAAAATGGCTTGAGCCATGAAATCTGAGATAGGATCCATATATGAAAACAAAGTATGGACTTTGGTTGACTTGCCCGATGGTCGGCAAGCCATCGAAAATAAATGGATCTTCAAGAGGAAGACCGACGCTGACGGTAATGTTACTGTTTACTAAGCTCGACTTGTTGCGAAAGGTTTTCGACAAGTTCAAGGAGTTGACTACGATGAGACTTTCTCATCCGTAGTGATGCTTAAGTCTGTCCGAATCATGTTAGCAATTGCCATATTTTATGAAATCTGGCAAATGAATAACAAAACTGCATTCTTTAATGAATTTATTAAAGAAAAATTGCATATGATGCAACCCGAAGGTTTTGTCAATCCTAAAGGTGCTAACAAAATGTGCAAGCTCCAGCGATCCATCTACGGATTGGTACAAGCATCTCGGAGTTGGAATGTACGCTTTGATAAGTTGATCAAAGCATATAGATTTATACAGACTTACGGTGAAGCCTGTATTTACAAGAAGTGAGTGGGAGCACTACAACCTTTCTGATAAGTATATGTGAATGACATATTGTCGATCGGAAATGATGTAGAATTTTTCTGGAAAGCATAAAGGAGTGTTTGAAAGGAGTTTTTCAAAGAAAGACCTCGGTGAAGCTGCTTACATATTGAGCATCAAGATCTATATAGATAGATCAAGACGCTTGATAAGACTTTCGATGAGTACATACCTTGATAAGATTTTGAAGTAGTTCAAAATGGATCAGTCAAAGAAGAAGTTCTTGCCTGACTTGTAAGGTGTGAAGTTGAGTAAGACTCAAAGCCAGACCACGGCAGAAAAATATAGAGAGAATGAAAGTCATTCCCTATGCCTCAGCCATAGGTTCTATAAAGTATGCCATGCTGTGTACAAAACACGTTGTGTACCTTGCCAAGAGTTTGACAGGGAGGTACAATAGTGATCCAGGAGTAGATCACTGTACAGCGTTCAAAATTATCCTTAGTAATTGGATGACTAAGGAAATATTTCTCGATTATGGAAGTGATAAAGAGTTCGTCGTAAAGGGTTACGCCGATGCAAGCTTTGACACTAAATCCAGATGACTCTAAGTATCAATCTGGATGCGTATTGAAAGTGGGAGCAATTAGCTAGAGTAGCTCCATGCAGAGCATTGTAGACATAGAAATTTGCGAAATACATAGGGATCTGTATATGACAGACCCGTTGACTAAACTTCTCTCACAAGCAAAACATGATCACACCTTATTACTCTTGGGTATTAATCACATAGCGATGTGAACTAGATTATTGACTCTAGTAAACCCTTTGGGTGTTGATCACATGGCGATGTGAACTATGGGTGTTAATCACATAACGATGTGAACTATCGGTATTAAATCACATGGCGATATGAGCTAGATTATTGACTCTAGTGCAAGTGGGAGACTGAAGGAAATATGCCCTAGAGGCAATAATAAAGTTATTATTTATTTCCTTATATCATGATAAATGTTTATTATTCATGCTAGAATTGTATTAACCGGAAACTTAATACATGTGTGAATACATAGACAAAACAGTATGTCCCTAGTATGCCTCTACTAGACTAGCTCATTGATCAAAGATGGTTATGTTTCCTAGCCATAGACATGAGTTGTCATTTGATCAACGGGATCACATCATTAGGAGAATGATGTGATGGACAAGACCCATCCGTTAGCATAGCACTATGATCGTTTAGTTTTACTGCTATTGCTTTCTTCATGACTTATACATGTTCCTATGACTATGAGATTATGCAACTCCCGAATACCGTAGGAACACCTTGTGTGCTATCAAACGTCACAACGTAACTGGGTGATCATAAAGATGCTCTACAGGTGTCTCCGAAAGTATTCGTGGTGTTGGCATAGATCAAGAATAGGATTTGTCACTCCGAGTGTCGGAGAGGTATCTCTGGGCCCTCTCGGTAACACACATCACAATAAGCCTTGCAAGCAAAAGACTAAATGAGTTAGTCACGAGATGATGTGTTGCGGAACGAGTAAAGAGACTTGCCGGTAACGAGATTGAACTAGGTATAGAGATACCGACGATCGAATCTCGGGCAAGTAACATACCGTTTGACAAAAGGAACAACGTATGTTGTTATGCGGTTTGACCGATAAAAGATCTTCGTAGAATATGTAGGAGCCAATATGAACATCCAGGTTCCGCTATTGGTTATTTACCGGAGATGAGTCTCGGTCATGTCTACATAGTTCTCGAACCCGTAGGGTCCGCACGCTTAACGTTTGATGACGATCGGTATTATGAGTTTATGAGTATTGATGTACCGAAGGTAGTTCAGAGTCCCGGATGAGATCACGGACATGACGAGGAGTCTCGGAATGTCTGAGACATAAAGATTGATATATTGGACGACTATATTCGGACACCGGAAGTGTTCCGGAAAAGTTTTGGATTTATCGGGAATGCCGGAGGGGGTTACCGGAACCCCCTACGAGAGGGGATGGTTCATAGTGGGCCTAAAGGGAAAGAGAAAGGCAGCCCATAGGGCTGGCTGGCGCCCCCACCTAGGGTTCCTAGTTGGACTAGGATTGGGGGGGGGGCACCTCTCCTAATCCTTTCCCTCTTCCTTCTTTTGGTGAATCCTACTAGGAATAGGATTGCAATCCTATTCCTAGTAGGACTCCTTCCCTAGCCGCACCAGAAGAGGTTGGCCGGCCTCCTCCCCTTGCTCCTTTATATACGGGGGCAGGGGGGCACCCAAATACACACAAGTTGATGTTGGAAATATGCCCTAGAGGCAATAATAAATTGGTTATTATTATATTTCCTTGTTCACGATAATCGTTTATTATCCATGCTAGAATTGTATTGAAAGGAAACTCAGATACATGTGTGGATACATAAACAAACACCATGTCCCTAGTAAGCCTCTAAACGACTAGCTCGTTGATCAATAGATGGTTACGGTTTCCTAACCATGGACATTGGATGTCGTTGATAACGGGATCACATCATTAGGAGAATGATGTGATGGACAAGACCCAATCCTAAGCCTAGCACAGATCGTGTAGTTCGTATGCTAAAGTTTTTCTATATGTCAAGTATCTTTTCCTTAGACCATGAGATTGTGCAACTCCCGGATACCGTAGGAATGCTTTGGGTGTACCAAACGTCACAACGTAACTGGGTGGCTATAAAGGTGCACTACAGGTATCTCCGAAAGTGTCTGTCGGGTTGGCACGAATCGAGACTGGGATTTGTCACTCCGTGTGACGGAGAGGTATCTCTGGGCCCACTCGGTAGGACATCATCATAATGTGCACAATATGTGATCAAGGAGTTGATCACGGGATGATGTGTTACGGAACGAGTAAAGAGACTTGCCGGTAACGAGATTGAGCAAGGTATCGGTATACCGACGATCGAATCTCGGGCAAGTGCTATACCGAAAGACAAAGGGAATCGTATACGGGATTAATTGAATCCTTGACATAGTGGTTCATCCGATGAGATCATCGTGGAACATGTGGGAGCCAGCATGGGTATCCAGATCCCGCTGTTGGTTATTGGCCGGAGAGTTGTCTCGGTCATGTCTACATGGTTCCCGAACCCGTAGGGTCTACACACTTAAGGTTCGATGACGCTAGGGTTATAGGGAAAGTATGTACGCGGTTACCGAATGTTGTTTGGAGTCCCGGATGAGATCCCGGACGTCACGAGGAGTTCCGGAATGGTCCGGAGGTAAAGATTCATATATGGGAAGTCCTGTTTTGGTCACCGGAAAAGTTTCGGGCGATATCGGTAATGTACCGGGACCACCGGGAGGGTCCCGGGGGTCCACCAGGTGGGGCCACCAGCCCCAGGTGGCTGCGTGGGGTAAGTGTGGGAGGGGACCAGCCCCAAGGGGGCTGGTGCGCCCCCCCACCAAGTCCCAGGGCGCCTCCAAGAGGGTAGGGGGGGCAAACCCTAATGCAGTTGGGCCCTAGGGCCCAATAGTGGTGCGCCTCCCCCTCTCTCCCCCTTGGCCGCCCCCCTAGAGGGTTTCTAGGGCTGGCCGCACCCTAGGGGAGGGAAACCCTAAAGGGGGGCGCAGCCCTCCCTTCCCCCTATATATATGTGAGGTTTTAGGGCTGTTGGACACATGAGAACATCTCCCTCTTGGTGCAGCCCTACCCCTCTCCCTCCTCGTCTCTTGCAGCGCTTGGCGAAGCCCTGCTGGAGTCCCGCGCTCCTCCACCACCACCACGCCGTCGTGCTGCTGTTGGTTGGAGGTTTCCCAACCTCTCCCTCTCTCCTTGCTGGATCAAGGCGTGGGAGACGTCACCGGGCTGCACGTGTGTTGAACGCGGAGGCGCCGTCCGTTCGGCGCTAGGATCATCGGTGATTTGGATCACGACGAGTACGACTCCATCAACCGCGTTCTAGTAACGCTTCCGCTTAGCGATCTACAAGGGTATGTGGATCCAACTCTCCTCTCGTAGATGTGCATCTCCTAGATTGATCTTGGTGAGCGTAGGAAAATTTTTGTTTCCCATGCAACGTTCCCCAACAGTGGCATCATGAGCTAGGTCTTTGCGTAGATGCAATCACGAGTAGAACACAAAGGAGTTTGTGGGCGTTGATGTTTAGATTGCTTCCCTCCTTGGTCTTTCTTGATTCAGCGGTATTATGGGATGAAGCGGCCCGGACCAACTTTACATGTCCACGTACATGAGACCGGTTCCATCGACAGACATGCGACTTTTGTTGCATAAGATGGCTGGCGGGTGTCTGTCTCTCCTATCTTAGTTGAATCGGAATAGACAAAGGCGGTCCTTGTAGAAGGTTAAATAGCAACTTAAATATCACCGTTGTGGCTTTGCGTAGGTAAGAAGCGTTCTTGCTAGATACCCATAGCAGCCACGTAAAACATGCAACAACAAATTAGAGGGCGTCTAACTTGTTTTTGCAGGGTATGTATGTGATATGATATGGCCAATGACATGATGAGATATATTTGATGTATGAGATGATCATGTTGTAATAGTTAATATCGACTTGCATGTCGATGTATACGGCAACCGGCAGGAGCCATAGGGTTGTCTTTAATTTTTGTATGACCTGCGTGTCAATCATTAAGCGCTATGTAATGCTTTACTTTATCGCTAAACGGTAGCAATAGTAGTAAGAGCATGGTGGGCGCGCGACAACCCCGATGGCGACACGATGATGGAGATCATGATGATGGGGATCATGGTGTTACGCCGGTGACGATGGAGATCATGCCGGTGCTTTGGAGATGGAGATCAAAAGCACGAGTTGATGGCCATATCATGTCACTTATGATTTGCATGTGATGTTAATCCTTTTATGCATCTTATTTTTGCTTAGGACGACGGTAGCATTATAAGATGATCCCTCACTAAAATTTCAAGATGAAATTGTGTTCCCCCCGAGTGTGCGCCGTTGCGAAGGTTCGTCGTTTCGAAGCACCACGTGATGATCGGGTGTGATAGACTCTACGTTCGCATACAACGGGTGCAAGTCAGTTTTGCACATGCAGAACACTCGGGTTAGACTTGACGAGCATAGCATGTACAGACATGGCCTCGGAACACGGAAGACCGAAAGGTCGAACATGAGTCATATAGTAGATATGATCAACATGAAGATGTTCACCATTGACACCACCTCATCTCACGTGATGATCGGACTTGGGTTGGTGGATTTGGATCATGTCACGCTCGGATGACCAGAGGGATGTCAATTTGAGTGGGAGTTATAAGTAATTTGATTAGTAAAAACTCACTTGTCATGAACAATAGTCTAAGTTGTCTTTGCAAATTATGTTGTAGATCAATAGCTTGCGTTGTAGCTCCCTGTTTAATACGATCCTAGAGAAAGACTAAGTTGAAAGATATTGTAAGCAAGGATGCGGACTGGGTCCGTAGTCCGAGGAGTGTCCTCACTGCTGCACAGAAAGCTTACGTCTTTGATGCACCGCTCAATGTGCAAACCCCTACAACGTTGTCTGTGGATGTTGTGAACACCTGAGAGACACGTCCTGATGACTACTTGATAGTTTAGTGCACCATACTTTACGGCTTAGAATCGGGATTCCAATGACGTTTTGAACGCCATAGAACATATGAGATGTTCTAAGAGCTGAAATTGGGATTTCAGGCTCATGCCCGTGTTAAGAGGTATGAGACCTCTGACAAGTTCTTTTGCCAAAAAGATGGAGGAGAATGGCTCAACTAGTGAGCATGTGCTCAGAATGTCTGGGTGCTGAAATCACTTGAACCAAGTGGGAGTTAATCTTCCAGGTGAGATAGTGGTTGACGGAATTCTCTAGACACTATCACCAAGCTACTAGAACTTCGTGATGAACTATGACATGCAAAGGATGGTGATAATCCCGGTGCTGTCAGCGGTTCTTAGTACCGCAAAAGTAGAGATCAAGAAGGAGCATCAAGTGTTGATGGTTTAGCAAGACCACTGGTTTCAAAAGGGGTAAGGGCTAGAAGGGAAACTTCATGAATGGCAAACCTGTTGTCGCTCTGATGAAGGAACCCATGGTTGAACCCAAACCTCGAGACTAAGTGCTTCTATTGTAAGGGAAACGGTCACATGGTAGCGGAACCACCCCAAATACATGGTAGATATGATAGCTGGCTACTTCAACAAAGTATATTTGATATACGTGTTATTGATGTGTACCTTAGTAGTACTCCTTGTAGCACCTGGGTATTGGATACCGGTTCAGTTGCTATTATTAGTGACTTGAAGCAAAAGCTACGCACTGAACGGAGACTAGCTAAGGGCGAGGTGACGATGTGTGTTGGAAGTGTTTCCAAGTTTGATAAGATCACCATCGCACACTTCCTCTATTTTCGAGATTAGTGTTGAACCTAGATAAATGTTATCAGGTGTCTACGTTGAGCGTGAAAATGATTAGATCATGTTCATCGCAATACGGTTATTCATTTAAGTTAGAGAATAATGGTTATTCTGTTTACATGAATAATACCTTTATGGTCATGCACCCAATGGTTCGTTGAATCTCGATCATAGTAATACACATGATGATAATATTAATGCCAAAAGATGTAGAGTTAATAATGATAGTACCACTTTCTTGTGGCACTGCCGCTTAGGTCATTTTGGCATAAAATGCATGAAGAAACTCCATGCTGATGAACGTTTGGAGTCACTTGATTTTGAATCGCTTGACACATGCGAGCCATGCCCCAAGGGCAGGATGACTGAGATCCCGTTTTCAGGTACAATGAAACGGGTAAGTGACTTGTTGGAAATCATACATGCTGATGTATGTGATCCAATGAGAATTAAGGCGTGTAGTGGATATCGTTGTTTTCTCATCTTCACTGACGACTTAAGTAGATATGGGGATATATACTTAATGAAGCACGAGTCTGAAACGTTTGAAAAGTTCAAGCAATTTCAGAGTGAAGTTAAGAATCATCATAACAAGAAGATCAAATTCCTACGATCTGATTAAGGGAGAATATCTGAGTTATGAGTTTGGCAATCACTTAAGACATGTGGAAATTGATTCACAGTTGAAGCCACCTGGAACACCACAGCGTAATGGTGTGTCCGGACATCGTAATCGAACCTTATGAGATATGGTGCGATCTATGATGTATCTTACCGATCTACCGCTATTATTTTGAGGTTATGCATTAGAGACAGCTGCATTCACTTTATATAGGGCACCATCTAAGTCCGTTGAGACAACGCCATATGAACTAAGGTTTGGCAAGAAACCGTAGTTGTCGTTTCTCAATGTTTGGGGCTGCGAGGCTTATGGCTTCAGCCGGGAAAAGCTCGAACCCAAAGCGGACAAATACATCTTCATAGGATACCCAAAGGTAACAGTTGGGTATACCTCCTATCTCAGATCCAAGGGCAACATTGTTTGTCCCTAAGAACGGGTCCTTTCTCGAGAAGGAGTTTCTCTCGAAAGAATTGAGTGGGAGGAAGATAGAACTTGATGAGGTTATCAAACCCTCACTTCAACCGGAAAGTAGTGCAACACAGAAAGATGTTTCTGTGGAACCTACGACAGTTGAAGAGGAAACTAATGATAGTGATCATGAAGCTCCAGATCAAGTTGCTATCGAACCTCGTAGGTCGACAAGGATATGTACTACTCCTGAGTGGTACGGTGATCCTGTCTTAGAGGTCATGTTGTTGGACAACGATGAACCTACGAACTATGGAGAAGCGATGGTGGGCCCATATTCCGACAAATGGTTAGAAGCCGATAAATCCGAGATAGGATCCATGTATCAAAACAAAGTATGGACTTTGGTGGACTTGCCCTATGATCGGCAAGCCATTGAGACAAATGGATCTTTAAGACTAAGACGGACGTGGACGGTAATGTCACCGTCTATGAAGCTCGACTTGTGACGAAGAGTTTTTCACAAGTTCAAGGAGTTGACTACGATGAGATTTTCTCACCCGTAGCGATGCTTAAGCCCGTCGGAATCATGTTAGCATTAGCTGCATTTATGAAATCTGGCAGATGGATGACAAAACAAGTTTCCTTACCAGTTTTCGTAAGGAAAGGTTGTATGTGATACAATCAGAAAGATTTTGTCGATCCTAAGGATGCTAAAAGATATGCTAGCTCCAGCGATCCTTCCATGGACTAGAGCAAGCATCTCGGAGTCGGAATATACACTTTGATGGAGTGATCAAAGTTTTTGGGTATACAAAGTTTGTTGGAAACTTGTATTTGCAATAAAGTGAGTGGGAGCACTACAACATTTCTGATAAGTATATGTGAATGACATATTGTTGATCCGAAATGATGTAAAATTTCTGGAAAGCATAAAGGGTTGTTTGAAGTGAGTTTTTCAAAGGAAGACCTGGATAAAGTTGCTTACATAATTGGGCATCAAGATCTATAGAGATAGATCAAGACGCCTGATGATACTTTCAAAAGAAACACACACCTTTGACATGATTTTGAAGGAGTTCAAAATAGGTCAGTCAAAGAAGGAGTTCTTGCCTGATTTGTAAGGTGTGAAGTTGAGTAAGACTCAAAACTTGACCACGGCAGCAGAAAGAGGAAGGACGAAGGTCGTCCCCTATGCTTTTGTCATAGGCTCTATACGGTATGCCATGCTAAGTACCGCACCTGATGTGTGCCTTGCCACATGTCTGGCAAGAGGGTACAAAGGTGATCCAGGAGTGGATTACTAGATAGTGGTCAAAATTATCCTTAGAGGAATAAGGAAATGTTTCTCGGTTATGGAGGTGATAAAGAGTTCGACGTAAAGAGTTACGTCGATGCAAGCTTAACACCTATCCGGATAACTCTAAGTGGAGATACCGGATACGTATAATGGAGCAACGGTTTGGAATAGCTCCAAGTGGAACGTGGTAGCAGCATCTACGATATGACATAAAGTTTTGCGAAGTACATAGGGATCTGAATGTTGCAGACCCGTTGACTACAACCTCTCTCACAAGCATAACATGATCAAACACAGAACTCATTGAGTGTTAATCACATATTGATGTGAACTAGATTACTGACTCTAGTAAACTCTTTGGATGTTGGTCACATGGCGATGTGACCTGTGAGTGTTAATCACATGGCGATGTGAACTAGATTATTGACTCTAGTGCAAGTGGGAGACTGTTGGAAATATGCCCTAGAGGCAATAATAAATTGGTTATTATTATATTTCCTTGTTCACGATAATCGTTTATTATCCATGCTAGAATTGTATTGAAAGGAAACTCAGATACATGTGTGGATACATAAACAAACACCATGTCCCTAGTAAGCCTCTAAACGACTAGCTCGTTGATCAATAGATGGTTACGGTTTCCTAACCATGGACATTGGATGTCGTTGATAACGGGATCACATCATTAGGAGAATGATGTGATGGACAAGACCCAATCCTAAGCCTAGCACAGATCGTGTAGTTCGTATGCTAAAGTTTTTCTATATGTCAAGTATCTTTTCCTTAGACCATGAGATTGTGCAACTCCCGGATACCGTAGGAATGCTTTGGGTGTACCAAACGTCACAACGTAACTGGGTGGCTATAAAGGTGCACTACAGGTATCTCCGAAAGTGTCTGTCGGGTTGGCACGAATCGAGACTGGGATTTGTCACTCCGTGTGACGGAGAGGTATCTCTGGGCCCACTCGGTAGGACATCATCATAATGTGCACAATATGTGATCAAGGAGTTGATCACGGGATGATGTGTTACGGAACGAGTAAAGAGACTTGCCGGTAACGAGATTGAGCAAGGTATCGGTATACCGACGATCGAATCTCGGGCAAGTGCTATACCGAAAGACAAAGGGAATCGTATACGGGATTAATTGAATCCTTGACATAGTGGTTCATCCGATGAGATCATCGTGGAACATGTGGGAGCCAGCATGGGTATCCAGATCCCGCTGTTGGTTATTGGCCGGAGAGTTGTCTCGGTCATGTCTACATGGTTCCCGAACCCGTAGGGTCTACACACTTAAGGTTCGATGACGCTAGGGTTATAGGGAAAGTATGTACGCGGTTACCGAATGTTGTTTGGAGTCCCGGATGAGATCCCGGACGTCACGAGGAGTTCCGGAATGGTCCGGAGGTAAAGATTCATATATGGGAAGTCCTGTTTTGGTCACCGGAAAAGTTTCGGGCGATATCGGTAATGTACCGGGACCACCGGGAGGGTCCCGGGGGTCCACCAGGTGGGGCCACCAGCCCCAGGTGGCTGCGTGGGGTAAGTGTGGGAGGGGACCAGCCCCAAGGGGGCTGGTGCGCCCCCCCACCAAGTCCCAGGGCGCCTCCAAGAGGGTAGGGGGGGCAAACCCTAATGCAGTTGGGCCCTAGGGCCCAATAGTGGTGCGCCTCCCCCTCTCTCCCCCTTGGCCGCCCCCCTAGAGGGTTTCTAGGGCTGGCCGCACCCTAGGGGAGGGAAACCCTAAAGGGGGGCGCAGCCCTCCCTTCCCCCTATATATATGTGAGGTTTTAGGGCTGTTGGACACATGAGAACATCTCCCTCTTGGTGCAGCCCTACCCCTCTCCCTCCTCGTCTCTTGCAGCGCTTGGCGAAGCCCTGCTGGAGTCCCGCGCTCCTCCACCACCACCACGCCGTCGTGCTGCTGTTGGTTGGAGGTTTCCCAACCTCTCCCTCTCTCCTTGCTGGATCAAGGCGTGGGAGACGTCACCGGGCTGCACGTGTGTTGAACGCGGAGGCGCCGTCCGTTCGGCGCTAGGATCATCGGTGATTTGGATCACGACGAGTACGACTCCATCAACCGCGTTCTAGTAACGCTTCCGCTTAGCGATCTACAAGGGTATGTGGATCCAACTCTCCTCTCGTAGATGTGCATCTCCTAGATTGATCTTGGTGAGCGTAGGAAAATTTTTGTTTCCCATGCTACGTTCCCCAACAGTTGAATTGTTTTAGCCGTGTGCGGTGCCCCCCCTCCACAGAATCGCACCTCGGTCATACCGTCGCGGAGCTTAGGCGAAGCCCTGCGCCGGTGAACACATCATATCCGTCACCACGCCGTCGTGCTGACGAAACTCTCCCGTGAAGCTCAACTAGATCAAGAGCTCGTGGGACGTCATCAAGCTGAACGTGTGCTGAACGCGGAGGTGCCGTACGTTCGGTGCTTGATCGGTTGGATCGCGAAGAAGTTCGACAACATCAACCGCGTCACTTGACGTTTCCGCTTCCGGTCTACGAGGGTACGTAGACACACTCTTCCCTCTCGTTGCTATGCATCTGGTAGATAGATCTTGCGTGATCGTAGGAAAATTTTAAAATACTACGTTCCCCAACAGCAGCCACCCCCTTGACCCTGGCCCGTTCCCGCTCCTAATTCCCCCCACGTCCCTCCGGTATGCGCTTGGCGAAGCCTTGTCGGAATTCCGCTGCTGCCACCACCACCATACTGTCGTGTTGGTTCCGATCTCATCTACCTCATCTCCCTCGCTTGCTGGATCAAGAAGGAGAGGATGTCATCGAGCTGAACGTGTGCTAATCTCGGAGGTGCCGTCCGTTCGGCACTAGTCGGATTGGATCGCGGTTTGATCGTGAAGAGTATGACTAGATCAACCGTGTTACGATGCTAACACTTTCGGTCTACAAGGGTATGTAGACACACTCCCCTCTCATAGCTATGCATCTCTAAATTAGATCTTGGGTGTTTCGTAGGAAATATTTGATTTTCATGCTTCGTTCCCCAACACGGCTGGCCTTTGGAAGAGGTGCGCACCAGGTGTTGGTGGCGGCGGTGACCTGACCCAGATCCGTTGTCAGATGGAACCTGGCGGCACGGGTGATGTCTACACACGCTTCTACTCTTGTAGACTATGTTGGGCCTCCAAGCGCAGAGGTTTGTAGGACAGCAGCAATTTCCCTCAAGTGGATGACCTAAGGTTTATCGAACTCAGGGAAGTAGAGGTTGAAGATGGTATCTCTCAAGCAACCCTGCAACTAAGATACAAGAAGTCTCTTGTGTCCCCAACACACCTAATACACTTGTTAGATGTATAGGTGCACTAGTTCGGCGAAGAGATGTTAAATGGCAAGTGATATGGATGGCAAAACAAAGTAATATAAATCTGTAATAAAAAGTGCAGCAAGCAAACAAGTGGTAAACGTGAGCACAAATGGTATTGCAATGGTGGAAACAAGGCCTAGGGATCATACTTTCACTAGGCAACTCCCAACAACATTAACATAATCGAATCACATGATATTTCCCATAAAACATGCAATGGAGACGCACCCGGAGGTCATTCCTTCGTGGTCAAAAGAGGACGAGAATTATGTAGGGCTACAAAAGCACACCTCAAAGTTCGTAGTTCTCAATCTAAGGATTTCCCAATGTCACCGCGGCCATCCAAAGAGAGTCCCACAATCACCACAACATATCTAAAGGATAGTCAAAGACAAACACCAAGAGACTCTCAATCTTCAATCAACACACAAGAGAGAGGAAATCACTCATGAAAATATTTTTCTAATCCATGTCCAATAGACCGCTGTCACCTTGGTCTCGGGGATTATACTAGATAAAGACAAGTGAGTACATCAATCCAATACATAGAGGAAGGGGAAACATCATGGAATCACCCTAGATTAACATAGCCTATGATCACAACGAAGATCACATCATGGGAGAGAGAGATAACCACATAGCTACACGTACGAGCCCTCGGCCCCGGAGAGGACTACTCACACTTGAACATGGTGAGGAGGAGGTTGATGATGGTGTTGATGGAGAGGTGCAGCCCCGCGAGGAGGCGGCGGCCGGCGGCGGCCACGGAGGCGGCGGCGGCGAGGAGGAGACGGCGGCGGCCCTTGGGGGCGGCGGCGGCCCTAGGGGCAGCGGCTCCTTGGCCCCCCTTCTTCCTTGTGGATGGTGCTGCAATGGTGCTGGTCCTCCCCTCCAAGACGGCGGCTCGGGAGGAGGAAAATTCGTGGCCCTTGGTGACCTAGGTTTCCTCTCTTTATATAGACTTTCGGATTCCCGTCATCAGATTTTGGGCCTCAGTAAAACGGGCTTTACTCGGCCGTCCGGACACCGATTTGGACGAATTTTATATCCAGAAGCATCGCCTCGAAATTCCCCACAACTTTCGCAACTAGACTTTTTCCGTTTGACGTCGTCTTCGGGTCGGAACGTGACCATCTTTAAAAAATGTTCTCAGACAGATTTCAGGAAAGTCAGAGTCATACTCCAATACGACTCCTTTTGCGTTTTTGTCAATTTCTAAGTAATTCCTACACAATAAAGTGTAAAACAAGAACTTTGTGCACTTTTGCAACCATTAGTAGGTTATTCCAAATATGATCAAAAGTGTATGGAAGTGCATAAATATCATAGCAATATCACACAAAAAGGGCATGTAGCAAGCAGAAATTATAGATACGTTTTGGACGTATCAACATCCCCAAGCATAATTCCTGCTCGTCCTCGAGTAGGTAAATGATAACAAGCATAATTTCTGTGGTGACATGCTATTAACCATATAAGAAATTTTCACAGTCACATGACAAGTGCTTACTGAGACAATGAATCTGTAGTAATTAAGTTGTCTTATGAAAAAATCACAAAGAACTGAAAGGTTTACAATATGATACTGAAACACTCAATAGATTTGTAGTGAGCATGGTGTGCAAATATGACAAAGTGATATCTCGCTTGCCCCTTTTAGTGAAGCAAAACATAAATGCAGGGGCACCTCCAAGGTTTAAGTGACGACTAGATACAATGATTTCAGAATAAACGATATCATAATCATGCAAAAGACAATGATACATTGGGACAATGCACATTACACTCAGAATGACAATCATGCTCTAAATAGTTGGTGCTTTAAAGAAGGTGGAGACTCTCGAACCGTGGCTTTTGTTGGCAAGGTTGAAAACCCGTGGTCGGAAACAAAGACAAAACATGTACCAGAGCTCTTGGTTTTTAAAAACAGAGGTAATAATTTATTTTTTAGAGATGCATATTTCGTCAACGAATGCTAGCAGATAACTCAATTACTTCTCGAGCTGGACAAGTTTCGAGGAACGGCTCCCGAATGAGGATGATCACATCCTCTTAATCTCCTTTGTTTATCACTGCCAAAGTTTTCTGATTTCTCATGAACAAAGCGTGAAGGAGGGTTTGTTTGTTGTATAATTTTGTAATGAGCCGGGCGCACTCTATGCCAGTTCCTTCTCGTATTATGGGTTTGCACATTAGAAATGCAATCCCGGGGTGAAGCTTGTCCAACTTAAAAAGATCATGAATTAACTACTACTTCCTCATGAGCTAAAACAGAGGCACAAAAGAGAAATGCTTTTTTTGAATAATTTCGAGATGGTACATGAAAGTCTTCGTTAGGAATGGCAGGTAAATACCATGTATAGGAAGGTATGGTGAACTCATATGGCATAACTGGTTTAAAGGATTTTGGATGCACAAGCAGTCAGTCCGCTTAGTACAGGCGAAGGTTAGCAAAAGACTGGGAGCGACCAACTAAGAGAGCAATGACGGTCATAATCATGCAGAGCGACAAAGCAACATTGAATCAGGCATGGAAGTTATATCGCTACTCAGAAATTAAAGATCATCAAGGCTTGATAGACTTTCTTTACAGTCTTAAATATGCGTGAGCATACGCCAAGTCAATCAAAATAAATTCTTGGGGAAAGATATCACTAAACCATACCACATCATAGGCAAACAAATCATGTTGGTACTCCAATAACACATTGGGAACCCCCCAGCTATTTGAGACTAACCATAAGAAAACATGAACTACTAAGCACCATTATGCACGTAGCATTTTTATCATAGACATATCAACCAGTGCAACAGAAGCCAACTCTCTTAACAAGATAAGCATGATAAATAAAGAGAGTTCCAGCGACCAACTAAACAAAAGCTCTTTAAAAAGATAAGCATGAAAACTAAGAGCTGAACATGATAGTAGCTATTGAAAGACAAAGAACACACACCACAAAGATAGACATGAAAATTCTATGTTATGTTCTAGGTTGAAGTGGAGCGGGTCTCTCTCCCACACAAAGAAAGCCGGGTTCCAACTCGTTATGAACAGCAAGCAAAGCTAAAGAAAACTAAAAAGGAAACTAAAAGCAAGACGCTCCAAGCATAGCACATAACACATGAAGTGATAAAAATATAGTGGAACGAAAGACGAACTGATAATTGTTGATGGAGAAGGGGATGCACGGGGGCATCCCCAAGCTTAGACGCTTGAGTCTTCTTGAATATGTCTTGGGGGTGCACGGGGGCATCCCCAAGCTTGAGCGTTTGACACTCCTGAATCTTTTTATCATCTTCCCTCGCACACTTGAAAACTCCCTTCATACATAACTCATCATAATCTGATTAGCGAGGTTAGTACCCATAATAAAATAATTTTTCTTTGCTGGAAATAAGGATATTCTTGAAGGTCTACTGTTTCTCAAGATTGCCAAAAGGTTTTTGCAAAGAAAAAGCAAGCTCAAGGTTTGCAAAATGAAGGAAAGGCAAAACAGGACATAATCTGTGAAAAACAGACCAACAGGTAGTAAATAATTTTTTCGGGGCACTTATGCAACTCAAATCAAAAAACTCAGAACAGACGACCGAAATCCAATTGTATAGAGCACGCTGTCGAAAAAATTCAGACCAAAAAGATGATCTGGTGATTTTATACGAATTTTTTTCTGTCCAAGGACATAATCTGTTTTCTGGACTGCACGTCACAACTTTTGAACTTTCTTGCAATCAGAGGCTAAACTTGGCACAAAGCTGAAAAATAAAGATACAATGATGTTGCTATAGTAGTAACAAACATCAAGACCACTAAAAACTGAAAGGACAAGCTGAAAGCAAAGATAACAAGGGTTGTCTCCCTAGAGCTCTTTCTTTATAGTCATAAAGATAGGCTTAAGACTTTAATGATGCTCTCGTAGGAATAAGAGTTGAAGAACAAAAGAGAGCATCAAGAAGCAAATACCAAACACATTTAAGCCTAACATGCTTCCTATGCATGGGAATCTTGTAAGAAAATAAATTATTGAAGCATAAAGCAACTAGCATAGGAAGGCAAAACAAGCATAACTTCAAAATATTCACCATAAAGAGAGGAAACTTCTTATTATTAAGATATTTAGAACCATGTCATCCTCTCTCATTATAAATTTCAGTGGCATCATGGATGAACTCAACAATATAACTATCACATAAGGCATTATTTCCATGATCCAAAAGCATAAAAGTATCATTACTCTTCATATAAGCAAAATCTTTCTTATTAGGAATAGTGAGAGTACAACAATCATAACCATCATGGTAATCATCATATTTAGGAGGCATATCATAATCATAATAAATTTTATCCTCAATAGTAGGTGGACTAAAAAGCTCACATTTATCATTGTAATCATCATATATAGGAAGCAAAGCATCATCAAAGTAAATTTTCTCCTCAAAAGTTGGGGGACTAAAAATATCATGTTCATCAAACGTGTCATCCCCAAGCTTAGAGCTTTCCATGTCATTAGCAATATTGATATTAAAAAGAAACATACTAATAACATCACCACCATCATGATTGTTATGCAAATAATAAAGTTCCAAAGGTTTTTTTAATTTTCTCTTCGAACACATCATGTCCAAGTTCAAGGTAGAGCTTATAAAGCTCTCTCATATTTTTGTTGTTTTCCATTAAGCAAAACTAGTGAAAATAAAAACAAGAAACAAAAAGATTTAATTGCAAGATCTAAAGATATACCTTCAAGCACTCACTTCCCCGGCAACGGCGCCAGAAATAGCTTGATGTCTACACATGCTTCTACTCTTGTAGACTATGTTGGGCCTCCAAGCGCAGAGGTTTGTAGGACAGCAGCAATTTCCCTAAAGTGGATGACCTAAGGTTTATCGAACTCAGGGAAGTAGAGGTTGAAGATGGTATCTCTCAAGCAACCCTGCAACTAAGATACAAGAAGTCTCTTGTGTCCTCAACACACCTAATACACTTGTTAGATGTATAGGTGCACTAGTTCGGCGAAGAGATGTTAAATGGCAAGTGATATGGATGGCAAAACAAAGTAATATAAATCTGTAATAAAAAGTGCAGCAAGCAAACAAGTGGTAAACGTGAGCACAAATGGTATTGCAATGGTGGAAACAAGGCCTAGGGATCATACTTTCAGTAGTGTCAACTCCCAACAACATTAACATAATTGAATCACATGATATTTCCCATAAAACATGCAATGGAGACGCACCCGGAGGTCATTCCTTCGTGGTCAAGAGAGGACGAGAATTATGTAGGGCTACAAAAGCACACCTCAAAGTTCGTAGTTCTCAATCTAAGGATATCCCAATGTCACCGCGGCCATCCAAAGAGAGTCCCACAATCACCACAACATATCTAAAGGATAGTCAAAGACAAGCACCAAGAGACTCTCAATCTTCAATCAACACACAAGAGAGAGGAAATCACTCATGAAAATATTTTTCTAATCCATGTCCAATAGACCGCTGTCACCTTGGTCTCGGGGATTATACTAGATAAAGACAAGTGAGTACATCAATCCAATATATAGAGGAAGGGGAAACATCATGGGATCACCCTAGATTAACATAGCCTATGATCACAACGAAGATCACATCATGGGAGAGAGAGATAACCACATAGCTACACGTACGAGCCCTCGGCCCCGGAGAGGACTACTCACACATGGACATGGTGAGGAGGAGGTTGATGATGGTGTTGATGGAGAGGTGCAGCCCTGCGAGGAGGCGGCGGCCGGCGGCGACCACGGAGGCGACGGCGGCGAGGAGACGGCGGCGGCCCTAGGGGCAGCGGCTCCTTGGCCCCCCTTCTTCCTTGTGGATGGTGCTGCAATGGTGCTAGTCCTCCCCTCCAAGACGGCGGTTCGGGAGGAGGAAAATTCGTGGCCCTTGGTGACCTAGGTTTCCTCTCTTTATATAGACTCTCGGATTCCCGTCATCAGATTTTGGGCCTCAGTAAAACGGGCTTTACTCGGCCGTCCGGACTCCGATTTGGATGAATTTTATATCCAGAAGCATCGCCTCGAAATTCCCCACAACTTTCGCAACTAGACTTTTTCCGTTTGACGTCGTCTTCGGGCCGGAACGTGACCATCTTTAAAAAACGTTATCAGACAGATTTCAGGAAAGTCAGAGTCATACTCCAATACGACTCCTTTTGCGTTTTTGTCAATTTCCAAGTAATTCCTACACAATAAAGTGTAAAACAATAACTTTATGCACTTTTGCAACCATTAGTATGTTATTCCAAATATGATCAAAAGTGTATGGAAGTGCGTAAATATCATAGCAATATCACACAAAAAGGGCATGGAGCAAGCAGAAATTATAGATACGTTTTGGACGTATCAGCGGGCTACGGACAACACGGACTGGCGGCTGGTACATGGGCAGTGGTGGTCGGGGCTAGTGCTCGGGCCATGGTGTTAGCATAGTGGCGGTCCTCGGAGTTCCGGTGGTTTTTTACGTTGTCTTGGCGTGGAACCAAGCAGTTCCATTGCGGGTCGAGGTGCTATGACCCCGTTGAAAATCGCCCCGACTTCGGTCTTGGCGGACGATGGCGGCGTCATTAACATCGTTTCCTTGTCGAGGCATCGTCGCTATGGTTTGCATCACTTCGCTAGGACTGCTTTGGGAAAACCCTAGATCTGGGTCTCCTAGGTCGGACGACGACGGAGTCTTCGATGACGTTCTCCCTCCTCAGGGCATTGTCTTGGAGCAGCTGCTGACTGGAGAGGCCATGAGGTGGTACAGTGTGGCATCTACTGCGCTGACGACGGTGGGTATCGGCGGCGTGGCTCGGCGCCGTCCCGGCGTTGGACGTGGGATGATGGACGTGCGTAGGGTGGTGGCGCTGTCTGGTGTCACGGTGGCATCGACGGCTGTTGGGCCTGGCAAAGCCTGTTGATGGGCCTCGAACCCCTCGTTGGTTACCCCAAGTGGAAGGTGTAAGATGCAGTAAGTAGAAGTGTTTTCCCCTAGCGAAGATGCCAAGGATCGATTCCCCGGAGACTCCTAGGTTCAACAAGTAGGTGTCAATTGCTACGGCGCCAGATTAGTAGCAACCAACGTGGACCTGCACACAGATACAAATAACTTTGCTCCCAACGAGTACAGAGAGGTTGTCAATCTCTCCGGCCTTGTAGTTCACAAAGGGTTAAAAGCAATGATAATAGTGATAGATAGTTTTTGCAATAGTATGTAAATAGCGAAAAGTAAATAGTGGATGTGATCAATGATGGTAATATGGACCGGAGTCTCATGATGTTCACTAGTGATGTCTCTCTCCCAAAAGACGATAAAACAGCCATGTGAGGTAAACGAATTACAGCTGGGCAATTGACAGGACCACGAACGCAAACCAATGCTGACTACATTGCAAGAAAGGTTGAGGTTCAAAGCATGGGCGGTGCGCCAAAGTAAGTAGAGCGAAATCCATCAATATCTACTACTAATCATCCACCTTGAGATATCTATCCAGAACATCTCGCTGGTATTAAGTTGCGAGTCCCACCCATAGTGTAAACTCAATGCAACAGACAACTGCATTAAAAGAACTTTGCGTAAAGTAAACAATCCTTGCACCCGCAGGCACAAGCACTGTTGATTTCCTCCTTGTGGCAACAGCACATCCCCTAGACTCATGTTTCTGTCACTCAAGCTAGTCATCGAGGGGCATGAACCCACAATCGAGCATAATGTTCCCTCTTGGAGTCACTACCTACTACTCGGCCAAAGCAATAAATAACAACGGAGAACATGCAAGAATTACTTACGAACTAAAATATAAAAGAGGTGAATCAAATATATTACTCAAGATCAATCTGAACATAATCTCATAATCCATCGGATCCCAGCAAACTCAACATAGCAACAACATAAGGATTACATAGGTGCCTCGATCATGTAGGGCAGCTCACGAGGACTAATTAGTGAAGCACAAGAACGGGAGGAGAACATCACATAGCTACTGGTCATGGACTCATGGTCCAAGGGAGACTACTCACGAGTCATCCGGGAGGCGTCCATGATGGTGGAGAAGCTCCCGGTGGTGATCCTCCCCTCCGGCAGGGTGCCGGGAAGAGTTCTCCTGGTGCTCCCGATCTTGGAAGCGGCGGCGGCGGCGGAACAGGGATGAGATCGCGAAAAGAAGTCATGTTCTGAGGGTTTCGGAGGTCCCTCTAAATATATGCCAAAGGGGGGCACCGGACGGGCTTCGGGGGGCCCAGGCGCCCCCCCAGCGCGGCCCAGGGGGGGCACGCCCACAGGGCGCCTGGAGCCCCTGTGGCCCCCCCCAGGCTGCCCTTCGGACACAGTGTTGTTTCCGGATCGCTGATTTTTTTTATAATTTTTCTGGATTTTTCTGGGCAGTTCTCGAAACGTGAAAACCTGAAATACAAAAACAGCCGAAAACAGAAACTGGCACTGGGGTGCACTGGATTAGTAAGTTAGTCCAAATATGATCAAAAGTGTATGGAAGTGTATGAATATCATAGCAATATCACCCAAAAGTGGCATGGAGCAAGCAGAAATTATAGATACGTTTTGGACGTATCACCTGTGCATTGATCTCTCCGGAAGATGGGGCGACGGAAGATGTCGGCAGCGAATTTTAGAGCATGCACATGCGGTGTGTGTTGAGGATATGTTATACCAGTTGATGCTCTCGGCTCGCCGCGGGCAGCCTAGTAAAGCTACATGATTAGATGGTGTGAGTGGATGCGCCAGTGCACTTCATGAGACTTGTAGGTGTAGCGATTAAGGTTGCCACGAAGATGGCTTTGGGTCGATCCATGTATTTACTTTGTCAGACTCCGTTGAATAATTTAATAAAGATTGTTGCATGCATCATTTTGATGGAGATGCGAGGTAACCCGAAAGTACCTTTCTACGCCCAGGAGCAAATGCTCCTCGTGTGAACAGTACAGTAAAAAAATAGTTTTTTTTTCAAGAAAGCCCAATTATTTTTGTGACATACTTTCACAAATGTTTGTTGTTCATACAAAATTTCATCATGAAATCACATTGGTGGAAGTTGTGCAAAAACAAACAAAATTATAAGTCCAAAATGCTTTTGTAAGTAACATTATCAGAGCATCGATTTTGTTTTTTTACCACGCCTTCCACCAATGTGATTTGCAATGAAAATTTGCATGCACAACAAACATTTATGAAAGAATGACACAAAAAAATCAGATTTTTTTAATTTAATTTATTATTTTTATTTTACTGTTCACACGAGAAGCATTTGCTCCTGGATTAGAAACTCTATGTCCGAGGTAACCCTCCTTTAACCCAAAGGTTCACTAGACGCGATTTGCTTGATGCTTGCATATCTTTATGTCTTTACCCGGGAATGGGATGCCACCCTAAGAGGAACAAAACATAAGACTGGTCTAATCATTTTTCTAAGCGGATTTCTTATGATCTTATCTAGTTAATCACAAAGAGAATTCCACTTTGTGGCATGAACTGAACAAAGCTTAAATATTTTCTTTCCTTGGGAATGGAACCAACCACCAGAGTTCAAATCATATATTTAGGACCCGTCCTCATATATTATTTGTATTCATATAGACTTTTTACGCTATTTTTTACTTGTATAACATGCTCTTTGATTACGAGGTGCCTATGATAACTTCGCTAATATGAAGATATGGTGTGATTTTCATAGGAGTGATTGTGTGTGTTGCGGGCAGCTGCGTATCTTTAATGTTTTTCTGGGGAAAACATCAACTTTGCGCCATGTAGAGGTTACATGCTGCATTAGATTTTTAATTCTCCTACACATTGCACCTTATGCCAGCTCTAACCTAATCTCTATATATGGTGCTGCATTAACTTTTTTTAGTAATGATCGGAATAAATAAGTTTGACTCTTTTTGAAAAGTAAAGCTGAGAGCATCTTCAGCCGTTCGGCCCCTCCAGGACACCGAAAAAACGCATCCTGGGGGCGAGCCGGCGAGAATTTAGGCGTGGGGGCGACTGCGTTCCCAGTCGTCGTCCCCAGGTCGGCCCCAGGGCTAAACGAAGTTGGCGTTTTTGGCACAAACTCGTCGAAATTCATCCAAACTCGGCGACATTCATTCAAATTTGTAAAAAAACAAAAAACAAAAAACAAACACGGCCTAGCTACGCCGTCCCCGCCGCGCCTCACCGCCGTCCGACTTGTACATGTCTAGGCGCTTGTAGAAGACGGTGTAGTCTCCGCCGTTGTCGTCGTCGTCCTCGTCCTGCCACCCACCGCCGTACCTGCTGCAGCCATATCCAGGGTCGCCGACGCGGGATGGCCCGGCCTCCTCCTCGTCGCTGTCGAGGTAGAGGACGCCGTCCACCTTGCGGACGGGGCGGCGGTGACGCTCCTTGTGTTCCTCAAGGGCACGGCGCTGGCGAGCCACCTGCTCGCGGACGTAGTCCTCCCTCGCCCACCTCATGGCCGTCTCGTCGGCGGCGGCCATCGTGAGGTGCTCAGGCTTCACCGGGAGCGGCTCCGCCTCAGTTTTCGGCCGTACGAGGTGCAGGCTACCGCCGCGGCCTTCCTCGAGGATGGTTAGGGCGCCACTGCGGGTCCGGCGCCCTAGCGGGGACTCCCCCGCCGTGTCCTGTGGCTCGGGCTTGACGGCGAAGGCCGCCGGCGAGCCGCCCGAGGAGGAGGAGTGTGACGCCCCCGATTTGACCGTACACTAATCATGCACGCAAATGTGTACGACCAAGATCAGGGACTCACTGGAAGATATCACAACACAACTCTAGACACAAATTAAAATAATACAAGCTTTATATTACAAGCCAGGGGCCTCGAGGGCTCGAATACATAAGCTCGAAACACAAGAGTTAGCGGAAACAACAATATCTGAGTACAGACATAAGTTAAACAAGTCTGCCTTAAGAAGGCTAGCACAAATGTATCAACGATCGTAAAGGCAAGGCCTCCTGCCTGGGACCTCCTAACTACTCCTCGAAGCCGATCATCATGTAGAAACATCATCGGGATCATTTGGCTCCTGGACTCCACCATCTGGTTGCATCAATCGAGAAGAAAGGAGAAAGGGGGAACAAAGCAACCGTGAGTACTCATCCAAAGTACTCGCAAGCAAGGATCTACACTACATATGCAATGATATCTGTGTAAAGGGGTAATATATGTGGACTGAACTGCAGAAAGCAGAATAAGAAGGGGGATAGCTAATCCAAACGAAGACTACGCTTCTCGTAACCTCCATCTTGCAGCAGAAGATGAGGGTAGCTGAAAAGTAACAAGTATCAAAGCTTCTGGCAGCCTCCGTCTTACAGCAGTAGAAGGGAGTAGATGGTAAGTAACAAGTATCATTGCTTCTCGCAGCCTCCGTCTTGCAGCAGTAGAATAGAATAGATGGTAAGTTCACCAAGTAACAACGAATAGCATAATCCTACTCGGCGATCCTCCCGCACATCACCCTGTGAGAGAGCAACCACCGAGTTATATCTGGAACTGGTCTGGGTGTGTTTTATTAAGTATCCAGTTCTAATTGTCATGAGGTCAGAGTACAACTCCGGGTCGTCCTTTTACCAAGGGACACGGCTATTCGAATAGATTAACTTCCCTGCAGGGGTGCACCACATAACCCAGCACGCTTGATCCCATTTGGCCGGACACACTTTCCAGGGTCATGCCCGGCCTCGGGAGATCAACACGTCGCAGCCCTACCTAAGCACAACAGAGAGGTCAGCACGTCGGTCTAAGTCCTAAGTACACAGGGGTCTTGGCCCATCGCCCAATGCACACCTGCACGTTGCGAGGACGACCGGTGAGCAGACCTAGCAACCTCCATTACTAAGGAAGTTACGTTACGCGGTCCAACCCGGCGCGCGCCGCTCAGTCGCTAACGTCAAGAAGGCTTCGGCTAATACCACGACGTCGAGAGCCCATAACTATTCCCACGCAATTGGTTAGTGCGTATAGACCAAATGGCCAGACTCAGATCAAATACCAAGATCCCGTTAAACGTGTTATTATGAAATAACCGCGGACAACGACCAGGGCCAGGCCCACCTGTCTCCTAGGTGGTCGCAACCCGCCCTGTCGCTCCGCCACAAAGTAACCATCAGGGGACTGTCGGGAACCCAGGCCCACCACTACCTGGGTGGAACCACCTGTCCCTTCAGCCCCCATCTCCGAATCATCATCATGTGTATGTAAAGTATGTAAATAGTATATACCCGTGATCACCACCCGAGTGATTGATGGCTTCTCGCCCCTCGTTGGTTACCCCAAGTGGAAGGTTTGAGATGCAGTGTAGCGGTAGTTTTCCCTTGGCAAAGATACCAAGGATCGATTTCCCCTGAGACTCCCAGTTTCAACAAGAAGGTGTCAACTGCTAACGGCGCCAGGTATTAGCAATCAACGTGGACCTGCACACAGATACAAATAACTTTGCTCCCAACGAGTACAGAGAGGTTGTCAATCCCTCCGGCCTTGTCGTTTACAAAGGATCAAACGCAAGTGATAATAGTGATAGGTATTGCTGCAAATAATAAGTAAAAGCGGAAAGTAAATAGCGGATGTGATCAGTGATGGTAATATGGACCGGGGTCCCATGATGTTCACTAGTGATGTCTCTCTCCCAAAAGACGATAAAACAGCTATGTGAGGTAAACGAATCACAGCTGGGCAATTGACAGAATTATGTGCGCAAACCAATGCTAACTATGTTGCAAGAAAGGTAGAGGTTCAAAGCATGGGCGGTACGGCAAGGCAAGTAGACCGAAATCCATCTGCATCTACTACTAATCATCCACCTTGAGATATCTATCCAGAACATCTCGCTGGTATTAAGTTGCGAGTCCCACCCATAGTGTAAACTCAAAGCAACAGACAACTGCATTAAAAGAACTTTGCGTAAAGTAAACAATCCTTGCACCCGCGGGCACAAGCACCGTTGTTTTCCCCCTTGTGGCAACAGCACATCCCCTAGACTCATGTTTCTGTCACTCAAGCTAGTCATCGAGGGGCATGAACCCACAATCAAGCATAACGTTCCCTCTTGGAGTCACTACCTACTACTTGGCCAAAGCAATAAATAGCAACGGAGAACATGCAAGAATTACTTACGAACATAAATATAAAAGAGGTAGATCAAATATATTACTCAGACATAATCTGAACATAATCTCACAATCCATCGGATCCCAGCAAACTCAACGTAGCAACAGCATAAGGATTACATATGTGCATCGATCATGTAGGGCAGCTCACGAGGTCTAATTAGTGAAGCACAAGAAGGGGAGGAGAACATCACATAGCTACTGGTCATGGAACCATGGTCCAAGGGAGACTACTCACAACTCATCCGGGAGGCGTCCATGGTGGTGGAGAGGCTCCCGGTGGTGATCCTCCCCTCCGGCAGGGTGCCGGGAAGAGTTCTCCTGGTGCTCCCGATCTTGGAAGCGCGGCAGCGGCGGAACAGAGATGAGATCACGAAAAAGGGTTCCCGTCTCGAGGGTTTCGGGACACGTGTTAAATATATGCCAAAGGGGGGCATCAGCGGAGGCCTGGGGGGCCCAGGCGCCCCCCCGGCGCGGCTAGGAGGGGGGCCGCGCCACCAGGGCGCCTGGAGCCCTGGTGGCCCCCCTCCGGCCCTACTTCGACCGTGTGGAAGCTTCCGGAACGCTGATTTTTTATATAATTTTTCCGGGATTTTTCTGGCAGTTTACGTGATGGGTAAACCTGAAATACAAAAACAGCAGAAAACAGAAACTGGCACTGGGGTGCACTGAGTTAATAGGTTAGTCCAAATATGATCAAAAGTGTATGGAAGTGTATAAATATCATAACAATATCACCAAAAAGAGGCATGGAGCAAGCAGAAATTATAGATACATTTTGGACGTATCAACATCCCCAAGCTTAATTCCTGCTCGTCCTCGAGTAGGTAAATGATAACAAGAATAATTTCTGTGGTGACATGCTATTAACCATATAAGGACTTTCTCATAGTCATATGACAAAAGCTTACTGAGACAATGAATCTGTAGTAATTAAGTTGCCTTATGAGAAAATCACAAAGAACTGAAAGTTTTACAATATGATACTGAAACATCAAATGGATTTGTAATGAGCATGGTGTGCAAATATGATAAAGTGATATCTCGCTTGCCCCCTTTAGTGAAGCAAAACATAAATGCAGGGGCACCTCCAAGGTTTAAGTGATGACTAGATACAATGATTTCAGAACAAACGATATCACAATCATGCAAAAGACAATGATACTTTGGGACAATGTACATTACACTCAGAATGACAATCATGCTCTCAGTAGTTGGTGCTTTAAAAGAAGGTGGAGACTCTCGAACTGTGGCTTTTGTTGGCAAGGTTGAAAACCCGTAGTCGGAAACAAAGACAAAGCATGTACCAGAGCTCTTGGTTTTAAAAACAGAGGTAATAATTAGTTTTTTGGATATGCATGTTTCGTCAACGAATGCTAGCAGACAACTCAATCACTTCTTGAGATGGACAAGTTTCGAGGAACGGCTCCCGAATGAGGACGATCACATCCTCTTAATCTCCTTTGTTTATCACTGCCAAAGTTTTCCGATTTCTCATGAACAAAGCGTGAAGGAGGGTTTGTTTGTTATATTATTTTTGAGCCGGGCGCACTCTTTGCCAGTTCCTTCTTGTATTATGGGTTTGCACATTAGACATGCAATCCCGGGGTGAAGCTTGTCCAACTTAAAAAGATCATGAATTAACTACTACTTCCTCATGAACTAAAACAGAGGCACAAAATAGAAATGCATTTTTTTTGAATAATTTCGAGATGGTACATGAAAGTCTTCGTTAGGAATGGCAGGTAAATACCATGTATAGGAAGGTATGGTGGACTCATATGGCATAACTGGTTTAAAAGATTTTGGATGCACAAGCAGTCAGTCCGCTTAGTACAGGTGGAGGTTAGCAAAAGACTAGGAGCGACCAACTAAGAGAGCAATGACGGTCATAATCATGCAGAGCGACAAAGCAACATTGAATCAGGCATGGAAGTTATATCGCTACTCAGAAATAAAAGATCATCAAGGCTTGACAGACTTTCTTTACAGTATTTAATATGCGTGAACATACGTCAAGTCAATCAAAATAAATTCTTGAAGGAAGATATTACTAAACCATACCACATCATAGGCAAACAAATCATGTTGGTACTCCAATAACACATTGGAAACCCCCCAGCTATTTGAGACTAACCATAAGAAAACATGAACTACTAAGCACCATTATGCACGTAGCATTTTTATCATAGACATATCGACCAATGCAACAGAAGCAAACTCTCTTAATAAGATAAGCATGATAAATAAAGAGAGTTCAAGCAACCAACTAAACAAAAGCTCTTTAAAAAGATAAGCATGAAAACTAAGAGCTAAGCATGATAGTAGCTATTGAAAGACCAAGAACATACACAGCAAAGATAAACATGAAAATTCTATGTTGTGTTCTAGGTTGAAGTGGAGCATGTTTCTCTCCCACACAAAGAAAGCTGAGTTCCAACTCGTTATGAAAAGCTAAAGGAAACTAAAAAGGAAAAATAAAAGCAAGACGCTCCAAGCATAGCACATAACACATGAAGTGATAAAAATATAATGGAACGAAAGACGAACTGATAATGTTGATGGAGAAGGGGATGCACGGGGGCATCCCCAAGCTTAGACGCTTGAGTCTCCTTGAATATTTCTTGGGGGTGCATGGGGGCATCCCCAAGCTTGAGCGCTTGACACTCCTGAATCTTTTTATCATCTTCCCTCGCACACTTGAAAACTCCCTTCATACATAACTCATCATAATCTGATTAGCGAGGTTAGTACCCTTAATAAAATAATTGTTCCTTGCTGGAAATAAAGATATTCTTGAAGGTCTACTGTTTCTCAAGATTGCCAAAAGGTTTTTTGCAAAGAAAAAGCAAGCTCAAGGTTTACAAAATGAAGGAAAGGCAAAACAGGACAGAATCTGTGAAAAATAGAACAGCAGGTAGTAAATGATTTTTTTGGGGCACTTCTGCAACTCTAATCAAAAAACTCAGAACAGACGCCCGAAAGCAATTGTATAGAGCACGCTGTCGAAAAAATGCAGACCAAAAAGATGATCTGGTGATTTTATACGAATTTTTCTATCCAAGGACAGAATCTGTTTCCTGGACAGCACGTCACAACTTTTGAACTTTCTTGCAATCAGAGGCTAAACTTGGCACAAAGCTGAAAAGTAAAGATACAATGATGATGCTACTGTAGTAACAAACATCAAGACCACTAAAAACTGAAAGAACAAACTGAAAGCAAAGATAACAAGGGTTGTCTCCCTAGAGCTCTTTCTTTATAGCCATAAAGATAGGCTTAAGACTTTAATGATGCTCTCGTAAGAATAAGAGTTGAAGAACAAAAGAGAGCATCAAGAAGCAAATACCAAACACATTTAAGCCTAACATGCTTCCTATGCATAGAAATATTGCAATAGAATAATTCATTGAAGCACAAAGCAACTAGCATAGGAAGGCAAAACAAGCATAACTTCAAAATATTCACCATAAAGAGAGGAAACTTCTTATTATTAAGATATTTAGAACCATGTCTCCCTCTCTCATTATAAATTTCAGTGGCATCATGGATGAACTCAACAATATAGCTATCACATAAGGCATTATTTCCATGATCCAAAAACATAAAAGTGTCATTACTCTTCATATAAGCAAAATCTTTCTTATTAGGAATAGTGAGAGTAAGACTATCATAACCATCATGGTAATCATTGTATTTAGGAGGCATATCATAATCATAATAAATTTTATCCTCAATAGTAGGTGGACTGAAAACATCATATTCATCATTGTAATCATATATAGGAAGCAAAGTATCATCAAAGTAAATTTTCTCTTCAAAAGTTGGGGGACTAAAAATATCATGTTCATCAAACGTGTCATCCCCAAGCTTAGAGCTTTCCATGTCATTAGCAATATTGATATTCAAAGAAAGCATACTAATAACATCACCACCATCATGATTGTTATGCAAATAATAAAGTTCCATAGGTTTTTTAATTTTCTCTTCAAACACATCATGTCCCAAAGCAAGGTAGAGCTTATAAAGCCCTCTCATATTTTTGTTGTTTTCCATTAAGCAAAACTAGTGAAAAGACATAAAGAAAACTGAAAGGTAAACTAACAAGACTAAAAAGCAAAGATAAAAGATAGCGTGCAACTCCCCTATCTTGAAGAGTGGAGTCCTCGGCGATGGCGCCAGAAAACTTTGCTTGATGGCTTCTCGCCCCTCGTTGGTTACCCCAAGTGGAAGGTTTGAGATGCAGTGTAGCGGTAGTTTTCCCTTGGCAAAGATACCAAGGATCGATTTCCCCTGAGACTCCCAGTTTCAACAAGAAGGTGTCAACTGCTAACGACGCCAGGTATTTGCAATCAACGTGGACCTGCACACAAATACAAATAACTTTGCTCCCAACGAGTACAGAGAGGTTGTCAATCCCTCCGGCCTTATCATTTACAAAGGATCAAACGCAAGTGATAATAGTGATAGGTATTGCTGCAAATAATAAGTAAAAGCGGAAAGTAAATAGCGGATGTGATCAGTGATGGTAATATGGACCGGGGTCCCATGATGTTCACTAGTGATGTCTCTCTCCCAAAAGACGATAAAACAGCTATGTGAGGTAAACAAATCACAGCTGGGCAATTGACAGAATTATGTGCGCAAACCAATGCTAAATATGTTGCAAGAAAGGTAGAGGTTCAAAGCATGGGCGGTACACCAAGGCAAGTAGACCGAAATCCATCTGCATCTACTACTAATCATCCACCTTGAGATATCTATCCAGAACATCTCGCTGGTATTAAGTTGCGAGTCCCACCCATAGTGTAAACTCAAAGCAACAGACAACTGGATTAAAAGAACTTTGGTAAAATAAACAATCCTTGCACCCATGGGCACAAGCACCGTTGTTTCCCCCCTTGTGGCAACAGCACATCCCCTAGACTCATGTTTCTGTCACTCAAGCTAGTCATCGAGGGGCATGAACCCACAATCAAGCATAACGTTCCCTCTTGGAGTCACTACCTACTACTTGGCCAAAGCAATAAATAGCAACGGAGAACTTGCAAGAATTACTTACGAACATAAATATAAAAGAGGTAGATCAAATATATTACTCAAACACAATCTGAACATAATCTCACAATCCATCGGATCCCAGCGAACTCAACGTAGCAACAGCATAAGGATTACATATGTGCCTCGATCATGTAGGGCAGCTCACGAGGTCTAATTAGTGAAGCACAAGAAGGGGAGGAGAACATCACATAGCTACTGGTCATGGACCCATGGTCCAAGGGAGACTACTCACAACTCATCCGGGAGGCGTCCATGGTGGTGGAGAGGCTCCCGGTGGTGATCCTCCCCTCCGGCAGGGTGCCGGGAAGAGTTCTCCTGGTGCTCCCGATCTTGGAAGCGCGGCGGCGGCGGAACAGAGATGAGATCGTGAAAAAGGGTTCCCGTCTCGAGGGTTTCGGGACGCGTGTTAAATATATGCCAAAGTGGGGCATCAGCGGAGGCCTGGGGGGCCCAGGCGCCCCCCGGCGCGGCCAGGAGGGGGGCCGCGCCACCAGGGCGCCTGGAGCCCTGGTGGCCCCCCTCCGGCCCTACTTCGACCGTGTGGAAGCTTCCGGAACGCTGATTTTTTATATAATTTTTCCGGGATTTTTCTGGCAGTTTACGTGATGGGAAAACCTGAAATACAAAAACAGCAAAAAACAGAAACTGGCACTGGGGTGCACTGAGTTAATAGGTTAGTCCAAATATGATCAAAAGTGTATGGAAGTGTATAAATATCATAGCAATATCACCAAAAAGAGGCATGGAGCAAGCAGAAATTATAGATACGTTTTGGACGTATCAGTGATCACGGCCCGATGGTATAGCATGGCAGACGGACAAGAATGAAGGGCCACTGATGGAAAACTAGCATCCTACACTAAGCATTAGGATGGCAGGTACAGGTATCAACAGTTGTAGCAGCAATGACAGGCTATGCAACAAAATAGGAGTAACCGAACAGTAACATGCTACACTACTGTAATGCAAGCAGTAGAAAGAAGAATAGGCGATATCTGGTGATCAAAGGGGGGGCTTGCCTGGAAGCCCGGCAGACGAAAGGAATCTTCGGAAGCGTAGCCGTAGTCGAACACCGAAGCATCAATGGTCTCGGGGTCTATCATAGTATCGGAGTCTACCGAAATAAGCAACGAAGGGGAAACAAATAAATAACAGAGCAAACAATAGCATCACAAAGCATAACATGGCAAAAGGCGGTGCTACGTTTGACCTAACGCGGTGCTCGGTGATACAGGCGAAGAGGAATAACATCCGGGAAAGTATTCCCGGTGTTAGGCATTTTCGGTCAGATGAAACGGAGGGGAATGTTGCATGTTTGGTATGATAGAGATGTGTGGCGGACGAACATACCGCGTAATCGGAATTGTCTCGTCGTTCTGAGCAACTTTCATGTTCAAAGTTTTTCGATTTGGGCTACGGTTAATTTTCTATTAATTTTCAAAGTTTAAATGAATTTCCAAATTATTTAATAAGTTGACTAAGTCAAAGGTCCAGTCAGCAGATCCAGTCAGCGTTGACTGGGTCAATGTTGACCAGTCAACAGGGTCAAGGAGGACCCACATGTCATAGTCTAGTCTGACCTAATTATAGCTTATCTAGCTAATTAACTTAACTAAATTAATTAGACTAACTAAGCAGATTTAATTAACTTAATTAATCACTAAACTAATTATTTATTTAACATTTTTTTATCTTTTTTTTATTAAAAAAAATAACTTTCTGGGGGCGGGCCCTGGCTGTCAATGGGCCAAAGGCCTTAGCGGGTTTGGGCGCTGGGCGCAGGGCGACGGGCATCGGCGCTCGACCGGGCGAGCGCCCAGATCGA